>CM077666.1:500832360-501432360 GCA_039707655.1 Elymus sibiricus | reverse complement strand
ATCTCAATTAGAGCTCCATAGTTTAGAGCATAGCTATATAGGATTAGAACTAGAAGGAGGCAAGCATAGCTTGGTTTCCGGATCTGTCAGGAGTTTGCTTGGTAATTCCTCCCGATCTCTCCTATTTTATATATTCGTTCTTGTGTTATTCATATTGTTCATCTGCTACTATGAATATGACTTTGGTCTATTCTACTATATTGGATATGACTTTGCTCTATTTGCTTATATTCTCAATTATAATGTTCTTAGTTTACTTTGATTATATGCTTGGCATAGTTAGATTAGATTTATATTCAAGCAAAGGATCGTATAGCGCTCGCTCATTGATATCATGGTGAGTGGTCAATATTGTGTATGCGTGGTGCCTATACCGTATTTTCCTGTGATTGCACCCTATATTCCGGATCGTGTGGTAGTTCGCGGGTGTGACATTCCTGTTGAGTCTTATATAGTCCGCCTCCCGAATGTAGACCGTGTAGAGCACAACTATTATAAGGAAAGGCTGGCTATGTTCATGAGCTTTCTGCATAATATCTCTATGTGTAGATATAACCTTGTTTTGCCATGATTGCCAAGTGTAATTGCACTAATCATCATATGCTTTGACTTATAGTTAGAATAACTTAGGATTTATCCTCGTAGATCGTCCTAATACCATGCTAGTGCTATAGACTTAGAGTACTCTATTGAGATGTTTATCGTTTATTATGTGGCTATGTGCTTATCATTTATCATTTATCATATCTTATCTTGTGACACTTACCCTGTATGAGAAGATAGACAAAGACATGGTTACACTCTCCATTATCACATGCGGTGATGCTCATGCTCATTATCCTTAGCTTTCCCTTCCCATAGGTAAAAATATAAATAACGATACCTGGATTACTCCTAGTTAAAATGCTACATTGGTACTATCTGTGCGCTTGCGGATATCTTATTTCATATTTATTTTAAGAGAGCATTTGCATTTATTAGTACCAGCATTTCTGGCGCCATGCTAGGGATGACAACCTAGAATTTAAGTGGTGTTAGAAGTGTCAACAAGCATTTTTGGTGCCGTTGCCGGGGAAGGTTGATTAGGCTATCAAAGGATAATGAGCCATCACTTGCATCCACTAATGTGATCGAGAAACCATCATTTCTCTACTCATACAGCCTTACCCTTGTCTTTTGTCTATTTCTATATATCATATGCAGGGTAATGTATGACTAGGTTTGACCTTCTAGAAAATTTTGTTGAAGATCCAGAAGCATTAATCAGAAGGACTAGAGCCAAGCTAAAGAAAGTTCGAACATTATCATCTCAGCTCGAAGCTCCATCTGAATCGGAAGATCACCAAAGCGTATTTTGAAGCTTAACACCAGAGTTAGAAGCCATGGCTAACAAGTCACTCCGTGAGTTCTCAGCTCCAACCACAGACAATATCCGTACTGGACCTGCTGAAGACATTGATCGGCCATTTGAGCTCAAGCCTGCGCTCATCAACATGGTGCAAGCTAGGCATTTTTGTGGGAAAGCACATGAAGATGATAGTGCTCATCTCCAACACTTCCTGGAGATTTGCAGCACTTTCACCATCAAGGATGTCCCCAAAGATGCCATACTACCTCGCCTCTTCCCATTCTCACTCTTGGGGAGAGCGAAGCAGTGGTTTTATGCAAACAAGGAGAAGAACACTACGTGGGCACTCTACTCCACCAATTTCCTGGCGAAGTTCTTTCACATGGGCAAGACAAATGCTCTTCGTGGGAAAATATCAAGTTTTCAATAGCAACATGATGAGTCTGTCCCAGAAGCATGGGAGCGCTTTTAAGATTACATCCTAGAATGTTCTCATCATGGAATGGAAAATTGGCTACTCATGCAGACCTTTTATCATGGGCTCAACAACAGCACTCGTGAGACCATGGATGCTGCTAATGGAGGTGCATTCTTATCACTTACTATTGCTCAAGCCACAGCTCTTGTGGAAAAGATGGCATCCAACCAAGGTTGGAGTGAAGAAAGAACTCAAACCTGCAAGAGAGGTGGAGGTATGCACCAGCTCAAGGAGGTAGACATGTTGTCTGCCAAGATGAACCTGCTGATGAAGAGGCTCGATGAGAGAGCCAGTGAGAAGAATGAAGTCATGCACATTCATGATTCCCACATGACTTGTGAACAGTGTGGAGAAACTGGACATTCAGGCAATAATTGCCCAGAGCTACAAGAGGATGTGAACTACATCAAAAACAACAATAACAACAACTATCGTCCTCAACAGAATTAATGTTGGAATCAACAGCAAAGGCCTAACTACTCAGGTAATTATCAAGGTAATAATTATTTTAATAATTTTAACCAGCCACCTTTGAGAGAGTTAGTTCTTAATCAAAGAAAATTAATGGATAACCTGTCTAAGAAATTAGCATCCAATGATAAAGTGCTAGAAACAATTAATAACAGAATGGTTAGCTTTTCAAATGCCATTAAGAATCAGCATAGCTTCAATAAAATGATTGAATCACAAATATCTCAGCTTGCAACTGTTGTTCCTCCCGCTAACCAAGGTAAAATTCCGGGGCAACCGGAAGAATTAGAATCTACAAATCTTGTAGACATATTTAATGCAGGTAGCTATTAGAGTGATCCTTCAACCGAAGGATGGAAGGATGAGTCCCTACCGATCAAGAAAGGTGATCCAGGGAGACCGGTCATCCCGATCTCCATCGGACACAGCTCATTCGAGGAAGCCATCTGTGACTTTGGTGCAAGCGTCAACATCATGCCTAAGGTAATCTATGAGAAAATTCATGGCGATGCACTATTGTACACAACCATGTGCTTGCAGCTTGCAGATCAGTCATTATGCTACCCGAAAGGAATTCTTGAAGACGTTTGTGTGCGAGTCGGCAACTCGTACGTTCCTGCAGACTTTGTGGTGATAACGACAGGTGGTGACGAGAAGGCACCCATCATTTTGGGCCGTCCCTTCTTGAGCACCGCCGGAGGCATCATCTATGCTGACAGCGCCAAGATCTGTTTCAATATCAAGGGGTGTAAAGAGAGATTTATTTTTAAGAACAAGACACTACAGTCTCCTGCACACCCACAAGTTGCATACACCTACAACGCTACTCTGTGTCGAAGAAGAATAATAGGAGGAACAAGAATAAGAATAAGAACAAGAAGCCACAGATGGAGACAGTGAGGATGGTCACTGCAGTCCACAGAGAGCATGACCATCAGCTCAAGTCCCCGCATCTGATCAAGAAGGACGATCCAGGCGTCCCAACCATCGAATGCACGATCAATCGAAGCTCCTTTCAGAAACCTGTCTGCAACATCGGATCGGGAGTCAACATAATGGCCAAGGTAACCTATGAATATTTATATAGAACTATGCCCCTATATCCCACCTATGCGCAGCTACAGATGGTGGACCAATCATTTCGATTCGTGGAAGGGATAGCAAAAGATGTCCCTGTACAAATTGATGACCACTTCATCCCCACTGACTTCCTACCTAGACATGGGAGAAGATGAGTATGATCCACCTATCATCCTTGGAAGACCGTTTCTGAACACCACCAAAGCCATCATCTATATTGGAACAAGAGAAGTGCACTTCCACTTCCCTGCAGGAAAGGTACGTCGCCATTTCAATGACAATTATATGATTGATGAAGATCCAAGGAAGAACAGAACAAGAAGAAGGCGCCGTAACCGACACCAGAAGAATCAGACCTCTAAGGATGGATAGGATGACTATGAAGGAGAAGTATCAAGATATGAAGATCGATATCCCAAAGAAGAGATTTCCCCTGAGGAGGAAGCTGTACCATCAACAGATAGTGCACCAGTCACTACGGAGAACAAAGAAAAGAAAGAACTTACATTGGAACGATATAGCCTGTCATGGTACAATCCAAATCCATCAATATTCTGTCAGAAGGAATCAGATGATCCTCCTCTCAACATCCGAAAGACACTAGGTGAACCACAAGAAAAGAAACTTCAGACTGAGAAAGAGGCAACATCATTAGATACCTCAGAGAAAGTTATAGAGTTATCCACACCAGACGAACTATGGGGGCTAGACACCATTACACTTGTTAGAAAGCAGCTGAGGCAAAACACCAATCCATGAAAATTTGGAAATTGAAAAAGATAGAACCATCAGATACTCCGATAGTAGAAGAAGAGATAACAATTCAAGAGAAAGCTTCTTCCTCCAAGTTAACTTCACCAACTAAACAGGTATGGAGAGAAAAGGTAAGATCCACTTCACCAAATGTTTCAGATTCACCAGCACAAGAAGAGACACAGCCAGAGGCACCATTCGAACCATCCGAAGTGCCCTGGGAAGTTTGAGCAAACAAGAGGTCCTGTTCGGAAGACCTAAATCACCGAACACCGCGCCGAGAGGTAAACTTGGTAGTTATCAATAAATTCCTTTTCAGTACTGCATAAATTTTTCCTTAGCATATTTACTTTCCTTAATTGTATAATTAGTTACACTTTATTTCTGCATTAGAAAAGAAAAATAAAAATGTCATGCATTCTAAAAATAATTAAGCCCCATGTGAATAAATTTGTGGCATAAAACCCATAAGTATATTCACTGTGGTGGCATAAAAATAAATATACATTCATCATAGTTATAATTTCTTGCATAGTATAAAATATATAAATACAAAAATATTGATAGAGAGATCCTGGTAATTAAAGACACATATGTTAATAGGAATTCTAGATACTCAAGGCCTAGAGGTTTATCACTAACGCTTAATCAGTTCCACAAGCTTTGTTGTCTATTTGAGCTTCACAGAATTTGAAGGATCGAGAAAAGCTAAACAGATAGGATGATCTATCCTCAGTCAGAGTGATGTCTCAACAGTCATCACATGAACACCCCGAGAGAGGAAGTATACCCTCACAGCCTGTCAGCTACATCAAACAAGACTACGTCAACATCCAGCTTGGGGGAGAGCATCCCCATGTATCAAGCTAGGTATTTCTTACCTATATATTTACTTATATATATTCTGTTAAAATATAAAACAAATAAAAAGATGCATAACCGTAGAAAACCAAATAAAGATTTGCTTATATACATATATATTCCTGTGTGATTTTTAAATATAGGAGAGTGTACAAAGTTTTGCCTTGCGAAAATGAATCCCTAGAATAAGCTCTTATATGGAAATAACGAATAGTTGCTCTACCATAATTCCTTTCAAGTACCTAGTTTTCAACCTCGAATTCTCCCGAGTTTTGGATACAATGGTTTTGATTTAAGATTTGGTCTAAACTTGAACTTGTGGGTAGCGAATGGTTGAACTAAGTCTAGGTAGTTGGCGGATATGATATGGAAAGGTCTGAGCTGCTGTTTATCTTGTTCCTAGAGATACTAGAGTTCTGGAGAATTTATTTTTGAAAATCTAAATTGCTGCGTGATGAGTTCCTGTATGACAAGAGTTTAAATTCCTACCACAGCCATATATACATACTAGATTAGGAAAACTTCCACTTTTATTTACTGCTTGTGAGCATTGAGTGTGGTCAAGCTGTGTAGATCCTTAGGAATTGGTCATGCGGTTAAAATCAAGATCCACGTACACTCCACTCATATTCTGCTTCTATCCTAGAAGTACGAATCCACATATATTCCATTCAGATCCACCCAGAAAATTGTTCTACTCCTACTCTGGGAGTGAACTCCAAAAATATTCTTGCCATTCATTTTTATCCCTTCCTAGCCAATAAAGCTCCAAATATTCCTTTTTGCTACCTCTTATCAATATATATATCCCAAAAGAGGCTTGGGTGCTTTAAAAGACACTAGTACAAAACAGGGCATCGGTCCACCCCTGAGAAGCCCATTAGTCCCGGTTCACTCACGAACCGGGACCCATGGGGGCATCGGTCCCGGTTCGTGAGGCCAGGGCGCCGGCCGGGCCTCGTGGGGCATTGGTCCCGGTTCGTCTGACCCCTTTTGTCCCGGTTCTAGACACGAACCGGGACCAATGCGCCTCGCTCCTGGCCCACAACCATTGGTCCCGGTTTGTGGCTGGAACCGGGACTAAAGGTGACCCCTTTTGTCCCAGTTCCAGCCACGAACCGGGACCAATGCTCCTCGCTCCTAGCCCACAACCATTGGTCCCGGTTTGTGGCTGGAACCGGGACCAATGGTTGGCCTATATATAGCCCCCGCCCGCGAGCACAGCAATGCATTGCTCTGTTTTTTTGCCCGGCCGTGGGAGAGCTTTTGTGGTGCTCTAGCTCACCTCCTATGCACATGAGGTGTTCGATGAAATGCCCAAGCCACACTTAAGCTTTCTCCTCTCGAAGCTCCTTGTCCAAGCTCCATTTTCCTCAAGATTTGTCTAGGTTTGGCGGTCCGTCCTGTCCCGTCCCCGTCCTCACCGCCGTCGATCGCCCGCGCCCATCTCAGCGCCGGCAACACCGTGGTTAGCCTCTTCTTCTTATCTTCTTTCTAAAAGAAAAAAGTTCTTACTTGTGTGTTTTAATTAGATGCTCTAGAGAGTTATATGTTGTTCAATAATAAGAACTATATAACGCATGCAGATGAACCGGCAATGGATGTACGGTGACCGACGCACCTCCGAGTATATTAAGGGCCTGCATAATTTTCTCGAAGCGGCTGAGGCAAACAAGCAGAATGGTTTTATGCATTGTCCATGTACTGTCTGTGAGAATACGAAGGCTTTCTCCAACTCTAAAACCCTTCACTTCCACCTGCTTGAGAAGGGTTTTATGCCACACTACAATGTTTGGACCAAGCACGGAGAAAGAGGGGTTATGATGGAAGACAACAAAGAAGAAGAGGATGATGACAACTACCCGCCCCCTGAATACGGTGATGCTGCAATGGGGGAAGCTGAAGATCAAGAGGAACCAGACGATGTGCCCGATGATGATCTTCGCCGGGTCATTGTTGATGCACAGAGAGAATGCGAAAGTGAAAGGGAGAAGTTGAAGTTCGATCGCATGTTAGAGGATCACAAAAAAGGGTTGTACCCAAATTGCGAAGATGACAACAGAAAGCTCGGTACCACACTGGAATTGCTGCAATGGAAGGCAGACAATGGTGTATCTGACAAGGGATTTAGTTCGCTGCTGAAAATAATGAAGAAGAAGCTTCCAAAGGATAACGAATTGCCCGGCAGTACGTACGAAGCAAAGAAGGTTCTATGCCCTTTAGGATTGGAGGTGCAGAAGATACATGCATGCCCTAATGACTGCATCCTCTACCGCGGTGAGTACGAGGATTTGAACGCATGCCCGGTATGCGGTGCATTGCGGTATAAGATCAGACGAGATGACCTTAGTGATGTTGAGGGCGAGCGCCCCAGGAAGAGGGTTCCTGCCAAGGTGATGTGGTATGCTCCTATAATACCACGGCTGAAACGTCTGTTCAGAAACAAAGAGCATGCCAAGTTGATGAGATGGCACAAAGAAGACCGTAAGAAAGACGGGAAGTTGAGAGCACCCGCTGACGGGTCGCAGTGGAGAAAAATCGAGAGAAGGTGGGGGGACTTTGCAGGTGACGCAAGGAACGTATGGTTTGGTTTAAGTGCAGATGGCATTAATCCTTTTGGGGAGCAGAGCAGCAATCATAGCACCTGGCCCGTGACTCTATGTATCTATAACCTTCCTCCTTGGTTGTGCATGAAGCGGAAGTTCATTATGATGCCAGTGCTCATCCAAGGCCCTAAGCAACCTGGCAATGACATTGATGTGTACCTAAGGCCATTAGTTGAAGAACTTTTACAGCTGTGGAATGGAGAAGGTGTACGTGTGTGGGATGAGCACAAACAGGAGGAATTTGACCTACATGCGTTGCTGTTTGTAACCATCAACGATTGGCCTGCTCTCAGTAACCTTTCAGGACAGACAAACAAGGGATACCACGCATGCACACACTGTTTAGATGACACCGACAGTATATATTTGGACAAATGCAGGAAGAATGTGTACCTGGGGCATCGTCGATTTCTTCCGACCAACCATCAATGTCGAAAGAAAGGAAAGCATTTCAAAGGTGAGGCAGATCACCGGAAGAAGCCCGCCCTCCGTACTGGTGATCACATACTTGATATGGTCTGAGGAGTACATGTCTATGGCAGAAGGAGTACATCAAGCTTCCAAACTGGACGCCTCCGCCTCCTCCTCCTCCTCCGGCGAGTCAGGGCACTCCGCCTCCTCCTCCTCCTCCTCCTCCTCCTCCTCCTCCGGCGAGTGATCAGGGCACTCCGCCTCCTTCTCCGGCTCCTCCGACGCGTGAGGGCACTCCGCCTACTCCTTCGCCTACTCCAGCGCGTCGGAGCACTCGGCCTCCTTCTCCGCCCCGTCAGCAACGACGGAAGAGAGACGCCGCCGCTCCGGCGGCTAGCAGTACAAGCAGAGGCGGGTGGCAATTCAGATACGGTCCATCTCTCAAGCCTGTGGAAAAGTTACCATATGAGAGGACCGAGCAGGAAAACGAGGACATATGTCGTGCCCAAGTGAGGGACCATTTTGCAAAGAAAACTCCACCTCCGAAGGAGAAGCTAGATCCGGTGAAAGTGAAGCGCACTATCGATGCCCTGAAGTGACCACCACCGCCTCCGCCGGATTCCAACTATGACCGCATAATTACTAAGACACATGCTAAAGCGCAGCAGTCGGGAAGTACTTCCAGTGCTGCAAGAGCGAAAAAACGAAGAAGTGGGAAAACAATTCCCCAGCTCGGCGAACAGGAGAAGCAATCGTGCCCCCCGCTCAAGGTGTCTAGCGATATCGCTAATCATCCGGTGCTACTGCCCGGTACCACTCTTGATGATTACCTGCCCGATGATGTACAGTTTGAAATGGCTGAGGTAGTAGACGTCTTTAGATACGAGCACGGGAAGCCTCTCGTCAAACCTGATCATCCTCATCTAACAACGATGATGCAAAAATTGCATGACTGGTACATGGAAACCTGCAGGAAGTCTGGGAAAGACAGTTTGTTAGTCGGAATTAAAAAAGAGCATGACTTCCCTGGAGTCGACCTGCTACCTGTTGAATTTGTGGAGTTATTTCAATTATACAATCAAAAGGCCCTCGACAAACAACTCATGACTTGCTACTGTCTGTAAGTATTACTTCTATAATTAAGTCTCTAGCTCAGCTCGTTCATTGCATGTATATATAATTATCCTCACTATATTATGCAGATTGAAGATGGTCGAATGCCAAAAAATAGGAATCTTCGACGTTGGGTTCATTAGCCCAAATACCGTAAATGAATGGTCGGTACGAAAGGCGGCTGAAGATACCGAGAACAACTTACTACAAACGTTCCTTACACATCAAAACAAAAGGGAAATACTCTTTCCTTACAACTTCAAGTGAGTGTTACTGTCTTCTGCATATTCGGTTCCGCTTACTCGTGGTTAAGTAATGTAATTGATGAGTTATGCGTGCGCAGCTTCCACTATATTCTGCTATCCATTAACCTTGACGGGGCATTAGTAACTGTCTTAGACTCGCTCCGTAAAGATCCCAAGTATTATGCGGACATGACTGCAATGCTCCAGAAGTAAGTTCAATCAATACCGGGACCATATCGGCAACTTTCGTTCATTTCCTGATATCAAGTAATCGTTTTCTTTGCCTGCCAGGGTTTGGAAAACGTTCACCGCTAAGGTTCCGGGTCTGAAGAAGGAGCTGCGATTTACACACCCCAAAGTAAGTAGTACTAGCTAGTTCCGCGCATCTCTCATTGATTCTAGTTTCATCAATACCATTATCATGCTTGCTTATCAGTTTGATTGAACTCTATTCTCGTAAAGTGCTTGTTGCAGGCACCCAACACTCATTTATGTGGATACTACGTATGCGAGTTCATTCGCTACTATATCTCTGAACGGGCCTCCTCTGAGAAACAATTTGAAGTACGTAAACAATATTCACAATTTTATTTTATATATTACCATCAATTGTGTTGAGTTTCATTCATATATATGTATTGACCCCTTCTTTAAATTAGATCTGGCAGATGCGGGATGAACTCCTACCACATGATCGCATACGAGCAATTCAAGAGGAATTGGCGGGATTCTTTCTTGACCACGTCATACCTGAACAAGGAGAATACCATGTGAAATTGAAATTGTTGTAAGGGATGTTATATATTGTACATATGTAGCAGCGTCGGATAGATATACGAAAACTTGTTGTTCGACCAAGCACGAAGAAAGAGATGTCACTTCTCTCTATATATGTTCATGACGATCTTGTGTAATTAATGGTTTCCTTTATTTGCTTACTAGCTAGCGTCGAGTTCTCTCTATATGTGTAGTAGCTAGCGTCGACCAAGCACGGAAAAAGAGAGGTCACTTCTCTCTATTAGCTCGCTAACACAATATGAAACCCCTAAATTAACCCTCCAAAACCCCAAAACCCCCCCTTCCAAAAAAAAAACCCAGCGACTGCGCGTGGCCGCCTTTTGGTCCCGGTTAGTGTTACCAACCGGGACCAAAGGTGGAGCCTTTAGTCCCGGTTGGTAACACCAACCGGGACTAAAGGTCCTCCCTCCCCCGCCCCAGGCAGTGCCACGTGGAGGGCCTTTGGTCCCGGTTCGTAAGCAAACCGGGACTAAAGGTTTTGGGTATTAGTCCCGACCCTTTAGTCCCGGTTCCAGAACCGGGACTAAAGGCCCTTACGAACCGGGACAAATGGCCCTTTTTCTACTAATGAGAAAGAGAGAGAAAGAAAAATAAAAGAAAGAGGACAAATGTCCCAATTAAAAAAAAGAGAAAAAAAAAGAGAGAAGAGAAGCTCTCTCCCATAAAGCATCCCAAGTTCTCCCCAAAGTTTTCAAAAGTTCCAAAAAGAGAGGTATGAGAAGTTTTCTCAAAGGAGCAATAGTAGAATTAGGTTTTCACCATTACCACTCTTTACCCCTTCATAACCATTTCCATTTTACCTACCCTTCACCATTTATCCACTACATACCATATATTCCATACACATGCACGTCTTGATTTGACTGTATGACTCGTTCCTCTGGATCCATGGTTTGACTGTGCAATAAATGTTTGCAAGTATGTATTCGCTGTCTCCCCACCTATGAGCTCCACATAAGCCTAGTAGATGCAGGGTGAGAGAGAGAAGGCATAATGTTACTGTGCCTAATGCCAAAAATACCACATATTTTGAGAGAAGAGATAAGGCATACATCATTAATGCCTTGGTGAGGATCCAGAAATACCACAAAGGAGATATTTGCGAGGGTCATACAAAGGAATCTCTGAGTTTTATTTGAAAATCTTGCAAAACTCCAGAATAATAGTTGATCAAAGAGCTAGAAACATGGCGTTTGACTTGACCATTCTGTCTTTCAACTGCCTAAGACCCAAGTGATGGTTACAAGCCTCATGGTGGAAGGTAATATGGGTAAGTCTAAAATCAGAATAGTTAATTCTACTCCGGAGGAAAATTCTTGTTTGAATGCATGTGTACTTTAAAAGAGTTGTTACAAACGTTTTAAAAAGCCTTAGTTTTTACAAAACTCTTGATCCATCACTGAGTTTATCTTTGCTCAGGGACGAGCAAAGGGTAAGCTTGGGGGAGTTGTTGACGGTAGATAACTATCATTTTTAACCGTCAACGAAGCATGAGAAAGAACCTAAATATAATTATCACCTAGATATAGGGTTTACACTGACAGAATTCCATGAGTTTTGGTGAATGTCTATTTCTGCAGGGGGGTATCAGAAAAGATCCAAAGGAGGTCCACATGTCAGATTTACATAGAGATAAAAAGGCTACGTATACAAAAGAAGAATCTAGAAGACACGAGAATGCACTGGACCGAAGGAGGGGCCCACCTGTCACCGGGGCAGGGCGGCCGCCCTGGCCCCTAGGGCGCCCGCCCTAGTGTCCCCACATTTCAGCCTCCCCTTCTAGGGTCGGTTCTCCACCGCCTTTGAGGTCCAATATCAATCGTCCATTAAGGTCGGTTTGATCCGACGGCCGAGATTAATCCGAGGGGGCTATATAAACAGGCCCAGACACCAGGGTTTCAAGGAAGAATATCAATTCTCATTTGATCAAGAGAGAATCCACCTGATCAAGCCAGAGAGCCACCATCTCAATTAGAGCTCCATAGTTTAGAGCATAGCTATATAGGATTAGAACTAGAAGGAGGCAAGCATAGCTTGGTTTCCGGATCTGTCAGGAGTTTGCTTGGTAATTCCTCACGATCTCTTCTATTTTATATATTCGTTCTTGTGTTATTCATATTGTTCATCTACTACTATGAATATGACTTTGGTCTATTCTACTATATTGGATATGACTTTGCTCTATTTGCTTATATTCTCAATTATAATGTTCTTAGTTTACTTTGATTATATACTTGGCATAGTTAGATTAGATTTATATTCAAGTAAATGATCGTATAGCGCTCGCTCATTGATATCATGGGTGAGTGGTCAATATTGTGTAGGCGTGGTGCCTATACCATATTTTCCTGCGATTGCACCCTATATTCCGGATCGTGTGGTAGTTCGCGGGTGTGACATTCCTGTTGAGTCTTATATAGTCTACCTCCCGAATGTAGACCATGTAGAGCACAACTATTATAAGGAAAGGCTGGCTATGTTCATGATCTTTCTGCATAATATCTCTATGTGTAGATATAACCTTGTTTTGCCATGATTGCTAAGTGTAATTGCACTAATCATCGTATGCTTTGACTTATAGTTAGAATAACTTAGGATTTATCCTCGTAGATCGTCCTAATACCATGCTAGTGCTATAGACTTAGAGTACTCTATTGAGATGTTTATCATTTAATATGTGGCTATGTGCTTATCATTTATCATTTATCATATCTTATCTTGTGACACTTACCCTGTATGAGAAGATAGACAAAGACATGGTTACACTCTCCATTATCACATGCGGTGATGCTCATGCTCATTATCCTTAGCTTTCCCTTCCCATAGGTAAAAATATAAATAACGATACCTGAATTACTCCTAGTTAAAATGCTACATCGGTACTATCTGTGCGCTTGCGGATATCTTATTTCATATTTATTTTAAGAGAGCATTTGTATTTATTAGTACCAGCATTTCTGGCGCCATGCTAGGGATGACAATCTAGAATTTAAGTGGTGTTAGAAGTGTCAACAGTTCCGTACATCCTCACAAACTTAGTAAAAAGTTTAAAATTCTAGCGACATAAGCGGTGGCATACACACGTTCTCTCATATATAAGTGTAACTAGTCGGGCTACATGTTTGCACTGTTAGTGTACTTGCAGAAGAGTTCATTTCTACCCAGACCCCACAATCATGTATATATGCATTACAGGAAATAAAATTCTAGGTACTCCCATGCATGTGTACCCCAATACACATCCATGCAGTACCAAAGCTACCCGAATTAGATATCACCCACAATTAAATATCTTCATAAATACATGTGTGCGACATGTAAATATTCCAGTACCAAAGCTAACTCTCCCCTAGACCGACGGTTGGATGGTCATGCTCTCCCAACTCACACTTACCTTGGGCGTAGAGGTATATTGATCTATACATTACCATTCAAGTGAATGCCACCCATACAATTGCACACCGTATGGACGATGAAATAAAAATGTATGCAAGTACCCCCAAGTTAGTACTTAATTAAGCCACCTAAAGTCCTTAATTGGGCATAAAGGATATGATCACTGGCACACTCTAGTTTTTAAATCATAACACCTACGTATAACTACAAGTTGACAATTAGTTTTATAAAACAAAACCTTTCGTTTTAAATACACATATGAACAGTGATACACTGAATCTTGCTCTCCGGTATCAGCTGTAACAGAACCATCCAATTTATAAGAGCTCAAGTACAACGGCCACCACCGGAGCGGTTACCCGATCATACTTGAACCCATATAAACCCGGTAGTCCGCCGAGTATCACGAAGACCTCGGTAAATCAACTTACAACCAAGATCGCATGATTTAGCATCCACACATTCACATGTTACATCAAGTTCGCACATAGTTCAACATACATTGGAGTTTGACATAAGGTTATTACAACCCAAGGTCAAATTAAAGTAGCGGAAGCAACATAGTTTGAAACATCTCACACCCACATAGTTCAAATACAGTGCCAGTACGAAGTTATCTCCAATAAAAGCAACAAGTTAAGACATAAGGAAGGACCATGCCCATGGTCTAATCATCATTTACGGCAGGATAAAAGCAGTTCTTGCAATAGCCGTAGTACATGGTTGCACCTACAACAAGTGGGAATAAACCCTGAGTACAAGGTTGTACTCAGCTAGACTTACCCGTCACGAACCAAAATAAAGTGACTCTCAAGGATCATGTGATGAGGACATCAATTCTTCAGCTACACATGATGATGCTGAACGTTCAAGGTCCAATCACAAGAGCTCGTGCACGACAATTAAATTTAGAGGTGAGCTCGTTCCTAAGTAACTCTTTATATGATTTTGAGAACAGATTACTACCTAATGATTATATTGTGTTTAGGAACTAAGGAGAGGACTGGGAGACACCTAGAGGAGGGCTTGGAGGCGTGGAGGACCAGCAAGGGCGCCCGAATAAAGATGGAGGCCCAAACCAAGTCGACTTCGAGTCCGGTTCGGAGTTCAGGAGCAGTCAGCACTAAAATGGTCGCCCAGGCCACATACGGACTCAGAATTGGACGATCTTGGACTCTAAAGAAAGATACCGAGAAGACCTTTCCAATGAGTCTTGTTGGAGGCCCAAATTCATATGGAGTCATCAGGAATTGTCCGAAGAAGATGACATTCAGAATCTGTTCCGGCGCTGCGACATCGTATTTTGGTCTTTGGGCCTTGTATCGAGTTGGAACCCATTAGGGGTGCGTCCAGGGGGTCTTGCATGACCCTATACTCTATAAATCAGTAGCCTTTGGATGAGTTAGGGTTGGGTTTTTCTTAGATTATTCTGTCTAGAATAGTTTCACCGCCGTCTTCGGTTTGTGAGACCCCAACTCGTGAGACTAATCATTCATCTGCCATTTGGGTGCAATCTTTCTTGTTCTTGCTTGTGTTCTTCGATTAGTAGGCAAGGACTTAGCCTTCTTGGCGAGGTCGACCATGCATCACCGGTCGATAACCAGAGGAGACGTGGTGCTGCGATTGCGGGGTTCAGAACCAAGTTGTTCGGAAGCCGGATCGAATTGTGTCGTGACTCCACCAAATCAAGAGTTATCAGAACCTTTTGGAAGATCGGGAACTGTAGTTCACATCATCATGCAAGGCTTTATCAGGTGTGGCTAGCTTGACATTATTTTGTATAAAGAGCGTAAGTAAGGCAGCTATTGACATATTTAATTCTACTAGTAGCAATTTATATCAATGATCCTATTACGCTAAGTTGACACCTGTACTAGAGCAAGCACTTGATTAAGATTAAGCAACCAATAGTAACCATATCAGGTTTGGCACTTTCATCCTTATAACCATCATCCTCTTCTAGAATCACATTACTATGATAAAGTAACTCAGTTATAGTTTCTCACTATCCGGGAAAGACGGCGATTCGAATCGATTTCTAACCAGCTCGTGAAAATTCCCCACACAAACCAGGCATGATTTGCAAGGGCAGCCTTTGGTCACCTTTGGTACTATTCGGGTAGCGCTGCGGGTTTGCCCTGGGCCGCACACTCAGGAGCCAATCGGTTGCTAGGATGCATCAGACCCTGCCTACCCTTGGTCAACACCATCCTCCCGCACATCCTTCCTTCCTCCAGTATGCGCACCAACATGATGAATCCCGACCCAAACAGAGGTACTAGGCTTCGCGGTCGGAACGACTTATCCAGCTAGCCAAGTGGGAGGGTATGTTCAAAAATGATCGAGGCCCAACAAGGATACAGTCCTTAATCGACACAGATGGGAACTACACGCACACAAGACCTCCATGCCTTGTTGCTCACACATCCCGCCTGGTCTCAAATTATATCTCAACACCTGGTTATTTTCCACGATAGCAAATATAGCCAACCATGACCGGTTATCCACCTAATTATACCCACTTCTACCAGTCTAAGCATGGCTAAGCAAGTATTTGATCCTAGACCTACATAGGATTCATGGTATATAAAAGTGGACAGGGAAGGTATATATGCATCAACTGGCGTCAGGCAAATCCTATAACCTAATGCATCAACCATAACAGGATATAAATTAACATTTATAAATTATGGGAGTCTTATAATGCTCTGGGGCTTGCCTTGGATAAAGTTGGCTGGTTGATGATCCTGACACTCAGGCAAGTCTCTCTGCGTCTGCTCTTCGCCTTCGGGTCCTGCCTGCGGGGCTATCTCCTCTAGGGTCTCCCCTTCTATGGCTTCGAATTCCAGGTGCGTGACACCCTCTGGTGATCCTGTATGTGTGCATTCATGGATTAATATAGGGAATGCATAGGTAATGAATATAAGCATGATATGATGAAGTGCTCATGATCCTATATGCTCATCCATGAACCAATTAAGATGATAGCAAAACAACTCTATTTTACCGAGTGGGTGCATATCTCCTCCCTAGTAAAATAAATATGCACTTACCACGATTTAACAACCTAAGATAAAGTAGTTCAGCCTCAGTGAGGGGTCTACAACCTGCAACTAGCAACTTCCTTTAATTAGCCTAAAACCCTACTATCAATCATTAAGATATACCTAGGCAAACAAAGCATTTTCATCGCATGCATAAACAACATAAGGTAAAGGGAAACTTGCTGCAGACATCTAAACAAAACTGAGCACAACAAAACGTATATGGTTAACCTCAATTAAAATCCTAAAGCTATATTCACTTATTGCTTATAATAGGGTACAACTGGAGCTGCCAGTTCTATTGCTCAGAAAATCCCAAGAAAATTACAGCAGCACACAGATGCTCTTAGAAGCCTATTGGAAAATTTTCATAGCATTTGGATAAGTACAGTAGCCTACACAAAAATGATAAGCTAGCAGGCTGAAAATAAGTTGAAAATAATTTGTACAATGAAAAGTGTCAAACAATAGATCTCATATTTTTATTACATTCATTAAAGCATAAGAACACTGTAGAAATTTTATCATGCGTAGATTCTTCACATATTTGCTACAACAAATTGCATAAGAAACTAGCAATAAATCAATTTAAATCACAACCCATATTCCAAACATGCTCACTGTAGATTAATTATTTTTCCTAGCTAGAGCATTTCAATGCAAGAGTAAAAAACTGGATTCATATTTTTTAGCATACACCAATACTTAGTTATGGATTTTACAAGATTAATAGCATTTAACAAATTAAATAAAACAGCACATAAAACTGTAGCAAAAATCAAATTTCATTTTTTTATCAGATAGTACTCTCTGAGTTGAGTTTCATAAAATTTGGTTCACCTCATTTGGATACCTGTAGCTCAAGATATGATTTTTCAAAGATTTATCAGCATTTCAAGAAAAGATTAAAGAAAAACAAACCGAATCCTAAATGCTAAGCACACCCGATCCAGTGGACCAGAGCCGCTGATAGCTGGGCCCCGAGTCAACTGGACCCCACCTGCCATACACATAGAGCAGGGGCGGTGGCTTGACCGGCCGTAGCTCACCGACGGCGAACTTTCCGACGAAACCATCACCACCAATCGACTCGTCTCATCATCGTGCATCGTTTGGACTAGCTGGTTGGGTCGCGAACTGGCTGGAGCAAGCTCGATGGGAGCCATTGCGGCATGGCGGCGCAGTGCGACGGCGCGCTCGTCGTTCTCGGCAACGGCAAGATGGACCAAGGTGCGCTGCGGCTTCACAGGGCTATGGGGACCTAGGGTTAGGGTTTATGACCGATGGTAGCACGACAGCGACCTCAGACCACAGCCATGGTGGCCCGGCGGTGAGCGCGATGGCGGTAAAGCGGTGGTCCGGTGAGCCGGAACCCTAATCGGTCGCACCGTCTTCACCTTCACCATCTACAAACCCTAACGAATGCTAAGAAGAAGTGAGAGAGACAATAGGAGCTACTCTTGCCAATGGTGGGCTCGAGCGCGGCGGTGCTCTGACGAGCACGGCAGCGGAAAAAATGGCCAATATGCCTTTACCTGGGCTCGATTCGGGTTGCTGGTGTGTCGAGGAGGTGGTGCATGAGCGAGCGGTGCAATGCGCGCGGTGGAGCAAGCATTAGCGTGGCGGCTGTGGTGGATTTGTGCCAGCGAGCACACGGCAGTGGCGCTGCTGCTGTGCTCCACACCGGCGAGAGCGAAAAGGAGGAGGCAGGGCGAGTAAGAGCGAGAAGTGAGAGTGAGAGAAGGTGCCCGATGCCTTAACACTCCAACCGCCCACGGCAGTGGGGCCCACACCAGCGTACGGTCTCCACGTGGCGGGCGCGGCCTAAGCCGGTCGGCCATGACCCTGGCCTAAAAATTTGAATCGACAAGCTCATTCAGTCTACTGTAGCCGACTATCATCCGATCTTTGCAACGTTGTAGCTCCCAATCCGTTCGTGTTTTTAATAGTTTCCTTAATACAAAATGTAGAGATACATATGTAGATCATTTCATCTTTAAGGATCAAGCACTGGTTTGGACTGGTTTGCAAACTACAAAGCTCCAAATAGTGGTACATCGAAACTAAAACTACATTATGACTGCAAAAATTCAGTTACAAAACAGCACTGAAATCTGCCTTGTGAGCACTTTTTCAGCATGTTAGGCACATTTTCATGACTTTACCCTTAAACAAAGTTTGTTCCTTATGAAATTATCTACAACTTTTATTAAGGAATCACTTCCATGCAAACATTCTAGCTTACTGTTCACAGCAGGTCAAACAAAAGCACTCTAGGGGTCAAATCTAGACAACCCTCACTTAGAAGCATAATTAGGCAATCTCACCAACATGAACATTGTTCCATTTTGCATCCTAAGTGTCTCTAGGGTGTTTTAGTGACCAAACATGACAACCATTTGCATTACAAAGCATGATCATAAAGCATATAAGGCATAACTAGACATTTTCTATTGAAATCAAGCATAACATATGGACTATCATTTCATGCTCATGAATGCTTATGAATTGATGATGCTTATGCTCGTACAATGTAAGTGTAAAATGCAAGCTTAACAGTAGGGTGAAGTAAGACCAAGTTGCTGAGGAAAGCATCCTCTGCCGGTATCTTTTCCTAAGTAATGTCCCCATTAGAGCAATAGTATACATAGCTTACGAAGGTTAGAACTAGAAGACCTTAGTGATCTTCTATATCCATATCCTCTCTATCCTTGTTGCTTCTTAGGGGTTAAGCATAGTGTTGATGCAAAAATAAGGATCCTCGCGTAGCACACGTAGAGGCCGTAGACAGGAACCGTGGGAAGCAGGAGCTTGTTGATTCCCTGAGCCTCGATCGACGCCGGGTACGTCAGGTCTTGATCGATCCTAGGCGTGCCAGTCAATCTGACCTGCAATTGACAAGGAAGAAGAAAAATAGTCAAATTATGAAACCTGCCGGTTTAATACCAGATAGTTCCGAGATACATGGCCATAAAATAGCCGGTGATCAAAAGGAAATTGACTAAAGAGTCAACTTCTAGCATTATAAGCATATAATAGTAACAACAGAATTAAAATGGCTATATTGTATGCATATTGATAGGACAGATCCATTTAGCCGATCTAATTTAGTCGATACCGATTTTTATATAATTTAAGATATATATAACACGTATATATAACGACTAATCATCAATTAATTCTTTAATTCCATTAAACATGCTCTAAATGTTACTAACAGTGGGGATCCTGAGGATGATAGCCATAATAGTAACATTCAAAGTACATCTAACAGTTTTATAGGACCAATCAATGACTAATCAGAATACGTATGCGTGTCATCAGTGAAAGTATAACCATATCGGCTATTTAGCCGATACAGGGTCCATGGAGCAGGAACGAAACCACTCTAAACACAAACAAACTCTTGAATCAAGATAGAGCTGGTCTGAAAGGCCAACGGCTCTAAATCAACCTTTGAATTTATTCGTATCCGGATAAGCCTCAAACCCACATCATGTAACAATCAAGATCGGCAGATTAGTCGATACGAGCCTAGATCGACTGTTTCATCAAGAATATACGTTCTAATCATCTGAAACAATATATCTTAATAAGATTTAAAGCTAAATCTACTGATCTTGATTGGGCAAAGATATTGGTATTATAAAATTAAATAATTAAAATAAACAATATCAGTAACTTAATGAATCTACTAGATTGCCGATCTAGCAGAGCCAATAACTATGAGTTTGCCGATTTCAGTAAGACTAAAACATGACAAGCTCAAGGGGATAGCTTAGATTGATATTTGCAAGAGATTGATCAACCAATGCAGCCTTACAAACAGCAACTAAACCGATAACTAGCTTATACCAGATTTGCAGTGGGGTCGTTAGATGCAGCCGTACAAACAAGGTATAAACCGTGGCAATACTCACAAGCAAACCAGAGGTCGATCAGCCGATGCAGCCCAGCTTGTTCGAAGATCTCACCGAGAATCTACTCTACTCCTACTCCTAGGGTTTTTGGAGTGAAGCCGGTTGTATTGATTGATTGATGAATAATTCATTACAAAGGCCGGAACTTTATATTTATAGCCCGAGACCAAGACATGAGTCCTAATCTGATACGTTTACAAAATAGGAAAAAACTTTTAAAAGATAACTTGGACCCTAATCTTTCCCTTCTGGTGGAGTCCGACACGTCTTCGCGTAGCGGCCCCGATGCGATTCACCCTTTCCTTCGGCGTAACCCGCGTTTAGTCGATCTCTCGCCAAATTAGCCGATCCTTCATCAGCTTTTCCGAACCTGACATCTGGACCCACAGACACGAAATCTTTTACCAAAATCTGGTGTTAACACATGCCCCCAATTTTGGGATAAAATTGATTTTATTCTAAAATTTACTGGTTCTTGTCTATTTTGCCGCTCAGCCGAACTGTAGGCATATATTCACCAAATTGCCATTTGCCCCCATTCGACCTCAAACCCTAAATCATTCCACCGGCGCCGCTATTGATAGCTCTATTCCAGCGACTTTCAAGATCCTCCGCCATCATCCCACGGCTAAGAAGATAATTTCAAGCTTGCTCCCTTAATTCGCCGCATATTTCTTCAGAAATGGCTTCCATCGACAACATCCCTGAGGTAACAAAGCTTTCCCATCTCTTTGAGCCGCCAGATGTTAGTCTCCATATACATTTCCTTCTATTTGTCTTTCCTAATTCACTTAGGAACTCAAGGATAGGATTCTGATCCCGTTAACAGACAACCCTAGCTTATTCTTTCTTGGCCCTATGGGTGATCCAGATCCAACCGAAGTTATAAACGCAGAAACAAACAGAATCCCCTTAAATCCTTCCAGCATGAATCCTTTGAATTGGGACAAGAGGACATCCTTCAGGAATTGGCCGACTTTGATTCCAGGCTAGAGGAACTTGTTGGTAAAGGTTGCAGCCAAGAAGCGCACAAATTGGTCTCTTCGTAACCTAGACCAGTGTATTTCTCTTTCTCTATCCAATATGAAGAAGAATGAGCCACTCCTCAAGGCTGTATCTTACTTTTGGTCCAACACATATAATGCTTTCATCTTCAGCCATGGACCCATGACTCCAACCCTAGCTGATATCCACATGTTGACTAGCCTCAATATCACAGGGATTGTTCACCCCTTCAATTTCTCAGTCAAGCCTTCATACAAGCTTGATAATACAAGAACTGGAGGCTGGTCCTAACTATATCACTAAGCATAATGCTACCAAGCACAGTGTGAATGACAGAGAACACACAGCTTTCCTAAATATGTGGCTTGATAGGTACCTCTTTTGTGAACAAGCTTGTTCCCCAACCTCCAATTATCTGGTGATAGCAGAAAAAATAGCAGTAGACTCAGATATACCCTTGGGCAAATATCTGCTGGGTGTCTTATATCACCTATTGGATCAAGTGTCCTAATACTTGATGAAAGATGAGACTATCGTCCCCCAGCATCACAGGTCCTTGGTGGCTTCTTCATCTTTGGCTCAACCTATATATGCAGCAGATTATGGTTCAGGAGCTAGGGCCATTAAAATTTCCTTCTCTGACTTACAAAGAAGAAGAAGAAGAAAATTTGTCTGAGAACAGCAAGACACGCCGATGCACATCTTTTGGTGAGGCAGCATCGGCAATTTCGATCAACAGATCTTTTGGTCAACTTTTCAAGTTGTTCTACAAAGGATTCTCTGAGGATATTCTAAAGTGGTTTGTATATTCTGACAGCTCAGAATATGAAAATCCATCCTCCTTTAAATTTGAATCTGAAATTAATGATGAGGAGGCAGTGAAGATTCTGAACTGTATGATGAAGCCATGCTTGTTGCCCATAGAGGTTAGACATGAAAGGGAAACACCACCAATTTATTATGAATTCCACAACCCTTCCATAGTTGCTAGGCAGATGGGATTTGGTCAGCTCCCCCCAAAGCTCTTCTTTGCTGACAAGCTGAAGCCAAGGGAAGCAATAGAGTCTGGGATTGAATTCCATAGAATTTTGCAATTTGAACAAGCTCTCCCTGCTGAAGTTATTCAAGGATGGGACTGTCAACCCTTCTCATCAACTACTTTTATTAACTGGTGGTAAGAATGGAGCCAACATATTTTCTGTTCACCAGTATCTACCTTCTGCTCTGCTTTGGATTCTGATTTTCAGGCAGACCCTGAGGTATTTATCTCTTCCAATCAATTTCTTAGATTTTGGGCATAATTTTTTATACAAACCCTTTCTTCCTGCAAGATTTGGTTGAAATAACACCTCCAACCACAAGCTAAAATAATAAGCCTATTGCTTATAACATATGGTGTCCAAATCCAAGACTGGGCTGGAATGCCCCTTCTCTGAAAGCAGTAATGAAGGGGAAGGCTTCTGAAACACAATCAGCTCCTTCTCCAAAGCCCAAAAGAGCTGGCACTTCTAGGAGAGCAACCAAAAGGGCAAAAATTCAAGAAACACCTTCTCCACCTGCCCAAGTTTCAGAAGCTGAAGAAAGTCCCCTGAAATCATTAGCTGATATTACAGTTGAGGTATTACCTACTCAACCTTTCCCTTTTGACGAACTATCAACTAATTTTTAATTAACAGGATGTTGCTGCAAGTGATAACTCTGGTGGAGAAAGTCTGCACTATAGTGATCTCCCTTCTTCAGGTGATGACAATGCAGATGCCAACCCAATCAATCCTTCAGCGCCCACCTCAGGTAAGAAGATTACTTCCTCCGTTCCTAAATATAAGTCTTTTTAAAGATTCCACTATGGACTACATTCGGAGCAAAATGAGTGAATCTACACTAAAATATGTCTATATACATCCGTATGTAGTTTGTAGTGGAATCTCTAAAAATACTTATATTTAGGAACGGAGGGAGTAGTTGATAAATCAAAATAGCCGATAACTTACTTGCTTCTGCTCTTATCTGACAAGATATTTTTCTGCAGAAGGTCACCCTGCAAGTTCATCGGCTGTTCCCAGTCCTGATACATCTCCAGAGGAACAGGTACTTAGATAGCATTTTTCTCTTTTAACAAATTCTCTTTAGATCCTTATCTCATGAAAAATGCAGGAACAATTCTCTTCTCCCTATGTCCCTTTTGCAATAGAGGATTATATAGAAGAAGCAACCATTTCCACAGAGAGGAACATTACTGTGCCTGCCTTATCTGAAAACATCAAGAATCAACTCCAAGCATTAATACCTCTTCTCGAAGTGGACATATCATCCTTAATGCAAGACGTAGGAGCAGTCAGGAACATCTTCAACTCTATTAAAGATGAACTTCCTCCTCAGCTCAAAGAAGCCCTTAAACTAGCTGCCTTCATTGAATACCATGAACCAAAAATTTCTAGAGCACAAGCCAGACTTGCATCCCGTGAAGCTCAGAAAGATTTATCAATTCGGGAGAAGCAATGTGTCCAGAACATGTTGGAAGTAAAGCAATTGATTGATCAGTTGAAGGATTCTCCTGCAAAGATCAATCAAAAATTGGCAAACCTCAACGCAGAGAGGGAACAGCTGTTGTCCAGACTAAGAGAAGTTGAAATTCTTATCAAACATGAAGAAGATAATCTGGCAAGAATTCCAACTTCACTGATTGAGCAGAAACGTTTAATGGCTTCTTTCAATTCTGAGCTTCAATGCATTAAGGCAGAAAAGAAGACTCCAATTCCAGGGACAGCTGAAGAGGACAAGCAGCAAATTGCCGATGTCGACAGCATTCGTTTGAATGTCCTTGTTATGATTAGATCCACTTTGTCCATGTAATTCTGGAGCATGAGACTTTTAATGCAATTGCCATATAATTTTGTTACTGTTAGTATTCACTGCCTTAAACGTTTCTTCAGTTATAAACTTTTGTTGATCCAGATAAATGATTATTCTTGCCAAATACCATCTTAGTCGATCAAATCGTTTATCAACAAAAACTTCTATCGGCAAACTTAGCCGATATTCACCAGCAAAATCTCTATCAGCAAATTTAGCCGATCCGTCCTATTTTGCTTTTAGACAGGATTCCAAAAAAATATCGGGATTAATAAGTCTTTCGCATCCACCGCTAAGATCCTTTTAATCGGCCAAGATGCATCAATCCACCGTAACCCTTCACCTTCTCTGGTTATAAAAACAGCCCGTGGCCTTGAAGAGAAACACACAAATCCATCTCGCCTTCGCCTCCAAACTTTTCTCTCCTCTTCAAAAGAAAACCGCCCCCTTTCCACAGTAAACCCTAATCCTCCATGGCGAGCCACGGCAAGCACCCGATGGAGGAGAGCTCCGGAAAAGTCAATCAACCGCATCAGCATCGGCGTCTCAATTTGGGGTAATTCCTGATCAGATCTTGATGACATTCTTTCTCAATTTGAGATTCTGCTGATCCTTCTTCCTGTAGGGCTGCCCCCATGCGGTAGAGGCTGGACCCAGCTGGGTGGTCTAGGTCTCTTCTGATGATTCGCCTTCTCCGATGGCGGCGGTGGCATCGGAGGCAGCAGTTCAGGCGAATCCCGCGGAGTCTGCTCCTGCTTCTCCTCCCCCGGGTCCAAATGATGACTTCAATGGCAATGATGCCTGGGAGTTCCTTCGTCGACTGTGGGTCGCCAGGGACAACTATGGTGAGGAGTGCAAGAAGAACCATCAGCTGCAACAGGAGCTGGAGCTGACTAGGGTGATGCTGTAGAGTGCCGAGGAGGCACTTACTGCAGTTAAGCAGCAGCTATCGGATTCCGACGCCACCATCATAGGTAAGTCTTAAATTCGATCTTGTACTCTGCATCTGATCGGCAAAACTTGTATATCTCCCGTCTTTGGTGGTTTTTGCTTTTACTTGATTTCAAGCTTTTTTGTTTGAATCTGCAGGTCTTCAAGCGCAGCTTGATGCCTTGTACCCGGCTATCACCATAGCCACCAACGCCGTGCACGCCCGTGGTGAGACAGTGGTGGAGCGTCTCCAGGACATCCCAATCCGCGCCAGGGAGATTGCCCTTCACGGCGTACACTCTGGAGCCGCTGATGCTCTGGCCTATGCCCAGCTCCGTCACGGGGTACAGCTCACAGAATCCCTCCCCCTCCTTCGTCGAAGAAGCCAATGATGAAGGCTATGAGGACCTGGTGGAGGAATTTGCTGATCGTGCTGACGCTGTGGCTCAGGTCTCCTCAGCCGAGAACATCATCGACGAAGTTCTTGATGAGTAGTTTGTAGAAGGACACCAACTATATCTGTAAATATTCTTGCTCGAACTGGTCTTGTAACATGCCTACTTTTGCTTGAACTTCGAATGCAATCTACTCTGTTTGTGTTTATGATTTTTTGCCCTAAAGGCGATGCATATCGCATCGGCTCTTGTCTTGTTTCCAAGACTCGTGCTATTTTTCTGCTAAAGGCGATACAAACTGTATCGGCTATTCAAGCCTGATGCTACATAGCAATCGGCAATAACAAATCAACCCAAATGCTAGGGTAATATCTCTTAAAATATTTTCCATTGATAGCTCTGGTAAACTTCTCTCCTTCTAATGTCTCATAAAAATAAGCATTGCCAGGAGCACAACAAGTTATCCGATAAGGACCTTCCCAATTTGGTGACCACTTCCCATACTTGCTGTCTTTAGTCCCGATCGGCAAAATTACCTTCCAAACCAAGTCTCCTTCACTAAACTTTTTCTCTCTCACTTTCTGATTGTAATACTTGGCAATTCTTAATTTATGAGCTTCAACATTTTCCAGAGCCTTTAGCCGATAATAGTTCATATCATCTAACTCATCGATCATAAGATTTTTATATTCATCAGCTTTCAACTCATCTTGTAATAGTACCCTTCTCGAACCAATGTTGATCTCCCAAGGTAATACAGCTTCATGCCCATAAACCAACTCATATGGTGAACATTTAGTATAACCATGATAAGCCATCCGATAAGACCAACGAGTTTCATTAAGAATTATGTGCCATCTCCTTGGATTCTCATTGATCTTTTTTTTATTAACTTGATCAAGATTTGATTTGATGCTTTTGCCTGTCCGCTGGCTTGGGCATAATAAGGAGATGAATTTGTTAATTTAAAACCTGTACTGATGGCAAAGTCTTCAAACTCTTTGGAGGTGAACATTGTTTCTTGATCAGTCATAATAGATTGAGGGATCCCAAATCTATAAATAATATGCTCTTTGATGAATTCAATCACATTAGCTGATGATGCCACCTTTAGAGGAATAGCTTCAACCCATTTGGTAAAATAATCTGTTGCCACTAATACAAACTTATGCCCTTTGCTAGATGAAGGATATATTTGGCCAACCAGATCTATTCCCCAACCTCTGAATGGCCATGGCTTTATAATTGGATTCATAGCCGATGCTGGAGATTTCTGAACATTGCCAAACTTCTGACAGTCTTGACAACCCTTGTAATATTTGAAACAATCATCCAACATAGTCGGCTAGAAATAACCAGCTCTCTTAATCATCCATCTCATTTTATGAGCTGATTGGTGTGTACCACAAACACCCTCATGGATTTCTCCCATTATAACTTTGGCTTCTTCTGGATCAAGGCATTTGAGCAACACACCATCGACTATTTTATAATATAGCTGATTGCTGAGGAGGACAAATCTAATAGCTTTATACCTTAGCTTCCTAGACACTTGTTGTGATGGATCCTTTAGATATTTGATAATTTCTGCTCTCCAATCATCAATTCCATGAGCAAGATTGTTATTAAACACTTCATAGATTTGCCGATACCCAGAAGGACTTTGAGCTAGTCTATTAGCTTCCTGGTTTTGATTCGTGGGAATATGCTTGATAACAACAGAAGAAAAGCAATTAAGCAGCTCTCGGCAATTTTCATAATAACTTTTCAAGATATCATCTTTGCATTCATATAGGCCGAGCAATTGATTAATGATTAATTGAGAGTCTCCAAATATTTCAATAACATCGGCCTTTACCTCGTACAGAAGTTGAAGTCCTTTTGAGAATAGCTTCATATTCAGCTTGATTATTAGTAGCCATTGGCTTTATAGGAAAAGCAAACTCAAAACTTGCCCCCCGAGGCGAAATCAGGACAATACCAATTCCACCACCTTGCTTACAAGTTGATCCATCAAAGAACAAAGTCCAAGGAGCCAAATCTACTAAATTAATTTCTTTCTTATGATGATGAGTAATGAAATCAGCTATTACCTGACCTTTAACTACTTTAGCCGATTCATACCTCAAATCAAATTCTGATAATGCAAGAATCCACATCCCAATTCTCCCATTCAAAATAGGCATTGATAGCATATGCTTGATCACATCAAACTTAGAAACCACTGTGCACTCAGCAGATAACAAATAATGTCGAAACTTGGTGCAGGAAAAATACAAACATAAGCATAATTTTTCAACAGGAGAATATCTAGTCTCTGGATCCAAGAGTCTTCTACTCAAATAGAAAATTACTCTTTCTTTTCCTTCAAATTCTTGCATTAACGCCAATCCAATTGTATGGTCATCGGCCGCTACGTACAACTTAAAAGGCTTTCCTTGTTGAGGAGGAATCAATACCGGTGGTGCCTTCATATACTCTTTAATCTCCTCAAATGACTTTTTTTGTTCGTTACCCCACTTAAATTCTTGATCATCTTTTAGCTTCAACAGTACTGAAAATGGCAAAATTCTAGCTGATAGATTTGATATGAATCTTCTGATGAAATTAATTTTGCTGATCAAAGATTGCAACTCTGTCTTGGTGGTTGGTGGTACAGCTTTATCAACAGCATCCATGCTTTTCTGTCTAACTTCAATTCCTCTTTCATGTACCATAAAGCCTAAGAACTGACCTGCTGAAACTCTAAATGCACACTTATTGGGATTCATCCTTAATCCATGCTTTCTTGCACATTCTACAGTTTTTTTGAGATCTTGGAGATGTTCTTTATACTCCTTAGACTTCACAACCACGTCATCAATATAAATTTCAACTATTTTGCCGATCAACTCATGAAAAATATAATTCATGGCTCTCTGATAAGTTGCACCGGCATTTTTGAGGCCAAAGGTCATAACCACCCACTCATATAATCCCAAAGCACCAGGACACCTGAAAGCAGTCTTGTGGATATCCTCTTTTGCCATAAATATTTGATTATATCCTGCATTGCCATCCATAAAACTAATCACTTTGTGTCCTACAGCTGCATCAACTAACATATCAGAAACTAGCATTGGGTAACCATCCATTGGAGTAGCCTTATTCAAATCCCTGAAGTCAATGCATACTCTCATCTTTCCACTCTTCTTATACACAGGGACTACACTTGAGATCCACTCTGCATATCGGCACTATCGAATAAATTTTGCTTCATATAGCCTAGTAATTTCTGTTTTAACATCTTCCATAATTTTAGGCTTAATTCTTCTTGGAGCTTGCTTAAACGGCCGATATCTAGGTTTGATAGGTAGCTGATGCTCCACAAGCGATCGGCTGAGACCAGGCATCTCATAATATTCCCAAGCAAAACAATCTTTAAATTCTTTTAACAAAGCTATTAATTCTTTTTATACTCAGGATCTAACTTAGCACTAATATACGTCGGCCTTGACCTATCACCAGGTCCAATATCTACTGCTTCTAATTCATCGGCTGACGTAAAGCCTTTCCCCATCTTGCCTTCATTGTCGTCAATTGAAGGATCCATAAATAAAAACTCTCAGAGCCGATTGCTTGTATCGGCTGTTGATCATCATCAAAAACTCTGATGACATCTCCTTCATGAACTTTTCCAGAGAAACACCCGACCCCTTCAAAATTCCAATCATCTGGACTGGCAAGTGCAACACTAACAGATGAGTCACCTGAGACTATTTCTACTGCATCACCAATCCACTGGATCAAGCTTTGGTGCATTGTGGATGGTATGCAGCAGTTGGCATGGATCCAATCTCGACCAAGCAGGATGCTATATGTTCCCTTTGCATCAACTACAAAGAAGGTAGTCGGTATGCTCTTCCTCCCAATTGTCAATTCCACACAAATAGCCCCTCTGGTGTTAGATGTCTTTCCACTAAAATCTGTCAACCTCATATCAGTCTTTCATAAGTCTTCTGGTCCTTTGCCAAGCTTTCTAAATATAGTATAAGGCATAAGATTAACAGCTGCTCCTCCATCGACTAACATCTTGGTCAATGGTTTGCCATCAATGAAACCCTTCAAGTACAAAGCCTTCAGATGTAAATATTTTTCTGGCTTTTCAAAGATGGCACTCTCTGCTTGATAGATCCATTGAGCCACAGCCACTTCATCATCTGAATCTTCATCTTGCCCAGGGGCTCTGGACTCAGCAGGTAGCATAAAGGTCGCTCCTATTTCAGCCGATGGTTTTTCTTTGCCTTTATCGGCTATTTGTTTGGCTCGCCAGACTTTGGGTTTCTTCTTTGCTTCTTGCGATTCATCGTTTCTTAAGCATTGAACCCTTCTCTTCTGACTCTTTGTCAACCCTCTTGGGCACCATTGACCATCTTCCTAAACATACTCCTTCTCTTCACGATCAACAAAATCTTGATCAGCAACTCTTTTGCCTAGTCGATCATGAGCACTTCCTATTTTTATGCGCCGATCCGTGTCTCTACAATCCACACGTTCATATACAGATCGGCGGTTGGTTCTAGACTGTCTATACTCCCAATATTGGTCACTACATTCAGGACAATTATTGAGAGTAGGCAATTTCAAACCTTCATTCCAGCAGTGCCTAAAGAAAGGATAATTCCAATGTGATTCATTTTGCTCCTTGGCTCTTCTTTCTTCTTCACGATAACGCATGTATTCTTCTTCTTCGAGCTGCTCTTGATAATCTCTTTCCCGACGACACTGGTCCTTCTCTTGCTGACGCTGCCACTTATTTAAAAGAATTCGAGCAGTAGGGCGTCGACGCATCTCATCAGCTTTAGAAGACTCAGGTTGATCTGATCGACTCTTTTACTGATCCTGCTTTGCTTTGATATCCTGATACTCTTTAGCCAATATCTGCCTTTCAGAATCAACTGTTCTAGCCTTCTTAGCCTTTTCTGAAGTAAGCACCTTAAATTTACCCTTTGAAAAAGATGGAGTGACCATGTGCTGAGGGAAAGGATGCTCATCTATAACCATCCCTTTATTTCTTTCTAGGCCAAGCCTGCCCTTATCAATAGCTCTCTGAATGTGATATCTGAAAACTTCGCATTCATTAGTACTGTGAGTAGAAGAATTGTGGTACTTACAGTATTTTCTCTTCTTGAGCTCTTCAGCCGATGGTATCTTATGATTCCCTGTTAATCTGAGTTGACCTTTCTTAAGCAATAAATCAAAAATCTGATCGACTTTACTAATGTCAAAGCTATGCGTTTCTTTCCGATGTGGCCAAGCCGACAGTGCCACATGAAAGTGGTGGTGGTATCAGTCTTCTTAAGGCATTTAGCATTCACGTTAAAGACATCATTTCCACATTCAAGATTTACTATGAAAAGGCCCCCAACAGTGGGTGCAAATCCATAAAACATATCCTTACAATAAAGCGAACAACCATTGTTCTCTGACTTGTAAGAGTACCCATCGTGTACTAAACATGATCCAGAGATAATGTTTCTACACAATGTCGGAACAAAATAATTGTTACTTAGTTCTAAGGTAAATCCTGAAGGGAGACGTAAAGGCATAATGCCGACGGCTTGAGCGGCGATCCCAGCGCCGTTCTCGACGCGCATCACGACTTCATTCTTTGCTAGCTTGCGCACCTTCTGCAGGCCCTGTATCGAGTTGCAAATGTGAGCAACCGATCCGGTATCAAATACCCAAGACTTAGAATTTTTGCTAGCAAGCAAAACATCAATGATATTAACTTGTATAACAATTATACCTTTTCCGGTTTTCCCAGACTTCTTATCTTCCAGATACTTCTTGCAGTTTCTCTTCCAGTGTCATGTGCCCTTGCAGTAGAAGCACTCAGTTTCATTCTTGGCTCCGCCCTTAGAGTTTTTCTGGGAGCCGGTCTTACCGGCGCCCTTGCCCTTCTTGGACTTGCCATTCTTTTTTAAATTGGTGGTTTTATTCACAAGCAACACTTGCTTGCGATTTTTCCGCAGTCCTCTTTCCGCAGTTTTCAGCATGGCGAGCACCTTATTTGGTGTCTTCTCCATCCCACTCATGTTGTAGTTCATGACAAAACTGTCGTAAGATGAGGGAAGTGAGGAAAACAACATGTCCATCATATGGGCCGGTGGAATTGGAAATTCCAAGGATTTAGGCCTTTCAGCGTAGCCAATCATTTTGACTACATGTTCGCCAACTGAACTGCCCTCAGCCATCTTGCAATCCATCACGGCCTTCATGATATCAAATCATTAAGACCGTGCGGTTTCCTTGTACAGAGCATCCAATTCCCGGATCATATCACGGGAGTTATGGAATTCAAAACGTTTTTGAAGCTCTGGACTCATGCAAGCTAGCATGAGGCACTGCACTAAGTTGTAATCATCATCCTTAGTGGCCCAGACATTTTGTTCATCTTCCAGGGCAATGGCCGCCGGTTTAGCTGGAAGAGCAGTTTCAAGCACATACATTTTCTTAGCACTCCTGAGGAGAATCCTCAGGTTACAGACCCAGTCCGCATAGTTGTTTCCATTCGCAGCTAACTTCTCTTTCTCTAACATCGAGCCTAAGTTGAATGCGGTGTTGCGAGCCATTTGATCTACAACGGTAAACACAAGTTTCACTTAGACTTTGTTCCTAATCAATTTGCACTAGGGAATAAACATTTTTATTCTAAAGTGCGCGCCCACTCAAATCAATATCTCTCATAATTGATTGTGAGTGATTCAAGATCCAAATTGCAATTCAACGTCATTATTCGAGATGAACACTGATGGCGCGAACTATAATTGGTAGCCAAACTTGCCGATCACATCTCCATGTGACTCTTGTTCATCTTTCGATGCGTGTGTTCCGAGCTCAGGACGATCCTGCCATGAACGTCAAGACAACCAAGTGATCTTGCTGCGAGGTCTGACCTCACCCGCCTTACACCCGTACAATCGTTCATACCCATGTAGATCATGGCGCACCCCGGAAGGAAAGATGCTGTGACGGTGCTACACTTGGGAGAACACTAACTACTTGATATTTTTAGTGAGAGATCACCCTAATAAAAAGCGACTACCGCACAATCAAAAGGGTGCATCATAAGGGATAAACATCTCAGGCAATTCATAATAGCATGATATGGTCTAGCCCTTTCTGACGGAGAAGTGTTTAATTTCTTCGTCTTCGGCATTTGTGTCGGTGTTCACCTTCACGAAGATTGCCACCACATTGCCGATGCACCATATAATATTGCTATCTCTATAGCTAATAAAATAAGTGCATTACTTAAGGTTGACACGCAGGTCATTAAAGTGACAATCATATGGCTCCAGTCATCATGCCGAATCATGACACGCAGGTCATGTTAGTAAATTTAGATCATATAGTCATCTCATACATAATCGAATTAATATGAGTACTGCTATACCACATCACATGCACATCCTGCAAAACCAAGTTAGACGCCTCTAATCGGTTTATGCAAAATTTAATTTTACGTGGCTTTTAAGGTTTTGTGACTTAAACCGCAGCTACCAACGTTTATCATCAAGTATGATTATTCAAGTCGCTAGATTAACATTGCGGGGTGTATGAAACACGAGATAATAAAATCTCGAGCCCCATACTAAACTTCATCATACGCATGACCCCCGTGCAGATCATATCTGCATTGCCCTTTCGTCTGCGAAATTTCATCTTTCTCTCAACTATGGTGGAACCCAAAGAACTGATAGCACTTCGTTGATCAATCACGATCGCGGATTGCCAGAAATTTGTGAAATTCCACCATGCTGTTTCAAGATCAGAAATACTCAAATTCTAGGGAAGCAATAAGAACATCGGGTAACAGATTTCATCTGCCACCCGCATAAATAATTTTCAGCAATAGATCTCATCTACTCCAAAATTATATTATGCAATACCCATACATCTCTATGTATTCTAGATCGTATCTGCATCTACGTATAGCAAGGCTCTTGATGCCACTATAGGGGAACGCGACAGAAAACAAAAAACTTCGGTACAGCGAGCACGCCCAGGACCACTATAGGGACTGTATACAGGGTTTGATATGATCATTACCAACTCGTAGCGCAGCGGAAGAAGAGTCGATGTAGATCATCGGTGCAGATCCCCGCAGCTAGGATTTACAACCTCCCAACCGCGAGGATGTACTCCCTCGTTGGACAGCCCTTCGGAAGGCGATCGGACAGTCCCTCGGATGATGTCACGGACAGCCCTTCGGGAGGACCCTCGAAGCTCGAACGGTAACTCGGACAGCCCTTCGGGAGGACCCTCGAACAGCCCCTCGGGCAAAAGATCGAAACTACGACCTCTCTACGGTGTTGCACACATATTGGGTCAGCTATCCGGTAGGGCTTCGCCGTCTAGAACTAGTTCCTGTCGGAACCCAGACAACCTTTTGGCTCTACGAAACTATTTCTTGGGAGGGAGAGAGAAAGCCAGATAATGCATGGCATGTGTATGAGAGCAAGGGATGAGTGTGGAGAGTGCCTCTCCACCTCTATTTATAGGAAAACCCAAGGGGTGACTGTCGGTTCTAAATCTGCCATATCTCGTAGTAAGGGTCCTAAGCTAGGCGTCTTGGAGCGATGGTAACATGGACACATGATTTTACCGAGGTTCGGGCTCTCTCGAAGAGATAATACCCTACGTCCTGCTTTTGATTGTATTCATATGGGGTGTAGTACAGAGTACATGTATCTACCACGAGATTGATCTAATGAATATGAGATTCGATCTATTGACTAGCCTAGCCTCGATTTATATATGCACCGGAGGCCTAGGGTTTAGAAGAGTCTTCGGCTTGTGCACCAAGTCTTGTAGAGTCTTCCTTGTATGCGTCATGGGCTGCCCAAAGTGGCCCATGAGTGAACCGCCATGGGGGTCCTCGGCCCGACCCACTGGTCGGGAGACGACGTGGTGAGTACCCCCTAGTCCAGGACACCATCAGTAGCCCCCTGAACTGGTCTTCAAGTTGGGGACGCTCCTTGGTTTTTCTAAACTGTTCTTCGTCTTCGGTCGTCGGTCTTGAAAACTGGTTTAACAAATCTTCCCATCTCCGATCTTGAGGATCGCCGAGGTGTATCCGAAGAGTTCATACGTCGAGTATCCGAGGAGCCCCTTCAGGTTCTTAGCCTTTATCAATGCCTTGTTACTTTTTACGCCATACCTTGGGTTCGAAGTTTTTCCCGTGCGGCGGTGTCCTCTTGCATCCGAGCTCCAACGCCGGACTGCATCCGAGGTGTCTTTTGCAGCCGAGCTCCAACGCCGGTCTATATCCGAGGTACATTTTAGTAGCCGAACTCCAACGCCGGACTGCATCCGAGGTACATTTTAGCAGCCGAACTCCAACGCTGGTCTGTATCCGAGCTCCAACGCCGGACTGCATCTGAGGAGGTATAGATTACCTCGTCTTTGAAAAAGTTTGAAGAAGGTTATCCGAGCTTAACGCCGAAAAAGTTCTTTATGGAGCCAGCCACTCGCAGCCGAGCTTTATGCCGAACTGCTTCCGAGGTGGTGCACCACCTCGGCCGTGAGCTGGTTTTTTGTGGATTGGTGCACTTTATTCTCTACCGAGATGTATAGCCAGTAGCCCTCAAGGTGTGTGTCGGCCTAAAATCTGAGATGCACCTGAAGGATAGCATAAAACCGCTGATCCCAGTAGCCCCTGAGACTCAGGTCGATTCGCGAAATCGTCCTGAGGATCAACTCCTAGCTCGGTAGCATACTTAGAAACATAAACGCGGTGTGCATAGTTCTCGAGACTCAGGTTGGGTGAGGCCGACCAACTTGAGGATCATAATCTCCTCGGAAACTGTTTCACACTTTTTTTTATTGTCTGCATTGAATAGGCAATGCAGTAGCCCCCGAGACTTGGGTTGGGCAACATGGCTGACCCTAGGATCGTATCTCCTCGGGAACTAGTTCAACTGCCATGTACGTTTTGACAACGCCGAGGTGCAGCTCGGCAGGAAAGATGCCAAACTACAGGTCGAAAAAAAATTCCTGAGCAAAACCATCACGCAGAACACCTCGATCAAGAGGATGCCCCGCCTCCTGAAAAAAAACATAAAAATAGGTTAAAGGTGCCATAAGCTCGGAAAACCAAAAAACTTATGTGAAAACTTTACGTCCGAAGTAAATCAAGTTCTTTGGTGCCAATCCGAAAATTGGTCTTAAAATTAAATTATGCTTCTGTCGTGCTTTAACATGATACGTCCAATCTCTAGACTTCAAGCGGGTCAGCCTTCGGCTTCAACCTCCTATCCCGAAGGCGGAGTGTTTCTCAGGCCAGTTTAGCGAACTAAACTCGAGCGGCTTTAGAGAGAAACCAGGCGACCCGGCTATTGACCACACACTCGTGTCGGAAAAAGGAGTAGTAGAAAAAGACTTTGCAACGACTAAGAAGAAAACACTTATTATAACGGCTCATATAAATTTAAGAGCCCCTAGTTAACATGGGTAAAGGAAGTGGTTTTAAACGAACCTCGTTTTTAACAAACATATTTTATTTAACATAAATATAATGCTTGGTCGAACCAAACAAAAAAATTAAGAATTTAGAAAATTTAAGCATGAAAGCGACTTAGCTGGTTAATGTGCTCGGTGTTGATGACGTAGTCCGAGCTGGCAACGGGTCGAGATCCCAGCGAAACCCTAGAACTGTCGTTGGATCCCCGTCTGCGCGGGGACGAGTTCGCCTGCCCCATGTATGCTGTAGCAAGCAAGCGAACAAAAGCCAGGGGTGGGAAGCGAAGCGCAGGAGGTCGGCGGGGCAGGAACCAGGAGGCCGCGAGGCGAGCGCCGGGCAAGGCGTGCGCCGCACGGCGAGGAGGACACGGCACTACGGTGGAGAGGTCCACGGCGCGCGCGGGGCAATGCAGGCAGAGAAGAGGCCCTACGACGCCGGCGCCGGCAAACAGGGTCAGGGTGAGACTAAGAGAGGGAGAGACGAGCGGAGTGGACTCGAACTGTCGAACTCGACCGTTCGGCTGTAACGGCAGGACGGCTGATTCATCGGTTTATTTAGGCTGAAGAAAGAAAAAAAACTCGACCTGCGGGGGGTAAGACAGCCCCCGGGTATTGCGCTTAAGAAGAAGACCTTCTCACGCAGGTCGAGAAAAATCCCTGAACCCCTGCCCCACCCTGACTAACCAGGGTATAAAAACTTAAAAATTCGCTCCCATGGGGAGTCGAACCTAGGCTAAAGAAAAAGAATCGGAGAAAGAAGAAACAAAATGGGGAAAAATGATAGAAATATCCAAACAGAAACCATTGGTAGCCCTTGATCATGCAGGGAAACTCAGTTCTGTGAAAAGATAACATTTTTAGTTGGATGCAACTCCGTTGCGTCGAAAGAACACATTTTTAGTTGGATGCGTACAACAGTTCCAAAAAGGCTCAAGATAGCTCGTGTTACATGTACATGACCATACTGGTTGGTAAAAACACAATATCATTGCCCAAGCGTTCATTTCGGCACGATATCCAATTCGCAACAAAAACCATCATGGAAAATTTTGTTCAGCATGCCATAGCATAGCCAAAATTTGCTTCATCTGTTCCTACTTTTTCTATAGACAAACAGTTCCAGAAATGGCCAACACTAGGTAGTTCGGCAACAATCGTGTGTCCCTGGCTACTGTTGGCTTATTCAAGCAGATCACTGGACAACACTGTTCCATAATTTCCAGTCCAAAACATGCATATCAGCATTGAAAACTTAAGTTCCCAACCTTGTTTGCTTTCCTTTTGCTTTTGGCTTTACAGGTCACAGCATCAAATGCATTTCACAGTACAAACAATTTATCACTTACAGTTACAGCGTGAGAGCCTTTCTTTTTACATGTGGCAGTTCTAGACAGGCTCATAAGATCAGAATAGTGAGGGAAGAATTGGAATATTCATCTTAATAAATAGACAATGCTGCCAGAGAAATTAGGGCGATGAGAAGTTAAACTGTATGCCTGTCTTCCCCTTGTCATGATCAAGCTGTTTAAGTATGTAGCAGTAATTCATCTGGACAAGAGGAGAAAAAACGTGTTAACTAAACTTCTGTGTGGCAAATTATCACCAACTTTAATGGAAAAAAACTGAAGAATGTAAAGGGGTAAACCTCTATACGGAAAAGTCTGGTTGGCACAACAACACCGAATCCTGCTGAACTTCTGAATGTTTGTAGGAAGTCAGTAACAGGGAACTTCCGAAGATCACAGTCCGTTAATTTACCAAGATTTCCAGCACAGACAAAAGCATGGCCATGAATTCCCAGCTCCCTGAGCGGCTTCAGAGGCAGATCAAATGACAGGTCGGCAAAGGCTGTCACTGCTATGTCACCTCCAAGACCATTTACCTCAGGAGAAGTGGAAGTGCCATTGTCAGAACTATTGGGGTCATGTGTTCTGAATTTTGTTGCCCCCAGTCCTCTTGTTTTGAAGCCTAATAGTGAAGATGGTCCACCCAAGCGGCATACAAGAGGCCTATTACCACCCAAGTAAAATCTTTCTGAAAGTGATGAGACAGCTGTGGATCCCATCTCGAATGGATGGATGACTCCTGCAGCCACTCCAGCATTGAGAGCACCATTCAGCACACCCAGAGGCAAAGCCACTCGAAGATCAAATTCCTGATATACAATCAAGAAAATAATAAATGCCTTTCAGTTCAAATCAGTTCAGTTGTTGATTAAAAAAAAAATCCTAATGCACAGAGCATTATATTCTAGAAAATAAAAACGAAGAAACCATTTTCACTGAAATTTGAACTACTTTTTTTGTGCCATGACCAAGGACTAAAAAAGGGGACTGCTATTTCGATGATTTAACATAACAAAGAACTTTGAAAGATTATGGCCCTTGATCAGTGGTCAGACAACAAAAGGTATATCTACTGGGAGAACGGTAAACTGACAATAATCAGCATTGTTAAGATTGATCATGAATTTGCAAAGCCGGAGGTACAAATAGAATACAATTTAAAGTATTCAATCAAAGATTCACAATGATGTCTAAGAAAAAGACAATAATAAGGGTCAATTAGGATTCAATTAAAAGGTGTATTATGTAAAGCCCGGTTTTCAAGCAGGGCAAAGGATGGAGCACAAAGAAAACTGAGATATACCTGCCTAAGAAATCGTGAATATTTGCTCCCTGGTGCTAGGCCTCCAACTTGAGAAGATGACAGAAAAGCATATCCACGTGTAGGTCTTATGCTTGAATCCCTTTGGTCAACCTTGTACGCGTACTTAATAGAGGACAAAAGGCTATGTCCTAATTCCTCTTGTACTGAATTGGATGACATGTGTGTTGGATCAGTTAATTTCCTCCATGTCAAATTGTAAGCAAGGTTGTGGTTCATGGTGGAGAGCAAGCCAACAGAAACGCCCATCAGGTGTTCTTTGAGTGAGGACTTCAACCAGTCATCAGACAGAAATGATATTCTAGCCATCAGCGGAGTTGGTATTGCTCCGATTCTAGGCATTTCGAATCCAGCGCTTAGTTCTGCAGTCTTATCTAATTCAAGAGCACCTGATGCATCCCAGGTCTCACAGAATCCAAATAGGTTCTTCAACTTCACTGAACCTTCAAGTGAGCATGATCTAGTCTGCAAAAGGGTCACATGAAGAAAATTGGTGAGACTTGAGAAAGTGGATTTGGGAACCAATTGAAGTCATGCATATGATATAGTGATATTAAATCACCATTTATCGTAACAGAGTAAGTTCTGAAGATCAATCATGTTAAGTCAAATTACCAGGTATAAACAGTATGCACAAATCCAAAGCTAAATGCACCTTTAAGTGATGGAGAATGCATGAGAGGTACCCTTGAATGATTTTCATCCAAGCTATGCGACAGAGCGTGTATGATTTTGGAACAGACAAATATGGCCGGACATGAAAGGGTCCTGCAATGATACTGCAATGCTGAACCAGAAAGCACAGGGCACTAATCGATTTTAATTGAGAACCAGAGCAGTAGGAATCAGGAACCAAAACCACATATCCATTCCACAATGCACCTGAAGGTAGGCTGATTAACTCACAATTATATGCAAGACCTACATGTTCCATTTTTCTCCTAAACAAATCACACTAAGGCAAACAGATACAACTCAATGGTCCTAGTAATCCTTTCCATCATCCGAGACATTGTACAGATACTAGCATAAAACCAGGTCTATCTAGGGGAAGACCCGGTAATTCATCAGGAAAGACATCCGAAAACTCACACACCATCAGAATATCAAGGAGATCAACAACTTTAGTAGCACATGACACACTCGCAAGATCGGAAGGTTGGGGTAAGAGCACTCTAGAAAGTACCACCACACTTTGGTTCATTAAGAGAGGGTTCTATTGGCAGTGTCAATAACAACACCCCAATGTTGCATCCAACACATCCCTATAATCACATCCAAACCTAAACCAGGTAATACTATAAGGTTCACCAAAAACTTCTGCCTACCAATTTTGATGGTCACACCATGAACCATCTGCCTGGTAGATATGTTAGCCCCAGTTGAACTTATATGATACCCATAGTCCAATTCAGATATCTATTGATTATGCTTTTGTGCAAATGGATCCAGAGTCAAATAAAATAATGGCAGGATGCTAGTTCATAAGAAACATACCGGCCATAACAGGTTCTCCTTCTGGCACTTCTTCAATAGTGGTGAAATGGAGACATCCCTGGTGAGCATTTGGGTTGGCTTGCTGATTCTTCAGATGAGGACAGTTTCTAGCAAGATACCCCACCTTATTACAATTGAAGCACGGTCCATAGACGGTAGGTGCACTAGAACTCCGTGAGCGTCCTTAGCCTATTGTCCCTTGGGCATAGCAACAGTGAAAACCTTCTGGTACCTCTACTGCTGCAGCTGACTGATTTGAGCTTTCTTCTGGGGAGGCCTAAACCTAGCCCTTGCTACAGGTGGACGGAACTACGGACTGCCCATTACAGGAGATCTCTGTTGAGAAGAGCCCACCTCCAAAGGCCTCTTGTGTCCTTTAACTACTGCATGCAAATTGTTTTGGTTCTCTTGCATTAGGGCGTCACTGATAAAGTCATTGAATGTAACCCTGGTGGAGTTAGCCATGGTTTTCATTAGCTTGGTGCTCGGCCCTCTCTTAAAGCTGTCTATCTTCTTCTTATTAGTATCAACAAAAGAAGTGGCATAACAAGATAGATTATTGAATGCATGCAGGTATTCAGTCAAAGTCTTGGTGCCCTGGGTAAGTTTCATGAATTCAGCAGCTTTAATCTTCATTAGCCTTGGAGGAATGTAATGCCCCTGAAGGCTATTTTGAACTGGTCCCAAGTGATTTTAGTGTTGGCAGGGAAAGTGGTCTAATGTTGGGCCCACCAGATCTCTGCAGCACCTTGCAGTTGATGAGAAGCAAATTCTGTTTTTAGCCCTTCTGTCATTCTCAGCAAGCGAAACCTCTGTGCAATCAAGTTCAGCCACTCATCTACCTCAAGTGGTTCTATGGCCTCTTTGAATACTAGTGGCTTAGTGTCAATCAAATCTTTAAATGTGCTATACTGGTTTACTTCATTGCCCTGGCGAACATCCCGACCACGACCAGTATTTGCAGCGATGTTCCGTAGTGTTGCCTCCATGTTCTGTTGCAGGCCTTCCATATTGTGTTGGCTGCCAAGGAATTGAACAAAGAATTGCTCAGCAGTATATGGAGGAGGTGGTGGTGGCAGCAAGTTGTCATTATATTGCCATGCTAGCCACTACCACTTGCATCCCCATTTCCACCAGCTCCGGAACAAGTGTGCGTCATATGCAGAAAATTCCAGCAATAAGTAATTATTGAGTGATGTCGAATGTTTCTGTAGAGGAATTGTATAATTATGCCATACTGAATTTACTAGAGAGAATAAATTCATACAATAAACAGAGGCACAATAATTCATTTTCCACAACACAACATCACTAATTATATTACTTAGCGCCATCACAATGCGTTCACATAAAGGCCAAAACTGCCAGTATAGCTAAACTGGACTTTCCAAAGCATTCAAGTATCGCCTTACAACCACAACTGATGTTCCAACATCACAACAAGGTCTCCAACAAGCGAAGATTAAGGTTACAAGTCCACTACAGAAAAGATTACAAAAGCAACATCTAGCAACTAGCGAGTCATCCAATCTAGTCTACTTGTCGTTGTCACTGTCGATGCCAGACACGTTGCCTCCAACATCATCGTCCTCATCAATAGGATCAACCTCCTCAGGGTCCTCCTCATCACCAGCCTCCATGTCGTCATCAACAACTAGAACTCCAGGATCCATCTCAGCGGCTCCTGGGGGAAGGATGGAGTTGATGACATTGTGCAAATGGTGAATCTCCTCATGAAGAGTATCAATGTATCGCTGGGCGTCCTCGAGCTGCAGCCTAAGCTCCCCTTCACGGCGCTCATACCACCTAGTCGTGTGTCCAAGCTGATGGCGAAGGATGTCACGCTAACCTTCGGCGATATTAGCACGCTGATTTGTATCATCCCTTACCTTCATCAACTAGTTGATCTGAAGCCTTCCCTGGTGGGTGGCAGCATCTCTTTCCTCAGCAGCTGCCTCAGCTGCCCTCCTGTGCCTACGCACGCTCCTCCTCAGCTTGCACTGCGTAGCCCATGCATGTCGTTGTTCAAGCTGGCACGCATGGTAGCTGTCCTCCTAGGAGAAGAACATCTTCATCGCTGCAAACATGGCGCTCATCGTGGGACTTTCCCTCTGATTGGGCTCAGCACGATCCCTCACTGAAGGAGTACTGCTCAGCTGTCCCCATGTTGTCTGCGAAACATCCACATGCGGAATGCTTGCAGCTGGACCATTGGCAAGCTCATCTCTAAAGTCCTGGCATATGTTGCTCAGCACCTCAAAAGCAGCCACTTGGGCACCTTCCCAAGGGGTTTGTCCATGTGACTCGATGCTCCAGCCCAGCCACTGCTGTCTATTTGGATTAGCTGGCATTGTCACCCTCAACGAATACCATGGCTGCCCCATGGCCTCTTCTCTACTCCAGAAATAACGAGGCGTGTTAGCATACCCAACTCACTCTAGCACCCTCCACAGCAGGGTAGGCGTGCCGAACTGGGCCAGGAAATGGTCATTGCATGGTGGTGCTCCCGGTGCTGCCATTTGTTCCCAGATTAGAATTTTGTGAGAACAAGCATTACTTCTTACAATTATATATAAAAGGGGTAAGTAATTTATAAGGGGAGGAACAATGCAATAGATAAGGAAATATGAGATCATGATGCATGCACGTTCCGTACATCCTCACAAACTTAGTAAAAAGTTTAAAATTCTAGCGACATAAGCAGTGGCATACACACGTTCTCCCATATATAAGCGTAACTAGTCGGGCTACACGTTTGCACTGTTAGCGTACTTGTAGAAGAGTTCATTTCTGCCCACACCCCACAATCTTGTATATATGCAGACTATCAATGTATCGCTGGGCGTCCTCGAGCTGCAGCCTAAGCTCTCCTTCACGGCGCTCATACCACCTAGTCGTGTGTCCAAGCTGATGGCGAAGGATGTCACGCTGACCTTCGGCGATATTAGCATGCTGATTTGTATCATCCCTTACCTCGATCAACTGGTTGATCTGAAGTCTTCCCTGGTGGGTGGCAGCATCTCTTTCCTCAGCAGCTGCCTCAGCTGCCCTCCTGTGCCTACGCACGCTCCTCCTCAGCTTGCGCTGCGTAGCCCATGCATGCCGTTGTTCAAGCTGGCACGCATGGTAGCTGTCCTCCTAGGAGAAGAACATCTTCATCGCTGCAAACATGGCGCTCATCGTGGGACTTTCCCTCTGATTGGGCTCAGCACGATCCCTCACTGAAGGAGTACTGCTCAGCTGTCCCCATGTTGTCTGCGAAACATCCACATGCGGAATGCTTGCAGCTGGACCATTGGCAAGCTCATCTCTAAAGTCCTGGCATATGTTGCTCAGCACCTCAAAAGCAGCCACTTGGGCACCTTCCCAAGGGGTTTGTCCATGTGACTCGATGCTCCAGCCCAGCCACTGCTGTCTATTTGGATTAGCTGGCATTGTCACCCTCAACGAATACCATGGCTGCCCCATGGCCTCTTCTCTACTCCAGAAATAACGAGGCGTGTTAGCATACCCAACTCACTCTAGCACCCTCCACAGCAGGGTAGGTGTGCCGAACTGGGCCAGGAAATGGTCATTGCATGGTGGTGCTCCCGGTGCTGCCATTTGTTCCCAGATTAGAATTTTGTGAGAACAAGCATTACTTCTTACAATTATATATAAAAGGGGTAAGTAATTTATAAGGGGAGGAACAATGCAATAGATAAGGAAATATGAGATCATGATGCATGCACGTTCCGTACATCCTCACAAACTTAGTAAAAAGTTTAAAATTCTAGCGACATAAGCAGTGGCATACACACGTTCTCTCATATATAAGCGTAACTAGTCGGGCTACACGTTTGCACTGTTAGCGTACTTGTAGAAGAGTTCATTTCTGCCCACACCCCACAATCTTGTATATATGCAGACTATCAATGTATCGCTGGGCGTCCTCGAGCTGCAGCCTAAGCTCTCCTTCACGGCGCTCATACCACCTAGTCGTGTGTCCAAGCTGATGGCGAAGGATGTCACGCTGACCTTCGGCGATATTAGCATGCTGATTTGTATCATCCCTTACCTCGATCAACTGGTTGATCTGAAGTCTTCCCTGGTGGGTGGCAGCATCTCTTTCCTCAGCGGCTGCCTCAGCTGCCCTCCTGTGCCTGCGCATGCTCCTCCTCAGCCTGCGCTGTGTAGCCCATGCACGCCGTAGTTCAAGCTGGCATGCATGGTAGCTGTCCTCGTAGGAGAAGAACATCTTCATCACTGCAAACATGGCACTCATCACTGGACTTTCCCTCTGATTGCGCTCAGCACGATCCCTCACTAAAGGAGTACCGCTCAGCTGTCCCCACGCTGTCTGTGAAACATCCACATGCGGAATGCTTGCAGCTAGACCATTGGCAAGCTCACCTCTAAAGTCCTGGCATATGTCGCTCAGCACCTCAAAAGCGGCCACTTGGGCACCTTCCCAAGGGGTTTGTCCATGTGACTCAACGCTCCAGCCCAGCCACTGCTGTCTGTTTGGATTAGCTAGCAATGTCACCCTCAACGAATACCACGGCTGCCCCATGGCCTCTTCTCTACTCCAGAAATAACGAGGCGTGTCAGCATACCCAACTGCCTCTATATCGATGTTTTGCCACCGACCGCCCATCACGGGGGTACCCGGGATGGTGATTTGTTTGGAGGGGCGTCGGCGTATGCAGGAACTCGATGGTAAACGCAGGTAGACAACGATTTATACTGGTTCAGTACGTTGGGAAATCATGGCGTCCTACGTCCAGTTGGAGTGGATAATATATCGCGCCCTGCGCTTCTTCAGACCGTGCGGTCTGTTGTGATTGTGGTGATGTTATGAGTTGAAGTTGTCCGGCCCGATCTAACACTACCAGAATTACAGGCTATGCCGACGGCCAAAGCCGTCGGCATAGGTCCAAATCCCGTCGGGATAGACCTATGCCGACGGCCGCCGTCGGCATAGCCCCGTCGGCATCATATGCGTCGGCGTACCTCCGCCGGCCGTCGGCATAGAAAAGCCGTCGGCATAGGTACCTATGCCGACGGTGTCCGTACGGCCGTCGGCATAGTTTCCCCGTCGGCAAAGTTTTCCGTTTGACGGCGGAAGACGGAGCCGTCGTCTATGCCGACGGTTAAGCCGTCGGCATAGATCAATTTAATTAATTAATTTTTTTTCAAATTTTTTTTTCAAATTTTTTTTTCAAATTTTTTTTTCAAATTTGGCATTACTATGCCGACGGTTAAGCCGTCGGCATAGCTCAATTTAATTAATTAATTTTTTTTTTCAAATTTTTTAATTTATTTTTAATTTTTTTTCTGATTTTCACAATTTTGAATTATTTGACAATTTAATCTCTAATCACCCCTCCTCAGTGCTTTAGAATTTAATCTCTAATCTCTAATCAGCACTCCTTCCAAATCGTCTAACTTCTCGGCCGGTCACCCATCCTCTCACTACTCCAGCCCCAGCACGCTTAACTTTCAGGTTCTATCTCCCCTAGTTTCCAAATCTGCACTTGTTGTTTTCCTGACAATATTAAGCTATCAATCCTGTTAACCCTTAGGTCTTGATGTCACATGATTTAATTTTTTGAATTCTAAATAATTATTAAAATAAACAAAATAAGTACTAATAATATTGAATTCTAAATATTGAATTTCAATGAAAATAAAATAAGTAATAATATTATTTTATTATTTTTTTTGCCATTTATTCATTTAATATGACATAATTAATATCTTTAAATCTGTAAATCGAAATTTGACAAATAATATATCCATTATTATCAAAAAAATGTGAGGAATCCAAATATGATATTTATTTTTAAATAAAAAAAAGTTTAAATTTTTTAAAATTATTATTTTTGATTTAAAATAACTTTTTTTCCTTTTGGAATTTAGGGAATCTGAGAAAACTTCACCGGGTAAACCCCGGTGAAATCGAGTCTCAATTTTTCTCTAGTTTTTTTTTATATATTAAAAAAAAATCGACGTCATATGCAAAAGTTATGGCCGTTTTACATTTTTTTTCGTTTTTTTGCAAAAAAGGTCAAAATTCATATTTCAAAATTTCTATACCAACTAGACACTAAAACCTAACTACATCTCAAAGGATTTTATTTTTTGAAGATTTTATCATTTTCGATTATTTTCTACAAAGCTAAAAAAGGCGGTCCACGGGGGGTACAGTTTCAGCTAAATGACCCTAAAATGGAAAAGCACTACAAATGAACTCTGAAAAGTTTGAAACTTGGCATGGTATCATCATTTCACCCACATAGCTTGTGCTAAAAAGTTGAGAGGGTTACGGCAAAAACTGGATACACTTCGTGTACAAACTGGACCATCTCCTTCGAAGTATCAAGGTTTCGGACGAAAACCCATCTGTTACAAAGGCATTTCATTTTTTTTAACTTATTTCAACTCCAGACTTTTTGTGCATTCAAGATGCACCATTCAAAGCCACATCCTCAAATTTCAACCCTTTCTAACTTCATTTGCTATTTTTCATGCATTTAATGATTTTTTTGAGCTAAATGACCCTGAAATTGAAAAGCCCTACAAACGAACTCTGAAAAGGTTGAAACTTGGCATGGTATCATCATTTCACCCACATAGCATGTGCTACAAAGTTGAGAGGGTTACGGCAAAAACTGGATGCACTTCGTGTACAAAATGGACCATCTCCTTCGAAGTATCAAGGTTTTGGAAGAAAATCGTTTGTTACAAAGGCATTTCATTTTTTTAAATTATTACAAAAATAACCAAATAAATCTTACTGTGACAACAATCTAACACGTGACTAGGAGAAAAAAGAATTAAATTAAAAACTATTTGTAAACTCAAGTTATTCACAATCTAGGGTTTGAAGCAAATTTGAACAAATTCAAATTTAAACCATTCAAATTTGAAAACTAATGGCACAAACAGAAAGTAGACAAAATTTTGAATCTAATGCAAAAAGAATCACTCAAAAACATCAAATATCTTAAAAGATATAAGCAATTTAAAACAGAAACTAAAATTGACCGGGCTATGCCGACGGCATAGCCGTCGGCATAGCTCTATTTAATTAATTTTTTAAAATAAAAAAATATAAAAAAAAAAATGAACGTAGATATGCCGACGGCTATGCCGTCGGCATAGCTCCCGGCCACGTCAGCGATCCGCGGCACCGTGGGCAGGAGCTATGCCGACGGCATAACCGTCGGCATAGATCCGGGCCCATGGTGCCGCGGATCGATGACGTGGCGGCAGAGAGGTATGCCGACGGCCGACGTTAGGGCCGTCGGCATACGTACGACGGCGTCAACCGGCTGTTAAAACCGGGGCGGCCGGGAGATATGCCGACGGCCACTGTCGGCATAGTCGGAGATATGCCGACGGCCTACCTATGCCGACGGTGGCCGTCGGCATAGACGGAGGTATGCCGACGGCCGGGTACGCCGACGGCTGGCTCTAGGCCGTCGGCATACCGCCGTCTATGCCGACGGTGGCCGTCGGCATAGACGAGGCCGTCGGGATCGGCGTCAATTCCGGTAGTGTAAGGAGCCTTGCCCTCCTTTATATAGTCTAGGAGAGGCAAGAGTCCTAGTCCGTTACAAAGTAGAGATCCTAATAGGATCATACGAAACTAGTCGTAGTAGGATTACATGTAAGGAATCCTAGTTGGACTAGGTCTTCTTTTCTCTTCTCCGTGAGGAACCCCATGGGTCCCGTATCGACAAGCCCCTGAGCATTTCATGGTTGAGCTTCGGAAGCCTTCTTGTTCTTCGTTGAGTTGTTTTAAATCTGTTTTCGGGTTCTTCTAAAGTGAAAGCTTGAGATGGTCTTCTTTTGGTTGGTTCGCCTTTAACTGGTGTGCACTTTCAAGTGCAGTCAGTGAGTGTAGCCCCCAAGCCTCTTGCTTATTGGGACAAAAAGCTAGAGGGTCCTTTGAAGAAATTTTTTGATGATCTTCTTTGAGGGTATGTACTATGCAGCCCCCGAGCCTTCTCTGGGTTCTTTTCTTTGGAAAAGAAACCGGATGAAGGATCTTTGATGTGTTATCGTGGGGTTGTTGTAGTCTTGAATTCTTGTATTCTTGGTCCTTCGTCCTTAAATCCGAGCCCCCGGGCGTAGTGTCAGAGTCAAAATATATAGGTCGAGGCAATGATAAGGCCCCGAGCTTAGTGGCATGGTGTCTGAGTACTCCGTTTTGCGAAATGAGTTATTTTGTATGTCATCCTGAGTTGTTCTTCATTAATCCGAGTTGTTCTGGATTTGTCTTGTTCTTGACGCACCTTTTCCAGGTTGTTTTTTGATCTTTGATGCACTCCATCCAGGTTCTTTCTAAACTTTTCTGTACTTCATCCGGGCTGTTTTTGATCAATCCGGGTTCTTTCTCTAAACCTATCTTGATCTCCGTCCCACCTTATCTGGGTTGTTTTTTGATCAATTCGGGTTCTTTCTGAACTTGTCTTGATCTCCGTCCCACCTTATCTAGGTTGTTTTTTGATTAATCCGGGTTCTTTCTGAACTTGTCTTGATCTCTTTTCCCATCTCATCTGGATTGTTTTTGATTGATTTGGGTTCTTTCTGAACTCTTCTGATGTGTTGGCTGAGTAAGATAGCTTTTAGAAGCATACCCTATCCAACAGCATGGTCCGGACGTAGCCCCTACATGTTAAACACAAAAATATGTTGTAACTGATATTTCGGATATCAAGTTAGGAGCATGTCCCATATTTGAATAATCAATTGGGGGCGGACCCCGGCATTATGAAATGCGTATAAAATTTTTTTGCGTCTTTCTCTTACTAGGCCATGTAATCTCCCCAGGTAGTGTCCTGTTACGTTTAATCACCTGGTCCCTGTTCAGAGGCGCTTCTCGTTAGGCGTGACGGAAGAGCCTAGGCTTCACGGATTAAGGCGTGTTCTACCCGGGTATTTTAGTGACCGTTAAGAGAAGACTATAGCAGTCCGGCTACTAAAGAAAGGGAGATGTATCGTGTTTTGCTCTTGCTAGGCCATGTAATCTCCCCAGGTAGTGTCCTGTTACGCTTAATCACCTGGTCCCTATTCAGAGGTGCTTCTCGTTAGGCGTGACAGGAGAGCCGAGGCTTCACGGATTAAGGCGTGTGCTACCCGAGTAGTTTAGCGACCGTTAAGAGAAGACTAGAGCGTGTGTTAAGTGTTATCCCGGCTACAAGCTCGGAGCTATGGAGTAGCTGGGGATTAGTGTGACTACAGTTGCACACAAATAATATCCGGAATGTATTAAATACTAGAGCGTGACTTAGCTCGGTTTATGGTGGAGTGGTCGATCGCCACATCCGAGTAGTCGGTCGGCGTGGCCAAGTAGTCATTTGCAGCCGAGTTGTTGGTGTAGCATCTGAGTTGATGGAAGCGGTGTTGACAACTTGCTTGATGTAGTCGAACAGCTTGCTGTAGTCATACGGCTGAAGTAGTCGGACGGCTTGGAGTAGTTGGGCAGCTTGGCCGAGTTGTTTTTGTTTGATGAGTTAAACCAGTCGAGTGACCGGTATGTTGAGCACTCAAAACAACTCGGAACTCGTGTTGCGTCAAATTTTTCTGCTTGCTTGTATCTTCTCGTGCCTTGATGTAAGTGTAGGTCTTGTGCATCCATTGCTAGTATACGTACGTATATGTATATACATACACATGTACGCCTTCCTTGTATTCGCTTTGTTGTTGGTGGCGTTGGCACAAATTCCGTCTAGGACTTGGCTTGGTGCATAGGACACGGAGTCATATTGCTCTGCGATTCTGCTGGTAGGACTTTCCTGATCTTGACATAGTGCCGAGTAAAAGGTTGTTGATCGGATCCATGGATTTTAGTTGCTTGCTTGCGTGCCATTGGCTTGTATGACTGTACGGCCTTCTTGTTATCTTGGAACTCATACTCCCTCGTGATGACAGCCTGGCCGTCGTCGCTTTTGCTTGTTTGCCTGTGAACTAGTTGAATCCGTTTCTAAGTCAGTATCGGCTGGAGGTCACTCGTCGAGATAGAGCCTGCAGAGGCCAGCGAACGTGAGTCGGAGCCAAATCTAACTACTCGCGATCCGCAAGACGTGTTGATGTCGAGTCTCATCAAGTTGTCGAAAGGAGATGTCAGAGCCGCTCCGGCCAGTTGCCTGAGACGTGAAGCCCCGTGTTATTCTTGCTGTGATAACCCGAGTTACCACGAACAATGCTGAAGATGGCCTGTGAGCACGGCGAGTTGTTGGCCAGGACCGACGATAGCCGCAACGAGTTGTCAACGAGTGCCACGGCAAGCCGCAGCGAGTTGTTGATGAGGGCCAACGAGTGCCACAGCGAATCTTGATCTTGAGGTCCACCGAGCTCTCGAACGCAACGCGCCGACAGCCCCTACCTAGCGCGCCAGCTGTCGATGTTTTGCCACCGACCACCCATCATGGGGGTACCCGGGACGGTGATTTGTTTGGAGGGGCGTCGGCGTATGCAGGAACTCGATGGTAAACGCAGGTAGACAACGATTTATACTGGTTCGGTACGCCAGGAAATCACGGCATCCTATGTCCAATTGGAGTGGATAATATATCGTGCACTGCGCTTCTTCAGACCGTGAGGTCTGTTGTGAATGTGGTGATGTTATGAGTTGAAGTTGTCCGTCCTGATCTAAGGAGCATTGCCCTCCTTTATATAGTCTAGGAGAGGCAAGAGTCCTAGTCGGTTACAAAGTAGAGATCCTTAGGATCATACGAAACTAGTCGTAGTAGGATTACATGTAAGGAATCCTAGTTGGACTAGGTCTTCTTTTCTCTTCTTCGTGGGGAACCCCATGGGTCCCGTATCGACACTCTAGCACCCTGCACAGCAGGGTAGGCGTGCCGAACTGGGCCAGGAAACGGTCATTGCGTGTGGTGCTCCCGGTGCTGCCATCTGTTCCCAGATTAGAATTTTGTGAGAACAAGCATTACTTCTTACAATTATATATGAAAGGGGTAAGTAATTTATAAGGGGAGGAACAATGCAATAGATAAGGAAATATGAGATCATGATGCCTGCACGTTCCTGTTGACGGTAGATAACTATCATTTTTAACTGTCAACGAAGCATGAGAAAGGACCTAAATATAATTATCACCTACATATAGGGTTTACACTGACAGAATTCCACGAGTTTTGGTGAATGTCTATTTCTGCAGGGGGTTATCAGAAAAGATCCAAAGGAGGTCCACATGTCAGATTTACATAGAGATAAAAAGGCTGCGTATACAAAAGAAGAATCTAGAAGACACTAGAATGCACTGGACCGAAGGAGGGGCCCACCTGTCACCAGGGCAGGGCGGCCGCCCTGGCCCCTAGGGCGCCCACCCTGGTGTCCCCACATTTCAGCCTCCCCTTCCAGGGTCGGTTCTCCACCGCCTTTGAGGTCCAATATCAATCGTCCATTAAGGTCGGTTTGATCCAACGGCCGAGATTAATCCGAGGGGGCTATAAAACAGGCCCAGACTCTAAGGTTTCAAGGAAGAATATCAATTCTCATTTGATCAAGAGAGAAGCCACCTGATCAAGCCAGAGAGCCACCATCTCAATTAGAGCTCCATAGTTTAGAGCATAGCTATATAGGATTAGAACTAGAAGGAGGCAAGCATAGCTTGGTTTCCGGATCTGTCAGGAGTTTGCTTGGTAATTCCTCCCGATCTCTCCTATTTTATATATTCGTTCTTGTGTTATTCATATTGTTCATCTGCTACTATGAATATGACTTTGGTCTATTCTACTATATTGGATATGACTTTGCTCTATTTGCTTATATTCTCAATTATAATGTTCTTAGTTTACTTTGATTATATGCTTGGCATAGTTAGATTAGATTTATATTCAAGCAAAGGATCGTATAGCGCTCGCTCATTGATATCATGGTGAGTGGTCAATATTGTGTATGCGTGGTGCCTATACCGTATTTTCCTGTGATTGCACCCTATATTCCGGATCGTGTGGTAGTTCGCGGGTGTGACATTCCTGTTGAGTCTTATATAGTCCGCCTCCCGAATGTAGACCGTGTAGAGCACAACTATTATAAGGAAAGGCTGGCTATGTTCATGAGCTTTCTGCATAATATCTCTATGTGTAGATATAACCTTGTTTTGCCATGATTGCCAAGTGTAATTGCACTAATCATCATATGCTTTGACTTATAGTTAGAATAACTTAGGATTTATCCTCGTAGATCGTCCTAATACCATGCTAGTGCTATAGACTTAGAGTACTCTATTGAGATGTTTATCGTTTATTATGTGGCTATGTGCTTATCATTTATCATTTATCATATCTTATCTTGTGACACTTACCCTGTATGAGAAGATAGACAAAGACATGGTTACACTCTCCATTATCACATGCGGTGATGCTCATGCTCATTATCCTTAGCTTTCCCTTCCCATAGGTAAAAATATAAATAACGATACCTGGATTACTCCTAGTTAAAATGCTACATCGGTACTATCTGTGCGCTTGCGGATATCTTATTTCATATTTATTTTAAGAGAGCATTTGCATTTATTAGTACCAGCATTTCTGGCGCCATGCTAGGGATGACAACCTAGAATTTAAGTGGTGTTAGAAGTGTCAACAAGCATTTTTGGTGCCGTTGCCGGGGAAGGTTGATTAGGCTATCAAAGGATAATGAGCCATCACTTGCATCCACTAATGTGATCGAGAAACCATCATTTCTCTACTCATACAGCCTTACCCTTGTCTTTTGTCTATTTCTATATATCATATGCAGGGTAATGTATGACTAGGTTTGACCTTCTAGAAAATTTTGTTGAAGATCCAGAAGCATTAATCAGAAGGACTAGAGCCAAGCTAAAGAAAGTTCGAACATTATCATCTCAGCTCGAAGCTCCATCTGAATCGGAAGATCACCAAAGCGTATTTTGAAGCTTAACACCAGAGTTAGAAGCCATGGCTAACAAGTCACTCCGTGAGTTCTCAGCTCCAACCACAGACAATATCCGTACTGGACCTGCTGAAGACATTGATCGGCCATTTGAGCTCAAGCCTGCGCTCATCAACATGGTGCAAGCTAGGCATTTTTGTGGGAAAGCACATGAAGATGATAGTGCTCATCTCCAACACTTCCTGGAGATTTGCAGCACTTTCACCATCAAGGATGTCCCCAAAGATGCCATACTACCTCGCCTCTTCCCATTCTCACTCTTGGGGAGAGCGAAGCAGTGGTTTTATGCAAACAAGGAGAAGAACACTACGTGGGCACTCTACTCCACCAATTTCCTGGCGAAGTTCTTTCACATGGGCAAGACAAATGCTCTTCGTGGGAAAATATCAAGTTTTCAATAGCAACATGATGAGTCTGTCCCAGAAGCATGGGAGCGCTTTTAAGATTACATCCTAGAATGTTCTCATCATGGAATGGAAAATTGGCTACTCATGCAGACCTTTTATCATGGGCTCAACAACAGCACTCGTGAGACCATGGATGCTGCTAATGGAGGTGCATTCTTATCACTTACTATTGCTCAAGCCACAGCTCTTGTGGAAAAGATGGCATCCAACCAAGGTTGGAGTGAAGAAAGAACTCAAACCTGCAAGAGAGGTGGAGGTATGCACCAGCTCAAGGAGGTAGACATGTTGTCTGCCAAGATGAACCTGCTGATGAAGAGGCTCGATGAGAGAGCCAGTGAGAAGAATGAAGTCATGCACATTCATGATTCCCACATGACTTGTGAACAGTGTGGAGAAACTGGACATTCAGGCAATAATTGCCCAGAGCTACAAGAGGATGTGAACTACATCAAAAACAACAATAACAACAACTATCGTCCTCAACAGAATTAATGTTGGAATCAACAGCAAAGGCCTAACTACTCAGGTAATTATCAAGGTAATAATTATTTTAATAATTTTAACCAGCCACCTTTGAGAGAGTTAGTTCTTAATCAAAGAAAATTAATGGATAACCTGTCTAAGAAATTAGCATCCAATGATAAAGTGCTAGAAACAATTAATAACAGAATGGTTAGCTTTTCAAATGCCATTAAGAATCAGCATAGCTTCAATAAAATGATTGAATCACAAATATCTCAGCTTGCAACTGTTGTTCCTCCCGCTAACCAAGGTAAAATTCCGGGGCAACCGGAAGAATTAGAATCTACAAATCTTGTAGACATATTTAATGCAGGTAGCTATTAGAGTGATCCTTCAACCGAAGGATGGAAGGATGAGTCCCTACCGATCAAGAAAGGTGATCCAGGGAGACCGGTCATCCCGATCTCCATCGGACACAGCTCATTCGAGGAAGCCATCTGTGACTTTGGTGCAAGCGTCAACATCATGCCTAAGGTAATCTATGAGAAAATTCATGGCGATGCACTATTGTACACAACCATGTGCTTGCAGCTTGCAGATCAGTCATTATGCTACCCGAAAGGAATTCTTGAAGACGTTTGTGTGCGAGTCGGCAACTCGTACGTTCCTGCAGACTTTGTGGTGATAACGACAGGTGGTGACGAGAAGGCACCCATCATTTTGGGCCGTCCCTTCTTGAGCACCGCCGGAGGCATCATCTATGCTGACAGCGCCAAGATCTGTTTCAATATCAAGGGGTGTAAAGAGAGATTTATTTTTAAGAACAAGACACTACAGTCTCCTGCACACCCACAAGTTGCATACACCTACAACGCTACTCTGTGTCGAAGAAGAATAATAGGAGGAACAAGAATAAGAATAAGAACAAGAAGCCACAGATGGAGACAGTGAGGATGGTCACTGCAGTCCACAGAGAGCATGACCATCAGCTCAAGTCCCCGCATCTGATCAAGAAGGACGATCCAGGCGTCCCAACCATCGAATGCACGATCAATCGAAGCTCCTTTCAGAAACCTGTCTGCAACATCGGATCGGGAGTCAACATAATGGCCAAGGTAACCTATGAATATTTATATAGAACTATGCCCCTATATCCCACCTATGCGCAGCTACAGATGGTGGACCAATCATTTCGATTCGTGGAAGGGATAGCAAAAGATGTCCCTGTACAAATTGATGACCACTTCATCCCCACTGACTTCCTACCTAGACATGGGAGAAGATGAGTATGATCCACCTATCATCCTTGGAAGACCGTTTCTGAACACCACCAAAGCCATCATCTATATTGGAACAAGAGAAGTGCACTTCCACTTCCCTGCAGGAAAGGTACGTCGCCATTTCAATGACAATTATATGATTGATGAAGATCCAAGGAAGAACAGAACAAGAAGAAGGCGCCGTAACCGACACCAGAAGAATCAGACCTCTAAGGATGGATAGGATGACTATGAAGGAGAAGTATCAAGATATGAAGATCGATATCCCAAAGAAGAGATTTCCCCTGAGGAGGAAGCTGTACCATCAACAGATAGTGCACCAGTCACTACGGAGAACAAAGAAAAGAAAGAACTTACATTGGAACGATATAGCCTGTCATGGTACAATCCAAATCCATCAATATTCTGTCAGAAGGAATCAGATGATCCTCCTCTCAACATCCGAAAGACACTAGGTGAACCACAAGAAAAGAAACTTCAGACTGAGAAAGAGGCAACATCATTAGATACCTCAGAGAAAGTTATAGAGTTATCCACACCAGACGAACTATGGGGGCTAGACACCATTACACTTGTTAGAAAGCAGCTGAGGCAAAACACCAATCCATGAAAATTTGGAAATTGAAAAAGATAGAACCATCAGATACTCCGATAGTAGAAGAAGAGATAACAATTCAAGAGAAAGCTTCTTCCTCCAAGTTAACTTCACCAACTAAACAGGTATGGAGAGAAAAGGTAAGATCCACTTCACCAAATGTTTCAGATTCACCAGCACAAGAAGAGACACAGCCAGAGGCACCATTCGAACCATCCGAAGTGCCCTGGGAAGTTTGAGCAAACAAGAGGTCCTGTTCGGAAGACCTAAATCACCGAACACCGCGCCGAGAGGTAAACTTGGTAGTTATCAATAAATTCCTTTTCAGTACTGCATAAATTTTTCCTTAGCATATTTACTTTCCTTAATTGTATAATTAGTTACACTTTATTTCTGCATTAGAAAAGAAAAATAAAAATGTCATGCATTCTAAAAATAATTAAGCCCCATGTGAATAAATTTGTGGCATAAAACCCATAAGTATATTCACTGTGGTGGCATAAAAATAAATATACATTCATCATAGTTATAATTTCTTGCATAGTATAAAATATATAAATACAAAAATATTGATAGAGAGATCCTGGTAATTAAAGACACATATGTTAATAGGAATTCTAGATACTCAAGGCCTAGAGGTTTATCACTAACGCTTAATCAGTTCCACAAGCTTTGTTGTCTATTTGAGCTTCACAGAATTTGAAGGATCGAGAAAAGCTAAACAGATAGGATGATCTATCCTCAGTCAGAGTGATGTCTCAACAGTCATCACATGAACACCCCGAGAGAGGAAGTATACCCTCACAGCCTGTCAGCTACATCAAACAAGACTACGTCAACATCCAGCTTGGGGGAGAGCATCCCCATGTATCAAGCTAGGTATTTCTTACCTATATATTTACTTATATATATTCTGTTAAAATATAAAACAAATAAAAAGATGCATAACCGTAGAAAACCAAATAAAGATTTGCTTATATACATATATATTCCTGTGTGATTTTTAAATATAGGAGAGTGTACAAAGTTTTGCCTTGCGAAAATGAATCCCTAGAATAAGCTCTTATATGGAAATAACGAATAGTTGCTCTACCATAATTCCTTTCAAGTACCTAGTTTTCAACCTCGAATTCTCCCGAGTTTTGGATACAATGGTTTTGATTTAAGATTTGGTCTAAACTTGAACTTGTGGGTAGCGAATGGTTGAACTAAGTCTAGGTAGTTGGCGGATATGATATGGAAAGGTCTGAGCTGCTGTTTATCTTGTTCCTAGAGATACTAGAGTTCTGGAGAATTTATTTTTGAAAATCTAAATTGCTGCGTGATGAGTTCCTGTATGACAAGAGTTTAAATTCCTACCACAGCCATATATACATACTAGATTAGGAAAACTTCCACTTTTATTTACTGCTTGTGAGCATTGAGTGTGGTCAAGCTGTGTAGATCCTTAGGAATTGGTCATGCGGTTAAAATCAAGATCCACGTACACTCCACTCATATTCTGCTTCTATCCTAGAAGTACGAATCCACATATATTCCATTCAGATCCACCCAGAAAATTGTTCTACTCCTACTCTGGGAGTGAACTCCAAAAATATTCTTGCCATTCATTTTTATCCCTTCCTAGCCAATAAAGCTCCAAATATTCCTTTTTGCTACCTCTTATCAATATATATATCCCAAAAGAGGCTTGGGTGCTTTAAAAGACACTAGTACAAAACAGGGCATCGGTCCACCCCTGAGAAGCCCATTAGTCCCGGTTCACTCACGAACCGGGACCCATGGGGGCATCGGTCCCGGTTCGTGAGGCCAGGGCGCCGGCCGGGCCTCGTGGGGCATTGGTCCCGGTTCGTCTGACCCCTTTTGTCCCGGTTCTAGACACGAACCGGGACCAATGCGCCTCGCTCCTGGCCCACAACCATTGGTCCCGGTTTGTGGCTGGAACCGGGACTAAAGGTGACCCCTTTTGTCCCAGTTCCAGCCACGAACCGGGACCAATGCTCCTCGCTCCTAGCCCACAACCATTGGTCCCGGTTTGTGGCTGGAACCGGGACCAATGGTTGGCCTATATATAGCCCCCGCCCGCGAGCACAGCAATGCATTGCTCTGTTTTTTTGCCCGGCCGTGGGAGAGCTTTTGTGGTGCTCTAGCTCACCTCCTATGCACATGAGGTGTTCGATGAAATGCCCAAGCCACACTTAAGCTTTCTCCTCTCGAAGCTCCTTGTCCAAGCTCCATTTTCCTCAAGATTTGTCTAGGTTTGGCGGTCCGTCCTGTCCCGTCCCCGTCCTCACCGCCGTCGATCGCCCGCGCCCATCTCAGCGCCGGCAACACCGTGGTTAGCCTCTTCTTCTTATCTTCTTTCTAAAAGAAAAAAGTTCTTACTTGTGTGTTTTAATTAGATGCTCTAGAGAGTTATATGTTGTTCAATAATAAGAACTATATAACGCATGCAGATGAACCGGCAATGGATGTACGGTGACCGACGCACCTCCGAGTATATTAAGGGCCTGCATAATTTTCTCGAAGCGGCTGAGGCAAACAAGCAGAATGGTTTTATGCATTGTCCATGTACTGTCTGTGAGAATACGAAGGCTTTCTCCAACTCTAAAACCCTTCACTTCCACCTGCTTGAGAAGGGTTTTATGCCACACTACAATGTTTGGACCAAGCACGGAGAAAGAGGGGTTATGATGGAAGACAACAAAGAAGAAGAGGATGATGACAACTACCCGCCCCCTGAATACGGTGATGCTGCAATGGGGGAAGCTGAAGATCAAGAGGAACCAGACGATGTGCCCGATGATGATCTTCGCCGGGTCATTGTTGATGCACAGAGAGAATGCGAAAGTGAAAGGGAGAAGTTGAAGTTCGATCGCATGTTAGAGGATCACAAAAAAGGGTTGTACCCAAATTGCGAAGATGACAACAGAAAGCTCGGTACCACACTGGAATTGCTGCAATGGAAGGCAGACAATGGTGTATCTGACAAGGGATTTAGTTCGCTGCTGAAAATAATGAAGAAGAAGCTTCCAAAGGATAACGAATTGCCCGGCAGTACGTACGAAGCAAAGAAGGTTCTATGCCCTTTAGGATTGGAGGTGCAGAAGATACATGCATGCCCTAATGACTGCATCCTCTACCGCGGTGAGTACGAGGATTTGAACGCATGCCCGGTATGCGGTGCATTGCGGTATAAGATCAGACGAGATGACCTTAGTGATGTTGAGGGCGAGCGCCCCAGGAAGAGGGTTCCTGCCAAGGTGATGTGGTATGCTCCTATAATACCACGGCTGAAACGTCTGTTCAGAAACAAAGAGCATGCCAAGTTGATGAGATGGCACAAAGAAGACCGTAAGAAAGACGGGAAGTTGAGAGCACCCGCTGACGGGTCGCAGTGGAGAAAAATCGAGAGAAGGTGGGGGGACTTTGCAGGTGACGCAAGGAACGTATGGTTTGGTTTAAGTGCAGATGGCATTAATCCTTTTGGGGAGCAGAGCAGCAATCATAGCACCTGGCCCGTGACTCTATGTATCTATAACCTTCCTCCTTGGTTGTGCATGAAGCGGAAGTTCATTATGATGCCAGTGCTCATCCAAGGCCCTAAGCAACCTGGCAATGACATTGATGTGTACCTAAGGCCATTAGTTGAAGAACTTTTACAGCTGTGGAATGGAGAAGGTGTACGTGTGTGGGATGAGCACAAACAGGAGGAATTTGACCTACATGCGTTGCTGTTTGTAACCATCAACGATTGGCCTGCTCTCAGTAACCTTTCAGGACAGACAAACAAGGGATACCACGCATGCACACACTGTTTAGATGACACCGACAGTATATATTTGGACAAATGCAGGAAGAATGTGTACCTGGGGCATCGTCGATTTCTTCCGACCAACCATCAATGTCGAAAGAAAGGAAAGCATTTCAAAGGTGAGGCAGATCACCGGAAGAAGCCCGCCCTCCGTACTGGTGATCACATACTTGATATGGTCTGAGGAGTACATGTCTATGGCAGAAGGAGTACATCAAGCTTCCAAACTGGACGCCTCCGCCTCCTCCTCCTCCTCCGGCGAGTCAGGGCACTCCGCCTCCTCCTCCTCCTCCTCCTCCTCCTCCTCCTCCGGCGAGTGATCAGGGCACTCCGCCTCCTTCTCCGGCTCCTCCAACGCGTGAGGGCACTCCGCCTACTCCTTCGCCTACTCCAGCGCGTCGGAGCACTCGGCCTCCTTCTCCGCCCCGTCAGCAACGACGGAAGAGAGACGCCGCCGCTCCGGCGGCTAGCAGTACAAGCAGAGGCGGGTGGCAATTCAGATACGGTCCATCTCTCAAGCCTGTGGAAAAGTTACCATATGAGAGGACCGAGCAGGAAAACGAGGACATATGTCGTGCCCAAGTGAGGGACCATTTTGCAAAGAAAACTCCACCTCCGAAGGAGAAGCTAGATCCGGTGAAAGTGAAGCGCACTATCGATGCCCTGAAGTGACCACCACCGCCTCCGCCGGATTCCAACTATGACCGCATAATTACTAAGACACATGCTAAAGCGCAGCAGTCGGGAAGTACTTCCAGTGCTGCAAGAGCGAAAAAACGAAGAAGTGGGAAAACAATTCCCCAGCTCGGCGAACAGGAGAAGCAATCGTGCCCCCCGCTCAAGGTGTCTAGCGATATCGCTAATCATCCGGTGCTACTGCCCGGTACCACTCTTGATGATTACCTGCCCGATGATGTACAGTTTGAAATGGCTGAGGTAGTAGACGTCTTTAGATACGAGCACGGGAAGCCTCTCGTCAAACCTGATCATCCTCATCTAACAACGATGATGCAAAAATTGCATGACTGGTACATGGAAACCTGCAGGAAGTCTGGGAAAGACAGTTTGTTAGTCGGAATTAAAAAAGAGCATGACTTCCCTGGAGTCGACCTGCTACCTGTTGAATTTGTGGAGTTATTTCAATTATACAATCAAAAGGCCCTCGACAAACAACTCATGACTTGTTACTGTCTGTAAGTATTACTTCTATAATTAAGTCTCTAGCTCAGCTCGTTCATTGCATGTATATATAATTATCCTCACTATATTATGCAGATTGAAGATGGTCGAATGCCAAAAAATAGGAATCTTCGACGTTGGGTTCATTAGCCCAAATACCGTAAATGAATGGTCGGTACGAAAGGCGGCTGAAGATACCGAGAACAACTTACTACAAACGTTCCTTACACATCAAAACAAAAGGGAAATACTCTTTCCTTACAACTTCAAGTGAGTGTTACTGTCTTCTGCATATTCGGTTCCGCTTACTCGTGGTTAAGTAATGTAATTGATGAGTTATGCGTGCGCAGCTTCCACTATATTCTGCTATCCATTAACCTTGACGGGGCATTAGTAACTGTCTTAGACTCGCTCCGTAAAGATCCCAAGTATTATGCGGACATGACTGCAATGCTCCAGAAGTAAGTTCAATCAATACCGGGACCATATCGGCAACTTTCGTTCATTTCCTGATATCAAGTAATCGTTTTCTTTGCCTGCCAGGGTTTGGAAAACGTTCACCGCTAAGGTTCCGGGTCTGAAGAAGGAGCTGCGATTTACACACCCCAAAGTAAGTAGTACTAGCTAGTTCCGCGCATCTCTCATTGATTCTAGTTTCATCAATACCATTATCATGCTTGCTTATCAGTTTGATTGAACTCTATTCTCGTAAAGTGCTTGTTGCAGGCACCCAACACTCATTTATGTGGATACTACGTATGCGAGTTCATTCGCTACTATATCTCTGAACGGGCCTCCTCTGAGAAACAATTTGAAGTACGTAAACAATATTCACAATTTTATTTTATATATTACCATCAATTGTGTTGAGTTTCATTCATATATATGTATTGACCCCTTCTTTAAATTAGATCTGGCAGATGCGGGATGAACTCCTACCACATGATCGCATACGAGCAATTCAAGAGGAATTGGCGGGATTCTTTCTTGACCACGTCATACCTGAACAAGGAGAATACCATGTGAAATTGAAATTGTTGTAAGGGATGTTATATATTGTACATATGTAGCAGCGTCGGATAGATATACGAAAACTTGTTGTTCGACCAAGCACGAAGAAAGAGATGTCACTTCTCTCTATATATGTTCATGACGATCTTGTGTAATTAATGGTTTCCTTTATTTGCTTACTAGCTAGCGTCGAGTTCTCTCTATATGTGTAGTAGCTAGCGTCGACCAAGCACGGAAAAAGAGAGGTCACTTCTCTCTATTAGCTCGCTAACACAATATGAAACCCCTAAATTAACCCTCCAAAACCCCAAAACCCCCCCTTCCAAAAAAAAAACCCAGCGACTGCGCGTGGCCGCCTTTTGGTCCCGGTTAGTGTTACCAACCGGGACCAAAGGTGGAGCCTTTAGTCCCGGTTGGTAACACCAACCGGGACTAAAGGTCCTCCCTCCCCCGCCCCAGGCAGTGCCACGTGGAGGGCCTTTGGTCCCGGTTCGTAAGCAAACCGGGACTAAAGGTTTTGGGTATTAGTCCCGACCCTTTAGTCCCGGTTCCAGAACCGGGACTAAAGGCCCTTACGAACCGGGACAAATGGCCCTTTTTCTACTAATGAGAAAGAGAGAGAAAGAAAAATAAAAGAAAGAGGACAAATGTCCCAATTAAAAAAAAGAGAAAAAAAGAGAGAGAAGAGAAGCTCTCTCCCATAAAGCATCCCAAGTTCTCCCCAAAGTTTTCAAAAGTTCCAAAAAGAGAGGTATGAGAAGTTTTCTCAAAGGAGCAATAGTAGAATTAGGTTTTCACCATTACCACTCTTTACCCCTTCATAACCATTTCCATTTTACCTACCCTTCACCATTTATCCACTACATACCATATATTCCATACACATGCACGTCTTGATTTGACTGTATGACTCGTTCCTCTGGATCCATGGTTTGACTGTGCAATAAATGTTTGCAAGTATGTATTCGCTGTCTCCCCACCTATGAGCTCCACATAAGCCTAGTAGATGCAGGGTGAGAGAGAGAAGGCATAATGTTACTGTGCCTAATGCCAAAAATACCACATATTTTGAGAGAAGAGATAAGGCATACATCATTAATGCCTTGGTGAGGATCCAGAAATACCACAAAGGAGATATTTGCGAGGGTCATACAAAGGAATCTCTGAGTTTTATTTGAAAATCTTGCAAAACTCCAGAATAATAGTTGATCAAAGAGCTAGAAACATGGCGTTTGACTTGACCATTCTGTCTTTCAACTGCCTAAGACCCAAGTGATGGTTACAAGCCTCATGGTGGAAGGTAATATGGGTAAGTCTAAAATCAGAATAGTTAATTCTACTCCGGAGGAAAATTCTTGTTTGAATGCATGTGTACTTTAAAAGAGTTGTTACAAACGTTTTAAAAAGCCTTAGTTTTTACAAAACTCTTGATCCATCACTGAGTTTATCTTTGCTCAGGGACGAGCAAAGGGTAAGCTTGGGGGAGTTGTTGACGGTAGATAACTATCATTTTTAACCGTCAACGAAGCATGAGAAAGAACCTAAATATAATTATCACCTAGATATAGGGTTTACACTGACAGAATTCCATGAGTTTTGGTGAATGTCTATTTCTGCAGGGGGGTATCAGAAAAGATCCAAAGGAGGTCCACATGTCAGATTTACATAGAGATAAAAAGGCTACGTATACAAAAGAAGAATCTAGAAGACACGAGAATGCACTGGACCGAAGGAGGGGCCCACCTGTCACCGGGGCAGGGCGGACGCCCTGGCCCCTAGGGCGCCCGCCCTAGTGTCCCCACATTTCAGCCTCCCCTTCTAGGGTCGGTTCTCCACCGCCTTTGAGGTCCAATATCAATCGTCCATTAAGGTCGGTTTGATCCGACGGCCGAGATTAATCCGAGGGGGCTATATAAACAGGCCCAGACACCAGGGTTTCAAGGAAGAATATCAATTCTCATTTGATCAAGAGAGAATCCACCTGATCAAGCCAGAGAGCCACCATCTCAATTAGAGCTCCATAGTTTAGAGCATAGCTATATAGGATTAGAACTAGAAGGAGGCAAGCATAGCTTGGTTTCCGGATCTGTCAGGAGTTTGCTTGGTAATTCCTCACGATCTCTTCTATTTTATATATTCGTTCTTGTGTTATTCATATTGTTCATCTACTACTATGAATATGACTTTGGTCTATTCTACTATATTGGATATGACTTTGCTCTATTTGCTTATATTCTCAATTATAATGTTCTTAGTTTACTTTGATTATATACTTGGCATAGTTAGATTAGATTTATATTCAAGTAAATGATCGTATAGCGCTCGCTCATTGATATCATGGGTGAGTGGTCAATATTGTGTAGGCGTGGTGCCTATACCATATTTTCCTGCGATTGCACCCTATATTCCGGATCGTGTGGTAGTTCGCGGGTGTGACATTCCTGTTGAGTCTTATATAGTCTACCTCCCGAATGTAGACCATGTAGAGCACAACTATTATAAGGAAAGGCTGGCTATGTTCATGATCTTTCTGCATAATATCTCTATGTGTAGATATAACCTTGTTTTGCCATGATTGCTAAGTGTAATTGCACTAATCATCGTATGCTTTGACTTATAGTTAGAATAACTTAGGATTTATCCTCGTAGATCGTCCTAATACCATGCTAGTGCTATAGACTTAGAGTACTCTATTGAGATGTTTATCATTTAATATGTGGCTATGTGCTTATCATTTATCATTTATCATATCTTATCTTGTGACACTTACCCTGTATGAGAAGATAGACAAAGACATGGTTACACTCTCCATTATCACATGCGGTGATGCTCATGCTCATTATCCTTAGCTTTCCCTTCCCATAGGTAAAAATATAAATAACGATACCTGAATTACTCCTAGTTAAAATGCTACATCGGTACTATCTGTGCGCTTGCGGATATCTTATTTCATATTTATTTTAAGAGAGCATTTGTATTTATTAGTACCAGCATTTCTGGCGCCATGCTAGGGATGACAATCTAGAATTTAAGTGGTGTTAGAAGTGTCAACAGTTCCGTACATCCTCACAAACTTAGTAAAAAGTTTAAAATTCTAGCGACATAAGCGGTGGCATACACACGTTCTCTCATATATAAGTGTAACTAGTCGGGCTACATGTTTGCACTGTTAGTGTACTTGCAGAAGAGTTCATTTCTACCCAGACCCCACAATCATGTATATATGCATTACAGGAAATAAAATTCTAGGTACTCCCATGCATGTGTACCCCAATACACATCCATGCAGTACCAAAGCTACCCGAATTAGATATCACCCACAATTAAATATCTTCATAAATACATGTGTGCGACATGTAAATATTCCAGTACCAAAGCTAACTCTCCCCTAGACCGACGGTTGGATGGTCATGCTCTCCCAACTCACACTTACCTTGGGCGTAGAGGTATATTGATCTATACATTACCATTCAAGTGAATGCCACCCATACAATTGCACACCGTATGGACGATGAAATAAAAATGTATGCAAGTACCCCCAAGTTAGTACTTAATTAAGCCACCTAAAGTCCTTAATTGGGCATAAAGGATATGATCACTGGCACACTCTAGTTTTTAAATCATAACACCTACGTATAACTACAAGTTGACAATTAGTTTTATAAAACAAAACCTTTCGTTTTAAATACACATATGAACAGTGATACACTGAATCTTGCTCTCCGGTATCAGCTGTAACAGAACCATCCAATTTATAAGAGCTCAAGTACAACGGCCACCACCGGAGCGGTTACCCGATCATACTTGAACCCATATAAACCCGGTAGTCCGCCGAGTATCACGAAGACCTCGGTAAATCAACTTACAACCAAGATCGCATGATTTAGCATCCACACATTCACATGTTACATCAAGTTCGCACATAGTTCAACATACATTGGAGTTTGACATAAGGTTATTACAACCCAAGGTCAAATTAAAGTAGCGGAAGCAACATAGTTTGAAACATCTCACACCCACATAGTTCAAATACAGTGCCAGTACGAAGTTATCTCCAATAAAAGCAACAAGTTAAGACATAAGGAAGGACCATGCCCATGGTCTAATCATCATTTACGGCAGGATAAAAGCAGTTCTTGCAATAGCCGTAGTACATGGTTGCACCTACAACAAGTGGGAATAAACCCTGAGTACAAGGTTGTACTCAGCTAGACTTACCCGTCACGAACCAAAATAAAGTGACTCTCAAGGATCATGTGATGAGGACATCAATTCTTCAGCTACACATGATGATGCTGAACGTTCAAGGTCCAATCACAAGAGCTCGTGCACGACAATTAAATTTAGAGGTGAGCTCGTTCCTAAGTAACTCTTTATATGATTTTGAGAACAGATTACTACCTAATGATTATATTGTGTTTAGGAACTAAGGAGAGGACTGGGAGACACCTAGAGGAGGGCTTGGAGGCGTGGAGGACCAGCAAGGGCGCCCGAATAAAGATGGAGGCCCAAACCAAGTCGACTTCGAGTCCGGTTCGGAGTTCAGGAGCAGTCAGCACTAAAATGGTCGCCCAGGCCACATACGGACTCAGAATTGGACGATCTTGGACTCTAAAGAAAGATACCGAGAAGACCTTTCCAATGAGTCTTGTTGGAGGCCCAAATTCATATGGAGTCATCAGGAATTGTCCGAAGAAGATGACATTCAGAATCTGTTCCGGCGCTGCGACATCGTATTTTGGTCTTTGGGCCTTGTATCGAGTTGGAACCCATTAGGGGTGCGTCCAGGGGGTCTTGCATGACCCTATACTCTATAAATCAGTAGCCTTTGGATGAGTTAGGGTTGGGTTTTTCTTAGATTATTCTGTCTAGAATAGTTTCACCGCCGTCTTCGGTTTGTGAGACCCCAACTCGTGAGACTAATCATTCATCTGCCATTTGGGTGCAATCTTTCTTGTTCTTGCTTGTGTTCTTCGATTAGTAGGCAAGGACTTAGCCTTCTTGGCGAGGTCGACCATGCATCACCGGTCGATAACCAGAGGAGACGTGGTGCTGCGATTGCGGGGTTCAGAACCAAGTTGTTCGGAAGCCGGATCGAATTGTGTCGTGACTCCACCAAATCAAGAGTTATCAGAACCTTTTGGAAGATCGGGAACTGTAGTTCACATCATCATGCAAGGCTTTATCAGGTGTGGCTAGCTTGACATTATTTTGTATAAAGAGCGTAAGTAAGGCAGCTATTGACATATTTAATTCTACTAGTAGCAATTTATATCAATGATCCTATTACGCTAAGTTGACACCTGTACTAGAGCAAGCACTTGATTAAGATTAAGCAACCAATAGTAACCATATCAGGTTTGGCACTTTCATCCTTATAACCATCATCCTCTTCTAGAATCACATTACTATGATAAAGTAACTCAGTTATAGTTTCTCACTATCCGGGAAAGACGGCGATTCGAATCGATTTCTAACCAGCTCGTGAAAATTCCCCACACAAACCAGGCATGATTTGCAAGGGCAGCCTTTGGTCACCTTTGGTACTATTCGGGTAGCGCTGCGGGTTTGCCCTGGGCCGCACACTCAGGAGCCAATCGGTTGCTAGGATGCATCAGACCCTGCCTACCCTTGGTCAACACCATCCTCCCGCACATCCTTCCTTCCTCCAGTATGCGCACCAACATGATGAATCCCGACCCAAACAGAGGTACTAGGCTTCGCGGTCGGAACGACTTATCCAGCTAGCCAAGTGGGAGGGTATGTTCAAAAATGATCGAGGCCCAACAAGGATACAGTCCTTAATCGACACAGATGGGAACTACACGCACACAAGACCTCCATGCCTTGTTGCTCACACATCCCGCCTGGTCTCAAATTATATCTCAACACCTGGTTATTTTCCACGATAGCAAATATAGCCAACCATGACCGGTTATCCACCTAATTATACCCACTTCTACCAGTCTAAGCATGGCTAAGCAAGTATTTGATCCTAGACCTACATAGGATTCATGGTATATAAAAGTGGACAGGGAAGGTATATATGCATCAACTGGCGTCAGGCAAATCCTATAACCTAATGCATCAACCATAACAGGATATAAATTAACATTTATAAATTATGGGAGTCTTATAATGCTCTGGGGCTTGCCTTGGATAAAGTTGGCTGGTTGATGATCCTGACACTCAGGCAAGTCTCTCTGCGTCTGCTCTTCGCCTTCGGGTCCTGCCTGCGGGGCTATCTCCTCTAGGGTCTCCCCTTCTATGGCTTCGAATTCCAGGTGCGTGACACCCTCTGGTGATCCTGTATGTGTGCATTCATGGATTAATATAGGGAATGCATAGGTAATGAATATAAGCATGATATGATGAAGTGCTCATGATCCTATATGCTCATCCATGAACCAATTAAGATGATAGCAAAACAACTCTATTTTACCGAGTGGGTGCATATCTCCTCCCTAGTAAAATAAATATGCACTTACCACGATTTAACAACCTAAGATAAAGTAGTTCAGCCTCAGTGAGGGGTCTACAACCTGCAACTAGCAACTTCCTTTAATTAGCCTAAAACCCTACTATCAATCATTAAGATATACCTAGGCAAACAAAGCATTTTCATCGCATGCATAAACAACATAAGGTAAAGGGAAACTTGCTGCAGACATCTAAACAAAACTGAGCACAACAAAACGTATATGGTTAACCTCAATTAAAATCCTAAAGCTATATTCACTTATTGCTTATAATAGGGTACAACTGGAGCTGCCAGTTCTATTGCTCAGAAAATCCCAAGAAAATTACAGCAGCACACAGATGCTCTTAGAAGCCTATTGGAAAATTTTCATAGCATTTGGATAAGTACAGTAGCCTACACAAAAATGATAAGCTAGCAGGCTGAAAATAAGTTGAAAATAATTTGTACAATGAAAAGTGTCAAACAATAGATCTCATATTTTTATTACATTCATTAAAGCATAAGAACACTGTAGAAATTTTATCATGCGTAGATTCTTCACATATTTGCTACAACAAATTGCATAAGAAACTAGCAATAAATCAATTTAAATCACAACCCATATTCCAAACATGCTCACTGTAGATTAATTATTTTTCCTAGCTAGAGCATTTCAATGCAAGAGTAAAAAACTGGATTCATATTTTTTAGCATACACCAATACTTAGTTATGGATTTTACAAGATTAATAGCATTTAACAAATTAAATAAAACAGCACATAAAACTGTAGCAAAAATCAAATTTCATTTTTTTATCAGATAGTACTCTCTGAGTTGAGTTTCATAAAATTTGGTTCACCTCATTTGGATACCTGTAGCTCAAGATATGATTTTTCAAAGATTTATCAGCATTTCAAGAAAAGATTAAAGAAAAACAAACCGAATCCTAAATGCTAAGCACACCCGATCCAGTGGACCAGAGCCGCTGATAGCTGGGCCCCGAGTCAACTGGACCCCACCTGCCATACACATAGAGCAGGGGCGGTGGCTTGACCGGCCGTAGCTCACCGACGGCGAACTTTCCGACGAAACCATCACCACCAATCGACTCGTCTCATCATCGTGCATCGTTTGGACTAGCTGGTTGGGTCGCGAACTGGCTGGAGCAAGCTCGATGGCAGCCATTGCGGCATGGCGGCGCAGTGCGACGGCGCGCTCGTCGTTCTCGGCAACGGCAAGATGGACCAAGGTGCGCTGCGGCTTCACAGGGCTATGGGGACCTAGGGTTAGGGTTTATGACCGATGGTAGCACGACAGCGACCTCAGACCACAGCCATGGTGGCCCGGCGGTGAGCGCGATGGCGGTAAAGCGGTGGTCCGGTGAGCCGGAACCCTAATCGGTCGCACCGTCTTCACCTTCACCATCTACAAACCCTAACGAATGCTAAGAAGAAGTGAGAGAGACAACAGGAGCTACTCTTGCCAATGGTGGGCTCGAGCGCGGCGGTGCTCTGACGAGCACGGCAGCGGAAAAAATGGCCAATATGCCTTTACCTGGGCTCGATTCGGGTTGCTGGTGTGTCGAGGAGGTGGTGCATGAGCGAGCGGTGCAATGCGCGCGGTGGAGCAAGCATTAGCGTGGCGGCTGTGGTGGATTTGTGCCAGCGAGCACACGGCAGTGGCGCTGCTGCTGTGCTCCACACCGGCGAGAGCGAAAAGGAGGAGGCAGGGCGAGTAAGAGCGAGAAGTGAGAGTGAGAGAAGGTGCCCGATGCCTTAACACTCCAACCGCCCACGGCAGTGGGGCCCACACCAGCGTACGGTCTCCACGTGGCGGGCGCGGCCTAAGCCGGTCGGCCATGACCCTGGCCTAAAAATTTGAATCGACCGGCTCATTCAGTCTACTGTAGCCGACTATCATCCGATCTTTGCAACGTTGTAGCTCCCAATCCGTTCGTGTTTTTAATAGTTTCCTTAATACAAAATGTAGAGATACATATGTAGATCATTTCATCTTTAAGGATCAAGCACTGGTTTGGACTGGTTTGCAAACTACAAAGCTCCAAATAGTGGTACATCGAAACTAAAACTACATTATGACTGCAAAAATTCAGTTACAAAACAGCACTGAAATCTGCCTTGTGAGCACTTTTTCAGCATGTTAGGCACATTTTCATGACTTTACCCTTAAACAAAGTTTGTTCCTTATGAAATTATCTACAACTTTTATTAAGGAATCACTTCCATGCAAACATTCTAGCTTACTGTTCACAGCAGGTCAAACAAAAGCACTCTAGGGGTCAAATCTAGACAACCCTCACTTAGAAGCATAATTAGGCAATCTCACCAACATGAACATTGTTCCATTTTGCATCCTAAGTGTCTCTAGGGTGTTTTAGTGACCAAACATGACAACCATTTGCATTACAAAGCATGATCATAAAGCATATAAGGCATAACTAGACATTTTCTATTGAAATCAAGCATAACATATGGACTATCATTTCATGCTCATGAATGCTTATGAATTGATGATGCTTATGCTCGTACAATGTAAGTGTAAAATGCAAGCTTAACAGTAGGGTGAAGTAAGACCAAGTTGCTGAGGAAAGCATCCTCTGCCGGTATCTTTTCCTAAGTAATGTCCCCATTAGAGCAATAGTATACATAGCTTACGAAGGTTAGAACTAGAAGACCTTAGTGATCTTCTATATCCATATCCTCTCTATCCTTGTTGCTTCTTAGGGGTTAAGCATAGTGTTGATGCAAAAATAAGGATCCTCGCGTAGCACACGTAGAGGCCGTAGACAGGAACCGTGGGAAGCAGGAGCTTGTTGATTCCCTGAGCCTCGATCGACGCCGGGTACGTCAGGTCTTGATCGATCCTAGGCGTGCCAGTCAATCTGACCTGCAATTGACAAGGAAGAAGAAAAATAGTCAAATTATGAAACCTGCCGGTTTAATACCAGATAGTTCCGAGATACATGGCCATAAAATAGCCGGTGATCAAAAGGAAATTGACTAAAGAGTCAACTTCTAGCATTATAAGCATATAATAGTAACAACAGAATTAAAATGGCTATATTGTATGCATATTGATAGGACAGATCCATTTAGCCGATCTAATTTAGTCGATACCGATTTTTATATAATTTAAGATATATATAACACGTATATATAACGACTAATCATCAATTAATTCTTTAATTCCATTAAACATGCTCTAAATGTTACTAACAGTGGGGATCCTGAGGATGATAGCCATAATAGTAACATTCAAAGTACATCTAACAGTTTTATAGGACCAATCAATGACTAATCAGAATACGTATGCGTGTCATCAGTGAAAGTATAACCATATCGGCTATTTAGCCGATACAGGGTCCATGGAGCAGGAACGAAACCACTCTAAACACAAACAAACTCTTGAATCAAGATAGAGCTGGTCTGAAAGGCCAACGGCTCTAAATCAACCTTTGAATTTATTCGTATCCGGATAAGCCTCAAACCCACATCATGTAACAATCAAGATCGGCAGATTAGTCGATACGAGCCTAGATCGACTGTTTCATCAAGAATATACGTTCTAATCATCTGAAACAATATATCTTAATAAGATTTAAAGCTAAATCTACTGATCTTGATTGGGCAAAGATATTGGTATTATAAAATTAAATAATTAAAATAAACAATATCAGTAACTTAATGAATCTACTAGATTGCCGATCTAGCAGAGCCAATAACTATGAGTTTGCCGATTTCAGTAAGACTAAAACATGACAAGCTCAAGGGGATAGCTTAGATTGATATTTGCAAGAGATTGATCAACCAATGCAGCCTTACAAACAGCAACTAAACCGATAACTAGCTTATACCAGATTTGCAGTGGGGTCGTTAGATGCAGCCGTACAAACAAGGTATAAACCGTGGCAATACTCACAAGCAAACCAGAGGTCGATCAGCCGATGCAGCCCAGCTTGTTCGAAGATCTCACCGAGAATCTACTCTACTCCTACTCCTAGGGTTTTTGGAGTGAAGCCGGTTGTATTGATTGATTGATGAATAATTCATTACAAAGGCCGGAACTTTATATTTATAGCCCGAGACCAAGACATGAGTCCTAATCTGATACGTTTACAAAATAGGAAAAAACTTTTAAAAGATAACTTGGACCCTAATCTTTCCCTTCTGGTGGAGTCCGACACGTCTTCGCGTAGCGGCCCCGATGCGATTCACCCTTTCCTTCGGCGTAACCCGCGTTTAGTCGATCTCTCGCCAAATTAGCCGATCCTTCATCAGCTTTTCCGAACCTGACATCTGGACCCACAGACACGAAATCTTTTACCAAAATCTGGTGTTAACACATGCCCCCAATTTTGGGATAAAATTGATTTTATTCTAAAATTTACTGGTTCTTGTCTATTTTGCCGCTCAGCCGAACTGTAGGCATATATTCACCAAATTGCCATTTGCCCCCATTCGACCTCAAACCCTAAATCATTCCACCGGCGCCGCTATTGATAGCTCTATTCCAGCGACTTTCAAGATCCTCCGCCATCATCCCACGGCTAAGAAGATAATTTCAAGCTTGCTCCCTTAATTCGCCGCATATTTCTTCAGAAATGGCTTCCATCGACAACATCCCTGAGGTAACAAAGCTTTCCCATCTCTTTGAGCCGCCAGATGTTAGTCTCCATATACATTTCCTTCTATTTGTCTTTCCTAATTCACTTAGGAACTCAAGGATAGGATTCTGATCCCGTTAACAGACAACCCTAGCTTATTCTTTCTTGGCCCTATGGGTGATCCAGATCCAACCGAAGTTATAAACGCAGAAACAAACAGAATCCCCTTAAATCCTTCCAGCATGAATCCTTTGAATTGGGACAAGAGGACATCCTTCAGGAATTGGCCGACTTTGATTCCAGGCTAGAGGAACTTGTTGGTAAAGGTTGCAGCCAAGAAGCGCACAAATTGGTCTCTTCGTAACCTAGACCAGTGTATTTCTCTTTCTCTATCCAATATGAAGAAGAATGAGCCACTCCTCAAGGCTGTATCTTACTTTTGGTCCAACACATATAATGCTTTCATCTTCAGCCATGGACCCATGACTCCAACCCTAGCTGATATCCACATGTTGACTAGCCTCAATATCACAGGGATTGTTCACCCCTTCAATTTCTCAGTCAAGCCTTCATACAAGCTTGATAATACAAGAACTGGAGGCTGGTCCTAACTATATCACTAAGCATAATGCTACCAAGCACAGTGTGAATGACAGAGAACACACAGCTTTCCTAAATATGTGGCTTGATAGGTACCTCTTTTGTGAACAAGCTTGTTCCCCAACCTCCAATTATCTGGTGATAGCAGAAAAAATAGCAGTAGACTCAGATATACCCTTGGGCAAATATCTGCTGGGTGTCTTATATCACCTATTGGATCAAGTGTCCTAATACTTGATGAAAGATGAGACTATCGTCCCCCAGCATCACAGGTCCTTGGTGGCTTCTTCATCTTTGGCTCAACCTATATATGCAGCAGATTATGGTTCAGGAGCTAGGGCCATTAAAATTTCCTTCTCTGACTTACAAAGAAGAAGAAGAAGAAAATTTGTCTGAGAACAGCAAGACACGCCGATGCACATCTTTTGGTGAGGCAGCATCGGCAATTTCGATCAACAGATCTTTTGGTCAACTTTTCAAGTTGTTCTACAAAGGATTCTCTGAGGATATTCTAAAGTGGTTTGTATATTCTGACAGCTCAGAATATGAAAATCCATCCTCCTTTAAATTTGAATCTGAAATTAATGATGAGGAGGCAGTGAAGATTCTGAACTGTATGATGAAGCCATGCTTGTTGCCCATAGAGGTTAGACATGAAAGGGAAACACCACCAATTTATTATGAATTCCACAACCCTTCCATAGTTGCTAGGCAGATGGGATTTGGTCAGCTCCCCCCAAAGCTCTTCTTTGCTGACAAGCTGAAGCCAAGGGAAGCAATAGAGTCTGGGATTGAATTCCATAGAATTTTGCAATTTGAACAAGCTCTCCCTGCTGAAGTTATTCAAGGATGGGACTGTCAACCCTTCTCATCAACTACTTTTATTAACTGGTGGTAAGAATGGAGCCAACATATTTTCTGTTCACCAGTATCTACCTTCTGCTCTGCTTTGGATTCTGATTTTCAGGCAGACCCTGAGGTATTTATCTCTTCCAATCAATTTCTTAGATTTTGGGCATAATTTTTTATACAAACCCTTTCTTCCTGCAAGATTTGGTTGAAATAACACCTCCAACCACAAGCTAAAATAATAAGCCTATTGCTTATAACATATGGTGTCCAAATCCAAGACTGGGCTGGAATGCCCCTTCTCTGAAAGCAGTAATGAAGGGGAAGGCTTCTGAAACACAATCAGCTCCTTCTCCAAAGCCCAAAAGAGCTGGCACTTCTAGGAGAGCAACCAAAAGGGCAAAAATTCAAGAAACACCTTCTCCACCTGCCCAAGTTTCAGAAGCTGAAGAAAGTCCCCTGAAATCATTAGCTGATATTACAGTTGAGGTATTACCTACTCAACCTTTCCCTTTTGACGAACTATCAACTAATTTTTAATTAACAGGATGTTGCTGCAAGTGATAACTCTGGTGGAGAAAGTCTGCACTATAGTGATCTCCCTTCTTCAGGTGATGACAATGCAGATGCCAACCCAATCAATCCTTCAGCGCCCACCTCAGGTAAGAAGATTACTTCCTCCGTTCCTAAATATAAGTCTTTTTAAAGATTCCACTATGGACTACATTCGGAGCAAAATGAGTGAATCTACACTAAAATATGTCTATATACATCCGTATGTAGTTTGTAGTGGAATCTCTAAAAATACTTATATTTAGGAACGGAGGGAGTAGTTGATAAATCAAAATAGCCGATAACTTACTTGCTTCTGCTCTTATCTGACAAGATATTTTTCTGCAGAAGGTCACCCTGCAAGTTCATCGGCTGTTCCCAGTCCTGATACATCTCCAGAGGAACAGGTACTTAGATAGCATTTTTCTCTTTTAACAAATTCTCTTTAGATCCTTATCTCATGAAAAATGCAGGAACAATTCTCTTCTCCCTATGTCCCTTTTGCAATAGAGGATTATATAGAAGAAGCAACCATTTCCACAGAGAGGAACATTACTGTGCCTGCCTTATCTGAAAACATCAAGAATCAACTCCAAGCATTAATACCTCTTCTCGAAGTGGACATATCATCCTTAATGCAAGACGTAGGAGCAGTCAGGAACATCTTCAACTCTATTAAAGATGAACTTCCTCCTCAGCTCAAAGAAGCCCTTAAACTAGCTGCCTTCATTGAATACCATGAACCAAAAATTTCTAGAGCACAAGCCAGACTTGCATCCCGTGAAGCTCAGAAAGATTTATCAATTCGGGAGAAGCAATGTGTCCAGAACATGTTGGAAGTAAAGCAATTGATTGATCAGTTGAAGGATTCTCCTGCAAAGATCAATCAAAAATTGGCAAACCTCAACGCAGAGAGGGAACAGCTGTTGTCCAGACTAAGAGAAGTTGAAATTCTTATCAAACATGAAGAAGATAATCTGGCAAGAATTCCAACTTCACTGATTGAGCAGAAACGTTTAATGGCTTCTTTCAATTCTGAGCTTCAATGCATTAAGGCAGAAAAGAAGACTCCAATTCCAGGGACAGCTGAAGAGGACAAGCAGCAAATTGCCGATGTCGACAGCATTCGTTTGAATGTCCTTGTTATGATTAGATCCACTTTGTCCATGTAATTCTGGAGCATGAGACTTTTAATGCAATTGCCATATAATTTTGTTACTGTTAGTATTCACTGCCTTAAACGTTTCTTCAGTTATAAACTTTTGTTGATCCAGATAAATGATTATTCTTGCCAAATACCATCTTAGTCGATCAAATCGTTTATCAACAAAAACTTCTATCGGCAAACTTAGCCGATATTCACCAGCAAAATCTCTATCAGCAAATTTAGCCGATCCGTCCTATTTTGCTTTTAGACAGGATTCCAAAAAAATATCGGGATTAATAAGTCTTTCGCATCCACCGCTAAGATCCTTTTAATCGGCCAAGATGCATCAATCCACCGTAACCCTTCACCTTCTCTGGTTATAAAAACAGCCCGTGGCCTTGAAGAGAAACACACAAATCCATCTCGCCTTCGCCTCCAAACTTTTCTCTCCTCTTCAAAAGAAAACCGCCCCCTTTCCACAGTAAACCCTAATCCTCCATGGCGAGCCACGGCAAGCACCCGATGGAGGAGAGCTCCGGAAAAGTCAATCAACCGCATCAGCATCGGCGTCTCAATTTGGGGTAATTCCTGATCAGATCTTGATGACATTCTTTCTCAATTTGAGATTCTGCTGATCCTTCTTCCTGTAGGGCTGCCCCCATGCGGTAGAGGCTGGACCCAGCTGGGTGGTCTAGGTCTCTTCTGATGATTCGCCTTCTCCGATGGCGGCGGTGGCATCGGAGGCAGCAGTTCAGGCGAATCCCGCGGAGTCTGCTCCTGCTTCTCCTCCCCCGGGTCCAAATGATGACTTCAATGGCAATGATGCCTGGGAGTTCCTTCGTCGACTGTGGGTCGCCAGGGACAACTATGGTGAGGAGTGCAAGAAGAACCATCAGCTGCAACAGGAGCTGGAGCTGACTAGGGTGATGCTGTAGAGTGCCGAGGAGGCACTTACTGCAGTTAAGCAGCAGCTATCGGATTCCGACGCCACCATCATAGGTAAGTCTTAAATTCGATCTTGTACTCTGCATCTGATCGGCAAAACTTGTATATCTCCCGTCTTTGGTGGTTTTTGCTTTTACTTGATTTCAAGCTTTTTTGTTTGAATCTGCAGGTCTTCAAGCGCAGCTTGATGCCTTGTACCCGGCTATCACCACAGCCACCAACGCCGTGCACGCCCGTGGTGAGACAGTGGTGGAGCGTCTCCAGGACATCCCAATCCGCGCCAGGGAGATTGCCCTTCACGGCGTACGCTCTGGAGCCGCTGATGCTCTGGCCTATGCCCAGCTCCGTCACGGGGTACAGCTCACAGAATCCCTCCCCCTCCTTCGTCGAAGAAGCCAATGATGAAGGCTATGAGGACCTGGTGGAGGAATTTGCTGATCGTGCTGACGCTGTGGCTCAGGTCTCCTCAGCCGAGAACATCATCGACGAAGTTCTTGATGAGTAGTTTGTAGAAGGACACCAACTATATCTGTAAATATTCTTGCTCGAACTGGTCTTGTAACATGCCTACTTTTGCTTGAACTTCGAATGCAATCTACTCTGTTTGTGTTTATGATTTTTTGCCCTAAAGGCGATGCATATCGCATCGGCTCTTGTCTTGTTTCCAAGACTCGTGCTATTTTTCTGCTAAAGGCGATACAAACTGTATCGGCTATTCAAGCCTGATGCTACATAGCAATCGGCTATAACAAATCAACCCAAATGCTAGGGTAATATCTCTTAATATTTTCCATTGATAGCTCTGGTAAACTTCTCTCCTTCTAATGTCTCATAAAAATAAGCATTGCCAGGAGCACAACGAGTTATCCGATAAGGACCTTCCCAATTTGGTGACCACTTCCCATACTTGCTGTCTTTAGTCCCGATCGGCAAAATTACCTTCCAAACCAAGTCTCCTTCACTAAACTTTTTCTCTCTCACTTTCTGATTGTAATACTTGGCAATTCTTAATTTATGAGCTTCAACATTTTCCAGAGCCTTTAGCCGATAATAGTTCATATCATCTAACTCATCGATCATAAGATTTTTATATTCATCAGCTTTCAACTCATCTTGTAATAGTACCCTTCTCGAACCAATGTTGATCTCCCAAGGTAATACAGCTTCATGCCCATAAACCAACTCATATGGTGAACATTTAGTAGAACCATGATAAGCCATCCGATAAGACCAAAGAGTTTCATTAAGAATTATGTGCCATCTCCTTGGATTCTCATTGATCTTTTTTTTATTAACTTGATCAAGATTTGATTTGATGCTTTTGCCTGTCCGCTGGCTTGGGCATAATAAGGAGATGAATTTGTCAATTTAAAACCTGTACTGATGGCAAAGTCTTCAAACTCTTTGGAGGTGAACATTGTTTCTTGATCAGTCATAATAGATTGAGGGATCCCAAATCTATAAATAATATGCTCTTTGATGAATTCAATCACATTAGCTGATGATGCCACCTTTAGAGGAATAGCTTCAACCCATTTGGTAAAATAATCTGTTGCCACTAATACAAACTTATGCCCTTTGCTAGATGAAGGATATATTTGGCCAACCAGATCTATTCCCCAACCTCTGAATGGCCATGGCTTTATAATTGGATTCATAGCCGATGCTGGAGATTTCTGAACATTGCCAAACTTCTGACAGTCTTGACAACCCTTGTAATATTTGAAACAATCATCTAACATAGTCGGCTAGAAATAACCAGCTCCCTTAATCATCCATCTCATTTTATGAGCTGATTGGTGTGTACCACAAACACCCTCATGGATTTCTCCCATTATAACTTTGGCTTCTTCTGGATCAAGGCATTTGAGCAACACACCATCGACTATTTTATAATATAGCTGATTGCTGAGGAGGACAAATCTAATAGCTTTATACCTTAGCTTCCTAGACACTTGTTGTGATGGATCCTTTAGATATTTGATAATTTCTGCTCTCCAATCATCAATTCCATGAGCAAGATTGTTATTAAACACTTCATAGATTTGCCGATACCCAGAAGCACTTTGAGCTAGTCTATTAGCTTCCTGGTTTTGATTCGTGGGAATATGCTTGATAACAACAGAAGAAAAGCAATTAAGCAGCTCTCGGCAATTTTCATAATAACTTTTCAAGATATCATCTTTGCATTCATATAGGCCAAGCAATTGATTAATGATTAATTGAGAGTCTCCAAATATTTCAATAACATCGGCCTTTACCTCGTACAGAAGTTGAAGTCCTTTTGAGAATAGCTTCATATTCAGCTTGATTATTAGTAGCCATTGGCTTTATAGGAAAAGCAAACTCAAAACTTGCCCCCCGAGGCGAAATCAGGACAATACCAATTCCACCACCTTGCTTACAAGTTGATCCATCAAAGAACAAAGTCCAAGGAGCCAAATCTACTAAATTAATTTCTTTCTTATGATGATGAGTAATGAAATCAGCTATTACCTGACCTTTAACTACTTTAGCCGATTCATACCTCAAATCAAATTCTGATAATGCAAGAATCCACATCCCAATTCTCCCATTCAAAATAGGCATTGATAGCATATGCTTGATCACATCAAACTTAGAAACCACTATGCACTCAGCAGATAACAAATAATGTCGAAACTTGGTGCAAGAAAAATACAAACATAAGCATAATTTTTCAACAGGAGAATATCTAGTCTCTGGATCCAAGAGTCTTCTACTCAAATAGAAAATTACTCTTTCTTTTCCTTCAAATTCTTGCATTAACGCCAATCCAATTGTATGGTCATCGGCCGCTACGTACAACTTAAAAGGCTTTCCTTGTTGAGGAGGAATCAATACCGGTGGTGCCTTCATATACTCTTTAATCTCCTCAAATGCCTTTTTTTGTTCGTTACCCCACTTAAATTCTTGATCATCTTTTAGCTTCAACAGTACTGAAAATGGCAAAATTCTAGCTGATAGATTTGATATGAATCTTCTGATGAAATTAATTTTGCTGATCAAAGATTGCAACTCTGTCTTGGTGGTTGGTGGTACAGCTTTATCAACAGCATCCATGCTTTTCTGTCTAACTTCAATTCCTCTTTCATGTACCATAAAGCCTAAGAACTGGCCTGCTGAAACTCTAAATGCACACTTATTGGGATTCATCCTTAATCCATGCTTTCTTGCACATTCTACAGTTTTTTTGAGATCTTGGAGATGTTCTTTATACTCCTTAGACTTCACAACCACGTCATCAATATAAATTTCAACTATTTTGCCGATCAACTCATGAAAAATATAATTCATGGCTCTCTGATAAGTTGCACCGGCATTTTTGAGGCCAAAGGTCATAACCACCCACTCATATAATCCCAAAGCACGAGGACACCTGAAAGCAGTCTTGTGGATATCCTCTTTTGCCATAAATATTTGATTATATCCTGCATTGCCATCCATAAAACTAATCACTTTGTGTCCTACAGCTGCATCAACTAACATATCAGAAACTAGCATTGGGTAACCATCCATTGGAGTAGCCTTATTCAAATCCCTGAAGTCAATGCATACTCTCATCTTTCCACTCTTCTTATACACAGGGACTACACTTGAGATCCACTCTGCATATCGGCACTATCGAATAAATTTTGCTTCATATAGCCTAGTAATTTCTGTTTTAACATCTTCCATAATTTTAGGCTTAATTCTTCTTGGAGCTTGCTTAAACGGCCGATATCTAGGTTTGATAGGTAGCTGATGCTCCACAAGCGATCGGCTAAGACCAGGCATCTCATAATATTCCCAAGCAAAACAATCTTTAAATTCTTTTAACAAAGCTATTAATTCTTTTTATACTCAGGATCTAACTTAGCACTAATATACGTCGGCCTTGGCCTATCACCAGGTCCAATATCTACTGCTTCTAATTCATCGGCTGACGTAAAGCCTTTCCCCATCTTGCCTTCATTGTCGTCAATTGAAGGATCCATAAATAAAAACTCTCAGAGCCGATTGCTTGTATCGGCTGTTGATCATCATCAAAAACTCTGATGACATCTCCTTCATGAACTTTTCCAGAGAAACACTCGACCCCTTCAAAATTCCAATCATCTGGACTGGCAAGTGCAACACTAACAGATGAGTCACCTGAGACTATTTCTACTGCATCACCAATCCACTGGATCAAGCTTTGGTGCATTGTGGATGGTATGCAGCAGTTGGCATGGATCCAATCTCGACCAAGCAGGATGCTATATGTTCCCTTTGCATCAACTACAAAGAAGGTAGTCGGTATGCTCTTCCTCCCAATTGTCAATTCCACACAAATAGCCCCTCTGGTGTTAGATGTCTTTCCACTAAAATCTGTCAACCTCATATCAGTCTTGCATAAGTCTTCTGGTCCTTTGCCAAGCTTTCTAAATATAGTATAAGGCATAAGATTAACAGCTGCTCCTCCATCGACTAACATCTTGGTCAATGGTTTGCCATCAATGAAACCCTTCAAGTACAAAGCCTTCAGATGTAAATATTTTTCTGGCTTTTCAAAGATGGCACTCTCTGCTTGATAGATCCATTGAGCCACAGCCACTTCATCATCTGAATCTTCATCTTGCCCAGGGGCTCTGGACTCAGCAGGTAGCATAAAGGTCGCTCCTATTTCAGCCGATGGTTTTTCTTTGCCTTTATCGGCTATTTGTTTGGCTCGCCAGACTTTGGGTTTCTTCTTTGCTTCTTGCGATTCATCGTTTCTTAAGCGTTGAACCCTTCTCTTCTGACTCTTTGTCAACCCTCTTGGGCACCATTGACCATCTTGCTAAACATACTCCTTCTCTTCACGATCAACAAAATCTTGATCAGCAACTCTTTTGCCTAGTCGATCATGAGCACTTCCTATTTTTATGCGCCGATCCGTGTCTCTACAATCCACACGTTCATATACAGATCGGCGGTTGGTTCTAGACTGTCTATACTCCCAATATTGGTCACTACATTCAGGACAATTATTGAGAGTAGGCAATTTCAAACCTTCATTCCAGCAGTGCCTAAAGAAAGGATAATTCCAATGTGATTCATTTTGCTCCTTGGCTCTTCTTTCTTCTTCACGATAACGCATGTATTCTTCTTCTTCGAGCCGCTCTTGATAATCTCTTTCCCGACGACACTGGTCCTTCTCTTGCTGACGCTGCCACTTATTTAAAAGAATTCGAGCAGTAGGGCGTCGACGCATCTCATCAGCTTTAGAAGACTCAGGTTGATCTGATCGACTCTTTTACTGATCCTGCTTTGCTTTGATATCCTGATACTCTTTAGCCAATATCTGCCTTTCAGAATCAACTGTTCTAGCCTTCTTAGCCTTTTCTGAAGTAAGCACCTTAAATTTACCCTTTGAAAAAGATGGAGTGACCATGTGCCGAGGGAAAGGATGCTCATCTATAACCATCCCTTTATTTCTTTCTAGGCCAAGCCTGCCCTTATCAATAGCTCTCTGAATGTGATATCTGAAAACTTCGCATTCATTAGTACAGTGAGTAGAAGAATTGTGGTACTTCCAGTATTTTCTCTTCTTGAGCTCTTCAGCCGATGGTATCTTATGATTCCCTGTTAATCTGAGTTGACCTTTCTTAAGCAATAAATCAAAAATCTCATCGGCTTTACTAATGTCAAAGCTATGCGTTTCTTTCCGATGTGGCCAAGCCGACAGTGCCACATGAAAGTGGTGGTGGTATCAGTCTTCTTAAGGCGTTTAGCATTCACGTTAAAGACATCATTTCCACATTCAAGATTTACTATGAAAAGGCCCCCAACAATGGGTGCAAATCCATAAAACATATCCTTACAATAAAGCGAACAACCATTGTTCTCTGACTTGTAAGAGTACCCATCGTGTACTAAACATGATCCAGAGATAATGTTTCTACACAATGTCGGAACAAAATAATTGTTACTTAGTTCTAAGGTAAATCCTGAAGGGAGACGTAAAGGCATAATGCCGACGGCTTGAGCGGCGATCCCAGCGCCGTTCTCGACGTGCATCACGACTTCATTCTTTGCTAGCTTGCGCACCTTCTACAGGCCCTGTATCGAGTTGCAAATGTGAGCAACCGATCCGGTATCAAATACCCAAGACTTAGAATTTTTGCTAGCAAGCAAAACATCAATGATATTAACTTGTATAACAATTACACCTTTTCCGATTTTCCCGGACTTCTTATCTTCCAGATACTTCTTGCAGTTTCTCTTCCAGTGTCATGTGCCCTTGCAGTAGAAGCACTTAGTTTCATTCTTGGCTCCGCCCTTAGAGTTTTTCAGGGAGCTGGTCTTACTGGCGCCCTTGCCCTTCTTGGACTTGCCATTCTTTTTTAAATTGGTGGTTTTATTCACAAGCAACACTTGCTTGCGATTTTTCCGCAGTCCTCTTTCCGCAGTTTTCAGCATGGCGAGCACCTTATTTGGTGTCTTCTCCATCCCACTCATGTTGTAGTTCATGAAAAAACTGTTGTAAGATGAGGGGAGTGAAGAAAACAACATGTCCATCATATGGGCCGGTGGAATTGGAAATTCCAGGATTTAGGCCTTTCAGCATAGCCAATCATTTTGACTACATGTTCGCCAACTGAACTGCCCTCAGCCATCTTGCAATCCATCACGGCCTTCATGATATCAAATCATTCAGACCGTGCGGTTTCCTTGTACAGAGCATCCAATTCCCTGATCATATCACGGGAGTTATGGAATTCAAAACGTTTTTGAAGCTCTGGACTCATGCAAGCTAGCATGAGGCACTGCACTAAGTTGTAATCATCATCCTTAGTGGCCCAGACATTTTGTTCATCTTCCAGGGCAATGGTCGCCGGTTTAGCTGGAAGAGCAGTTCCAAGCACATATATTTTCTTAGCGCTCCTGAGGAGAATCCTCAGGTTACAGACCCAGTCCGCATAGTTGTTTCCATTCGCAGCTAACTTCTCTTTCTCTAACATCGAGCCTAAGTTGAATGCGGTGTTGCGAGCCATTTGATCTACAACGGTAAACACAAGTTTCACTTAGACTTTGTTCCTAATCAATTTGCACTAGGGAATAAACATTTTTATTCTAAAGTGCGCGCCCACTCAAATCAATATCTCTCATAATTGATTGTGAGTGATTCAAGATCCAAATTGCAATTCAACGTCATTATTCGAGATGAACACTGATGGCGCGAACTATAATTGGTAACCAAACTTGCCGATCACATCTCCATGTGACTCTTGTTCATCTTTCGATGCGTGTGTTCCGAGCTCAGGACGATCCTGCCATGAACGTCAAGACAACCAAGTGATCTTGCTGCGAGGTCTGACCTCACCCGCCTTACACCCGTACAATCGTTCATACCCATGTAGATCATGGCGCACCCCGGAAGGAAAGATGCTGTGACGGTGCTACACTTGGGAGAACACTAACTACTTGATATTTTTAGTGAGAGATCACCCTAATAAAAAGCGACTACCGCACAATCAAAAGGGTGCATCATAAGGGATAAACATCTCAGGCAATTCATAATAGCATGATATGGTATAGCCCTTTCTGACGGAGAAGTGTTTAATTTCTTCGTCTTCGGCATTTGCGTCGGTGTTCACCTTCACGAAGATTGCCACCACATTGCCGATGCACCATATAATATTGCTATCTCTATAGCTAATAAAATAAGTGCATTACTTAAGGTTGACACGCAGGTCATTAAAGTGACAATCATATGGCTCCAGTCATCATGCCGAATCATGACACGCAGGTCATGTTAGTAAATTTACATCATATAGTCATCTCATACATAATCGAATTAATATGAGTACTGCTATACCACATCACATGCACATCCTGCAAAACCAAGTTAGACGCCTCTAATCGGTTTATGCAAAAAAAAAATTACGTGGCTTTTAAGGTTTTGTGACTTAAACCGCAGCTACCAACGTTTATCATCAAGTATGATTATTCAAGTCGCTAGATTAACATTGCGGGGTGTATGAAATACGAGATAATAAAATCTCGAGCCCCATACTAAACTTCATCATACGCATGACCCCCGTGCAGATCATATCTGCATTGCCCTTTCGTCTGCGAAATTTCATCTTTCTCTCAACTATGGTGGAACCCAAAGAACTGATAGCACTTCGTTGATCAATCACGATCGCGGATTGCCAGAAATTTGTGAAATTCCACCATGCTGTTTCAAGATCAGAAATACTCAAATTCTAGGGAAGCAATAAGAACATCGGGTAACAGATTTCATCTGCCACCCGCATAAATAATTTTCAGCAATAGATCTCATCTACTCCAAAATTATATTATGCAATACCCATACATCTCTATGTATTCTAGATCGTATCTGCATCTACGTATAGCAAGGCTCTTGATGCCACTATAGGGGAACGCGACAGAACACAAAAAACTTCGGTACAGCGAGCACGCCCAGGACCACTATAGGGACTGTATACAGGGTTTGATATGATCATTACCAACTCGTAGCGCAGCGGAAGAAGAGTCGATGTAGATCGTCGGTGCAGATCCCCGCAGCTAGGATTTACAACCTCCCAACCGCGAGGATGTACTCCCTCGTCGGACAGCCCTTCGGAAGGCGATCGGACAGTCCCTCGGATGATGTCACGGACAGCCCTTCGGGAGGACCCTCGAAGCTCGAACGGTAACTCGGACAGCCCTTCGGGAGGACCCTCGAACAGCCCCTCGGGCAAAAGATCGAAACTACGACCTCTCTACGGGGTTGCACACATATGGGGTCAGCTATCCGGTAGGGCTTCGCCGTCTAGAACTAGTTCCTGTCGGAACCCAGACAACCTTTTGGCTCTACGAAACTATTTCTTGGGAGGGAGAGAGAAAGCCAGATAATGCATGGCATGTGTATGAGAGCAAGGGATGAGTGTGGAGAGTGCCTCTCCACCTCTATTTATAGGAAAACCCAAGGGGTGACTGTCGGTTCTAAATCTGCCATATCTCGTAGTAAGGGTCCTAAGCTAGGCGTCTTGGAGCGATGGTAACATGGACACATGATTTTACCGAGGTTCGGGCTCTCTCGAAGAGATAATACCCTACGTCCTGCTTTTGATTGTATTCATATGGGGTGTAGTACAGAGTACATGTATCTACCACGAGATTGATCTAATGAATATGAGATTCGATCTATTGACTAGCCTAGCCTCGATTTATATATGCACCGGAGGCCTAGGGTTTAGAAGAGTCTTCGGCTTGTGCACCAAGTCTTGTAGAGTCTTCCTTGTATGCGTCATGGGCTGCCCAAAGTGGCCCATGAGTGAACCGCCATGGGGGTCCTCGGCCCGACCCACTGGTCGGGAGACGACGTGGTGAGTACCCCCTAGTCCAGGACACCATCAGTAGCCCCCTGAACTGGTCTTCAAGTTGGGGACGCTCCTTGGTTTTTCTAAACTGTTCTTCGTCTTCGGTCGTCGGTCTTGAAAACTGGTTTAACAAATCTTCCCATCTCCGATCTTGAGGATCGCCGAGGTGTATCCGAAGAGTTCATACGTCGAGTATCCGAGGAGCCCCTTCAGGTTCTTAGCCTTTATCAATGCCTTGTTACTTTTTACGCCATACCTTGGGTTCGAAGTTTTTCCCGTGCGGCGGTGTCCTCTTGCATCCGAGCTCCAACGCCGGACTGCATCCGAGGTGTCTTTTGCAGCCGAGCTCCAACGCCGGTCTATATCCGAGGTACATTTTAGTAGCCGAACTCCAACGCCGGACTGCATCCGAGGTATATTTTAGCAGCCGAACTCCAACGCTGGTCTGTATCCGAGCTCCAGCGCCGGACTGCATCTGAGGAGGTATAGAGTACCTCGTCTTTGAAAAAGTTTGAAGAAGGTTATCCGAGCTTAACGCCGAAAAAGTTCTTTATGGAGCCAGCCACTCGCAGCCGAGCTTTATGCCGAACTGCTTCCGAGGTGGTGCACCACCTCGGCCGTGAGCTGGTTTTTTGTGGATTGGTGCACTTTATTCTCTACCGAGATGTATAGCCAGTAGCCCTCAAGGTGTGTGTCGGCCTAAAATCTGAGATGCACCTGAAGGATAGCATAAAACCGCTGATCCCAGTAGCCCCTGAGACTCAGGTCGATTCGCGAAATCGGCCTGAGGATCAACTCCTAGCTCGGTAGCATACTTAGAAACATAAACGCGGTGTGCATAGTTCTCGAGACTCAGGTTGGGTGAGGCCGACCAACTTGAGGATCATAATCTCCTCGGAAACTGTTTCACACTTTTTTTTATTGTCTGCATTGAATAGGCAATGCAGTAGCCCCCGAGACTTGGGTTGGGCAACATGGCTGACCCTAGGATCGTATCTCCTCGGGAACTAGTTCAACTGCCATGTACGTTTTGACAACGCCGAGGTGCAGCTCGGCAGGAAAGATGCCAAACTACAGGTCGAAAAAAAATTCCTGAGCAAAACCATCACGCAGAACACCTCGATCAAGAGGATGCCCCGCCTCCTGAAAAAAAAACATAAAAATAGGTTAAAGGTGCCATAAGCTCGGAAAACCAAAAAACTTATGTGAAAACTTTACGTCCGAAGTAAATCAAGTTCTTTGGTGCCAATCCGAAAATTGGTCTTAAAATTAAATTATGCTTCTGTCGTGCTTTAACATGATACGTCCAATCTCTAGACTTCAAGCGGGTTAGCCTTCGGCTTCAACCTCCTATCCCGAAGGCGGAGTGTTTCTCAGGCCAGTTTAGCGAACTAAACTCGAGCGGCTTTAGAGAGAAACCAGGCGACCCGGCTATTGACCACACACTCGTGTCGGAAAAAGGAGTAGTAGAAAAAGACTTTGCAACGACTAAGAAGAAAACACTTATTATAACGGCTCATATAAATTTAAGAGCCCCGAGTTAACATGGGTAAAGGAAGTGGTTTTAAACGAACCTCGTTTTTAACAAACATATTTTATTTAACATAAATATAATGCTTGGTCGAACCAAACAAAAAAATTAAGAATTTAGAAAATTTAAGCATGAAAGCGACTTAGCTGGTTAATGTGCTCGGTGTTGATGACGTAGTCCGAGCTGGCAACGGGTCGAGATCCTAGCGAAACCCTAGAACTGTCGTTGGATCCCCGTCTGCGCGGGGACGAGTTCGCCTGCCCCATGTATGCTGTAGCAAGCAAGCGAACAAAAGCCAGGGGTGGGAAGCGAAGCGCAGGAGGTCGGCGGGGTAGGAACCAGGAGGCCGCGAGGCGAGCGCCGGGCAAGGCGTGCGCCGCACGGCGAGAAGGACACGGCACTACGGTGGAGAGGTCCACGGCGCGCGCGGGGCAATGCAGGCAGAGAAGAGGCCCTACGACGCCGGCGCCGGCAAACAGGGTCAGGGTGAGACTAAGAGAGGGAGAGACGAGCGGAGTGGACTCGAACTGTCGAACTCGACCGTTCGGCTGTAACGGCAGGACGGCTGATTCATCGGTTTATTTAGGCTGAAGAAAAAAAAACTCGACCTGCGGGGGGTAAGACAGCCCCCGGGTATTGCGCTTAAGAAGAAGACCTTCTCACGCAGGTCGAGAAGCTCTCTCCCATAAAGCATCCCAAGTTCTCCCCAAAGTTTTCAAAAGTTCCAAAAAGAGAGGTATGAGAAGTTTTCTCAAAGGAGCAATAGTAGAATTAGGTTTTCACCATTACCACTCTTTACCCCTTCATAACCATTTCCATTTTACCTACCCTTCACCATTTATCCACTACATACCATATATTCCATACACATGCACGTCTTGATTTGACTGTATGACTCGTTCCTCTGGATCCATGGTTTGACTGTGCAATAAATGTTTGCAAGTATGTATTCGCTGTCTCCCCACCTATGAGCTCCACATAAGCCTAGTAGATGCAGGGTGAGAGAGAGAAGGCATAATGTTACTGTGCCTAATGCCAAAAATACCACATATTTTGAGAGAAGAGATAAGGCATACATCATTAATGCCTTGGTGAGGATCCAGAAATACCACAAAGGAGATATTTGCGAGGGTCATACAAAGGAATCTCTGAGTTTTATTTGAAAATCTTGCAAAACTCCAGAATAATAGTTGATCAAAGAGCTAGAAACATGGCGTTTGACTTGACCATTCTGTCTTTCAACTGCCTAAGACCCAAGTGATGGTTACAAGCCTCATGGTGGAAGGTAATATGGGTAAGTCTAAAATCAGAATAGTTAATTCTACTCCGGAGGAAAATTCTTGTTTGAATGCATGTGTACTTTAAAAGAGTTGTTACAAACGTTTTAAAAAGCCTTAGTTTTTACAAAACTCTTGATCCATCACTGAGTTTATCTTTGCTCAGGGACGAGCAAAGGGTAAGCTTGGGGGAGTTGTTGACGGTAGATAACTATCATTTTTAACCGTCAACGAAGCATGAGAAAGAACCTAAATATAATTATCACCTAGATATAGGGTTTACACTGACAGAATTCCATGAGTTTTGGTGAATGTCTATTTCTGCAGGGGGGTATCAGAAAAGATCCAAAGGAGGTCCACATGTCAGATTTACATAGAGATAAAAAGGCTACGTATACAAAAGAAGAATCTAGAAGACACGAGAATGCACTGGACCGAAGGAGGGGCCCACCTGTCACCGGGGCAGGGCGGCCGCCCTGGCCCCTAGGGCGCCCGCCCTAGTGTCCCCACATTTCAGCCTCCCCTTCTAGGGTCGGTTCTCCACCGCCTTTGAGGTCCAATATCAATCGTCCATTAAGGTCGGTTTGATCCGACGGCCGAGATTAATCCGAGGGGGCTATATAAACAGGCCCAGACACCAGGGTTTCAAGGAAGAATATCAATTCTCATTTGATCAAGAGAGAATCCACCTGATCAAGCCAGAGAGCCACCATCTCAATTAGAGCTCCATAGTTTAGAGCATAGCTATATAGGATTAGAACTAGAAGGAGGCAAGCATAGCTTGGTTTCCGGATCTGTCAGGAGTTTGCTTGGTAATTCCTCACGATCTCTTCTATTTTATATATTCGTTCTTGTGTTATTCATATTGTTCATCTACTACTATGAATATGACTTTGGTCTATTCTACTATATTGGATATGACTTTGCTCTATTTGCTTATATTCTCAATTATAATGTTCTTAGTTTACTTTGATTATATACTTGGCATAGTTAGATTAGATTTATATTCAAGTAAATGATCGTATAGCGCTCGCTCATTGATATCATGGGTGAGTGGTCAATATTGTGTAGGCGTGGTGCCTATACCATATTTTCCTGCGATTGCACCCTATATTCCGGATCGTGTGGTAGTTCGCGGGTGTGACATTCCTGTTGAGTCTTATATAGTCTACCTCCCGAATGTAGACCATGTAGAGCACAACTATTATAAGGAAAGGCTGGCTATGTTCATGATCTTTCTGCATAATATCTCTATGTGTAGATATAACCTTGTTTTGCCATGATTGCTAAGTGTAATTGCACTAATCATCGTATGCTTTGACTTATAGTTAGAATAACTTAGGATTTATCCTCGTAGATCGTCCTAATACCATGCTAGTGCTATAGACTTAGAGTACTCTATTGAGATGTTTATCATTTAATATGTGGCTATGTGCTTATCATTTATCATTTATCATATCTTATCTTGTGACACTTACCCTGTATGAGAAGATAGACAAAGACATGGTTACACTCTCCATTATCACATGCGGTGATGCTCATGCTCATTATCCTTAGCTTTCCCTTCCCATAGGTAAAAATATAAATAACGATACCTGAATTACTCCTAGTTAAAATGCTACATCGGTACTATCTGTGCGCTTGCGGATATCTTATTTCATATTTATTTTAAGAGAGCATTTGTATTTATTAGTACCAGCATTTCTGGCGCCATGCTAGGGATGACAATCTAGAATTTAAGTGGTGTTAGAAGTGTCAACAGTTCCGTACATCCTCACAAACTTAGTAAAAAGTTTAAAATTCTAGCGACATAAGCGGTGGCATACACACGTTCTCTCATATATAAGTGTAACTAGTCGGGCTACATGTTTGCACTGTTAGTGTACTTGCAGAAGAGTTCATTTCTACCCAGACCCCACAATCATGTATATATGCATTACAGGAAATAAAATTCTAGGTACTCCCATGCATGTGTACCCCAATACACATCCATGCAGTACCAAAGCTACCCGAATTAGATATCACCCACAATTAAATATCTTCATAAATACATGTGTGCGACATGTAAATATTCCAGTACCAAAGCTAACTCTCCCCTAGACCGACGGTTGGATGGTCATGCTCTCCCAACTCACACTTACCTTGGGCGTAGAGGTATATTGATCTATACATTACCATTCAAGTGAATGCCACCCATACAATTGCACACCGTATGGACGATGAAATAAAAATGTATGCAAGTACCCCCAAGTTAGTACTTAATTAAGCCACCTAAAGTCCTTAATTGGGCATAAAGGATATGATCACTGGCACACTCTAGTTTTTAAATCATAACACCTACGTATAACTACAAGTTGACAATTAGTTTTATAAAACAAAACCTTTCGTTTTAAATACACATATGAACAGTGATACACTGAATCTTGCTCTCCGGTATCAGCTGTAACAGAACCATCCAATTTATAAGAGCTCAAGTACAACGGCCACCACCGGAGCGGTTACCCGATCATACTTGAACCCATATAAACCCGGTAGTCCGCCGAGTATCACGAAGACCTCGGTAAATCAACTTACAACCAAGATCGCATGATTTAGCATCCACACATTCACATGTTACATCAAGTTCGCACATAGTTCAACATACATTGGAGTTTGACATAAGGTTATTACAACCCAAGGTCAAATTAAAGTAGCGGAAGCAACATAGTTTGAAACATCTCACACCCACATAGTTCAAATACAGTGCCAGTACGAAGTTATCTCCAATAAAAGCAACAAGTTAAGACATAAGGAAGGACCATGCCCATGGTCTAATCATCATTTACGGCAGGATAAAAGCAGTTCTTGCAATAGCCGTAGTACATGGTTGCACCTACAACAAGTGGGAATAAACCCTGAGTACAAGGTTGTACTCAGCTAGACTTACCCGTCACGAACCAAAATAAAGTGACTCTCAAGGATCATGTGATGAGGACATCAATTCTTCAGCTACACATGATGATGCTGAACGTTCAAGGTCCAATCACAAGAGCTCGTGCACGACAATTAAATTTAGAGGTGAGCTCGTTCCTAAGTAACTCTTTATATGATTTTGAGAACAGATTACTACCTAATGATTATATTGTGTTTAGGAACTAAGGAGAGGACTGGGAGACACCTAGAGGAGGGCTTGGAGGCGTGGAGGACCAGCAAGGGCGCCCGAATAAAGATGGAGGCCCAAACCAAGTCGACTTCGAGTCCGGTTCGGAGTTCAGGAGCAGTCAGCACTAAAATGGTCGCCCAGGCCACATACGGACTCAGAATTGGACGATCTTGGACTCTAAAGAAAGATACCGAGAAGACCTTTCCAATGAGTCTTGTTGGAGGCCCAAATTCATATGGAGTCATCAGGAATTGTCCGAAGAAGATGACATTCAGAATCTGTTCCGGCGCTGCGACATCGTATTTTGGTCTTTGGGCCTTGTATCGAGTTGGAACCCATTAGGGGTGCGTCCAGGGGGTCTTGCATGACCCTATACTCTATAAATCAGTAGCCTTTGGATGAGTTAGGGTTGGGTTTTTCTTAGATTATTCTGTCTAGAATAGTTTCACCGCCGTCTTCGGTTTGTGAGACCCCAACTCGTGAGACTAATCATTCATCTGCCATTTGGATGCAATCTTTCTTGTTCTTGCTTGTGTTCTTCGATTAGTAGGCAAGGACTTAGCCTTCTTGGCGAGGTCGACCATGCATCACCGGTCGATAACCAGAGGAGACGTGGTGCTGCGATTGCGGGGTTCAGAACCAAGTTGTTCGGAAGCCGGATCGAATTGTGTCGTGACTCCACCAAATCAAGAGTTATCAGAACCTTTTGGAAGATCGGGAACTGTAGTTCACATCATCATGCAAGGCTTTATCAGGTGTGGCTAGCTTGACATTATTTTGTATAAAGAGCGTAAGTAAGGCAGCTATTGACATATTTAATTCTACTAGTAGCAATTTATATCAATGATCCTATTACGCTAAGTTGACACCTGTACTAGAGCAAGCACTTGATTAAGATTAAGCAACCAATAGTAACCATATCAGGTTTGGCACTTTCATCCTTATAACCATCATCCTCTTCTAGAATCACATTACTATGATAAAGTAACTCAGTTATAGTTTCTCACTATCCGGGAAAGACGGCGATTCGAATCGATTTCTAACCAGCTCGTGAAAATTCCCCACACAAACCAGGCATGATTTGCAAGGGCAGCCTTTGGTCACCTTTGGTACTATTCGGGTAGCGCTGCGGGTTTGCCCTGGGCCGCACACTCAGGAGCCAATCGGTTGCTAGGATGCATCAGACCCTGCCTACCCTTGGTCAACACCATCCTCCCGCACATCCTTCCTTCCTCCAGTATGCGCACCAACATGATGAATCCCGACCCAAACAGAGGTACTAGGCTTCGCGGTCGGAACGACTTATCCAGCTAGCCAAGTGGGAGGGTATGTTCAAAAATGATCGAGGCCCAACAAGGATACAGTCCTTAATCGACACAGATGGGAACTACACGCACACAAGACCTCCATGCCTTGTTGCTCACACATCCCGCCTGGTCTCAAATTATATCTCAACACCTGGTTATTTTCCACGATAGCAAATATAGCCAACCATGACCGGTTATCCACCTAATTATACCCACTTCTACCAGTCTAAGCATGGCTAAGCAAGTATTTGATCCTAGACCTACATAGGATTCATGGTATATAAAAGTGGACAGGGAAGGTATATATGCATCAACTGGCGTCAGGCAAATCCTATAACCTAATGCATCAACCATAACAGGATATAAATTAACATTTATAAATTATGGGAGTCTTATAATGCTCTGGGGCTTGCCTTGGATAAAGTTGGCTGGTTGATGATCCTGACACTCAGGCAAGTCTCTCTGCGTCTGCTCTTCGCCTTCGGGTCCTGCCTGCGGGGCTATCTCCTCTAGGGTCTCCCCTTCTATGGCTTCGAATTCCAGGTGCGTGACACCCTCTGGTGATCCTGTATGTGTGCATTCATGGATTAATATAGGGAATGCATAGGTAATGAATATAAGCATGATATGATGAAGTGCTCATGATCCTATATGCTCATCCATGAACCAATTAAGATGATAGCAAAACAACTCTATTTTACCGAGTGGGTGCATATCTCCTCCCTAGTAAAATAAATATGCACTTACCACGATTTAACAACCTAAGATAAAGTAGTTCAGCCTCAGTGAGGGGTCTACAACCTGCAACTAGCAACTTCCTTTAATTAGCCTAAAACCCTACTATCAATCATTAAGATATACCTAGGCAAACAAAGCATTTTCATCGCATGCATAAACAACATAAGGTAAAGGGAAACTTGCTGCAGACATCTAAACAAAACTGAGCACAACAAAACGTATATGGTTAACCTCAATTAAAATCCTAAAGCTATATTCACTTATTGCTTATAATAGGGTACAACTGGAGCTGCCAGTTCTATTGCTCAGAAAATCCCAAGAAAATTACAGCAGCACACAGATGCTCTTAGAAGCCTATTGGAAAATTTTCATAGCATTTGGATAAGTACAGTAGCCTACACAAAAATGATAAGCTAGCAGGCTGAAAATAAGTTGAAAATAATTTGTACAATGAAAAGTGTCAAACAATAGATCTCATATTTTTATTACATTCATTAAAGCATAAGAACACTGTAGAAATTTTATCATGCGTAGATTCTTCACATATTTGCTACAACAAATTGCATAAGAAACTAGCAATAAATCAATTTAAATCACAACCCATATTCCAAACATGCTCACTGTAGATTAATTATTTTTCCTAGCTAGAGCATTTCAATGCAAGAGTAAAAAACTGGATTCATATTTTTTAGCATACACCAATACTTAGTTATGGATTTTACAAGATTAATAGCATTTAACAAATTAAATAAAACAGCACATAAAACTGTAGCAAAAATCAAATTTCATTTTTTTATCAGATAGTACTCTCTGAGTTGAGTTTCATAAAATTTGGTTCACCTCATTTGGATACCTGTAGCTCAAGATATGATTTTTCAAAGATTTATCAGCATTTCAAGAAAAGATTAAAGAAAAACAAACCGAATCCTAAATGCTAAGCACACCCGATCCAGTGGACCAGAGCCGCTGATAGCTGGGCCCCGAGTCAACTGGACCCCACCTGCCATACACATAGAGCAGGGGCGGTGGCTTGACCGGCCGTAGCTCACCGACGGCGAACTTTCCGACGAAACCATCACCACCAATCGACTCGTCTCATCATCGTGCATCGTTTGGACTAGCTGGTTGGGTCGCGAACTGGCTGGAGCAAGCTCGATGGCAGCCATTGCGGCATGGCGGCGCAGTGCGACGGCGCGCTCGTCGTTCTCGGCAACGGCAAGATGGACCAAGGTGCGCTGCGGCTTCACAGGGCTATGGGGACCTAGGGTTAGGGTTTATGACCGATGGTAGCACGACAGCGACCTCAGACCACAGCCATGGTGGCCCGGCGGTGAGCGCGATGGCGGTAAAGCGGTGGTCCGGTGAGCCGGAACCCTAATCGGTCGCACCGTCTTCACCTTCACCATCTACAAACCCTAACGAATGCTAAGAAGAAGTGAGAGAGACAACAGGAGCTACTCTTGCCAATGGTGGGCTCGAGCGCGGCGGTGCTCTGACGAGCACGGCAGCGGAAAAAATGGCCAATATGCCTTTACCTGGGCTCGATTCGGGTTGCTGGTGTGTCGAGGAGGTGGTGCATGAGCGAGCGGTGCAATGCGCGCGGTGGAGCAAGCATTAGCGTGGCGGCTGTGGTGGATTTGTGCCAGCGAGCACACGGCAGTGGCGCTGCTGCTGTGCTCCACACCGGCGAGAGCGAAAAGGAGGAGGCAGGGCGAGTAAGAGCGAGAAGTGAGAGTGAGAGAAGGTGCCCGATGCCTTAACACTCCAACCGCCCACGGCAGTGGGGCCCACACCAGCGTACGGTCTCCACGTGGCGGGCGCGGCCTAAGCCGGTCGGCCATGACCCTGGCCTAAAAATTTGAATCGACCGGCTCATTCAGTCTACTGTAGCCGACTATCATCCGATCTTTGCAACGTTGTAGCTCCCAATCCGTTCGTGTTTTTAATAGTTTCCTTAATACAAAATGTAGAGATACATATGTAGATCATTTCATCTTTAAGGATCAAGCACTGGTTTGGACTGGTTTGCAAACTACAAAGCTCCAAATAGTGGTACATCGAAACTAAAACTACATTATGACTGCAAAAATTCAGTTACAAAACAGCACTGAAATCTGCCTTGTGAGCACTTTTTCAGCATGTTAGGCACATTTTCATGACTTTACCCTTAAACAAAGTTTGTTCCTTATGAAATTATCTACAACTTTTATTAAGGAATCACTTCCATGCAAACATTCTAGCTTACTGTTCACAGCAGGTCAAACAAAAGCACTCTAGGGGTCAAATCTAGACAACCCTCACTTAGAAGCATAATTAGGCAATCTCACCAACATGAACATTGTTCCATTTTGCATCCTAAGTGTCTCTAGGGTGTTTTAGTGACCAAACATGACAACCATTTGCATTACAAAGCATGATCATAAAGCATATAAGGCATAACTAGACATTTTCTATTGAAATCAAGCATAACATATGGACTATCATTTCATGCTCATGAATGCTTATGAATTGATGATGCTTATGCTCGTACAATGTAAGTGTAAAATGCAAGCTTAACAGTAGGGTGAAGTAAGACCAAGTTGCTGAGGAAAGCATCCTCTGCCGGTATCTTTTCCTAAGTAATGTCCCCATTAGAGCAATAGTATACATAGCTTACGAAGGTTAGAACTAGAAGACCTTAGTGATCTTCTATATCCATATCCTCTCTATCCTTGTTGCTTCTTAGGGGTTAAGCATAGTGTTGATGCAAAAATAAGGATCCTCGCGTAGCACACGTAGAGGCCATAGACAGGAACCGTGGGAAGCAGGAGCTTGTTGATTCCCTGAGCCTCGATCGACGCCGGGTACGTCAGGTCTTGATCGATCCTAGGCGTGCCAGTCAATCTGACCTGCAATTGACAAGGAAGAAGAAAAATAGTCAAATTATGAAACCTGCCGGTTTAATACCAGATAGTTCCGAGATACATGGCCATAAAATAGCCGGTGATCAAAAGGAAATTGACTAAAGAGTCAACTTCTAGCATTATAAGCATATAATAGTAACAACAGAATTAAAATGGCTATATTGTATGCATATTGATAGGACAGATCCATTTAGCCGATCTAATTTAGTCGATACCGATTTTTATATAATTTAAGATATATATAACACGTATATATAACGACTAATCATCAATTAATTCTTTAATTCCATTAAACATGCTCTAAATGTTACTAACAGTGGGGATCCTGAGGATGATAGCCATAATAGTAACATTCAAAGTACATCTAACAGTTTTATAGGACCAATCAATGACTAATCAGAATACGTATGCGTGTCATCAGTGAAAGTATAACCATATCGGCTATTTAGCCGATACAGGGTCCATGGAGCAGGAACGAAACCACTCTAAACACAAACAAACTCTTGAATCAAGATAGAGCTGGTCTGAAAGGCCAACGGCTCTAAATCAACCTTTGAATTTATTCGTATCCGGATAAGCCTCAAACCCACATCATGTAACAATCAAGATCGGCAGATTAGTCGATACGAGCCTAGATCGACTGTTTCATCAAGAATATACGTTCTAATCATCTGAAACAATATATCTTAATAAGATTTAAAGCTAAATCTACTGATCTTGATTGGGCAAAGATATTGGTATTATAAAATTAAATAATTAAAATAAACAATATCAGTAACTTAATGAATCTACTAGATTGCCGATCTAGCAGAGCCAATAACTATGAGTTTGCCGATTTCAGTAAGACTAAAACATGACAAGCTCAAGGGGATAGCTTAGATTGATATTTGCAAGAGATTGATCAACCAATGCAGCCTTACAAACAGCAACTAAACCGATAACTAGCTTATACCAGATTTGCAGTGGGGTCGTTAGATGCAGCCGTACAAACAAGGTATAAACCGTGGCAATACTCACAAGCAAACCAGAGGTCGATCAGCCGATGCAGCCCAGCTTGTTCGAAGATCTCACCGAGAATCTACTCTACTCCTACTCCTAGGGTTTTTGGAGTGAAGCCGGTTGTATTGATTGATTGATGAATAATTCATTACAAAGGCCGGAACTTTATATTTATAGCCCGAGACCAAGACATGAGTCCTAATCTGATACGTTTACAAAATAGGAAAAAACTTTTAAAAGATAACTTGGACCCTAATCTTTCCCTTCTGGTGGAGTCCGACACGTCTTTGCGTAGCGGCCCCGATGCGATTCACCCTTTCCTTCGGCGTAACCCGCGTTTAGTCGATCTCTCGCCAAATTAGCCGATCCTTCATCAGCTTTTCCGAACCTGACATCTGGACCCACAGACACGAAATCTTTTACCAAAATCTGGTGTTAACACATGCCCCCAATTTTGGGATAAAATTGATTTTATTCTAAAATTTACTGGTTCTTGTCTATTTTGCCGCTCAGCCGAACTGTAGGCATATATTCACCAAATTGCCATTTGCCCCCATTCGACCTCAAACCCTAAATCATTCCACCGGCGCCGCTATTGATAGCTCTATTCCAGCGACTTTCAAGATCCTCCGCCATCATCCCACGGCTAAGAAGATAATTTCAAGCTTGCTCCCTTAATTCGCCGCATATTTCTTCAGAAATGGCTTCCATCGACAACATCCCTGAGGTAACAAAGCTTTCCCATCTCTTTGAGCCGCCAGATGTTAGTCTCCATATACATTTCCTTCTATTTGTCTTTCCTAATTCACTTAGGAACTCAAGGATAGGATTCTGATCCCGTTAACAGACAACCCTAGCTTATTCTTTCTTGGCCCTATGGGTGATCCAGATCCAACCGAAGTTATAAACGCAGAAACAAACAGAATCCCCTTAAATCCTTCCAGCATGAATCCTTTGAATTGGGACAAGAGGACATCCTTCAGGAATTGGCCGACTTTGATTCCAGGCTAGAGGAACTTGTTGGTAAAGGTTGCAGCCAAGAAGCGCACAAATTGGTCTCTTCGTAACCTAGACCAGTGTATTTCTCTTTCTCTATCCAATATGAAGAAGAATGAGCCACTCCTCAAGGCTGTATCTTACTTTTGGTCCAACACATATAATGCTTTCATCTTCAGCCATGGACCCATGACTCCAACCCTAGCTGATATCCACATGTTGACTAGCCTCAATATCACAGGGATTGTTCACCCCTTCAATTTCTCAGTCAAGCCTTCATACAAGCTTGATAATACAAGAACTGGAGGCTGGTCCTAACTATATCACTAAGCATAATGCTACCAAGCACAGTGTGAATGACAGAGAACACACAGCTTTCCTAAATATGTGGCTTGATAGGTACCTCTTTTGTGAACAAGCTTGTTCCCCAACCTCCAATTATCTGGTGATAGCAGAAAAAATAGCAGTAGACTCAGATATACCCTTGGGCAAATATCTGCTGGGTGTCTTATATCACCTATTGGATCAAGGGTCCTAATACTTGATGAAAGATGAGACTATCGTCCCCCAGCATCACAGGTCCTTGGTGGCTTCTTCATCTTTGGCTCAACCTATATATGCAGCAGATTATGGTTCAGGAGCTAGGGCCATTAAAATTTCCTTCTCTGACTTACAAAGAAGAAGAAGAAGAAAATTTGTCTGAGAACAGCAAGACACGCCGATGCACATCTTTTGGTGAGGCAGCATCGGCAATTTCGATCAACAGATCTTTTGGTCAACTTTTCAAGTTGTTCTACAAAGGATTCTCTGAGGATATTCTAAAGTGGTTTGTATATTCTGACAGCTCAGAATATGAAAATCCATCCTCCTTTAAATTTGAATCTGAAATTAATGATGAGGAGGCAGTGAAGATTCTGAACTGTATGATGAAGCCATGCTTGTTGCCCATAGAGGTTAGACATGAAAGGGAAACACCACCAATTTATTATGAATTCCACAACCCTTCCATAGTTGCTAGGCAGATGGGATTTGGTCAGCTCCCCCCAAAGCTCTTCTTTGCTGACAAGCTGAAGCCAAGGGAAGCAATAGAGTCTGGGATTGAATTCCATAGAATTTTGCAATTTGAACAAGCTCTCCCTGCTGAAGTTATTCAAGGATGGGACTGTCAACCCTTCTCATCAACTACTTTTATTAACTGGTGGTAAGAATGGAGCCAACATATTTTCTGTTCACCAGTATCTACCTTCTGCTCTGCTTTGGATTCTGATTTTCAGGCAGACCCTGAGGTATTTATCTCTTCCAATCAATTTCTTAGATTTTGGGCATAATTTTTTATACAAACCCTTTCTTCCTGCAAGATTTGGTTGAAATAACACCTCCAACCACAAGCTAAAATAATAAGCCTATTGCTTATAACATATGGTGTCCAAATCCAAGACTGGGCTGGAATGCCCCTTCTCTGAAAGCAGTAATGAAGGGGAAGGCTTCTGAAACACAATCAGCTCCTTCTCCAAAGCCCAAAAGAGCTGGCACTTCTAGGAGAGCAACCAAAAGGGCAAAAATTCAAGAAACACCTTCTCCACCTGCCCAAGTTTCAGAAGCTGAAGAAAGTCCCCTGAAATCATTAGCTGATATTACAGTTGAGGTATTACCTACTCAACCTTTCCCTTTTGACGAACTATCAACTAATTTTTAATTAACAGGATGTTGCTGCAAGTGATAACTCTGGTGGAGAAAGTCTGCACTATAGTGATCTCCCTTCTTCAGGTGATGACAATGCAGATGCCAACCCAATCAATCCTTCAGCGCCCACCTCAGGTAAGAAGATTACTTCCTCCGTTCCTAAATATAAGTCTTTTTAAAGATTCCACTATGGACTACATTCGGAGCAAAATGAGTGAATCTACACTAAAATATGTCTATATACATCCGTATGTAGTTTGTAGTGGAATCTCTAAAAATACTTATATTTAGGAACGGAGGGAGTAGTTGATAAATCAAAATAGCCGATAACTTACTTGCTTCTGCTCTTATCTGACAAGATATTTTTCTGCAGAAGGTCACCCTGCAAGTTCATCGGCTGTTCCCAGTCCTGATACATCTCCAGAGGAACAGGTACTTAGATAGCATTTTTCTCTTTTAACAAATTCTCTTTAGATCCTTATCTCATGAAAAATGCAGGAACAATTCTCTTCTCCCTATGTCCCTTTTGCAATAGAGGATTATATAGAAGAAGCAACCATTTCCACAGAGAGGAACATTACTGTGCCTGCCTTATCTGAAAACATCAAGAATCAACTCCAAGCATTAATACCTCTTCTCGAAGTGGACATATCATCCTTAATGCAAGACGTAGGAGCAGTCAGGAACATCTTCAACTCTATTAAAGATGAACTTCCTCCTCAGCTCAAAGAAGCCCTTAAACTAGCTGCCTTCATTGAATACCATGAACCAAAAATTTCTAGAGCACAAGCCAGACTTGCATCCCGTGAAGCTCAGAAAGATTTATCAATTCGGGAGAAGCAATGTGTCCAGAACATGTTGGAAGTAAAGCAATTGATTGATCAGTTGAAGGATTCTCCTGCAAAGATCAATCAAAAATTGGCAAACCTCAACGCAGAGAGGGAACAGCTGTTGTCCAGACTAAGAGAAGTTGAAATTCTTATCAAACATGAAGAAGATAATCTGGCAAGAATTCCAACTTCACTGATTGAGCAGAAACGTTTAATGGCTTCTTTCAATTCTGAGCTTCAATGCATTAAGGCAGAAAAGAAGACTCCAATTCCAGGGACAGCTGAAGAGGACAAGCAGCAAATTGCCGATGTCGACAGCATTCGTTTGAATGTCCTTGTTATGATTAGATCCACTTTGTCCATGTAATTCTGGAGCATGAGACTTTTAATGCAATTGCCATATAATTTTGTTACTGTTAGTATTCACTGCCTTAAACGTTTCTTCAGTTATAAACTTTTGTTGATCCAGATAAATGATTATTCTTGCCAAATACCATCTTAGTCGATCAAATCGTTTATCAACAAAAACTTCTATCGGCAAACTTAGCCGATATTCACCAGCAAAATCTCTATCAGCAAATTTAGCCGATCCGTCCTATTTTGCTTTTAGACAGGATTCCAAAAAAATATCGGGATTAATAAGTCTTTCGCATCCACCGCTAAGATCCTTTTAATCGGCCAAGATGCATCAATCCACCGTAACCCTTCACCTTCTCTGGTTATAAAAACAGCCCGTGGCCTTGAAGAGAAACACACAAATCCATCTCGCCTTCGCCTCCAAACTTTTCTCTCCTCTTCAAAAGAAAACCGCCCCCTTTCCACAGTAAACCCTAATCCTCCATGGCGAGCCACGGCAAGCACCCGATGGAGGAGAGCTCCGGAAAAGTCAATCAACCGCATCAGCATCGGCGTCTCAATTTGGGGTAATTCCTGATCAGATCTTGATGACATTCTTTCTCAATTTGAGATTCTGCTGATCCTTCTTCCTGTAGGGCTGCCCCCATGCGGTAGAGGCTGGACCCAGCTGGGTGGTCTAGGTCTCTTCTGATGATTCGCCTTCTCCGATGGCGGCGGTGGCATCGGAGGCAGCAGTTCAGGCGAATCCCGCGGAGTCTGCTCCTGCTTCTCCTCCCCCGGGTCCAAATGATGACTTCAATGGCAATGATGCCTGGGAGTTCCTTCGTCGACTGTGGGTCGCCAGGGACAACTATGGTGAGGAGTGCAAGAAGAACCATCAGCTGCAACAGGAGCTGGAGCTGACTAGGGTGATGCTGTAGAGTGCCGAGGAGGCACTTACTGCAGTTAAGCAGCAGCTATCGGATTCCGACGCCACCATCATAGGTAAGTCTTAAATTCGATCTTGTACTCTGCATCTGATCGGCAAAACTTGTATATCTCCCGTCTTTGGTGGTTTTTGCTTTTACTTGATTTCAAGCTTTTTTGTTTGAATCTGCAGGTCTTCAAGCGCAGCTTGATGCCTTGTACCCGGCTATCACCACAGCCACCAACGCCGTGCACGCCCGTGGTGAGACAGTGGTGGAGCGTCTCCAGGACATCCCAATCCGCGCCAGGGAGATTGCCCTTCACGGCGTACGCTCTGGAGCCGCTGATGCTCTGGCCTATGCCCAGCTCCGTCACGGGGTACAGCTCACAGAATCCCTCCCCCTCCTTCGTCGAAGAAGCCAATGATGAAGGCTATGAGGACCTGGTGGAGGAATTTGCTGATCGTGCTGACGCTGTGGCTCAGGTCTCCTCAGCCGAGAACATCATCGACGAAGTTCTTGATGAGTAGTTTGTAGAAGGACACCAACTATATCTGTAAATATTCTTGCTCGAACTGGTCTTGTAACATGCCTACTTTTGCTTGAACTTCGAATGCAATCTACTCTGTTTGTGTTTATGATTTTTTGCCCTAAAGGCGATGCATATCGCATCGGCTCTTGTCTTGTTTCCAAGACTCGTGCTATTTTTCTGCTAAAGGCGATACAAACTGTATCGGCTATTCAAGCCTGATGCTACATAGCAATCGGCTATAACAAATCAACCCAAATGCTAGGGTAATATCTCTTAATATTTTCCATTGATAGCTCTGGTAAACTTCTCTCCTTCTAATGTCTCATAAAAATAAGCATTGCCAGGAGCACAACGAGTTATCCGATAAGGACCTTCCCAATTTGGTGACCACTTCCCATACTTGCTGTCTTTAGTCCCGATCGGCAAAATTACCTTCCAAACCAAGTCTCCTTCACTAAACTTTTTCTCTCTCACTTTCTGATTGTAATACTTGGCAATTCTTAATTTATGAGCTTCAACATTTTCCAGAGCCTTTAGCCGATAATAGTTCATATCATCTAACTCATCGATCATAAGATTTTTATATTCATCAGCTTTCAACTCATCTTGTAATAGTACCCTTCTCGAACCAATGTTGATCTCCCAAGGTAATACAGCTTCATGCCCATAAACCAACTCATATGGTGAACATTTAGTAGAACCATGATAAGCCATCCGATAAGACCAAAGAGTTTCATTAAGAATTATGTGCCATCTCCTTGGATTCTCATTGATCTTTTTTTTATTAACTTGATCAAGATTTGATTTGATGCTTTTGCCTGTCCGCTGGCTTGGGCATAATAAGGAGATGAATTTGTCAATTTAAAACCTGTACTGATGGCAAAGTCTTCAAACTCTTTGGAGGTGAACATTGTTTCTTGATCAGTCATAATAGATTGAGGGATCCCAAATCTATAAATAATATGCTCTTTGATGAATTCAATCACATTAGCTGATGATGCCACCTTTAGAGGAATAGCTTCAACCCATTTGGTAAAATAATCTGTTGCCACTAATACAAACTTATGCCCTTTGCTAGATGAAGGATATATTTGGCCAACCAGATCTATTCCCCAACCTCTGAATGGCCATGGCTTTATAATTGGATTCATAGCCGATGCTGGAGATTTCTGAACATTGCCAAACTTCTGACAGTCTTGACAACCCTTGTAATATTTGAAACAATCATCTAACATAGTCGGCTAGAAATAACCAGCTCCCTTAATCATCCATCTCATTTTATGAGCTGATTGGTGTGTACCACAAACACCCTCATGGATTTCTCCCATTATAACTTTGGCTTCTTCTGGATCAAGGCATTTGAGCAACACACCATCGACTATTTTATAATATAGCTGATTGCTGAGGAGGACAAATCTAATAGCTTTATACCTTAGCTTCCTAGACACTTGTTGTGATGGATCCTTTAGATATTTGATAATTTCTGCTCTCCAATCATCAATTCCATGAGCAAGATTGTTATTAAACACTTCATAGATTTGCCGATACCCAGAAGCACTTTGAGCTAGTCTATTAGCTTCCTGGTTTTGATTCGTGGGAATATGCTTGATAACAACAGAAGAAAAGCAATTAAGCAGCTCTCGGCAATTTTCATAATAACTTTTCAAGATATCATCTTTGCATTCATATAGGCCAAGCAATTGATTAATGATTAATTGAGAGTCTCCAAATATTTCAATAACATCGGCCTTTACCTCGTACAGAAGTTGAAGTCCTTTTGAGAATAGCTTCATATTCAGCTTGATTATTAGTAGCCATTGGCTTTATAGGAAAAGCAAACTCAAAACTTGCCCCCCGAGGCGAAATCAGGACAATACCAATTCCACCACCTTGCTTACAAGTTGATCCATCAAAGAACAAAGTCCAAGGAGCCAAATCTACTAAATTAATTTCTTTCTTATGATGATGAGTAATGAAATCAGCTATTACCTGACCTTTAACTACTTTAGCCGATTCATACCTCAAATCAAATTCTGATAATGCAAGAATCCACATCCCAATTCTCCCATTCAAAATAGGCATTGATAGCATATGCTTGATCACATCAAACTTAGAAACCACTATGCACTCAGCAGATAACAAATAATGTCGAAACTTGGTGCAAGAAAAATACAAACATAAGCATAATTTTTCAACAGGAGAATATCTAGTCTCTGGATCCAAGAGTCTTCTACTCAAATAGAAAATTACTCTTTCTTTTCCTTCAAATTCTTGCATTAACGCCAATCCAATTGTATGGTCATCGGCCGCTACGTACAACTTAAAAGGCTTTCCTTGTTGAGGAGGAATCAATACCGGTGGTGCCTTCATATACTCTTTAATCTCCTCAAATGCCTTTTTTTGTTCGTTACCCCACTTAAATTCTTGATCATCTTTTAGCTTCAACAGTACTGAAAATGGCAAAATTCTAGCTGATAGATTTGATATGAATCTTCTGATGAAATTAATTTTGCTGATCAAAGATTGCAACTCTGTCTTGGTGGTTGGTGGTACAGCTTTATCAACAGCATCCATGCTTTTCTGTCTAACTTCAATTCCTCTTTCATGTACCATAAAGCCTAAGAACTGGCCTGCTGAAACTCTAAATGCACACTTATTGGGATTCATCCTTAATCCATGCTTTCTTGCACATTCTACAGTTTTTTTGAGATCTTGGAGATGTTCTTTATACTCCTTAGACTTCACAACCACGTCATCAATATAAATTTCAACTATTTTGCCGATCAACTCATGAAAAATATAATTCATGGCTCTCTGATAAGTTGCACCGGCATTTTTGAGGCCAAAGGTCATAACCACCCACTCATATAATCCCAAAGCACGAGGACACCTGAAAGCAGTCTTGTGGATATCCTCTTTTGCCATAAATATTTGATTATATCCTGCATTGCCATCCATAAAACTAATCACTTTGTGTCCTACAGCTGCATCAACTAACATATCAGAAACTAGCATTGGGTAACCATCCATTGGAGTAGCCTTATTCAAATCCCTGAAGTCAATGCATACTCTCATCTTTCCACTCTTCTTATACACAGGGACTACACTTGAGATCCACTCTGCATATCGGCACTATCGAATAAATTTTGCTTCATATAGCCTAGTAATTTCTGTTTTAACATCTTCCATAATTTTAGGCTTAATTCTTCTTGGAGCTTGCTTAAACGGCCGATATCTAGGTTTGATAGGTAGCTGATGCTCCACAAGCGATCGGCTAAGACCAGGCATCTCATAATATTCCCAAGCAAAACAATCTTTAAATTCTTTTAACAAAGCTATTAATTCTTTTTATACTCAGGATCTAACTTAGCACTAATATACGTCGGCCTTGGCCTATCACCAGGTCCAATATCTACTGCTTCTAATTCATCGGCTGACGTAAAGCCTTTCCCCATCTTGCCTTCATTGTCGTCAATTGAAGGATCCATAAATAAAAACTCTCAGAGCCGATTGCTTGTATCGGCTGTTGATCATCATCAAAAACTCTGATGACATCTCCTTCATGAACTTTTCCAGAGAAACACTCGACCCCTTCAAAATTCCAATCATCTGGACTGGCAAGTGCAACACTAACAGATGAGTCACCTGAGACTATTTCTACTGCATCACCAATCCACTGGATCAAGCTTTGGTGCATTGTGGATGGTATGCAGCAGTTGGCATGGATCCAATCTCGACCAAGCAGGATGCTATATGTTCCCTTTGCATCAACTACAAAGAAGGTAGTCGGTATGCTCTTCCTCCCAATTGTCAATTCCACACAAATAGCCCCTCTGGTGTTAGATGTCTTTCCACTAAAATCTGTCAACCTCATATCAGTCTTGCATAAGTCTTCTGGTCCTTTGCCAAGCTTTCTAAATATAGTATAAGGCATAAGATTAACAGCTGCTCCTCCATCGACTAACATCTTGGTCAATGGTTTGCCATCAATGAAACCCTTCAAGTACAAAGCCTTCAGATGTAAATATTTTTCTGGCTTTTCAAAGATGGCACTCTCTGCTTGATAGATCCATTGAGCCACAGCCACTTCATCATCTGAATCTTCATCTTGCCCAGGGGCTCTGGACTCAGCAGGTAGCATAAAGGTCGCTCCTATTTCAGCCGATGGTTTTTCTTTGCCTTTATCGGCTATTTGTTTGGCTCGCCAGACTTTGGGTTTCTTCTTTGCTTCTTGCGATTCATCGTTTCTTAAGCGTTGAACCCTTCTCTTCTGACTCTTTGTCAACCCTCTTGGGCACCATTGACCATCTTGCTAAACATACTCCTTCTCTTCACGATCAACAAAATCTTGATCAGCAACTCTTTTGCCTAGTCGATCATGAGCACTTCCTATTTTTATGCGCCGATCCGTGTCTCTACAATCCACACGTTCATATACAGATCGGCGGTTGGTTCTAGACTGTCTATACTCCCAATATTGGTCACTACATTCAGGACAATTATTGAGAGTAGGCAATTTCAAACCTTCATTCCAGCAGTGCCTAAAGAAAGGATAATTCCAATGTGATTCATTTTGCTCCTTGGCTCTTCTTTCTTCTTCACGATAACGCATGTATTCTTCTTCTTCGAGCCGCTCTTGATAATCTCTTTCCCGACGACACTGGTCCTTCTCTTGCTGACGCTGCCACTTATTTAAAAGAATTCGAGCAGTAGGGCGTCGACGCATCTCATCAGCTTTAGAAGACTCAGGTTGATCTGATCGACTCTTTTACTGATCCTGCTTTGCTTTGATATCCTGATACTCTTTAGCCAATATCTGCCTTTCAGAATCAACTGTTCTAGCCTTCTTAGCCTTTTCTGAAGTAAGCACCTTAAATTTACCCTTTGAAAAAGATGGAGTGACCATGTGCCGAGGGAAAGGATGCTCATCTATAACCATCCCTTTATTTCTTTCTAGGCCAAGCCTGCCCTTATCAATAGCTCTCTGAATGTGATATCTGAAAACTTCGCATTCATTAGTACAGTGAGTAGAAGAATTGTGGTACTTCCAGTATTTTCTCTTCTTGAGCTCTTCAGCCGATGGTATCTTATGATTCCCTGTTAATCTGAGTTGACCTTTCTTAAGCAATAAATCAAAAATCTCATCGGCTTTACTAATGTCAAAGCTATGCGTTTCTTTCCGATGTGGCCAAGCCGACAGTGCCACATGAAAGTGGTGGTGGTATCAGTCTTCTTAAGGCGTTTAGCATTCACGTTAAAGACATCATTTCCACATTCAAGATTTACTATGAAAAGGCCCCCAACAATGGGTGCAAATCCATAAAACATATCCTTACAATAAAGCGAACAACCATTGTTCTCTGACTTGTAAGAGTACCCATCGTGTACTAAACATGATCCAGAGATAATGTTTCTACACAATGTCGGAACAAAATAATTGTTACTTAGTTCTAAGGTAAATCCTGAAGGGAGACGTAAAGGCATAATGCCGACGGCTTGAGCGGCGATCCCAGCGCCGTTCTCGACGTGCATCACGACTTCATTCTTTGCTAGCTTGCGCACCTTCTACAGGCCCTGTATCGAGTTGCAAATGTGAGCAACCGATCCGGTATCAAATACCCAAGACTTAGAATTTTTGCTAGCAAGCAAAACATCAATGATATTAACTTGTATAACAATTATACCTTTTCCGATTTTCCCGGACTTCTTATCTTCCAGATACTTCTTGCAGTTTCTCTTCCAGTGTCATGTGCCCTTGCAGTAGAAGCACTTAGTTTCATTCTTGGCTCCGCCCTTAGAGTTTTTCAGGGAGCTGGTCTTACTGGCGCCCTTGCCCTTCTTGGACTTGCCATTCTTTTTTAAATTGGTGGTTTTATTCACAAGCAACACTTGCTTGCGATTTTTCCGCAGTCCTCTTTCCGCAGTTTTCAGCATGGCGAGCACCTTATTTGGTGTCTTCTCCATCCCACTCATGTTGTAGTTCATGAAAAAACTGTTGTAAGATGAGGGGAGTGAAGAAAACAACATGTCCATCATATGGGCCGGTGGAATTGGAAATTCCAGGATTTAGGCCTTTCAGCGTAGCCAATCATTTTGACTACATGTTCGCCAACTGAACTGCCCTCAGCCATCTTGCAATCCATCACGGCCTTCATGATATCAAATCATTCAGACCGTGCGGTTTCCTTGTACAGAGCATCCAATTCCCTGATCATATCACGGGAGTTATGGAATTCAAAACGTTTTTGAAGCTCTGGACTCATGCAAGCTAGCATGAGGCACTGCACTAAGTTGTAATCATCATCCTTAGTGGCCCAGACATTTTGTTCATCTTCCAGGGCAATGGTCGCCGGTTTAGCTGGAAGAGCAGTTCCAAGCACATATATTTTCTTAGCGCTCCTGAGGAGAATCCTCAGGTTACAGACCCAGTCCGCATAGTTGTTTCCATTCGCAGCTAACTTCTCTTTCTCTAACATCGAGCCTAAGTTGAATGCGGTGTTGCGAGCCATTTGATCTACAACGGTAAACACAAGTTTCACTTAGACTTTGTTCCTAATCAATTTGCACTAGGGAATAAACATTTTTATTCTAAAGTGCGCGCCCACTCAAATCAATATCTCTCATAATTGATTGTGAGTGATTCAAGATCCAAATTGCAATTCAACGTCATTATTCGAGATGAACACTGATGGCGCGAACTATAATTGGTAACCAAACTTGCCGATCACATCTCCATGTGACTCTTGTTCATCTTTCGATGCGTGTGTTCCGAGCTCAGGACGATCCTGCCATGAACGTCAAGACAACCAAGTGATCTTGCTGCGAGGTCTGACCTCACCCGCCTTACACCCGTACAATCGTTCATACCCATGTAGATCATGGCGCACCCCGGAAGGAAAGATGCTGTGACGGTGCTACACTTGGGAGAACACTAACTACTTGATATTTTTAGTGAGAGATCACCCTAATAAAAAGCGACTACCGCACAATCAAAAGGGTGCATCATAAGGGATAAACATCTCAGGCAATTCATAATAGCATGATATGGTATAGCCCTTTCTGACGGAGAAGTGTTTAATTTCTTCGTCTTCGGCATTTGCGTCGGTGTTCACCTTCACGAAGATTGCCACCACATTGCCGATGCACCATATAATATTGCTATCTCTATAGCTAATAAAATAAGTGCATTACTTAAGGTTGACACGCAGGTCATTAAAGTGACAATCATATGGCTCCAGTCATCATGCCGAATCATGACACGCAGGTCATGTTAGTAAATTTACATCATATAGTCATCTCATACATAATCGAATTAATATGAGTACTGCTATACCACATCACATGCACATCCTGCAAAACCAAGTTAGACGCCTCTAATCGGTTTATGCAAAAAAAAAATTACGTGGCTTTTAAGGTTTTGTGACTTAAACCGCAGCTACCAACGTTTATCATCAAGTATGATTATTCAAGTCGCTAGATTAACATTGCGGGGTGTATGAAATACGAGATAATAAAATCTCGAGCCCCATACTAAACTTCATCATACGCATGACCCCCGTGCAGATCATATCTGCATTGCCCTTTCGTCTGCGAAATTTCATCTTTCTCTCAACTATGGTGGAACCCAAAGAACTGATAGCACTTCGTTGATCAATCACGATCGCGGATTGCCAGAAATTTGTGAAATTCCACCATGCTGTTTCAAGATCAGAAATACTCAAATTCTAGGGAAGCAATAAGAACATCGGGTAACAGATTTCATCTGCCACCCGCATAAATAATTTTCAGCAATAGATCTCATCTACTCCAAAATTATATTATGCAATACCCATACATCTCTATGTATTCTAGATCGTATCTGCATCTACGTATAGCAAGGCTCTTGATGCCACTATAGGGGAACGCGACAGAACACAAAAAACTTCGGTACAGCGAGCACGCCCAGGACCACTATAGGGACTGTATACAGGGTTTGATATGATCATTACCAACTCGTAGCGCAGCGGAAGAAGAGTCGATGTAGATCGTCGGTGCAGATCCCCGCAGCTAGGATTTACAACCTCCCAACCGCGAGGATGTACTCCCTCGTCGGACAGCCCTTCGGAAGGCGATCGGACAGTCCCTCGGATGATGTCACGGACAGCCCTTCGGGAGGACCCTCGAAGCTCGAACGGTAACTCGGACAGCCCTTCGGGAGGACCCTCGAACAGCCCCTCGGGCAAAAGATCGAAACTACGACCTCTCTACGGGGTTGCACACATATGGGGTCAGCTATCCGGTAGGGCTTCGCCGTCTAGAACTAGTTCCTGTCGGAACCCAGACAACCTTTTGGCTCTACGAAACTATTTCGTGGGAGGGAGAGAGAAAGCCGGATAATGCATGGCATGTGTATGAGAGCAAGGGATGAGTGTGGAGAGTGCCTCTCCACCTCTATTTATAGGAAAACCCAAGGGGTGACTGTCGGTTCTAAATCTGCCATATCTCGTAGTAAGGGTCCTAAGCTAGGCGTCTTGGAGCGATGGTAACATGGACACATGATTTTACCCAGGTTCGGGCTCTCTCGAAGAGATAATACCCTACGTCCTGCTTTTGATTGTATTCATATGGGGTGTAGTACAGAGTACATGTATCTACCACGAGATTGATCTAATGAATATGAGATTCGATCTATTGACTAGCCTAGCCTCGATTTATATATGCACCGGAGGCCTAGGGTTTAGAAGAGTCTTCGGCTTGTGCACCAAGTCTTGTAGAGTCTTCCTTGTATGCGTCATGGGCTGCCCAAAGTGGCCCATGAGTGAACCGCCATGGGGGTCCTCGGCCCGACCCACTGGTCGGGAGACGACGTGGTGAGTACCCCCTAGTCCAGGACACCATCAGTAGCCCCCTGAACCGGTCTTCAAGTTGGGGACGCTCCTTGGTTTTTCTAAACTGTTCTTCGTCTTCGGTCGTCGGTCTTGAAAACTGGTTTAACAAATCTTCCCATCTCCGATCTTGAGGATCGCCGAGGTGTATCCGAAGAGTTCATACGTCGAGTATCCGAGGAGCCCCTTCAGGTTCTTAGCCTTTATCAATGCCTTGTTACTTTTTACGCCATACCTTGGGTTCGAAGTTTTTCCCGTGCGGCGGTGTCCTCTTGCATCCGAGCTCCAACGCCGGACTGCATCCGAGGTGTCTTTTGCAGCCGAGCTCCAACGCCGGTCTATATCCGAGGTACATTTTAGTAGCCGAACTCCAACGCCGGACTGCATCCGAGGTATATTTTAGCAGCCGAACTCCAACGCTGGTCTGTATCCGAGCTCCAGCGCCGGACTGCATCTGAGGAGGTATAGAGTACCTCGTCTTTGAAAAAGTTTGAAGAAGGTTATCCGAGCTTAACGCCGAAAAAGTTCTTTATGGAGCCAGCCACTCGCAGCCGAGCTTTATGCCGAACTGCTTCCGAGGTGGTGCACCACCTCGGCCGTGAGCTGGTTTTTTGTGGATTGGTGCACTTTATTCTCTACCGAGATGTATAGCCAGTAGCCCTCAAGGTGTGTGTCGGCCTAAAATCTGAGATGCACCTGAAGGATAGCATAAAACCGCTGATCCCAGTAGCCCCTGAGACTCAGGTCGATTCGCGAAATCGGCCTGAGGATCAACTCCTAGCTCGGTAGCATACTTAGAAACATAAACGCGGTGTGCATAGTTCTCGAGACTCAGGTTGGGTGAGGCCGACCAACTTGAGGATCATAATCTCCTCGGAAACTGTTTCACACTTTTTTTTATTGTCTGCATTGAATAGGCAATGCAGTAGCCCCCGAGACTTGGGTTGGGCAACATGGCTGACCCTAGGATCGTATCTCCTCGGGAACTAGTTCAACTGCCATGTACGTTTTGACAACGCCGAGGTGCAGCTCGGCAGGAAAGATGCCAAACTACAGGTCGAAAAAAAATTCCTGAGCAAAACCATCACGCAGAACACCTCGATCAAGAGGATGCCCCGCCTCCTGAAAAAAAAACATAAAAATAGGTTAAAGGTGCCATAAGCTCGGAAAACCAAAAAACTTATGTGAAAACTTTACGTCCGAAGTAAATCAAGTTCTTTGGTGCCAATCCGAAAATTGGTCTTAAAATTAAATTATGCTTCTGTCGTGCTTTAACATGATACGTCCAATCTCTAGACTTCAAGCGGGTTAGCCTTCGGCTTCAACCTCCTATCCCGAAGGCGGAGTGTTTCTCAGGCCAGTTTAGCGAACTAAACTCGAGCGGCTTTAGAGAGAAACCAGGCGACCCGGCTATTGACCACACACTCGTGTCGGAAAAAGGAGTAGTAGAAAAAGACTTTGCAACGACTAAGAAGAAAACACTTATTATAACGGCTCATATAAATTTAAGAGCCCCGAGTTAACATGGGTAAAGGAAGTGGTTTTAAACGAACCTCGTTTTTAACAAACATATTTTATTTAACATAAATATAATGCTTGGTCGAACCAAACAAAAAAATTAAGAATTTAGAAAATTTAAGCATGAAAGCGACTTAGCTGGTTAATGTGCTCGGTGTTGATGACGTAGTCCGAGCTGGCAACGGGTCGAGATCCTAGCGAAACCCTAGAACTGTCGTTGGATCCCCGTCTGCGCGGGGACGAGTTCGCCTGCCCCATGTATGCTGTAGCAAGCAAGCGAACAAAAGCCAGGGGTGGGAAGCGAAGCGCAGGAGGTCGGCGGGGTAGGAACCAGGAGGCCGCGAGGCGAGCGCCGGGCAAGGCGTGCGCCGCACGGCGAGAAGGACACGGCACTACGGTGGAGAGGTCCACGGCGCGCGCGGGGCAATGCAGGCAGAGAAGAGGCCCTACGACGCCGGCGCCGGCAAACAGGGTCAGGGTGAGACTAAGAGAGGGAGAGACGAGCGGAGTGGACTCGAACTGTCGAACTCGACCGTTCGGCTGTAACGGCAGGACGGCTGATTCATCGGTTTATTTAGGCTGAAGAAAAAAAAAACTCGACCTGCGGGGGGTAAGACAGCCCCCGGGTATTGCGCTTAAGAAGAAGACCTTCTCACGCAGGTCGAGAAGCTCTCTCCCATAAAGCATCCCAAGTTCTCCCCAAAGTTTTCAAAAGTTCCAAAAAGAGAGGTATGAGAAGTTTTCTCAAAGGAGCAATAGTAGAATTAGGTTTTCACCATTACCACTCTTTACCCCTTCATAACCATTTCCATTTTACCTACCCTTCACCATTTATCCACTACATACCATATATTCCATACACATGCACGTCTTGATTTGACTGTATGACTCGTTCCTCTGGATCCATGGTTTGACTGTGCAATAAATGTTTGCAAGTATGTATTCGCTGTCTCCCCACCTATGAGCTCCACATAAGCCTAGTAGATGCAGGGTGAGAGAGAGAAGGCATAATGTTACTGTGCCTAATGCCAAAAATACCACATATTTTGAGAGAAGAGATAAGGCATACATCATTAATGCCTTGGTGAGGATCCAGAAATACCACAAAGGAGATATTTGCGAGGGTCATACAAAGGAATCTCTGAGTTTTATTTGAAAATCTTGCAAAACTCCAGAATAATAGTTGATCAAAGAGCTAGAAACATGGCGTTTGACTTGACCATTCTGTCTTTCAACTGCCTAAGACCCAAGTGATGGTTACAAGCCTCATGGTGGAAGGTAATATGGGTAAGTCTAAAATCAGAATAGTTAATTCTACTCCGGAGGAAAATTCTTGTTTGAATGCATGTGTACTTTAAAAGAGTTGTTACAAACGTTTTAAAAAGCCTTAGTTTTTACAAAACTCTTGATCCATCACTGAGTTTATCTTTGCTCAGGGACGAGCAAAGGGTAAGCTTGGGGGAGTTGTTGACGGTAGATAACTATCATTTTTAACCGTCAACGAAGCATGAGAAAGAACCTAAATATAATTATCACCTAGATATAGGGTTTACACTGACAGAATTCCATGAGTTTTGGTGAATGTCTATTTCTGCAGGGGGGTATCAGAAAAGATCCAAAGGAGGTCCACATGTCAGATTTACATAGAGATAAAAAGGCTACGTATACAAAAGAAGAATCTAGAAGACACGAGAATGCACTGGACCGAAGGAGGGGCCCACCTGTCACCGGGGCAGGGCGGCCGCCCTGGCCCCTAGGGCGCCCGCCCTAGTGTCCCCACATTTCAGCCTCCCCTTCTAGGGTCGGTTCTCCACCGCCTTTGAGGTCCAATATCAATCGTCCATTAAGGTCGGTTTGATCCGACGGCCGAGATTAATCCGAGGGGGCTATATAAACAGGCCCAGACACCAGGGTTTCAAGGAAGAATATCAATTCTCATTTGATCAAGAGAGAATCCACCTGATCAAGCCAGAGAGCCACCATCTCAATTAGAGCTCCATAGTTTAGAGCATAGCTATATAGGATTAGAACTAGAAGGAGGCAAGCATAGCTTGGTTTCCGGATCTGTCAGGAGTTTGCTTGGTAATTCCTCACGATCTCTTCTATTTTATATATTCGTTCTTGTGTTATTCATATTGTTCATCTACTACTATGAATATGACTTTGGTCTATTCTACTATATTGGATATGACTTTGCTCTATTTGCTTATATTCTCAATTATAATGTTCTTAGTTTACTTTGATTATATACTTGGCATAGTTAGATTAGATTTATATTCAAGTAAATGATCGTATAGCGCTCGCTCATTGATATCATGGGTGAGTGGTCAATATTGTGTAGGCGTGGTGCCTATACCATATTTTCCTGCGATTGCACCCTATATTCCGGATCGTGTGGTAGTTCGCGGGTGTGACATTCCTGTTGAGTCTTATATAGTCTACCTCCCGAATGTAGACCATGTAGAGCACAACTATTATAAGGAAAGGCTGGCTATGTTCATGATCTTTCTGCATAATATCTCTATGTGTAGATATAACCTTGTTTTGCCATGATTGCTAAGTGTAATTGCACTAATCATCGTATGCTTTGACTTATAGTTAGAATAACTTAGGATTTATCCTCGTAGATCGTCCTAATACCATGCTAGTGCTATAGACTTAGAGTACTCTATTGAGATGTTTATCATTTAATATGTGGCTATGTGCTTATCATTTATCATTTATCATATCTTATCTTGTGACACTTACCCTGTATGAGAAGATAGACAAAGACATGGTTACACTCTCCATTATCACATGCGGTGATGCTCATGCTCATTATCCTTAGCTTTCCCTTCCCATAGGTAAAAATATAAATAACGATACCTGAATTACTCCTAGTTAAAATGCTACATCGGTACTATCTGTGCGCTTGCGGATATCTTATTTCATATTTATTTTAAGAGAGCATTTGTATTTATTAGTACCAGCATTTCTGGCGCCATGCTAGGGATGACAATCTAGAATTTAAGTGGTGTTAGAAGTGTCAACAGTTCCGTACATCCTCACAAACTTAGTAAAAAGTTTAAAATTCTAGCGACATAAGCGGTGGCATACACACGTTCTCTCATATATAAGTGTAACTAGTCGGGCTACATGTTTGCACTGTTAGTGTACTTGCAGAAGAGTTCATTTCTACCCAGACCCCACAATCATGTATATATGCATTACAGGAAATAAAATTCTAGGTACTCCCATGCATGTGTACCCCAATACACATCCATGCAGTACCAAAGCTACCCGAATTAGATATCACCCACAATTAAATATCTTCATAAATACATGTGTGCGACATGTAAATATTCCAGTACCAAAGCTAACTCTCCCCTAGACCGACGGTTGGATGGTCATGCTCTCCCAACTCACACTTACCTTGGGCGTAGAGGTATATTGATCTATACATTACCATTCAAGTGAATGCCACCCATACAATTGCACACCGTATGGACGATGAAATAAAAATGTATGCAAGTACCCCCAAGTTAGTACTTAATTAAGCCACCTAAAGTCCTTAATTGGGCATAAAGGATATGATCACTGGCACACTCTAGTTTTTAAATCATAACACCTACGTATAACTACAAGTTGACAATTAGTTTTATAAAACAAAACCTTTCGTTTTAAATACACATATGAACAGTGATACACTGAATCTTGCTCTCCGGTATCAGCTGTAACAGAACCATCCAATTTATAAGAGCTCAAGTACAACGGCCACCACCGGAGCGGTTACCCGATCATACTTGAACCCATATAAACCCGGTAGTCCGCCGAGTATCACGAAGACCTCGGTAAATCAACTTACAACCAAGATCGCATGATTTAGCATCCACACATTCACATGTTACATCAAGTTCGCACATAGTTCAACATACATTGGAGTTTGACATAAGGTTATTACAACCCAAGGTCAAATTAAAGTAGCGGAAGCAACATAGTTTGAAACATCTCACACCCACATAGTTCAAATACAGTGCCAGTACGAAGTTATCTCCAATAAAAGCAACAAGTTAAGACATAAGGAAGGACCATGCCCATGGTCTAATCATCATTTACGGCAGGATAAAAGCAGTTCTTGCAATAGCCGTAGTACATGGTTGCACCTACAACAAGTGGGAATAAACCCTGAGTACAAGGTTGTACTCAGCTAGACTTACCCGTCACGAACCAAAATAAAGTGACTCTCAAGGATCATGTGATGAGGACATCAATTCTTCAGCTACACATGATGATGCTGAACGTTCAAGGTCCAATCACAAGAGCTCGTGCACGACAATTAAATTTAGAGGTGAGCTCGTTCCTAAGTAACTCTTTATATGATTTTGAGAACAGATTACTACCTAATGATTATATTGTGTTTAGGAACTAAGGAGAGGACTGGGAGACACCTAGAGGAGGGCTTGGAGGCGTGGAGGACCAGCAAGGGCGCCCGAATAAAGATGGAGGCCCAAACCAAGTCGACTTCGAGTCCGGTTCGGAGTTCAGGAGCAGTCAGCACTAAAATGGTCGCCCAGGCCACATACGGACTCAGAATTGGACGATCTTGGACTCTAAAGAAAGATACCGAGAAGACCTTTCCAATGAGTCTTGTTGGAGGCCCAAATTCATATGGAGTCATCAGGAATTGTCCGAAGAAGATGACATTCAGAATCTGTTCCGGCGCTGCGACATCGTATTTTGGTCTTTGGGCCTTGTATCGAGTTGGAACCCATTAGGGGTGCGTCCAGGGGGTCTTGCATGACCCTATACTCTATAAATCAGTAGCCTTTGGATGAGTTAGGGTTGGGTTTTTCTTAGATTATTCTGTCTAGAATAGTTTCACCGCCGTCTTCGGTTTGTGAGACCCCAACTCGTGAGACTAATCATTCATCTGCCATTTGGATGCAATCTTTCTTGTTCTTGCTTGTGTTCTTCGATTAGTAGGCAAGGACTTAGCCTTCTTGGCGAGGTCGACCATGCATCACCGGTCGATAACCAGAGGAGACGTGGTGCTGCGATTGCGGGGTTCAGAACCAAGTTGTTCGGAAGCCGGATCGAATTGTGTCGTGACTCCACCAAATCAAGAGTTATCAGAACCTTTTGGAAGATCGGGAACTGTAGTTCACATCATCATGCAAGGCTTTATCAGGTGTGGCTAGCTTGACATTATTTTGTATAAAGAGCGTAAGTAAGGCAGCTATTGACATATTTAATTCTACTAGTAGCAATTTATATCAATGATCCTATTACGCTAAGTTGACACCTGTACTAGAGCAAGCACTTGATTAAGATTAAGCAACCAATAGTAACCATATCAGGTTTGGCACTTTCATCCTTATAACCATCATCCTCTTCTAGAATCACATTACTATGATAAAGTAACTCAGTTATAGTTTCTCACTATCCGGGAAAGACGGCGATTCGAATCGATTTCTAACCAGCTCGTGAAAATTCCCCACACAAACCAGGCATGATTTGCAAGGGCAGCCTTTGGTCACCTTTGGTACTATTCGGGTAGCGCTGCGGGTTTGCCCTGGGCCGCACACTCAGGAGCCAATCGGTTGCTAGGATGCATCAGACCCTGCCTACCCTTGGTCAACACCATCCTCCCGCACATCCTTCCTTCCTCCAGTATGCGCACCAACATGATGAATCCCGACCCAAACAGAGGTACTAGGCTTCGCGGTCGGAACGACTTATCCAGCTAGCCAAGTGGGAGGGTATGTTCAAAAATGATCGAGGCCCAACAAGGATACAGTCCTTAATCGACACAGATGGGAACTACACGCACACAAGACCTCCATGCCTTGTTGCTCACACATCCCGCCTGGTCTCAAATTATATCTCAACACCTGGTTATTTTCCACGATAGCAAATATAGCCAACCATGACCGGTTATCCACCTAATTATACCCACTTCTACCAGTCTAAGCATGGCTAAGCAAGTATTTGATCCTAGACCTACATAGGATTCATGGTATATAAAAGTGGACAGGGAAGGTATATATGCATCAACTGGCGTCAGGCAAATCCTATAACCTAATGCATCAACCATAACAGGATATAAATTAACATTTATAAATTATGGGAGTCTTATAATGCTCTGGGGCTTGCCTTGGATAAAGTTGGCTGGTTGATGATCCTGACACTCAGGCAAGTCTCTCTGCGTCTGCTCTTCGCCTTCGGGTCCTGCCTGCGGGGCTATCTCCTCTAGGGTCTCCCCTTCTATGGCTTCGAATTCCAGGTGCGTGACACCCTCTGGTGATCCTGTATGTGTGCATTCATGGATTAATATAGGGAATGCATAGGTAATGAATATAAGCATGATATGATGAAGTGCTCATGATCCTATATGCTCATCCATGAACCAATTAAGATGATAGCAAAACAACTCTATTTTACCGAGTGGGTGCATATCTCCTCCCTAGTAAAATAAATATGCACTTACCACGATTTAACAACCTAAGATAAAGTAGTTCAGCCTCAGTGAGGGGTCTACAACCTGCAACTAGCAACTTCCTTTAATTAGCCTAAAACCCTACTATCAATCATTAAGATATACCTAGGCAAACAAAGCATTTTCATCGCATGCATAAACAACATAAGGTAAAGGGAAACTTGCTGCAGACATCTAAACAAAACTGAGCACAACAAAACGTATATGGTTAACCTCAATTAAAATCCTAAAGCTATATTCACTTATTGCTTATAATAGGGTACAACTGGAGCTGCCAGTTCTATTGCTCAGAAAATCCCAAGAAAATTACAGCAGCACACAGATGCTCTTAGAAGCCTATTGGAAAATTTTCATAGCATTTGGATAAGTACAGTAGCCTACACAAAAATGATAAGCTAGCAGGCTGAAAATAAGTTGAAAATAATTTGTACAATGAAAAGTGTCAAACAATAGATCTCATATTTTTATTACATTCATTAAAGCATAAGAACACTGTAGAAATTTTATCATGCGTAGATTCTTCACATATTTGCTACAACAAATTGCATAAGAAACTAGCAATAAATCAATTTAAATCACAACCCATATTCCAAACATGCTCACTGTAGATTAATTATTTTTCCTAGCTAGAGCATTTCAATGCAAGAGTAAAAAACTGGATTCATATTTTTTAGCATACACCAATACTTAGTTATGGATTTTACAAGATTAATAGCATTTAACAAATTAAATAAAACAGCACATAAAACTGTAGCAAAAATCAAATTTCATTTTTTTATCAGATAGTACTCTCTGAGTTGAGTTTCATAAAATTTGGTTCACCTCATTTGGATACCTGTAGCTCAAGATATGATTTTTCAAAGATTTATCAGCATTTCAAGAAAAGATTAAAGAAAAACAAACCGAATCCTAAATGCTAAGCACACCCGATCCAGTGGACCAGAGCCGCTGATAGCTGGGCCCCGAGTCAACTGGACCCCACCTGCCATACACATAGAGCAGGGGCGGTGGCTTGACCGGCCGTAGCTCACCGACGGCGAACTTTCCGACGAAACCATCACCACCAATCGACTCGTCTCATCATCGTGCATCGTTTGGACTAGCTGGTTGGGTCGCGAACTGGCTGGAGCAAGCTCGATGGCAGCCATTGCGGCATGGCGGCGCAGTGCGACGGCGCGCTCGTCGTTCTCGGCAACGGCAAGATGGACCAAGGTGCGCTGCGGCTTCACAGGGCTATGGGGACCTAGGGTTAGGGTTTATGACCGATGGTAGCACGACAGCGACCTCAGACCACAGCCATGGTGGCCCGGCGGTGAGCGCGATGGCGGTAAAGCGGTGGTCCGGTGAGCCGGAACCCTAATCGGTCGCACCGTCTTCACCTTCACCATCTACAAACCCTAACGAATGCTAAGAAGAAGTGAGAGAGACAACAGGAGCTACTCTTGCCAATGGTGGGCTCGAGCGCGGCGGTGCTCTGACGAGCACGGCAGCGGAAAAAATGGCCAATATGCCTTTACCTGGGCTCGATTCGGGTTGCTGGTGTGTCGAGGAGGTGGTGCATGAGCGAGCGGTGCAATGCGCGCGGTGGAGCAAGCATTAGCGTGGCGGCTGTGGTGGATTTGTGCCAGCGAGCACACGGCAGTGGCGCTGCTGCTGTGCTCCACACCGGCGAGAGCGAAAAGGAGGAGGCAGGGCGAGTAAGAGCGAGAAGTGAGAGTGAGAGAAGGTGCCCGATGCCTTAACACTCCAACCGCCCACGGCAGTGGGGCCCACACCAGCGTACGGTCTCCACGTGGCGGGCGCGGCCTAAGCCGGTCGGCCATGACCCTGGCCTAAAAATTTGAATCGACCGGCTCATTCAGTCTACTGTAGCCGACTATCATCCGATCTTTGCAACGTTGTAGCTCCCAATCCGTTCGTGTTTTTAATAGTTTCCTTAATACAAAATGTAGAGATACATATGTAGATCATTTCATCTTTAAGGATCAAGCACTGGTTTGGACTGGTTTGCAAACTACAAAGCTCCAAATAGTGGTACATCGAAACTAAAACTACATTATGACTGCAAAAATTCAGTTACAAAACAGCACTGAAATCTGCCTTGTGAGCACTTTTTCAGCATGTTAGGCACATTTTCATGACTTTACCCTTAAACAAAGTTTGTTCCTTATGAAATTATCTACAACTTTTATTAAGGAATCACTTCCATGCAAACATTCTAGCTTACTGTTCACAGCAGGTCAAACAAAAGCACTCTAGGGGTCAAATCTAGACAACCCTCACTTAGAAGCATAATTAGGCAATCTCACCAACATGAACATTGTTCCATTTTGCATCCTAAGTGTCTCTAGGGTGTTTTAGTGACCAAACATGACAACCATTTGCATTACAAAGCATGATCATAAAGCATATAAGGCATAACTAGACATTTTCTATTGAAATCAAGCATAACATATGGACTATCATTTCATGCTCATGAATGCTTATGAATTGATGATGCTTATGCTCGTACAATGTAAGTGTAAAATGCAAGCTTAACAGTAGGGTGAAGTAAGACCAAGTTGCTGAGGAAAGCATCCTCTGCCGGTATCTTTTCCTAAGTAATGTCCCCATTAGAGCAATAGTATACATAGCTTACGAAGGTTAGAACTAGAAGACCTTAGTGATCTTCTATATCCATATCCTCTCTATCCTTGTTGCTTCTTAGGGGTTAAGCATAGTGTTGATGCAAAAATAAGGATCCTCGCGTAGCACACGTAGAGGCCGTAGACAGGAACCGTGGGAAGCAGGAGCTTGTTGATTCCCTGAGCCTCGATCGACGCCGGGTACGTCAGGTCTTGATCGATCCTAGGCGTGCCAGTCAATCTGACCTGCAATTGACAAGGAAGAAGAAAAATAGTCAAATTATGAAACCTGCCGGTTTAATACCAGATAGTTCCGAGATACATGGCCATAAAATAGCCGGTGATCAAAAGGAAATTGACTAAAGAGTCAACTTCTAGCATTATAAGCATATAATAGTAACAACAGAATTAAAATGGCTATATTGTATGCATATTGATAGGACAGATCCATTTAGCCGATCTAATTTAGTCGATACCGATTTTTATATAATTTAAGATATATATAACACGTATATATAACGACTAATCATCAATTAATTCTTTAATTCCATTAAACATGCTCTAAATGTTACTAACAGTGGGGATCCTGAGGATGATAGCCATAATAGTAACATTCAAAGTACATCTAACAGTTTTATAGGACCAATCAATGACTAATCAGAATACGTATGCGTGTCATCAGTGAAAGTATAACCATATCGGCTATTTAGCCGATACAGGGTCCATGGAGCAGGAACGAAACCACTCTAAACACAAACAAACTCTTGAATCAAGATAGAGCTGGTCTGAAAGGCCAACGGCTCTAAATCAACCTTTGAATTTATTCGTATCCGGATAAGCCTCAAACCCACATCATGTAACAATCAAGATCGGCAGATTAGTCGATACGAGCCTAGATCGACTGTTTCATCAAGAATATACGTTCTAATCATCTGAAACAATATATCTTAATAAGATTTAAAGCTAAATCTACTGATCTTGATTGGGCAAAGATATTGGTATTATAAAATTAAATAATTAAAATAAACAATATCAGTAACTTAATGAATCTACTAGATTGCCGATCTAGCAGAGCCAATAACTATGAGTTTGCCGATTTCAGTAAGACTAAAACATGACAAGCTCAAGGGGATAGCTTAGATTGATATTTGCAAGAGATTGATCAACCAATGCAGCCTTACAAACAGCAACTAAACCGATAACTAGCTTATACCAGATTTGCAGTGGGGTCGTTAGATGCAGCCGTACAAACAAGGTATAAACCGTGGCAATACTCACAAGCAAACCAGAGGTCGATCAGCCGATGCAGCCCAGCTTGTTCGAAGATCTCACCGAGAATCTACTCTACTCCTACTCCTAGGGTTTTTGGAGTGAAGCCGGTTGTATTGATTGATTGATGAATAATTCATTACAAAGGCCGGAACTTTATATTTATAGCCCGAGACCAAGACATGAGTCCTAATCTGATACGTTTACAAAATAGGAAAAAACTTTTAAAAGATAACTTGGACCCTAATCTTTCCCTTCTGGTGGAGTCCGACACGTCTTTGCGTAGCGGCCCCGATGCGATTCACCCTTTCCTTCGGCGTAACCCGCGTTTAGTCGATCTCTCGCCAAATTAGCCGATCCTTCATCAGCTTTTCCGAACCTGACATCTGGACCCACAGACACGAAATCTTTTACCAAAATCTGGTGTTAACACATGCCCCCAATTTTGGGATAAAATTGATTTTATTCTAAAATTTACTGGTTCTTGTCTATTTTGCCGCTCAGCCGAACTGTAGGCATATATTCACCAAATTGCCATTTGCCCCCATTCGACCTCAAACCCTAAATCATTCCACCGGCGCCGCTATTGATAGCTCTATTCCAGCGACTTTCAAGATCCTCCGCCATCATCCCACGGCTAAGAAGATAATTTCAAGCTTGCTCCCTTAATTCGCCGCATATTTCTTCAGAAATGGCTTCCATCGACAACATCCCTGAGGTAACAAAGCTTTCCCATCTCTTTGAGCCGCCAGATGTTAGTCTCCATATACATTTCCTTCTATTTGTCTTTCCTAATTCACTTAGGAACTCAAGGATAGGATTCTGATCCCGTTAACAGACAACCCTAGCTTATTCTTTCTTGGCCCTATGGGTGATCCAGATCCAACCGAAGTTATAAACGCAGAAACAAACAGAATCCCCTTAAATCCTTCCAGCATGAATCCTTTGAATTGGGACAAGAGGACATCCTTCAGGAATTGGCCGACTTTGATTCCAGGCTAGAGGAACTTGTTGGTAAAGGTTGCAGCCAAGAAGCGCACAAATTGGTCTCTTCGTAACCTAGACCAGTGTATTTCTCTTTCTCTATCCAATATGAAGAAGAATGAGCCACTCCTCAAGGCTGTATCTTACTTTTGGTCCAACACATATAATGCTTTCATCTTCAGCCATGGACCCATGACTCCAACCCTAGCTGATATCCACATGTTGACTAGCCTCAATATCACAGGGATTGTTCACCCCTTCAATTTCTCAGTCAAGCCTTCATACAAGCTTGATAATACAAGAACTGGAGGCTGGTCCTAACTATATCACTAAGCATAATGCTACCAAGCACAGTGTGAATGACAGAGAACACACAGCTTTCCTAAATATGTGGCTTGATAGGTACCTCTTTTGTGAACAAGCTTGTTCCCCAACCTCCAATTATCTGGTGATAGCAGAAAAAATAGCAGTAGACTCAGATATACCCTTGGGCAAATATCTGCTGGGTGTCTTATATCACCTATTGGATCAAGGGTCCTAATACTTGATGAAAGATGAGACTATCGTCCCCCAGCATCACAGGTCCTTGGTGGCTTCTTCATCTTTGGCTCAACCTATATATGCAGCAGATTATGGTTCAGGAGCTAGGGCCATTAAAATTTCCTTCTCTGACTTACAAAGAAGAAGAAGAAGAAAATTTGTCTGAGAACAGCAAGACACGCCGATGCACATCTTTTGGTGAGGCAGCATCGGCAATTTCGATCAACAGATCTTTTGGTCAACTTTTCAAGTTGTTCTACAAAGGATTCTCTGAGGATATTCTAAAGTGGTTTGTATATTCTGACAGCTCAGAATATGAAAATCCATCCTCCTTTAAATTTGAATCTGAAATTAATGATGAGGAGGCAGTGAAGATTCTGAACTGTATGATGAAGCCATGCTTGTTGCCCATAGAGGTTAGACATGAAAGGGAAACACCACCAATTTATTATGAATTCCACAACCCTTCCATAGTTGCTAGGCAGATGGGATTTGGTCAGCTCCCCCCAAAGCTCTTCTTTGCTGACAAGCTGAAGCCAAGGGAAGCAATAGAGTCTGGGATTGAATTCCATAGAATTTTGCAATTTGAACAAGCTCTCCCTGCTGAAGTTATTCAAGGATGGGACTGTCAACCCTTCTCATCAACTACTTTTATTAACTGGTGGTAAGAATGGAGCCAACATATTTTCTGTTCACCAGTATCTACCTTCTGCTCTGCTTTGGATTCTGATTTTCAGGCAGACCCTGAGGTATTTATCTCTTCCAATCAATTTCTTAGATTTTGGGCATAATTTTTTATACAAACCCTTTCTTCCTGCAAGATTTGGTTGAAATAACACCTCCAACCACAAGCTAAAATAATAAGCCTATTGCTTATAACATATGGTGTCCAAATCCAAGACTGGGCTGGAATGCCCCTTCTCTGAAAGCAGTAATGAAGGGGAAGGCTTCTGAAACACAATCAGCTCCTTCTCCAAAGCCCAAAAGAGCTGGCACTTCTAGGAGAGCAACCAAAAGGGCAAAAATTCAAGAAACACCTTCTCCACCTGCCCAAGTTTCAGAAGCTGAAGAAAGTCCCCTGAAATCATTAGCTGATATTACAGTTGAGGTATTACCTACTCAACCTTTCCCTTTTGACGAACTATCAACTAATTTTTAATTAACAGGATGTTGCTGCAAGTGATAACTCTGGTGGAGAAAGTCTGCACTATAGTGATCTCCCTTCTTCAGGTGATGACAATGCAGATGCCAACCCAATCAATCCTTCAGCGCCCACCTCAGGTAAGAAGATTACTTCCTCCGTTCCTAAATATAAGTCTTTTTAAAGATTCCACTATGGACTACATTCGGAGCAAAATGAGTGAATCTACACTAAAATATGTCTATATACATCCGTATGTAGTTTGTAGTGGAATCTCTAAAAATACTTATATTTAGGAACGGAGGGAGTAGTTGATAAATCAAAATAGCCGATAACTTACTTGCTTCTGCTCTTATCTGACAAGATATTTTTCTGCAGAAGGTCACCCTGCAAGTTCATCGGCTGTTCCCAGTCCTGATACATCTCCAGAGGAACAGGTACTTAGATAGCATTTTTCTCTTTTAACAAATTCTCTTTAGATCCTTATCTCATGAAAAATGCAGGAACAATTCTCTTCTCCCTATGTCCCTTTTGCAATAGAGGATTATATAGAAGAAGCAACCATAACATTACTGTGCCTGCCTTATCTGAAAACATCAAGAATCAACTCCAAGCATTAATACCTCTTCTCGAAGTGGACATATCATCCTTAATGCAAGACGTAGGAGCAGTCAGGAACATCTTCAACTCTATTAAAGATGAACTTCCTCCTCAGCTCAAAGAAGCCCTTAAACTAGCTGCCTTCATTGAATACCATGAACCAAAAATTTCTAGAGCACAAGCCAGACTTGCATCCCGTGAAGCTCAGAAAGATTTATCAATTCGGGAGAAGCAATGTGTCCAGAACATGTTGGAAGTAAAGCAATTGATTGATCAGTTGAAGGATTCTCCTGCAAAGATCAATCAAAAATTGGCAAACCTCAACGCAGAGAGGGAACAGCTGTTGTCCAGACTAAGAGAAGTTGAAATTCTTATCAAACATGAAGAAGATAATCTGGCAAGAATTCCAACTTCACTGATTGAGCAGAAACGTTTAATGGCTTCTTTCAATTCTGAGCTTCAATGCATTAAGGCAGAAAAGAAGACTCCAATTCCAGGGACAGCTGAAGAGGACAAGCAGCAAATTGCCGATGTCGACAGCATTCGTTTGAATGTCCTTGTTATGATTAGATCCACTTTGTCCATGTAATTCTGGAGCATGAGACTTTTAATGCAATTGCCATATAATTTTGTTACTGTTAGTATTCACTGCCTTAAACGTTTCTTCAGTTATAAACTTTTGTTGATCCAGATAAATGATTATTCTTGCCAAATACCATCTTAGTCGATCAAATCGTTTATCAACAAAAACTTCTATCGGCAAACTTAGCCGATATTCACCAGCAAAATCTCTATCAGCAAATTTAGCCGATCCGTCCTATTTTGCTTTTAGACAGGATTCCAAAAAAATATCGGGATTAATAAGTCTTTCGCATCCACCGCTAAGATCCTTTTAATCGGCCAAGATGCATCAATCCACCGTAACCCTTCACCTTCTCTGGTTATAAAAACAGCCCGTGGCCTTGAAGAGAAACACACAAATCCATCTCGCCTTCGCCTCCAAACTTTTCTCTCCTCTTCAAAAGAAAACCGCCCCCTTTCCACAGTAAACCCTAATCCTCCATGGCGAGCCACGGCAAGCACCCGATGGAGGAGAGCTCCGGAAAAGTCAATCAACCGCATCAGCATCGGCGTCTCAATTTGGGGTAATTCCTGATCAGATCTTGATGACATTCTTTCTCAATTTGAGATTCTGCTGATCCTTCTTCCTGTAGGGCTGCCCCCATGCGGTAGAGGCTGGACCCAGCTGGGTGGTCTAGGTCTCTTCTGATGATTCGCCTTCTCCGATGGCGGCGGTGGCATCGGAGGCAGCAGTTCAGGCGAATCCCGCGGAGTCTGCTCCTGCTTCTCCTCCCCCGGGTCCAAATGATGACTTCAATGGCAATGATGCCTGGGAGTTCCTTCGTCGACTGTGGGTCGCCAGGGACAACTATGGTGAGGAGTGCAAGAAGAACCATCAGCTGCAACAGGAGCTGGAGCTGACTAGGGTGATGCTGTAGAGTGCCGAGGAGGCACTTACTGCAGTTAAGCAGCAGCTATCGGATTCCGACGCCACCATCATAGGTAAGTCTTAAATTCGATCTTGTACTCTGCATCTGATCGGCAAAACTTGTATATCTCCCGTCTTTGGTGGTTTTTGCTTTTACTTGATTTCAAGCTTTTTTGTTTGAATCTGCAGGTCTTCAAGCGCAGCTTGATGCCTTGTACCCGGCTATCACCACAGCCACCAACGCCGTGCACGCCCGTGGTGAGACAGTGGTGGAGCGTCTCCAGGACATCCCAATCCGCGCCAGGGAGATTGCCCTTCACGGCGTACGCTCTGGAGCCGCTGATGCTCTGGCCTATGCCCAGCTCCGTCACGGGGTACAGCTCACAGAATCCCTCCCCCTCCTTCGTCGAAGAAGCCAATGATGAAGGCTATGAGGACCTGGTGGAGGAATTTGCTGATCGTGCTGACGCTGTGGCTCAGGTCTCCTCAGCCGAGAACATCATCGACGAAGTTCTTGATGAGTAGTTTGTAGAAGGACACCAACTATATCTGTAAATATTCTTGCTCGAACTGGTCTTGTAACATGCCTACTTTTGCTTGAACTTCGAATGCAATCTACTCTGTTTGTGTTTATGATTTTTTGCCCTAAAGGCGATGCATATCGCATCGGCTCTTGTCTTGTTTCCAAGACTCGTGCTATTTTTCTGCTAAAGGCGATACAAACTGTATCGGCTATTCAAGCCTGATGCTACATAGCAATCGGCTATAACAAATCAACCCAAATGCTAGGGTAATATCTCTTAATATTTTCCATTGATAGCTCTGGTAAACTTCTCTCCTTCTAATGTCTCATAAAAATAAGCATTGCCAGGAGCACAACGAGTTATCCGATAAGGACCTTCCCAATTTGGTGACCACTTCCCATACTTGCTGTCTTTAGTCCCGATCGGCAAAATTACCTTCCAAACCAAGTCTCCTTCACTAAACTTTTTCTCTCTCACTTTCTGATTGTAATACTTGGCAATTCTTAATTTATGAGCTTCAACATTTTCCAGAGCCTTTAGCCGATAATAGTTCATATCATCTAACTCATCGATCATAAGATTTTTATATTCATCAGCTTTCAACTCATCTTGTAATAGTACCCTTCTCGAACCAATGTTGATCTCCCAAGGTAATACAGCTTCATGCCCATAAACCAACTCATATGGTGAACATTTAGTAGAACCATGATAAGCCATCCGATAAGACCAAAGAGTTTCATTAAGAATTATGTGCCATCTCCTTGGATTCTCATTGATCTTTTTTTTATTAACTTGATCAAGATTTGATTTGATGCTTTTGCCTGTCCGCTGGCTTGGGCATAATAAGGAGATGAATTTGTCAATTTAAAACCTGTACTGATGGCAAAGTCTTCAAACTCTTTGGAGGTGAACATTGTTTCTTGATCAGTCATAATAGATTGAGGGATCCCAAATCTATAAATAATATGCTCTTTGATGAATTTAATCACATTAGCTGATGATGCCACCTTTAGAGGAATAGCTTCAACCCATTTGGTAAAATAATCTGTTGCCACTAATACAAACTTATGCCCTTTGCTAGATGAAGGATATATTTGGCCAACCAGATCTATTCCCCAACCTCTGAATGGCCATGGCTTTATAATTGGATTCATAGCCGATGCTGGAGATTTCTGAACATTGCCAAACTTCTGACAGTCTTGACAACCCTTGTAATATTTGAAACAATCATCTAACATAGTCGGCTAGAAATAACCAGCTCCCTTAATCATCCATCTCATTTTATGAGCTGATTGGTGTGTACCACAAACACCCTCATGGATTTCTCCCATTATAACTTTGGCTTCTTCTGGATCAAGGCATTTGAGCAACACACCATCGACTATTTTATAATATAGCTGATTGCTGAGGAGGACAAATCTAATAGCTTTATACCTTAGCTTCCTAGACACTTGTTGTGATGGATCCTTTAGATATTTGATAATTTCTGCTCTCCAATCATCAATTCCATGAGCAAGATTGTTATTAAACACTTCATAGATTTGCCGATACCCAGAAGCACTTTGAGCTAGTCTATTAGCTTCCTGGTTTTGATTCGTGGGAATATGCTTGATAACAACAGAAGAAAAGCAATTAAGCAGCTCTCGGCAATTTTCATAATAACTTTTCAAGATATCATCTTTGCATTCATATAGGCCAAGCAATTGATTAATGATTAATTGAGAGTCTCCAAATATTTCAATAACATCGGCCTTTACCTCGTACAGAAGTTGAAGTCCTTTTGAGAATAGCTTCATATTCAGCTTGATTATTAGTAGCCATTGGCTTTATAGGAAAAGCAAACTCAAAACTTGCCCCCCGAGGCGAAATCAGGACAATACCAATTCCACCACCTTGCTTACAAGTTGATCCATCAAAGAACAAAGTCCAAGGAGCCAAATCTACTAAATTAATTTCTTTCTTATGATGATGAGTAATGAAATCAGCTATTACCTGACCTTTAACTACTTTAGCCGATTCATACCTCAAATCAAATTCTGATAATGCAAGAATCCACATCCCAATTCTCCCATTCAAAATAGGCATTGATAGCATATGCTTGATCACATCAAACTTAGAAACCACTATGCACTCAGCAGATAACAAATAATGTCGAAACTTGGTGCAAGAAAAATACAAACATAAGCATAATTTTTCAACAGGAGAATATCTAGTCTCTGGATCCAAGAGTCTTCTACTCAAATAGAAAATTACTCTTTCTTTTCCTTCAAATTCTTGCATTAACGCCAATCCAATTGTATGGTCATCGGCCGCTACGTACAACTTAAAAGGCTTTCCTTGTTGAGGAGGAATCAATACCGGTGGTGCCTTCATATACTCTTTAATCTCCTCAAATGCCTTTTTTTGTTCGTTACCCCACTTAAATTCTTGATCATCTTTTAGCTTCAACAGTACTGAAAATGGCAAAATTCTAGCTGATAGATTTGATATGAATCTTCTGATGAAATTAATTTTGCTGATCAAAGATTGCAACTCTGTCTTGGTGGTTGGTGGTACAGCTTTATCAACAGCATCCATGCTTTTCTGTCTAACTTCAATTCCTCTTTCATGTACCATAAAGCCTAAGAACTGGCCTGCTGAAACTCTAAATGCACACTTATTGGGATTCATCCTTAATCCATGCTTTCTTGCACATTCTACAGTTTTTTTGAGATCTTGGAGATGTTCTTTATACTCCTTAGACTTCACAACCACGTCATCAATATAAATTTCAACTATTTTGCCGATCAACTCATGAAAAATATAATTCATGGCTCTCTGATAAGTTGCACCGGCATTTTTGAGGCCAAAGGTCATAACCACCCACTCATATAATCCCAAAGCACGAGGACACCTGAAAGCAGTCTTGTGGATATCCTCTTTTGCCATAAATATTTGATTATATCCTGCATTGCCATCCATAAAACTAATCACTTTGTGTCCTACAGCTGCATCAACTAACATATCAGAAACTAGCATTGGGTAACCATCCATTGGAGTAGCCTTATTCAAATCCCTGAAGTCAATGCATACTCTCATCTTTCCACTCTTCTTATACACAGGGACTACACTTGAGATCCACTCTGCATATCGGCACTATCGAATAAATTTTGCTTCATATAGCCTAGTAATTTCTGTTTTAACATCTTCCATAATTTTAGGCTTAATTCTTCTTGGAGCTTGCTTAAACGGCCGATATCTAGGTTTGATAGGTAGCTGATGCTCCACAAGCGATCGGCTAAGACCAGGCATCTCATAATATTCCCAAGCAAAACAATCTTTAAATTCTTTTAACAAAGCTATTAATTCTTTTTATACTCAGGATCTAACTTAGCACTAATATACGTCGGCCTTGGCCTATCACCAGGTCCAATATCTACTGCTTCTAATTCATCGGCTGACGTAAAGCCTTTCCCCATCTTGCCTTCATTGTCGTCAATTGAAGGATCCATAAATAAAAACTCTCAGAGCCGATTGCTTGTATCGGCTGTTGATCATCATCAAAAACTCTGATGACATCTCCTTCATGAACTTTTCCAGAGAAACACTCGACCCCTTCAAAATTCCAATCATCTGGACTGGCAAGTGCAACACTAACAGATGAGTCACCTGAGACTATTTCTACTGCATCACCAATCCACTGGATCAAGCTTTGGTGCATTGTGGATGGTATGCAGCAGTTGGCATGGATCCAATCTCGACCAAGCAGGATGCTATATGTTCCCTTTGCATCAACTACAAAGAAGGTAGTCGGTATGCTCTTCCTCCCAATTGTCAATTCCACACAAATAGCCCCTCTGGTGTTAGATGTCTTTCCACTAAAATCTGTCAACCTCATATCAGTCTTGCATAAGTCTTCTGGTCCTTTGCCAAGCTTTCTAAATATAGTATAAGGCATAAGATTAACAGCTGCTCCTCCATCGACTAACATCTTGGTCAATGGTTTGCCATCAATGAAACCCTTCAAGTACAAAGCCTTCAGATGTAAATATTTTTCTGGCTTTTCAAAGATGGCACTCTCTGCTTGATAGATCCATTGAGCCACAGCCACTTCATCATCTGAATCTTCATCTTGCCCAGGGGCTCTGGACTCAGCAGGTAGCATAAAGGTCGCTCCTATTTCAGCCGATGGTTTTTCTTTGCCTTTATCGGCTATTTGTTTGGCTCGCCAGACTTTGGGTTTCTTCTTTGCTTCTTGCGATTCATCGTTTCTTAAGCGTTGAACCCTTCTCTTCTGACTCTTTGTCAACCCTCTTGGGCACCATTGACCATCTTGCTAAACATACTCCTTCTCTTCACGATCAACAAAATCTTGATCAGCAACTCTTTTGCCTAGTCGATCATGAGCACTTCCTATTTTTATGCGCCGATCCGTGTCTCTACAATCCACACGTTCATATACAGATCGGCGGTTGGTTCTAGACTGTCTATACTCCCAATATTGGTCACTACATTCAGGACAATTATTGAGAGTAGGCAATTTCAAACCTTCATTCCAGCAGTGCCTAAAGAAAGGATAATTCCAATGTGATTCATTTTGCTCCTTGGCTCTTCTTTCTTCTTCACGATAACGCATGTATTCTTCTTCTTCGAGCCGCTCTTGATAATCTCTTTCCCGACGACACTGGTCCTTCTCTTGCTGACGCTGCCACTTATTTAAAAGAATTCGAGCAGTAGGGCGTCGACGCATCTCATCAGCTTTAGAAGACTCAGGTTGATCTGATCGACTCTTTTACTGATCCTGCTTTGCTTTGATATCCTGATACTCTTTAGCCAATATCTGCCTTTCAGAATCAACTGTTCTAGCCTTCTTAGCCTTTTCTGAAGTAAGCACCTTAAATTTACCCTTTGAAAAAGATGGAGTGACCATGTGCCGAGGGAAAGGATGCTCATCTATAACCATCCCTTTATTTCTTTCTAGGCCAAGCCTGCCCTTATCAATAGCTCTCTGAATGTGATATCTGAAAACTTCGCATTCATTAGTACAGTGAGTAGAAGAATTGTGGTACTTCCAGTATTTTCTCTTCTTGAGCTCTTCAGCCGATGGTATCTTATGATTCCCTGTTAATCTGAGTTGACCTTTCTTAAGCAATAAATCAAAAATCTCATCGGCTTTACTAATGTCAAAGCTATGCGTTTCTTTCCGATGTGGCCAAGCCGACAGTGCCACATGAAAGTGGTGGTGGTATCAGTCTTCTTAAGGCGTTTAGCATTCACGTTAAAGACATCATTTCCACATTCAAGATTTACTATGAAAAGGCCCCCAACAATGGGTGCAAATCCATAAAACATATCCTTACAATAAAGCGAACAACCATTGTTCTCTGACTTGTAAGAGTACCCATCGTGTACTAAACATGATCCAGAGATAATGTTTCTACACAATGTCGGAACAAAATAATTGTTACTTAGTTCTAAGGTAAATCCTGAAGGGAGACGTAAAGGCATAATGCCGACGGCTTGAGCGGCGATCCCAGCGCCGTTCTCGACGTGCATCACGACTTCATTCTTTGCTAGCTTGCGCACCTTCTACAGGCCCTGTATCGAGTTGCAAATGTGAGCAACCGATCCGGTATCAAATACCCAAGACTTAGAATTTTTGCTAGCAAGCAAAACATCAATGATATTAACTTGTATAACAATTATACCTTTTCCGATTTTCCCGGACTTCTTATCTTCCAGATACTTCTTGCAGTTTCTCTTCCAGTGTCATGTGCCCTTGCAGTAGAAGCACTTAGTTTCATTCTTGGCTCCGCCCTTAGAGTTTTTCAGGGAGCTGGTCTTACTGGCGCCCTTGCCCTTCTTGGACTTGCCATTCTTTTTTAAATTGGTGGTTTTATTCACAAGCAACACTTGCTTGCGATTTTTCCGCAGTCCTCTTTCCGCAGTTTTCAGCATGGCGAGCACCTTATTTGGTGTCTTCTCCATCCCACTCATGTTGTAGTTCATGAAAAAACTGTTGTAAGATGAGGGGAGTGAAGAAAACAACATGTCCATCATATGGGCCGGTGGAATTGGAAATTCCAGGATTTAGGCCTTTCAGCGTAGCCAATCATTTTGACTACATGTTCGCCAACTGAACTGCCCTCAGCCATCTTGCAATCCATCACGGCCTTCATGATATCAAATCATTCAGACCGTGCGGTTTCCTTGTACAGAGCATCCAATTCCCTGATCATATCACGGGAGTTATGGAATTCAAAACGTTTTTGAAGCTCTGGACTCATGCAAGCTAGCATGAGGCACTGCACTAAGTTGTAATCATCATCCTTAGTGGCCCAGACATTTTGTTCATCTTCCAGGGCAATGGTCGCCGGTTTAGCTGGAAGAGCAGTTCCAAGCACATATATTTTCTTAGCGCTCCTGAGGAGAATCCTCAGGTTACAGACCCAGTCCGCATAGTTGTTTCCATTCGCAGCTAACTTCTCTTTCTCTAACATCGAGCCTAAGTTGAATGCGGTGTTGCGAGCCATTTGATCTACAACGGTAAACACAAGTTTCACTTAGACTTTGTTCCTAATCAATTTGCACTAGGGAATAAACATTTTTATTCTAAAGTGCGCGCCCACTCAAATCAATATCTCTCATAATTGATTGTGAGTGATTCAAGATCCAAATTGCAATTCAACGTCATTATTCGAGATGAACACTGATGGCGCGAACTATAATTGGTAACCAAACTTGCCGATCACATCTCCATGTGACTCTTGTTCATCTTTCGATGCGTGTGTTCCGAGCTCAGGACGATCCTGCCATGAACGTCAAGACAACCAAGTGATCTTGCTGCGAGGTCTGACCTCACCCGCCTTACACCCGTACAATCGTTCATACCCATGTAGATCATGGCGCACCCCGGAAGGAAAGATGCTGTGACGGTGCTACACTTGGGAGAACACTAACTACTTGATATTTTTAGTGAGAGATCACCCTAATAAAAAGCGACTACCGCACAATCAAAAGGGTGCATCATAAGGGATAAACATCTCAGGCAATTCATAATAGCATGATATGGTATAGCCCTTTCTGACGGAGAAGTGTTTAATTTCTTCGTCTTCGGCATTTGCGTCGGTGTTCACCTTCACGAAGATTGCCACCACATTGCCGATGCACCATATAATATTGCTATCTCTATAGCTAATAAAATAAGTGCATTACTTAAGGTTGACACGCAGGTCATTAAAGTGACAATCATATGGCTCCAGTCATCATGCCGAATCATGACACGCAGGTCATGTTAGTAAATTTACATCATATAGTCATCTCATACATAATCGAATTAATATGAGTACTGCTATACCACATCACATGCACATCCTGCAAAACCAAGTTAGACGCCTCTAATCGGTTTATGCAAAAAAAAAATTACGTGGCTTTTAAGGTTTTGTGACTTAAACCGCAGCTACCAACGTTTATCATCAAGTATGATTATTCAAGTCGCTAGATTAACATTGCGGGGTGTATGAAATACGAGATAATAAAATCTCGAGCCCCATACTAAACTTCATCATACGCATGACCCCCGTGCAGATCATATCTGCATTGCCCTTTCGTCTGCGAAATTTCATCTTTCTCTCAACTATGGTGGAACCCAAAGAACTGATAGCACTTCGTTGATCAATCACGATCGCGGATTGCCAGAAATTTGTGAAATTCCACCATGCTGTTTCAAGATCAGAAATACTCAAATTCTAGGGAAGCAATAAGAACATCGGGTAACAGATTTCATCTGCCACCCGCATAAATAATTTTCAGCAATAGATCTCATCTACTCCAAAATTATATTATGCAATACCCATACATCTCTATGTATTCTAGATCGTATCTGCATCTACGTATAGCAAGGCTCTTGATGCCACTATAGGGGAACGCGACAGAACACAAAAAACTTCGGTACAGCGAGCACGCCCAGGACCACTATAGGGACTGTATACAGGGTTTGATATGATCATTACCAACTCGTAGCGCAGCGGAAGAAGAGTCGATGTAGATCGTCGGTGCAGATCCCCGCAGCTAGGATTTACAACCTCCCAACCGCGAGGATGTACTCCCTCGTCGGACAGCCCTTCGGAAGGCGATCGGACAGTCCCTCGGATGATGTCACGGACAGCCCTTCGGGAGGACCCTCGAAGCTCGAACGGTAACTCGGACAGCCCTTCGGGAGGACCCTCGAACAGCCCCTCGGGCAAAAGATCGAAACTACGACCTCTCTACGGGGTTGCACACATATGGGGTCAGCTATCCGGTAGGGCTTCGCCGTCTAGAACTAGTTCCTGTCGGAACCAAGACAACCTTTTGGCTCTACGAAACTATTTCGTGGGAGGGAGAGAGAAAGCCGGATAATGCATGGCATGTGTATGAGAGCAAGGGATGAGTGTGGAGAGTGCCTCTCCACCTCTATTTATAGGAAAACCCAAGGGGTGACTGTCGGTTCTAAATCTGCCATATCTCGTAGTAAGGGTCCTAAGCTAGGCGTCTTGGAGCGATGGTAACATGGACACATGATTTTACCCAGGTTCGGGCTCTCTCGAAGAGATAATACCCTACGTCCTGCTTTTGATTGTATTCATATGGGGTGTAGTACAGAGTACATGTATCTACCACGAGATTGATCTAATGAATATGAGATTCGATCTATTGACTAGCCTAGCCTCGATTTATATATGCACCGGAGGCCTAGGGTTTAGAAGAGTCTTCGGCTTGTGCACCAAGTCTTGTAGAGTCTTCCTTGTATGCGTCATGGGCTGCCCAAAGTGGCCCATGAGTGAACCGCCATGGGGGTCCTCGGCCCGACCCACTGGTCGGGAGACGACGTGGTGAGTACCCCCTAGTCCAGGACACCATCAGTAGCCCCCTGAACCGGTCTTCAAGTTGGGGACGCTCCTTGGTTTTTCTAAACTGTTCTTCGTCTTCGGTCGTCGGTCTTGAAAACTGGTTTAACAAATCTTCCCATCTCCGATCTTGAGGATCGCCGAGGTGTATCCGAAGAGTTCATACGTCGAGTATCCGAGGAGCCCCTTCAGGTTCTTAGCCTTTATCAATGCCTTGTTACTTTTTACGCCATACCTTGGGTTCGAAGTTTTTCCCGTGCGGCGGTGTCCTCTTGCATCCGAGCTCCAACGCCGGACTGCATCCGAGGTGTCTTTTGCAGCCGAGCTCCAACGCCGGTCTATATCCGAGGTACATTTTAGTAGCCGAACTCCAACGCCGGACTGCATCCGAGGTATATTTTAGCAGCCGAACTCCAACGCTGGTCTGTATCCGAGCTCCAGCGCCGGACTGCATCTGAGGAGGTATAGAGTACCTCGTCTTTGAAAAAGTTTGAAGAAGGTTATCCGAGCTTAACGCCGAAAAAGTTCTTTATGGAGCCAGCCACTCGCAGCCGAGCTTTATGCCGAACTGCTTCCGAGGTGGTGCACCACCTCGGCCGTGAGCTGGTTTTTTGTGGATTGGTGCACTTTATTCTCTACCGAGATGTATAGCCAGTAGCCCTCAAGGTGTGTGTCGGCCTAAAATCTGAGATGCACCTGAAGGATAGCATAAAACCGCTGATCCCAGTAGCCCCTGAGACTCAGGTCGATTCGCGAAATCGGCCTGAGGATCAACTCCTAGCTCGGTAGCATACTTAGAAACATAAACGCGGTGTGCATAGTTCTCGAGACTCAGGTTGGGTGAGGCCGACCAACTTGAGGATCATAATCTCCTCGGAAACTGTTTCACACTTTTTTTTATTGTCTGCATTGAATAGGCAATGCAGTAGCCCCCGAGACTTGGGTTGGGCAACATGGCTGACCCTAGGATCGTATCTCCTCGGGAACTAGTTCAACTGCCATGTACGTTTTGACAACGCCGAGGTGCAGCTCGGCAGGAAAGATGCCAAACTACAGGTCGAAAAAAAAATCCTGAGCAAAACCATCACGCAGAACACCTCGATCAAGAGGATGCCCCGCCTCCTGAAAAAAAAACATAAAAATAGGTTAAAGGTGCCATAAGCTCGGAAAACCAAAAAACTTATGTGAAAACTTTACGTCCGAAGTAAATCAAGTTCTTTGGTGCCAATCCGAAAATTGGTCTTAAAATTAAATTATGCTTCTGTCGTGCTTTAACATGATACGTCCAATCTCTAGACTTCAAGCGGGTTAGCCTTCGGCTTCAACCTCCTATCCCGAAGGCGGAGTGTTTCTCAGGCCAGTTTAGCGAACTAAACTCGAGCGGCTTTAGAGAGAAACCAGGCGACCCGGCTATTGACCACACACTCGTGTCGGAAAAAGGAGTAGTAGAAAAAGACTTTGCAACGACTAAGAAGAAAACACTTATTATAACGGCTCATATAAATTTAAGAGCCCCGAGTTAACATGGGTAAAGGAAGTGGTTTTAAACGAACCTCGTTTTTAACAAACATATTTTATTTAACATAAATATAATGCTTGGTCGAACCAAACAAAAAAATTAAGAATTTAGAAAATTTAAGCATGAAAGCGACTTAGCTGGTTAATGTGCTCGGTGTTGATGACGTAGTCCGAGCTGGCAACGGGTCGAGATCCTAGCGAAACCCTAGAACTGTCGTTGGATCCCCGTCTGCGCGGGGACGAGTTCGCCTGCCCCATGTATGCTGTAGCAAGCAAGCGAACAAAAGCCAGGGGTGGGAAGCGAAGCGCAGGAGGTCGGCGGGGTAGGAACCAGGAGGCCGCGAGGCGAGCGCCGGGCAAGGCGTGCGCCGCACGGCGAGAAGGACACGGCACTACGGTGGAGAGGTCCACGGCGCGCGCGGGGCAATGCAGGCAGAGAAGAGGCCCTACGACGCCGGCGCCGGCAAACAGGGTCAGGGTGAGACTAAGAGAGGGAGAGACGAGCGGAGTGGACTCGAACTGTCGAACTCGACCGTTCGGCTGTAACGGCAGGACGGCTGATTCATCGGTTTATTTAGGCTGAAGAAAAAAAAAACTCGACCTGCGGGGGGTAAGACAGCCCCCGGGTATTGCGCTTAAGAAGAAGACCTTCTCACGCAGGTCGAGAAAAATCCCTGAACCCCTGCCCCACCCTGACTAACCAGGGTATAAAAACTTAAAAATTCGCTCCCATGGGGAGTCGAACCTAGGCTAAAGAAAAAGAATCGGAGAAAGAAGAAACAAAATGGGGAAAAATGATAGAAATATCCAAACAGAAACCATTGGTAGCCCTTGATCATGCAGGGAAACTCAGTTCTGTGAAAAGATAACATTTTTAGTTGGATGCAACTCCGTTGCGTCGAAAGAACACATTTTTAGTTGGATGCGTACAACAGTTCCAAAAAGGCTCAAGATAGCTCGTGTTACATGTACATGACCATACTGGTTGGTAAAAACACAATATCATTGCCCAAGCGTTCATTTCGGCACGATATCCAATTCGCAACAAAAACCATCATGGAAAATTTTGTTCAGCATGCCATAGCATAGCCAAAATTTGCTTCATCTGTTCCTACTTTTTCTACAGACAAACAGTTCCAGAAATGGCCAACACTAGGTAGTTCGGCAACAATCGTGTGTCCCTGGCTACTGTTGGCTTATTCAAGCAGATCACTGGACAACACTGTTCCATAATTTCCAGTCCAAAACATGCATATCAGCATTGAAAACTTAAGTTCCCAACCTTGTTTGCTTTCCTTTTGCTTTTGGCTTTACAGGTCACAGCATCAAATGCATTTGACAGTACAAACAATTTATCACTTACAGTTACAGCGTGAGAGCCTTTCTTTTTACATGTGGCAGTTCTAGACAGGCTCATAAGATCAGAATAGTGAGGGAAGAATTGGAATATTCATCTTAATAAATAGACAATGCTGCCAGAGAAATTAGGGCGATGAGAAGTTAAACTGTATGCCTGTCTTCCCCTTGTCATGATCAAGCTGTTTAAGTATGTAGCAGTAATTCATCTGGACAAGAGGAGAAAAAACGTGTTAACTAAACTTCTGTGTGGCAAATTATCACCAACTTTAATGGAAAAAAACTGAAGAATGTAAAGGGGTAAACCTCTATACGGAAAAGTCTGGTTGGCACAACAACACCGAATCCTGCTGAACTTCTGAATGTTTGTAGGAAGTCAGTAACAGGGAACTTCCGAAGATCACAGTCCGTTAATTTACCAAGATTTCCAGCACAGACAAAAGCATGGCCATGAATTCCCAGCTCCCTGAGCGGCTTCAGAGGCAGATCAAATGACAGGTCGGCAAAGGCTGTCACTGCTATGTCACCTCCAAGACCATTTACCTCAGGAGAAGTGGAAGTGCCATTGTCAGAACTATTGGGGTCATGTGTTCTGAATTTTGTTGCCCCCAGTCCTCTTGTTTTGAAGCCTAATAGTGAAGATGGTCCACCCAAGCGGCATACAAGAGGCCTATTACCACCCAAGTAAAATCTTTCTGAAAGTGATGAGACAGCTGTGGATCCCATCTCCAATGGATGGATGACTCCTGCAGCCACTCCAGCATTGAGAGCACCATTCAGCACACCCAGAGGCAAAGCCACTCGAAGATCAAATTCCTGATATACAATCAAGAAAATAATAAATGCCTTTCAGTTCAAATCAGTTCAGTTGTTGATTAAAAAAAAAATCCTAATGCACAGAGCATTATATTCTAGAAAATAAAAACGAAGAAACCATTTTCACTGAAATTTGAACTACTTTTTTTGTGCCATGACCAAGGACTAAAAAAGGGGACTGCTATTTCGATGATTTAACATAACAAAGAACTTTGAAAGATTATGGCCCTTGATCAGTGGTCAGACAACAAAAGGTATATCTACTGGGAGAACGGTAAACTGACAATAATCAGCATTGTTAAGATTGATCATGAATTTGCAAAGCCGGAGGTACAAATAGAATACAATTTAAAGTATTCAATCAAAGATTCACAATGATGTCTAAGAAAAAGACAATAATAAGGGTCAATTAGGATTCAATTAAAAGGTGTATTATGTAAAGCCCGGTTTTCAAGCAGGGCAAAGGATGGAGCACAAAGAAAACTGAGATATACCTGCCTAAGAAATCGTGAATATTTGCTCCCTGGTGCTAGGCCTCCAACTTGAGAAGATGACAGAAAAGCATATCCACGTGTAGGTCTTATGCTTGAATCCCTTTGGTCAACCTTGTACGCGTACTTAATAGAGGACAAAAGGCTATGTCCTAATTCCTCTTGTACTGAATTGGATGACATGTGTGTTGGATCAGTTAATTTCCTCCATGTCAAATTGTAAGCAAGGTTGTGGTTCATGGTGGAGAGCAAGCCAACAGAAACGCCCATCAGGTGTTCTTTGAGTGAGGACTTCAACCAGTCATCAGACAGAAATGATATTCTAGCCATCAGCGGAGTTGGTATTGCTCCGATTCTAGGCATTTCGAATCCAGCGCTTAGTTCTGCAGTCTTATCTAATTCAAGAGCACCTGATGCATCCCAGGTCTCACAGAATCCAAATAGGTTCTTCAACTTCACTGAACCTTCAAGTGAGCATGATCTAGTCTGCAAAAGGGTCACATGAAGAAAATTGGTGAGACTTGAGAAAGTGGATTTGGGAACCAATTGAAGTCATGCATATGATATAGTGATATTAAATCACCATTTATCGTAACAGAGTAAGTTCTGAAGATCAATCATGTTAAGTCAAATTACCAGGTATAAACAGTATGCACAAATCCAAAGCTAAATGCACCTTTAAGTGATGGAGAATGCATGAGAGGTACCCTTGAATGATTTTCATCCAAGCTATGCGACAGAGCGTGTATGATTTTGGAACAGACAAATATGGCCGGACATGAAAGGGTCCTGCAATGATACTGCAATGCTGAACCAGAAAGCACAGGGCACTAATCGATTTTAATTGAGAACCAGAGCAGTAGGAATCAGGAACCAAAACCACATATCCATTCCACAATGCACCTGAAGGTAGGCTGATTAACTCACAATTATATGCAAGACCTACATGTTCCATTTTTCTCCTAAACAAATCACACTAAGGCAAACAGATACAACTCAATGGTCCTAGTAATCCTTTCCATCATCCGAGACATTGTACAGATACTAGCATAAAACCAGGTCTATCATGGGCCTTGACTGATCCTTCTGAAAGCAAGGACAATCCACTTGATTGTATTGAATGTGCCCCCTTTTAGTTCAAATTAGCTAAGATTCTGGTGAGAGGTCTCTTTTAGTTCAATTCAAAGTGAATTTGCTTGACTCTTACAAGATGCAAACAACTAAATTTTGTAAAAGCAAAAGGAGACATTTTTAGCTGACCTCTGTGTGGGCGAAGACGCCGAAATCACCGGCAGCGCGGCCGCGGGCCTCTGCGACGTCAACGAGGACGACGACGGCGCTGCCGGGGATCCCTGGCGGCGCCGCGTCGAGTGTGATAGAGACAGTGTCGAAGGCGCCGAGGCGACGGAGCCGGTCACCGGCCGCGGCGGCAGCGCGCACGAGGTCCCGCACGGTGGCGGCGCGCGCGAGGTCCGAGCCGACCGCCGCCTCGACCGCGGCGCGGCGCGTGCGGGCGCAGCCCCGGATCGTGACCTGGTGCACCCGGATCCGGACCTCGTCCGCGGTGAGCCGCCGGAGCACGGCCTCGAGCGAGCCGCCTCGGATGAGGACGCGGGGGGTTCGCCGCCATCGTCGTCGTCGTCGGCTTCGTCATCGAAGTCGTCGCCGTCGTCGAATTCTTCATCGTCGTCATCCTCGTCGAGGTCGTGGGTGACGGAGGGAGGGGGGTGGGTGCTGTCGGATGCGGCTGCCATGGCAGCAGTTGAGAACAGAGACTAACCGTGACTGGAGAGGGAAAACTGAACTCTCGCTGTAGACAGCGGGGTCTGTTGCTTTGCTTTTTCTGAAGAATGGAATGTGCAAATGCTGTACAACAAGCATGAACAAGACTTCGCAAATGGTTAAAGCATTTCTGACCTGTTGTCAAAAAAAAAAAAAGCATCTCTGACCGAAAAAAGGATGACTTTTTATTTTGTTTGGCAATATAAATGTTATGTCGGAATCCATATGAAGCAACTAAGGCCTGGTTTAGATGGTAAGTTTTTGCAATTTTTGTTACTGTAGCACTTTCGTTTGTATTTGGCAATTATTGTCCAATCATGGACTAATTAGGCTCAAAAGATTCGTCTCGTGATTTACAACCAAACTGTGCAATTAGTTATTTTTTTTTACCTACATTTAATGCTCCATGCATGCGTCTAGAGATTTGATGTGATGGAGAGAGAGTATAAAAACTTAGAATTTGGAAGCAATCTAAACAAGGCCTAAATTGTCATCTGTTTACCATTACCCATCAAATTCTGTACACAAACAAGGAGAAGAACGGGAAGTATACAGCAGCACTATTGCACTAATGCTGGGTATTCCACAGTATCAGTCCCCGAGCTCACATTCGCAAAACAAAAGAGAAGTGCCCAAGCTACAACCAGGTACAACACCTGACGTGGAACACTTTCAGCACACAACTATGCAATAGAATCATCTGATTTGATTGGGCAAAAACGTTTCAGATGAGAAGTGCAGCATATACAATCATCACATAAGCTCTCCAATCACAATGATAGCATGTACAAAACATTGGGCAGAATTACATAGCAGTATAGCACATGGAAATGCAGCATTGGGAAACAGAAATATGTTGTGCTAATTCTGAAAACGACAAAAGCCCATCGGACAGAATCACATAGCACATGGCGGGAAAACAACAGGTCTCACGCATTTACAGACAAGACAGACACAGTCCACCTTAAACTTATGCAGCTGGTAGCTCTCCCAAGAAGCAAAGTACCCTCAAGCTCCTTGTGTACTGCAGAATCTTCAGTCAGTCAGCATACTTCACATCTGACAGATACACTCGGGACTGTATGACGCTGGTCCCAATTAGGAAACCAGGCATCACCATCAGGCCAAATTTCGGCCTCTCTGCACCCTCTTCTATGATGATGTTCTTCACAACGCTCTCCATGTGGATTTCCGAAAATTCACTTCCCTTTTTCACTTGAAATATCTTTGCCTTTGGATCGAAGGAGTAGGCCAACCTATGCAGCAACCATATGGACTTGGCTAGCTTCAGGAATGCCTGGTAGAAAGGTGTCCTTGGATGGCCACCGCTCATGACGTAGTTCCGCTGATCCATGTTGCCAAAGAAAGAACCTTCCATTTTTGGATGCACAAGCAATAGGTATTTGCTTCTGCAGAACTTCCCGAATACTGAATCAGGGTTCTGGCTCAGGACATCCAGAGGATCCATGGCTCGCACTGCAAGGAATTGATGGAAGAACGCCTCATTGGAAACAGTGATGTTAGAATCCTTGATAGAAAAGCTCTCTTCTTGGAACCCACTGAACATTCTTTGGCAAATATAGGATTCAAAAGCAAACTTCTTGTGAGCCCTTCTTGCGTAAACTACACCAGGTTCAATCGCATTAGCAGCCCCATCAAGATCCCAACCTGCAGCCTTCATCATGTTGATCAAAGGCTTTGAGAAGTCATGTATCGACTGGTATGCGTTATCGACAGCAGATGTAAACAAACAAGGTGTCGTTGCGCAAAAAAAAAAAAAAAAAAAAAAAAAACAAACAAACAAACAAACTAGGTGTCAATTCCAATGTTTTCAGGTCGTCCGATTAATTGCGATTAGTCGTCCTGGTCGGTCCCAGGTGTTCGATTAGGGGGTCCGACTCGACCAGCTCGACCAGAAAGCTGGTCGTCCGATTAGTCTTTTTTTTTTTTTTTTTTGAGGATCGGTCGTCCGATTAGTCGTCCGACCAGTTTTGGCTGCTCTGTTTTTGGGCCTGTTTAACTGGGCTGGTATGTGGGCTGATGGGCATGTAGCTTGGCCTGTTAGGGTTACTATATATAGCAGGGACCCCGACAGTGGCCACACAGCCGCAATTTTTTCCCGTGCTGACTCCACTGTCCACTCTCCCCAATCCCCCGTCTCCCGCGCTCAGTTCCTCCCTTCCCACGCGGGATTCCTCCCTTCCCGCGAAGGATTCCTCCCTCCGCGCGCTATTCCTTCTCCCCCGCGCGCTTTCCCCTGCCTCCCGTCTCCTCTCTGGTACTCTGGTGAGTAGCAGGTAGCCGTCGGCGCCCTCTATCAGGGCTCAGGTGAAGTGGTCGCCGCCGGTCTTCGTGATGAGCTGCTCTGACGATGGTACCTTTCCCCTCTCCATCTTCTTCACTCCTCCCCCATCCCTCACTCTGCTAGGTTGGTTTCTTGTTGCTTGTTGTGATGTCCCTCTGTGCTTGTGCAGATGTGGACCGACGATGTGCAAATGTGGAAGTGATAATGCCTGTGCCTGACCTTGAAGGAGGTGCTCCAGAATCTGTTGGGTCAGATGCTGCCTCATCTGCTCTAGATATTCCTTCCCTAATTGTGCATAATATAGTATATATAGAGAGGTATATATATAGGTCGACCAGCTGATATACCTGGACGACCAGGGTCGATTAATCGACCTGGTCGACGATTAATCACGATTAATCGCCTGGTCGGTCTCAGGTCGACCAGGATCGACCAGCCGACCAGAAAACATTGGTCAATTCAATGGAGAAGTAGTTCTCTTCTTCATCAGATTCTTCTGATTCCTTGTTGAGTAGGCCCCTTTGTTTCAGTTTCTTCTCTAGCTTTGATTTCCGAAGTTTAGCTTCATCAATTTGCTGCTGTAGATGGGTTATCTCAGTATCTCTAGTCTGGATACCATGACCTCGTAGGTCTTCAACAAATTCTGCTGCTCTTGTATTTCAGAAAGCAAGCGTGCATCTTGAGGGGATGCTGCTACTGGCTTAGGATGTTTTTCTCTGTAAGCATGTTTGAGTTCTGAAAGCTTCGTAAGCTCCTCTATGACAAGCTTATCAGCTTCCTGGGTCTTGTCAGGGTCATATGGGGTGTGCGCTTCCTGCAGCTGAATGTATGCAGATTTTAAAGAGGATATGTTGTTGAATATCCTCCCGATCATAGTGTCCATTGAGTCCCCGTTCTGAGTCATGTTCTCATCAATTGGTTGAGGATGAACTCTTTGATTATTGATATCATAATTTTGTGATTCCTTTGAGCCTGGGCGGATCATTACTTCTTCACCTCAGGATCAAAGAAGTTAGTAGTCTTCAACTGCAACAAACAATTGACATCCACCTGCAAAGCAACTATTCAGTTAAGGTCACAAATTTACAACAACAGGTATGAATTTGATTGGAGTAGTCAGCCTGTGTTGTCCGGCCAACATATGAATGGTTCAAAGCTATTGCACTACAAATGGCATGCTAGCACAAGGGGGGTAAGTGGTTAGAGGCTTAGAGCAAAGTGCATTATGGCAAGCATTGGTTGCTGCCATCTGAATTCAACAACAGATGTCTACAATCTGACCACAACTTATGGCAAAGCCAAACAAAACAAGAAAGCTAAAAAAATTAATGGAATGGAACACTACACATTTATTAGTCGGAGCTCATTCGTTAGAGTTATATCCATTTCTGAATTTTTCAAACCATGATCCATTTTAAGCCACTTGGTCACTTGAATCATTGAAGCAAGGCTACACAGGGAAGAGCAGCGGCACCGCGCTACAGAACTGTTGGGCTGTTAGGACTTAGGAGTGTGAGTGTTGGGTGTTTACTTAAAGAATTGGAAATGCTTGGACTTATCTTCACTGTTGGGCTGTTAGGAGTGTTGGGTGTTGTCATGTTGGCTAAATGGAAATTCGGGAAACTGCAAAAGACCAGAACGGTCATATTGGAAGCTAATTTATAGTTCCTGCTAGGCTGTATTTATAATTTCATTGTGTCTTATTATTTATTTATGTAAAATACAAAAATGTATCCATGCATTCGGTTGTTTTGGAAGCTGGCGTATACAGTATCCAATAATCCATCTGCCCGATATCAAACCACATGCCCCCATATCCATGCTACATAACAGCACATGAATCATAACCTTTAACGTACATAGCATTTAATTCCCTCTATATGCAAATACTACCAACGCCTTTCATTGGGTAATGCTAATGGTACGCTATGCCTGTCTGTTGAACAAACAAAACAACTAACAGGAAGACTTCACAATTTACTTTGCATCTAATTATAAACTTGATGTATAGTGAGTCCAATGCATGGTGTGCCCAGCATTCTAGCAATAGGTATCTGATGACAGATGTAAATGGACTAGGCAGAGAAATCATCCCCTCAAAGAGTAGTGATGTTTTAGATGCCAGTAACAGTAGCAATTCTTGTTCCACACGTGTAAAATTTTCTAGATTCACAATGGAAAAGAAGGTGGTTCCAGCAAAGTACATTACGGCACGCATTGTTTGCTGCAGTATGAATTTAACAACAGATCTCAACAATCTAACCACATCATATGCCAAAAGCTAAACAGAACATTAAACTATGAAAAATATATAATGGGCTGGAACACTAAACATCCATTCACTAGAGCAAATCTACTAGTCTACTTTTGACACAAGGATCCATTTTAAGGCACTTGATGACTAGAATCACTGAAGACATGGTACACAGGGAACACCAGCGCTACAAAACTGTTGGGATTTTGGAGCGTCCAGTGTTGGTTAATTCGAAGTTAAAAAAAAAAAAACTGGAAAAGAGCAAAATGGCCATATGGCAAGCTGGTTAGTAGTTCCTGCTACGAACATAATTTTAATGTGTGATATCGGTTATTTATTCATCCTTAAATACTAAAAACGCACATCCGGGAATCAGGTTCTTTTGGAAACTGGCTTATCCGCTTTATTCGAATGTGACTGTTACCAATCCACGTGCCCTGTATCCACGACGCATAACAGCACATGAACCATAGTCTCTAGCGCAGGTACCATTTCCTTCCCTCTATATGCAGGTAGCATGCCCAGATTAACAGGGGGTAGCCCAGATTGACACACATATCACATACACATGGTATCGAGTATTAACTAGAGTGGCCCCAAAGCAAAGCAAGAACCACGTGATCATACTTTGCTTCGATCCGAAGTCTAGCTACAGCAGCCAACAGTTGTAGGCCTAATGACCTTAACAACAGCAGCCTACAGTTGTAGGCCTAATGACCTTAACAACAGCAGCATGGATGCACACAGGACTCAGGAGTGAACCCAGGACGTGTGCACCAGATGATTATATTTTGAAGAAGAAAAAAAAACTCGAAGCTAGTAGGAATCATAGTTGTAACTGGGTCAGATCCGGGTTCAAATTGCGTAGGGTTCGGGATGCTTGGCTTCTCAAAGGAAGGAAGGGGAGAAGGGAGCGGGGCATACCTGGTGGGGGATCGTCGCCGGCTAAGAGGTCGTGAAGTGGGGCTGGGTTCAACTAGTCGTCGCCGCCGCAGGGAAAGAATGGCGCCGGCGGAGGGCGGTGGCGGTTGCCCAGTCAGTCGCCTCGACGCACGCACGGAGAGAGGAGTCTCAGAGTCAGAGGCGAGTGAACGAACGAACGAACGGGACAAAAGGAAACGGGCTGTAGTCTCTCTTGAAGACTCTTGGGTTGGGCTGGGTTGGGCCCTCGCCTATTGGGCCTTCGTGCATTTGTTCGTCTTCCTCCGTCCGTCCGTCCACTCGACGCACGCAGAGAACACCGCCACCCAGTTCTCCTTTGCTGCCGGGGTTAGGTTAGGTTAGGTAGGGCGGCGCGCCACTGCTTCTCTCCAATACCCGATTCCACTCCGCCGCCCGCCGGACCTGGAGGAACAAGGCCTTGCCAACATGGACGACCCCGTGCTCGCCTCTTGCAAGGTACGGATTCCCTTCCATCTTCTTTCGCTCTTGTCAAGCTACCTAGAGCCCTCGATCGGCTTGATTCGTTCCCTCCCATACCCTCGATCGCCTGCTCATTCCATATACCACTTCCAAATTCGGTTCCCTCAACACTGCCTCACTGTTTTTCCCACAATCTAGTAATGTACTAGCTGCTTAGTGTCCGCCAAACTGTGCCATTTTCCTAGATTGTTTTGTTGATTGCTGGTCGGATAGGATTTGGTTGATTCCAATACATCGCTATTTCTTGACCCTGAGATAATGTGCCCTGCTAACATTCGCTCTACTATTGCTTCATTGTAGCACAACATGAGCCACTTCAGAATAAAAGAGCTCAAGGATGTCCTGGATCAGCTTGGACTTTCAAAGCAAGGAAAGAAGCAGGTTTGCCCACAAAGCAAGCCCCTCTACATACTCTATTCACAATCAACATCCATTGCCCAGTCCTCCCTGTTATTGTGTTAAAAATGTTGGAATGGCATCGGTTTCTTAAGTCCACTATCTTTAATAGCTTAAGCATATACTGAAATTCACCAACACAATCATCTACGTGCCTTTTCGTTTTCTTTCTTGGGGGGGATTTGAAAGTTGTTACTTATTGTGACCCAGGTTGCCTTGGTGTTTCCGGTTTGGTTTGCAGGATCTAGTGGACAGAGTTATGGCAGTATTGATCAGTATATGGCAAGATCAAGGTACATTCCATTCTTTGTCCCCAAAACTTGTTGTTTTGTGTTACTATTTTTCCAGCTTACAAATAATTTATCTTTATTCTTGTAGCCTCAGAAATGAATGGTTTACCAAAGGCAAAAGTGGTGGTGAAAATAGTGGAGGACACTTTTAGGTGAGTCCATAATTTTTTTCTTCACATTGACTTGTCTGTACAACTATAGATTACCTGATTGGCTCAATGAAACCTTGGCGAACTATCACATTGATGGTCTTGCTCACTCTTAGTCTTTCACTTTTATACTGGAAGCCTATAGCTTTTATTATGAAATGTAGCATTACTTGCTTTGTTCGGAGACTTTGGTATCTCTTGTGCTTGATGAGATGTGCTACACTACATATTTCTGTTTCATTGATCATTTGTTTGCTCCTTGTAGTGTATTGACCCACAATGCAACATATGGCATCATGTTGGCTGTGTTATCATATGCCCGATGCTGAGAAGTCTGCGGACAATATTTCTCCTGAATTACCTTCCTGCTTTTATTGTGAAGTGTGCCGACTTAGCAGGGCTGATCCGTAAGTTGTTTCCAACTTCAATATTTTCCTGAACTCAAAGAGACCATGTGATTAACTGCTTTTAATTTGCAACCTTATGCCATTTGTCTGTGCTGGTTATTCTGTGGCATCAATAACTTGCGAGAATCTCCTTTGCCTAAATTTAAAATCTGATCAATCTGTATCCTTTGCAACGTTCTTCTTCGACCTTTTTGTGTGCTTCCTTGTTCTACTTGTTTAGGTAACAGGCATTATTTTTTTAGTCCTAATTTAGGTGACCTATTATTTCTGACATATTTTCCTACTGTAACTTTAAAATCTGATCAATCATCCTTTGCAACGTTCTTCTTCGACCTTTTTGTGTGCTTCCTTGTTCTACTTGTTTAGGTAACATGCATTATTTTCTTAGTCCTAATAATAGGTGAGCTATTATTTCTGACATAGTTTCCTACTGTAATATGGCAGTTTTATGTGGATGAGGGATGAGATTGGGGGACTGCTGGAGATGCTCTTACATCTGCTAAATGCATGAATAATACATGTGAATGATGTGAGCTTTACTTTTGTTTGCTGGATGACATAATATGAACAGCCTCCTCCATTATGTGTTGCTGCTGTAGCTTACATGATTTGTGCAGTCATCTTTACTCCTTATGTTATTTATAGGAAGAAATGTGAGATAATTGTACTTTGGATAACAATGTTGATATATGAGCCACGGGCAACAAAATGGTTGAACAAATTGCTTCATTTTATTATAAAATTTAAGTAGGAATATGCATAGCCTTTTGTGATTCTTGCTTATGGCCAGGTCATATACTGTACAGTATACCGCAAAAAGCTTTCAGCTTTCAAGAGCTAATAGAGAAATGTTACAGCAAGATGAATGCGATATTCAGGTTAATTCCACCTCTTTTCTTTTCATTCTCCTTGGACCATTACGTTTGTTTAGGATCATCATGGAATAATCACCATTACCTGTGTGAATTGATTTCCTACCTTGCGTTTCATGTGCAGCCACTATGTTCAACCTATACGTATCAGTTATTAACTTAGACTTCGAATCAATTTTATTTTTCTTATGCAGGTAGCAGCAAACCCAGTGAAAGATGGGCATGATAGCGCATTGGAACCTTGTTCATTAAGTGAAAGAGGTAGTGCCATGGGTCTTGCTAACCAAACATGTGTTGATGTTTAGATGATTTGAATTGCAGTGTTGTTGGTACAATTTTATAACAGCTACTTTGCCACTGCCCAAACGTATAGGAATCTGTGGCTTGTGGCACTTTGAGTCGTTGCTAATTTATTTGGTAACCATGCCTCTGCTTTTGTCCCTAGTGGAAGAAGATAGCATTTGATTCCTTGTGTGCAGCTTCACCGGTGGGAAGCGCAAATGACGATGAGTGCACCGGAGCCTGTGTGACTTGGAGAAAAAGAAAGGGTAGAGTGTGGATGGATGTAATGGTGTCTAACGCATTAGGTCAGCGAGCTAGCAATCAGTGAGAGGAGAGGCATCTCCTGTATTTGGAGGTCCCATCTCTGTTAGCTCTGTTAGGTAGTAGAATGTGATGACAGGAGCAATATATGTAGAGTGACATAATAGAGCTGAATATAAAGTGTATGCAATTTTGTACCATATGTGTCATGAATCGAGGTGGCAGATAGTTGATGTAAATGTGCCTTTCTCTTTTTTTTTCCCCTAGCGTTCCAAATTATAAATCGCTTTGACTTTTTTATGTATTTGGAACGGAGGGATATGTATGGTCTTGTGGGCTGAAAGGGGAGGGGAGGATGCACGCTTAGCCCAGCCTCTGGTTATTTATCAGGTTTTTTTTAATAATTTATTTATGTTATATGATGAATACAGGCCACCAGGTAGGTCGTAGAGATAATACTATCAGTTGCATTGGATTTGGTCGCTGATAACTCCGATCGAGAGGGCACTCATTGTCGTTGGCTCTACCTCTGGTAGGGTTGCATGGTGGAGACGAGAAGACGAGTCCGATCCATGGCATGGCATGGCAGGCATGAGTTAGTTCTTGTTCGACTCGAACACGTATTGGATCTTGTTCGACTCGAACACGTAGATTTTTTTGACGAAACGACTCGAACACGTAGATCGATCGATCCAGCCAGAAGAGAACAAGGCGTACGTCATCAATCATCATCCAGTCCGGTCCCATATATACGTCTCCCAAGCTCCACCCCGTATTATATATATTGCTCTAGCTGCTGGCTAGGTAGTTTCTTGTGCCAGCCATATATCAGACGATCCATCGACGATCGCCTAGCAGCTCTTCCATCCATCGGTTCCTCGGTTCCTTGTCTTGCCGGCGGCCGGCGGATCCAGAAGTTCCTCGGTTCCTTGTCTTGCCGGCGGCCGGCGGATCCAGAAGAGAGAGATTTCCGTCCGTCGTTGGAAGCCATGGCCCGGGCAACAAGACTAGAAGGCATGGATCCCGTAGAAATAGCCTTGGCCCCCTATCTTGTTCATGGCACTACACAAACCGACCGTATCAGGCAAATCTTGTTCACTCCCCGACTAATACGACCCCAGTACGATGATCCTCCCGAACGACGACCTACCCGACGATCCCCATCGCCACCCCGCCGCAATAAGCGTGCTTGCATCCCCGCCTCCACCAACGCCATCCGTGGCCTCAAGGAGGTGGTGCCCTCCACCACCACCATGGAGGACGACTACTGTGTCATCTGCTTCAAGGCTTTGACTGCCGGCCAGGTTGTTCACGACGACAAGGATGCTACAGACGACGAGGACGACGAGGAGGAGGACAACGACGACGATGGCGACGAGGACGACAACGGCGACGATGACGACGAGGCTACGGTGACTTGGCTGCGGCCCCTACGACTCCGGGCCATGCCCTGCTCCCACGTCTTCCACCAGCACTACATCTTCAAGTGGCTCAGCCGTAACGCCGTCTGCCCTATCTGTCGCCACAAGCTGCCCACCACAGATGATGATGATTGATCCATGATGGCGCTGATCCTGAGGAGGAGCAATCATTTTTATTTCAGTAGCATCTAGCCGCTAACAGAATTACACGCAGTGCAACCAATGCTGGGCACTGATATACATGATTGGCTCTATTAAGAGCAAGAATTGTCAAAGTTTGTAATCCGGGCTTCACACTCTGATTGGTTACATAAACTTAAATAAAGCTCAGCCGAGACTGTTGAGACACTCAGTTTTTGTAACTAGTCAGGGCTGGCTCGACAGGGTAATTGCCTATTGCGTGACGGTTAACCGTCAGGGAATTTCGATTTTAATTTCCTGACGGTGAGAAACCCACAGGGAAATTGAAAAACCGTCAGGAAAAATAGATTTTCCTTGTCGGTAAAAACCGTCAAAGAAAGTGGATTACTGACAAGGAAAATAAATTCCATGACGATGTAATACCGACAGGATATACGATCATTTACCCTGATGGTCATCAGACCGTCAAAAAAAATCATATTTTCCCTGTCGGTGTTTGTTTTCCCTGTTGATTCTAACCGTTTCCCTGACAACAGGGGACCATCAGGATAATGGTTTTCCCTGTCGGTGTTAGACCGCCAAGGAAAATACCAATTGACATAATAGCCTTTTCCATATATTTAAAACAGGTATATTTAATTTTTCCTGTGTGTTTTCTAGAAACCGTCAAGGTAATTCTATTTACCCTGACGGTTTATGCAATAGCCGTCAAAGAAATTCAAAACCGTCAGAGAATTTCAGGTTTCTAGTAGTGTGAATATAAGGGCCCATTTGGAATGCAAGAATTTCACAGGAGCCATCACATCGATCTTCACGCCATATGACAACCTACAAGAGCTCCAGGAGATCATTGGCTGTCAGGCCTCAGAATTTCCGATCACCTACCTCGGCCTGCCCCTGAGCACTAAGAAGGTCCCGAAAGCTAGGGTCCAGAGTGCAGTGGACCCGGTCGCAAGGCGGCTGCCGGCATGCCACGACCCGCTCATGGCAAAGAGCGGCCGGCTGATTTGGATCAAATCGGTCCTCTTGGCTGTCCCAATCTACACCATCCTGGCTGACGGTCTACCACCATGGGCGATTAAAGAGATCAACAGCATCTGCAGGAGATTCCTCTGGACTGGAAAGGAGGGGTCCGTGTGTGGTAAGTGCATGGTCGCATGGCCAACGGTATGCCGCCCCGCAGACTTGAGGGGACTAGGCATCCCGGACCTGCGACTTGCTTCCATCGCCCTGCAGACAAGGTGGCTGTGGCTGCAACACACCGACGAGGGAAGGGCCTGGGCTGACTTACTGCTCAAGATCACGAAGGAGATTGAGGGCTTCTTCCAAGTGTCCACCTACACGGTGCTGGGGAATGGACGCAGAACCAAGTTCTGTTAATTCTTTTGATCGGGTAGGCTTAGGGTAGATCGGTAGTATTACCTTCTCCTTGTCCTGAGGAGCTCCCGCCGTTGGCCATGGTGGGATGGCGACGGCGGCGATGACAGAGAGATGACGAAGTGGTGGCTGCTTCCCGTAAGCACCGCACTAACCCTAGATCGGTAGGGAATATTGGTGGGGTTTGTGGCAGCGGTGAACTTCGTATTCTGTGCCCCGGCCCCCCACCTCTGTTAATATAGCGCGGGTCACAGGGGCCCACCAACCATATGAGGGTTGGGCGCCCCCCATCAGGGCGCGAGTCAGGGGCCCGTTCGACCCGTTGGGTTCGAACGGAAGGAGATCAACCTAACATTCTCCCCCTTGATCTCAACTTTACTTTTAACCTTATACTTTCTAGCTTATTTGTTTCATCACATATTGGTACATAGAGCATGTTTCATCGTCACAGCTTAATCGCCGATAGAATCATACAGCTACGACATACGTTTTGTTTAGAAACAAATTATGTTCCTTTTGGGCCTCTTATGATCCAGGAATCATAAGGCTTTCCCTTAAACCCATGTCGGCTAAGTGTTCCTTGAACACATTGGGTGGTAAGCCTTTCGTAAGCGGATCCGCAAGCATATCCTTTGTCCTTATATGCTCGAGACTTATAGTGTGATCCTGGATTTTATCTTTCACAACATAATACCTTATCTCTATTGTTTTGGCAGCATTACTCGACTTGTTGTTGTGAGCATAGAATACTGCGGGCTGGTTGTCACAGTACATCTTTAGTGGTTTGTGAATACAATCTACCACTTTCAAGTCGGGTATGAATTTCTTTAGCCATATCACCTGCCCCGTGGCCTCGAAGCATGCTATGAATTCTGCATACATCGTGGATGATGCAACTATCGACTGTTTGGAGCTTTTCCACGAAATAGCTCCCCCAGCGAGAGTGAATACGTATCCTGACGTGGATTTTTTATCATCTCTGTCCCCCGCAAAATCTGCGTCTGAATACCCTTTTATCTCTAGGGAATCACATCTCCTGTATGTTAGCATGTAGTCCTTCGTGCCTTGCGCATAACGCAATGCTTTCTTTACCATCTTCCAGTGCTCTATGCCTGGATTCTCTTGATATCTACCGAGTACCCCGGTGATAAAAGCTAAGTCAGGGCGAGTGCACACTTGTGCATACTGTAAGCTTCCAACAGCCGAAGCATATGGTACTGCTTTCATTTGATCGATCTCGTACTGGTTCTTGGGACATTGGAATTTCCCAAAACTATCGCCCTTGACTATAGGAGCAGGTGTGGCTTTACTCGCATGAATATTATACTTTTGAAGAACCTTTTCTAAATATGCTTTCTGCGATAGTCCTAAGACTCCATTGTTCCTATCTCGGTGAATTTCTATGCCCAAAACATATGATGCTTCACCAAGATCTGTTATGTCAAAATTTGAGGATAAGAACTTCTTTGTTTCTTGTAGTAGACTAACATCACTGCTAGCAAGCAGGATATCATCCACATACAAGATTAGGAAAATATATTTCCCATTTTTAAACCTTGCAAAAATGCAGTTATCCTCAATATTTTCTTTAAATCCAAAACTTTTAATCGTCTGATTAAACTTTAGATACCACTGTCTAGAGGCTTGCCTTAATCCATAAATAGATTTCTTCAGGCGGCATCCCATATTTTCCTTGCCTTCCATGATAAAACCCTTGGGTTGTTTCATGTAGACCTTTTCTTTTAAATCACCATTCAGAAATGTCGTCTTAACATCCATTTGATGTAACTCTAAATCAAAATGTGCAACTAATGCCATTATGATTCTGAAGGAGTCCTTACATGAGACTGGGGAAAATGTCTCATTGTAGTCTATCCCTTCTCTTTGTGTAAATCCTTTTGCACAAGTCGGGCTATATACTTTTCTACATTCCCATTAGGGTCATACTTTGTTTTGTAGACCCATTTGCAGCCCACTGTTTTGGCTCCTTTAGGTATTTCCTCTAAGTCCCAAACATCTTTTTAACTCATCGATTTCATTTCATCTTCCATTGCCTCTAGCCATTTTGATGAGTTAGGGCTTCTAATGGCTTCTTCATATGTGGTAGGATCACCTTCCATATGAACCATTTCTGTGTTATAAACTTTATAATCAGTAGAAATAGCTGATCTTCTTGTTCTATTGGATCTTCTAAGAGCCTCAGTTTCTGGCACATTTTGTGCCTCAACTTCTGGCAATTCTTCTAAAATTTGCTGCTGCACCTCCCTTTCATGCTCAACAACGGGTTCAGTCGGCTCCTGACGGACAGGTTCTGGGTCTACCCCCATAGTTGTCATGGGTGGAGTTGCAACTGGTAGTGAGAAAAATGGCTCCTGAATCATCGGATTAGGTGCATGCACCCTCTTCTCCTCAAGATCAATTTTCCGAGCTACCATGCTCCCCCTCATCATTTCGTCCTCTAAGAAGACTGCATGTCTTGTTTCTACAAACTTTGTATATCTGTCTGGACAGTAGAAACGAAAACCCTTTGATCTGTCTGGATAGCCAATGAAGTGGCAACTCACTGTTTTGGGATCTAACTTTGCAATATTTGGATTAAACATTTTGGCCTCAGCTGGGCTCCCCCACACCCTTAAGTGTTGTAGGGAGGGCACTCTTCCTGTCCACAACTCGTACGGTGTTTTGGGCACCGACTTGCTTGGTACTCTATTGAGAATGTGAATGGCGGTTTTAAGCGCCTCCATCCATAATCCCAATGGCAAGGTGGAGTAACTCATCATGCTGTGCACCATATCCATCAGTGTACGGTTACGCCTTTCAGCTACTCCATTTTGCTGAGGCTCGCCCGGCATTGAATACTGGGCCACTATGTCAGTCTCCTGTAAGAACTTTGCAAAAGGTCCAGGGACTTGGCCATATGGAGTGTGCCGACCGTAGTACTCCCCCCCACGGTCAGATCTTACTATCTTTATTCTTTTATCATGCTGATTTTTAACTTCAGCTTTGAATATCTTAAATTTATCCAACGCTTCACTTCTTTCTTTGATTGGATAAATATAACCATATCGGGAGTAATCATCTGTGAATGTTATGAACGAGTCATAGCCATCCACACTTTTCACAGGAAATGGTCCACAAATGTCAGTGTGAATGATTTGTAGTGTTCCTGTGCTACGGTTTGCACCCTTTTTGATTTGTTTTACATACTTTCCTTTAATGCAATCTATGCATTGTTCTAAGTCTGAGAACTCTAACGGAGGAAGAATTTCACTTTTGACTAATCTTTCTATTCTCCCCTTGGAAATATGGCCCAAGCGATAGTGCCATAATTTCGATGAGTCGTGAGTTCTCTTTCTTTTCTTTTGTTCTTTATTCGACGCGGAAACATGCTCATTCACATTGCACACAGAATACACCTTTTCACGGAGTGATAATAAATAAAGCTCATCGTGTAGGAATGCAACACCCACATGAGTATTATTAAACCATATGGCACATTTGCCATGTCCAAAATGACATTCATAACAATCTTTGTCCAAACAGGAAACACTAATCAAGTTTCTGTGACATGAAGGAACATATAAAACATCTCTAAGTAGAAGCTTGAATCCATCAGCTAACTCCAAGGAGATGTCGCCGACAGCTTCAACTTCTGCTTGAATTCCATTTGCAACTTCAATGCATCTTTCGCTTCTTTGCGTAGTCCGCGTCGAATGGAATCCCTGTAAAGAATTTGCAACATGAACAGTTGCTCCTGAGTCAATCCACCAAGTAGATTTCGAAAACTGTGTATACAAGGATTCATTTACAAAGGAAACTATATTGTTACCTCTTTTTGCCATGATTAACTTTAGCCAATCAGGGCAGTCTTTCTTGTAATGCCCGGTCTTCTTACAGTGGAGACATGTATCCTTGTCTACTGGAAGAGACTTCTGCTGATGCTGATGGGGAGCTTTTCCATGTGGCTTTGAAGAGGAACCTTTGCTATTTTGATTGTAATTCTTTTTCTTATGATCCTTCACATAGTTGAGAGAACCACCATGTGAGGCTTTAAGTCTTTCCTCTTCTTGGACACACATGGCTATAGTCTTTTCTATGTCCCATTTTTCAGGTGACATATTGTAGTTGACAACAAAGGTGTCAAACTTTTTTGGCAGTGAAGCCATGACCAGGTGGACCAGGAGCGCAGGTTTGAGCTCCAAATCCTCATCCATGGGCTTAAGCTTAGCTGCCATGTTGCTCATCCTGAGGATGTGCTCTCTTATTCCATGACCACCGCCTGTGTAGTTTTCTGTCACCAGTTGCTTTAACAGCTGGGTTGCATATATCTTTGAAGAACCAGTGAACTGGCTCTTTATCTTTGTAAGAAACTCCCTTGCGGAAGTGCACTCTGCAATTGAGCCCACAATGGCGTTCTCAATTGTATTCTTTATAAATGCCATGCACTTTTTGTTTGCATTTACCCACTTTTGGTTTTCGATGGAATATAACATCTCCACTGGAGCATGATCCTTTTTCTTTTTCTCCCATGCAGCATCATTGTCTTTTGCATCTCTGACTGGCTCTGGAGGTTGGACCGGCTGTGGGGTATCCACAACCCAGTCCACCTCAGCACAGACAAAGGCTAAATCAACTTTCTTTCTCCATTCGGTGTAGTTATCACCTCGGAGTGTGGGAACTTCTTTTAGGCAACTCATCAAGTGGTAACCTCCTGAAATCACAATTGAAGTGAGATCATAACAACAATTGCATGCATTAATCCAACGTTGGTCAAAATTAAACATACAACTGTTTATGCAATTAAATCTATATCACCGTTGGGCAAAATTAGAAATAAATGCACCTTTTATAACAATAAAACATGATCATGTTATTAACAACGTTGGTCATAAAAATAACAGAATCATATTTATTCTAATAATCACTTTAACATGCTCTTAAAAAAAATTTAACTTTTACTTTAATTCTATTCACTTTTTAAGAGAATTTATATTTATTTTGCAGCGGAAAACATGAATAAAAAATTCATGAACTTTTTCTTTTCTGTAACATTACTTTTACTTTTCTATTTTCTAGACAGAACTTTCGTTGGATAATTTTGAATAGAAAATAAAAACTGTATGAAATTTGCCCAGAAACTGGACAAAACAGATAAATAGCAGCTCAGCCTGGCCTCGGCCCAGCGTGTCGCTGCGGCCGGCCTCTATCTCTGTTTCGGCCCAGCGGCCCAGCGCGAGCTAGGGTTTCTCTGTGGCCGTCGGATCTAATCCGACGGACCAGCGTTCCTTTCGCTCGAACAAAACGGCCGATGCGGTGGGGGGCGAGGGGAAACCCTAGTCATTTCCCCTCTCGCGCGCCGCTCGCCTCTCTCGCTCTCCGCAGACGGCGCAGCAGCGAGTCCGGCCACGCTGGTCACCGGCGACGGCGTCGGGCGTCCAGCCGCCGTCTCTTTCTCCTCCCCCCCCCCCCCCTTTCTGTGCTACCTTCTCTCCCCCCATCCCGCCGCATCTGTTAGAGAAAGAGAGAGAAAGCCTCGAGCAAATCCCTCCTCTGTTCCCTCTGGCCGGCGTGGATGAGAAGGCGGCGCCCCTCTGGCCCCTTTGCCGGCGTGCGCGAGCACCTCGAGGGTGGACGCGCCGCTGTCAAACGGCTCGGTGGGGTGCCCTTTGCCCCGATGAGGTCTGTTCTTTTGGCGGTGGCGAAGGCGTGGTGCCCCCCACTGCCCGTGTTCTTCTTCCGAATGGCTCGGGATGCCGATGCCCATCCGGATCGAGAGGAACGGCGCGGCCATGACGGCGGCGCTACTTTTTCCGGTGAGGGATTTTTCTTTGCCCTGTCAGTGGGGTTCTTTGGGGAGGGGAAAAACTGTTGCTTTGATTTCTTTCTACCGAAAAAACTCAGCCTTGATGGCTCTGAAACCATTGATAGAGTCTCTGGATCGGGTTGGCTGGGTTAGATCGGTAGTCTACCTTCACTTTGGCCTGAGGAGCTCCCGCCGTTGGCCATGGTGGGATGGCGACGGCGGCGATGACAGAGGGATGACGAGGTGGTGGCTGCTTCCCGTGAGCACCGCACTAACCCTAGATCGGTAGGGAATATCGGTGGGGAGGATGCACGCTTAGCCCAGCCTCTGGTTATTTATCAGGTTTTTTTTAATAATTTATTTATGTTATATGATGAATACAGGCCACCAGGTAGGTCGTAGAGATAATACTATCAGTTGCATTGGATTTGGTTGCTGATAACTCCGATCGAGAGGGCACTCATTGTCGTTGGCTCTACCTGGTAGGGTTGCATGGTGGAGACGAGAAGACGAGTCCGATCCATGGCATGGCATGGCAGGCATGAGTTAGTTCTTGTTCGACTCGAACACGTATTGGATCTTGTTCGACTCGAACACGTAGATTTTTTTGACGAAACGACTCGAACACGTAGATCGATCGATCCAGCCAGAAGAGAACAAGGCGTACGTCATCAATCATCATCCAGTCCGGTCCCATATATACGTCTCCCAAGCTCCACCCCGTATTATATATATTGCTCTAGCTGCTGGCTAGGTAGTTTCTTGTGCCAGCCATATATCAGACGATCCATCGACGATCGCCTAGCAGCTCTTCCATCCATCGGTTCCTCGGTTCCTTGTCTTGCCGGCGGCCGGCGGATCCAGAAGTTCCTCGGTTCCTTGTCTTGCCGGCGGCCGGCGGATCCAGAAGAGAGAGATTTCCGTCCGTCGTTGGAAGCCATGGCCCGGGCAACAAGACTAGAAGGCATGGATCCCGTAGAAATAGCCTTGGCCCCCTATCTTGTTCATGGCACTACACAAACCGACCGTATCAGGCAAATCTTGTTCACTCCCCGACTAATACGACCCCAGTACGATGATCCTCCCGAACGACGACCTACCCGACGATCCCCATCGCCACCCCGCCGCAATAAGCGTGCTTGCATCCCCGCCTCCACCAACGCCATCCGTGGCCTCAAGGAGGTGGTGCCCTCCACCACCACCATGGAGGACGACTACTGTGTCATCTGCTTCAAGGCTTTGACTGCCGGCCAGGTTGTTCACGACGACAAGGATGCTACAGACGACGAGGACGACGAGGAGGAGGACAACGACGACGATGGCGACGAGGACGACAACGGCGACGATGACGACGAGGCTACGGTGACTTGGCTGCGGCCCCTACGACTCCGGGCCATGCCCTGCTCCCACGTCTTCCACCAGCACTGCATCTTCAAGTGGCTCAGCCGTAACGCCGTCTGCCCTATCTGTCGCCACAAGCTGCCCACCACAGATGATGATGATTGATCCATGATGGCGCTGATCCTGAGGAGGAGCAATCATTTTTATTTCAGTAGCATCTAGCCGCTAACAGAATTACACGCAGTGCAACCAATGCTGGGCACTGATATACATGATTGGCTCTATTAAGAGCAAGAATTGTCAAAGTTTGTAATCCGGGCTTCACACTCTGATTGGTTACATAAACTTAAATAAAGCTCAGCCGAGACTGTTGAGACACTCAGTTTTTGTAACTAGTCAGGGCTGGCTCGACAGGGTAATTGCCTATTGCGTGACGGTTAACCGTCAGGGAATTTCGATTTTAATTTCCTGACGGTGAGAAACCCACAGGGAAATTGAAAAACCGTCAGGAAAAATAGATTTTCCTTGTCGGTAAAAACCGTCAAAGAAAGTGGATTACTGACAAGGAAAATAAATTCCATGACGATGTAATACCGACAGGATATACGATCATTTACCCTGATGGTCATCAGACCGTCAAAAAAAATCATATTTTCCCTGTCGGTGTTTGTTTTCCCTGTTGATTCTAACCGTTTCCCTGACAACAGGGGACCATCAGGATAATGGTTTTCCCTGTCGGTGTTAGACCGCCAAGGAAAATACCAATTGACATAATAGCCTTTTCCATATATTTAAAACAGGTATATTTAATTTTTCCTGTGTGTTTTCTAGAAACCGTCAAGGTAATTCTATTTACCCTGACGGTTTATGCAATAGCCGTCAAAGAAATTCAAAACCGTCAGAGAATTTCAGGTTTCTAGTAGTGTGAATATAAGGGCCCATTTGGAATGCAAGAATTTCACAGGAGCCATCACATCGATCTTCACGCCATATGACAACCTACAAGAGCTCCAGGAGATCATTGGCTGTCAGGCCTCAGAATTTCCGATCACCTACCTCGGCCTGCCCCTGAGCACTAAGAAGGTCCCGAAAGCTAGGGTCCAGAGTGCAGTGGACCCGGTCGCAAGGCGGCTGCCGGCATGCCACGACCCGCTCATGGCAAAGAGCGGCCGGCTGATTTGGATCAAATCGGTCCTCTTGGCTGTCCCAATCTACACCATCCTGGCTGACGGTCTACCACCATGGGCGATTAAAGAGATCAACAGCATCTGCAGGAGATTCCTCTGGACTGGAAAGGAGGGGTCCGTGTGTGGTAAGTGCATGGTCGCATGGCCAACGGTATGCCGCCCCGCAGACTTGAGGGGACTAGGCATCCCGGACCTGCGACTTGCTTCCATCGCCCTGCAGACAAGGTGGCTGTGGCTGCAACACACCGACGAGGGAAGGGCCTGGGCTGACTTACTGCTCAAGATCACGAAGGAGATTGAGGGCTTCTTCCAAGTGTCCACCTACACGGTGCTGGGGAATGGACGCAGAACCAAGTTCTGTTAATTCTTTTGATCGGGTAGGCTTAGGGTAGATCGGTAGTATTACCTTCTCCTTGTCCTGAGGAGCTCCCGCCGTTGGCCATGGTGGGATGGCGACGGCGGCGATGACAGAGAGATGACGAAGTGGTGGCTGCTTCCCGTAAGCACCGCACTAACCCTAGATCGGTAGGGAATATTGGTGGGGTTTGTGGCAGCGGTGAACTTCGTATTCTGTGCCCCGGCCCCCCACCTCTGTTAATATAGCGCGGGTCACAGGGGCCCACCAACCATATGAGGGTTGGGCGCCCCCCATCAGGGCGCGAGTCAGGGGCCCGTTCGACCCGTTGGGTTCGAACGGAAGGAGATCAACCTAACATTCTCCCCCTTGATCTCAACTTTACTTTTAACCTTATACTTTCTAGCTTATTTGTTTCATCACATATTGGTACATAGAGCATGTTTCATCGTCACAGCTTAATCGCCGATAGAATCATACAGCTACGACATACGTTTTGTTTAGAAACAAATTCTGTTCCTTTTGGGCCTCTTATGATCCAGGAATCATAAGGCTTTCCCTTAAACCCATGTCGGCTAAGTGTTCCTTGAACACATTGGGTGGTAAGGCTTTCGTAAGCGGATCCGCAAGCATATCCTTTGTCCTTATATGCTCGAGACTTATAGTGTGATCCTGGATTTTATCTTTCACAACATAATACCTTATCTCTATTGTTTTGGCAGCATTACTCGACTTGTTGTTGTGAGCATAGAATACTGCGGGCTGGTTGTCACAGTACATCTTTAGTGGTTTGTGAATACAATCTACCACTTTCAAGTCGGGTATGAATTTCTTTAGCCATATCACCTGCCCCGTGGCCTCGAAGCATGCTATGAATTCTGCATACATCGTGGATGATGCAACTATCGACTGTTTGGAGCTTTTCCACGAAATAGCTCCCCCAGCGAGAGTGAATACGTATCCTGACGTGGATTTTTTATCATCTCTGTCCCCCGCAAAATCTGCGTCTGAATACCCTTTTATCTCTAGGGAATCACATCTCCTGTATGTTAGCATGTAGTCCTTCGTGCCTTGCGCATAACGCAATGCTTTCTTTACCATCTTCCAGTGCTCTATGCCTGGATTCTCTTGATATCTACCGAGTACCCCGGTGATAAAAGCTAAGTCAGGGCGAGTGCACACTTGTGCATACTGTAAGCTTCCAACAGCCGAAGCATATGGTACTGCTTTCATTTGATCGATCTCGTACTGGTTCTTGGGACATTGGAATTTCCCAAAACTATCGCCCTTGACTATAGGAGCAGGTGTGGCTTTACTCGCATGAATATTATACTTTTGAAGAACCTTTTCTAAATATGCTTTCTGCGATAGTCCTAAGACTCCATTGTTCCTATCTCGGTGAATTTCTATGCCCAAAACATATGATGCTTCACCAAGATCTGTTATGTCAAAATTTGAGGATAAGAACTTCTTTGTTTCTTGTAGTAGACTAACATCACTGCTAGCAAGCAGGATATCATCCACATACAAGATTAGGAAAATATATTTCCCATTTTTAAACCTTGCAAAAATGCAGTTATCCTCAATATTTTCTTTAAATCCAAAACTTTTAATCGTCTGATTAAACTTTAGATACCACTGTCTAGAGGCTTGCCTTAATCCATAAATAGATTTCTTCAGGCGGCATCCCATATTTTCCTTGCCTTCCATGATAAAACCCTTGGGTTGTTTCATGTAGACCTTTTCTTTTAAATCACCATTCAGAAATGTCGTCTTAACATCCATTTGATGTAACTCTAAATCAAAATGTGCAACTAATGCCATTATGATTCTGAAGGAGTCCTTACATGAGACTGGGGAAAATGTCTCATTGTAGTCTATCCCTTCTCTTTGTGTAAATCCTTTTGCACAAGTCGGGCTATATACTTTTCTACATTCCCATTAGGGTCATACTTTGTTTTGTAGACCCATTTGCAGCCCACTGTTTTGGCTCCTTTAGGTATTTCCTCTAAGTCCCAAACATCTTTTTAACTCATCGATTTCATTTCATCTTTCATTGCCTCTAGCCATTTTGATGAGTTAGGGCTTCTAATGTCTTCTTCATATGTGGTAGGATCACCTTCCATATGAACCATTTCTGTGTTATAAACTTTATAATCAGTAGAAATAGCTGATCTTCTTGTTCTATTGGATCTTCTAAGAGCCTCAGTTTCTGGCACATTTTGTGCCTCAACTTCTGGCAATTCTTCTAAAATTTGCTGCTGCACCTCCCTTTCATGCTCAACAACGGGTTCAGTCGGCTCCTGACGGACAGGTTCTGGGTCTACCCCCATAGTTGTCATGGGTGGAGTTGCAACTGGTAGTGAGAAAAATGGCTCCTGAATCATCGGATTAGGTGCATGCACCCTCTTCTTCTCAAGATCAATTTTCCGAGCTACCATGCTCCCCCTCATCATTTCGTCCTCTAAGAAGACTGCATGTCTTGTTTCTACAAACTTTGTATATCTGTCTGGACAGTAGAAACGAAAACCCTTTGATCTGTCTGGATAGCCAATGAAGTGGCAACTCACTGTTTTGGGATCTAACTTTGCAATATTTGGATTAAACATTTTGGCCTCAGCTGGGCTCCCCCACACCCTTAAGTGTTGTAGGGAGGGCACTCTTCCTGTCCACAACTCGTACGGTGTTTTGGGCACCGACTTGCTTGGTACTCTATTGAGAATGTGAATGGCGGTTTTAAGCGCCTCCATCCATAATCCCAATGGCAAGGTGGAGTAACTCATCATGCTGTGCACCATATCCATCAGTGTACGGTTACGCCTTTCAGCTACTCCATTTTGCTGAGGCTCGCCCGGCATTGAATACTGGGCCACTATGTCAGTCTCCTGTAAGAACTTTGCAAAAGGTCCAGGGACTTGGCCATATGGAGTGTGCCGACCGTAGTACTCCCCCCCACGGTCAGATCTTACTATCTTTATTCTTTTATCATGCTGATTTTTAACTTCAGCTTTGAATATCTTAAATTTATCCAACGCTTCACTTCTTTCTTTGATTGGATAAATATAACCATATCGGGAGTAATCATCTGTGAATGTTATGAACGAGTCATAGCCATCCACACTTTTCACAGGAAATGGTCCACAAATGTCAGTGTGAATGATTTGTAGTGTTCCTGTGCTACGGTTTGCACCCTTTTTGATTTGTTTTACATACTTTCCTTTAATGCAATCTATGCATTGTTCTAAGTCGGAGAACTCTAACGGAGGAAGAATTTCACTTTTGACTAATCTTTCTATTCTCCCCTTGGAAATATGGCCCAAGCGACAGTGCCATAATTTCGATGAGTCGTGAGTTCTCTTTCTTTTCTTTTGTTCTTTATTCGACGCGGAAACATGCTCATTCACATTGCACACAGAATACACCTTTTCACGGAGTGATAATAAATAAAGCTCATCGTGTAGGAATGCAACACCCACATGAGTATTATTAAACCATATGGCACATTTGCCATGTCCAAAATGACATTCATAACAATCTTTGTCCAAACAGGAAACACTAATCAAGTTTCTGTGACATGAAGGAACATATAAAACATCTCTAAGTAGAAGCTTGAATCCATCAGCTAACTCCAAGGAGATGTCGCCGACAGCTTCAACTTCTGCTTGAATTCCATTTGCAACTTCAATGCATCTTTCGCTTCTTTGCGTAGTCCGCGTCGAATGGAATCCCTGTAAAGAATTTGCAACATGAACAGTTGCTCCTGAGTCAATCCACCAAGTAGATTTCGAAAACTGTGTATACAAGGATTCATTTACAAAGGAAACTATATTGTTACCTCTTTTTGCCATGATTAACTTTAGCCAATCAGGGCAGTCTTTCTTGTAATGCCCGGTCTTCTTACAGTGGAGACATGTATCCTTGTCTACTGGAAGAGACTTCTGCTGATGCTGATGGGGAGCTTTTCCATGTGGCTTTGAAGAGGAACCTTTGCTATTTTGATTGTAATTCTTTTTCTTATGATCCTTCACATAGTTGAGAGAACCACCATGTGAGGCTTTAAGTCTTTCCTCTTCTTGGACACACATGGCTATAGTATTTTCTATGTCCCATTTTTCAGGTGACATATTGTAGTTGACAACAAAGGTGTCAAACTTTTATGGCAGTGAAGCCATGACCAGGTGGACCAGGAGCGCAGGTTTGAGCTCCAAATCCTCATCCATGGGCTTAAGCTTAGCTGCCATGTTGCTCATCCTGAGGATGTGCTCTCTTATTCCATGACCACCGCCTGTGTAGTTTTCTGTCACCAGTTGCTTTAACAGCTGGGTTGCATATATCTTTGAAGAACCAGTGAACTGGCTCTTTATCTTTGTAAGAAACTCCCTTGCGGAAGTGCACTCTGCAATTGAGCCCACAATGGCGTTCTCAATTGTATTCTTTATAAATGCCATGCACTTTTTGTTTGCATTTACCCACTTTTGGTTTTCGATGGAATATAACATCTCCACTGGAGCATGATCCTTTTTCTTTTTCTCCCATGCAGCATCATTGTCTTTTGCATCTCTGACTGGCTCTGGAGGTTGGACCGGCTGTGGGGTATCCACAACCCAGTCCACCTCAGCACAGACAAAGGCTAAATCAACTTTCTTTCTCCATTCGGTGTAGTTATCACCTCGGAGTGTGGGAACTTCTTTTAGGCAACTCATCAAGTGGTAACCTCCTGAAATCACAATTGAAGTGAGATCATAACAACAATTGCATGCATTAATCCAACGTTGGTCAAAATTAAACATACAACTGTTTATGCAATTAAATCTATATCACCGTTGGGCAAAATTAGAAATAAATGCACCTTTTATAACAATAAAACATGATCATGTTATTAACAACGTTGGTCATAAAAATAACAGAATCATATTTATTCTAATAATCACTTTAACATGCTCTTAAAAAAAAATTAACTTTTACTTTAATTCTATTCACTTTTTAAGAGAATTTATATTTATTTTGCAGCGGAAAACATGAATAAAAAATTCATGAACTTTTTCTTTTCTGTAACATTACTTTTACTTTTCTATTTTCTAGACAGAACTTTCGTTGGATAATTTTGAATAGAAAATAAAAACTGTATGAAATTTGCCCAGAAACTGGACAAAACAGATAAATAGCAGCTCAGCCTGGCCTCGGCCCAGCGTGTCGCTGCGGCCGGCCTCTATCTCTGTTTCGGCCCAGCGGCCCAGCGCGAGCTAGGGTTTCTCTGTGGCCGTCGGATCTAATCCGACGGACCAGCGTTCCTTTCGCTCGAACAAAACGGCCGATGCGGTGGGGGGCGAGGGGAAACCCTAGTCATTTCCCCTCTCGCGCGCCGCTCGCCTCTCTCGCTCTCCGCAGACGGCGCAGCAGCGAGTCCGGCCGCGCTGGTCACCGGCGACGGCGTCGGGCGTCCAGCCGCCGTCTCTTTCTCCTCCCCCCCCCTTTCTGTGCTACCTTCTCTCCCCCCATCCCGCCGCATCTGTTAGAGAAAGAGAGAGAAAGCCTCGAGCAAATCCCTCCTCTGTTCCCTCTGGCCGGCGTGGATGAGAAGGCGGCGCCCCTCTGGCCCCTTTGCCGGCGTGCGCGAGCACCTCGAGGGTGGACGCGCCGCTGTCAAACGGCTCGGTGGGGTGCCCTTTGCCCCGATGAGGTCTGTTCTTTTGGCGGTGGCGAAGGCGTGGTGCCCCCCACTGCCCGTGTTCTTCTTCCGAATGGCTCGGGATGCCGATGCCCATCCGGATCGAGAGGAACGGCGCGGCCATGACGGCGGCGCTACTTTTTCCGGTGAGGGATTTTTCTTTGCCCTGTCAGTGGGGTTCTTTGGGGAGGGGAAAAACTGTTGCTTTGATTTCTTTCTACCGAAAAAACTCAGCCTTGATGGCTCTGAAACCATTGATAGAGTCTCTGGATCGGGTTGGCTGGGTTAGATCGGTAGTCTACCTTCACTTTGGCCTGAGGAGCTCCCGCCGTTGGCCATGGTGGGATGGCGACGGCGGCGATGACAGAGGGATGACGAGGTGGTGGCTGCTTCCCGTGAGCACCGCACTAACCCTAGATCGGTAGGGAATATCGGTGGGGAGGATGCACGCTTAGCCCAGCCTCTGGTTATTTATCAGGTTTTTTTTAATAATTTATTTATGTTATATGATGAATACAGGCCACCAGGTAGGTCGTAGAGATAATACTATCAGTTGCATTGGATTTGGTTGCTGATAACTCCGATCGAGAGGGCACTCATTGTCGTTGGCTCTACCTGGTAGGGTTGCATGGTGGAGACGAGAAGACGAGTCCGATCCATGGCATGGCATGGCAGGCATGAGTTAGTTCTTGTTCGACTCGAACACGTATTGGATCTTGTTCGACTCGAACACGTAGATTTTTTTGACGAAACGACTCGAACACGTAGATCGATCGATCCAGCCAGAAGAGAACAAGGCGTACGTCATCAATCATCATCCAGTCCGGTCCCATATATACGTCTCCCAAGCTCCACCCCGTATTATATATATTGCTCTAGCTGCTGGCTAGGTAGTTTCTTGTGCCAGCCATATATCAGACGATCCATCGACGATCGCCTAGCAGCTCTTCCATCCATCGGTTCCTCGGTTCCTTGTCTTGCCGGCGGCCGGCGGATCCAGAAGTTCCTCGGTTCCTTGTCTTGCCGGCGGCCGGCGGATCCAGAAGAGAGAGATTTCCGTCCGTCGTTGGAAGCCATGGCCCGGGCAACAAGACTAGAAGGCATGGATCCCGTAGAAATAGCCTTGGCCCCCTATCTTGTTCATGGCACTACACAAACCAACCGTATCAGGCAAATCTTGTTCACTCCCCGACTAATACGACCCCAGTACGATGATCCTCCCGAACGACGACCTACCCGACGATCCCCATCGCCACCCCGCCGCAATAAGCGTGCTTGCATCCCCGCCTCCACCAACGCCATCCGTGGCCTCAAGGAGGTGGTGCCCTCCACCACCACCATGGAGGACGACTACTGTGTCATCTGCTTCAAGGCTTTGACTGCCGGCCAGGTTGTTCACGACGACAAGGATGCTACAGACGACGAGGACGACGAGGAGGAGGACAACGACGACGATGGCGACGAGGACGACAACGGCGACGATGACGACGAGGCTACGGTGACTTGGCTGCGGCCCCTACGACTCCGGGTCATGCCCTGCTCCCACGTCTTCCACCAGCACTGCATCTTCAAGTGGCTCAGCCGTAACGCCGTCTGCCCTATCTGTCGCCACAAGCTGCCCACCACAGATGATGATGATTGATCCATGATGGCGCTGATCCTGAGGAGGAGCAATCATTTTTATTTCAGTAGCATCTAGCCGCTAACAGAATTACACGCAGTGCAACCAATGCTGGGCACTGATATACATGATTGGCTCTATTAAGAGCAAGAATTGTCAAAGTTTGTAATCCGGGCTTCACACTCTGATTGGTTACATAAACTTAAATAAAGCTCAGCCGAGATTGTTGAGACACTCAGTTTTTGTAACTAGTCAGGGCTGGCTCGACAGGGTAATTGCCTATTGCGTGACGGTTAACCGTCAGGGAATTTCGATTTTAATTTCCTGACGGTGAGAAACCCACAGGGAAATTGAAAAACCGTCAGGAAAAATAGATTTTCCTTGTCGGTAAAAACCGTCAAAGAAAGTGGATTACTGACAAGGAAAATAAATTCCATGACGATGTAATACCGACAGGATATACGATCATTTACCCTGATGGTCATCAGACCGTCAAAAAAAATCATATTTTCCCTGTCGGTGTTTGTTTTCCCTGTTGATTCTAACCGTTTCCCTGACAACAGGGGACCATCAGGATAATGGTTTTCCCTGTCGGTGTTAGACCGCCAAGGAAAATACCAATTGACATAATAGCCTTTTCCATATATTTAAAACAGGTATATTTAATTTTTCCTGTGTGTTTTCTAGAAACCGTCAAGGTAATTCTATTTACCCTGACGGTTTATGCAATAGCCGTCAAAGAAATTCAAAACCGTCAGAGAATTTCAGGTTTCTAGTAGTGTGAATATAAGGGCCCATTTGGAATGCAAGAATTTCACAGGAGCCATCACATCGATCTTCACGCCATATGACAACCTACAAGAGCTCCAGGAGATCATTGGCTGTCAGGCCTCAGAATTTCCGATCACCTACCTCGGCCTGCCCCTGAGCACTAAGAAGGTCCCGAAAGCTAGGGTCCAGAGCGCAGTGGACGCGGTCGCAAGGCGGCTGCCGGCATGCCACGACCCGCTCATGGCAAAGAGCGGCCGGCTGATTTGGATCAAATCGGTCCTCTTGGCTGTCCCAATCTACACCATCCTGGCTGACGGTCTACCACCATGGGCGATTAAAGAGATCAACAGCATCTGCAGGAGATTCCTCTGGACTGGAAAGGAGGGGTCCGTGTGTGGTAAGTGCATGGTCGCATGGCCAACGGTATGCCGCCCCACAGACTTGAGGGGACTAGGCATCCCGGACCTGCGACTTGCTTCCATCGCCCTGCAGACAAGGTGGCTGTGGCTGCAACACACCGACGAGGGAAGGGCCTGGGCTGACTTACTGCTCAAGATCACGAAGGAGATTGAGGGCTTCTTCCAAGTGTCCACCTACACGGTGCTGGGGAATGGACGCAGAACCAAGTTCTGGACCGGACGGTGGATCCAGGGCATGGCTGTCAAGGACATAGCGCCGCTGGTTCTATACTACGTCAGCCGCCGGGACATCGCCAACACGACGTTCGCAACGGCCATGCAGGGCAGAGCTTGGGTTTGGCAAATCTCTGGGGATTTCCGTGCCAGCAACATGGGAGTACCTCAACCTATGGGACCAGGTCATGCAGGTGCAACTAAATGACCAAGAAGACCGACTTGTTTGGCGATGGACGCTCGAGGGGACGTACTCGTCCAAGTCGGCCTACAGGGCCTTACAGATGACCTCCCACCCGATTTCGGGTTGTAGCAGGATCTGGAAGACCTGGGCACCCCCCAGGGTGAAAATCTTCTTGTGGCTCGCCGTGCGTCGACGCCACTGGACTGCGGACAGGCGACGCCGACACGGACTAGAGGCGGCCGAGGAATGCTACCTCCGTAACCAGGAACAAGAATCCATTGACCACATCATCGCCTCATGTTCCTTTGCACGACAATTATGGTGGACGATCCTATCAGTTCTGGGCACTGACGCGAGCCAGGTGGGCGGCCTCTCACTCCTAGATTCTTAGCCGTTTGGATATAATCCAACGCTATCACTCCAGAGTTTCTTAATTTTCTGACAGCTTTCAATCTCATTCTTATGTGTTTGTTGGACTTCGTGTTGTCCTTTGAACTCTTCACCTTAACAATGACTGTTTGATTGTCACAGTTCATAAGGATGGCCGGAACCGGCTTCTCAACCACTGGCAAGTGCATCAACAGATCTCGAAGCCGTTCTGCTTCGCCACCAGACGTGTCTAATGCTGTTAATTCTGCTTCCATTGTCGATCTCGTTAAGATCGTTTGCTTGCAAGACTTTCAGGAAACAGCACCACCCCCAAGAGTAAATACATACCCAGTTGTGGCCTTCATCTCATCAGCATCAGAGATCCAATTAGCATCACTATACCCTTCAAGTACCGACGGGTATCCGGTATAGTGAAGTCCATAGTTCATAGTACCTTTCAGATAGCGCATAACTCTTTCAATAGCATGCCAATGTACATCACCCGGTTTGGAAACAAACCGGCTCAGTTTGCTCACAGCAAACGCGATGTCAGGCCTCGTTGCGCTCGCTAGATACATGAGTGAACCAATAATTTGAGAGTATCTCAATTGATCTTTAGGTATGCCTTCGAACTTTCGAATCAGCACGCTAGGATCATATGGTGTCTGAGATGGTTTGCAGTCCGAATATCCAAAACGACTCAACACCTTCTCAACATAATGGGATTGCAGAAGTGTAATCCCACCCTCATCATCTCTCAATAGCTTGATGTTCAAGATAACATCAGCCACTCCAAGGTCCTTCATCTCAAAGTTCTGAGACAAAAAGGACTTAACTTCCTCAATCACTTTGAGGCTAGTTCCAAATATCAGTATGTCATCAACATACAAGCACAGTATAACTCCTTCGCCCCCACCATAGCGATAGTATACACATGTGTCAGCTTCATTAACAAAGAAGCCAACAGATGTCAAAGTTTCATTAAATTTATCATGCCATTGCTTAGGTGCTTGTCTCAGGCCATATAAAGATTTCAGCAACTTACACACCTTTCCTTCCTGACCATCTAACACAAAGCCATCAGGCTGTTGCATGTAGATTTCCTCCCTTAGCTCTCCGTTCAGGAATGCCGTCTTAACATCCATCTGGTGGACGAGAAGACCATGCGAGGCTGCCAACGAAAGTAATACTCGAATGGTGGTCAGTCTGGCCACAGGTGAATAAGTGTCGAAGAAATCTTCGTCTTCTTTCTGGGCATAGCCCTTGGCCACAAGCCTAGCCTTGTACTTTTCAATCGTACCGTCGGGCCTAAGCTTCTTCTTGAACACCCACTTACATTCCAATGGTTTGCAACCATAGGGACGCTTAGTAATCTCCCAAGTCCCGTTAGCCATGATGGAGTCCATCTCGCTACGGACCGCATCCTTCCAGTAGTCAGCTTCTGGAGATGCATATGCTTCTGAGATAGAAGTGGGAGTATCATCCACGAGGTACACAAGGAAATCATCACCAAAGGTCTTTACAGTCCTTTGTCTCTTGCCCCTACCAAGGGTTTCCTCGTCATCCTCCTCAGGATTTTCATCATGTGTTTGTTCATAATATTCCATAGGAATGGCAGGCTCAGGAGTCTCCTCAGATTCCTGTCTAGAAGTGCTTTGCATATCTCTCATAGGAAAAATATCCTCGAAGAATGTAGCATCCTTAGACTCCATAATTGTACCGACCTTCTGGTCAGGTACCTCAGATTTCACTACTAGAAATCTATAGCCAACGCTATTCTTAGCGTAGCCCAAATTAACGCAGTCCACGGTCTTTGGTCCAAGCTTACGCTTTTTGGGGATCGGCACGTTGACTTTAGCCAAACAGCCCCAAGTACGCAAGTATGAGAGTGTTGTCCTTCTCTTCGCCCATTTCTCATAGGGAGTGATCTCATTATCCTTTGTCGGAACTTTATTCAGGACATGACATGATGTCAATATAGCCTCCCCCCACCATGCCTTGGATAAACCCGATGTATCTAACATGGCGTTAACCAAATCAGTTAGAGTACGGTTTTTCCGTTCGGCAACCCCGTTTGACTGGGGTGAATAGGGAGGCGTCCTCTCATGAATAATACCATGTTCCGCACAAACAGAATCAAACTCACTCGAGAAGTACTCTCCACCATGATCTGACCGGACTCGTTTAATTTTCTTTTCAAGTTGATTCTCAACTTCTGCCTTATAGATTTTAAAGTAGTGTAGAGCCTCATCTTTAGTATTTAACAGATACACATAGCAATATCTAGTGGAATCATCTATCAATGTCATGAAGTATCTCTTTCCACCTTTAGTCAACACACCATTCATCTCACAAAGATCAGAATGTATGAGTTCTAATGGCGCCAAGTGTCTCTCCTCCGCAGCGTTGTGAGGCTTGCGAGGTTGCTTAGCTTGCACACACGTAAGGCACTTAGAACCTTTGGCTAAAGTGAAACTCGGGATTAAATTCAGTTTTGCTAGCCGCGTCATAACACCGAAACTAATGTGACAAAGACGTGAATGCCAAACTTCAGATTCATTAACACTCGAATGAATATTGTTCACGACTTTATTACAAAAATCAGCAAGAGAAAGGCGGAACATCCCTCCGCATTCATAACCCTTTCCAACAAATAGTCCATATTTCGTAACAACTACTTTATTAGACTCGAAGACCAACTTAAACCCTTCTCTACATAGAAGGGAGCCACTAACAAGGTTCTTCTTGATGGCGGGGACATGCTGCACGTTCTTCAGCTGCACGATCCTTCCCGAAGTAAACTTCAGATCGACCGTGCCAACACCATGAACAGAAGCACTTGCGCCATTCCCCATCAATACGGACCCGTGACCTGTGGCCTGGTAAGAAGAAAATAATGAAATGTCAGCACACACATGAACACCTGCACCTGTGTCCACCCACCAATCGGTGGACTGACAAACTGAAAATACAGCAAATAAATTACCGTACCCAGATGCACCACTTTCATTGTTGCCCACAATCATATTGGCAGACTTGGAGTCCTGCCCTGGCTTCTTGTACTTGTTGGGGCACTTGTTGGCCCAATGTTCCTCCGAACCACAAGTGAAGCAGCCATCTCCCTTCTTGTTCTTCTTGAAGGTCTTCTTACCCTTCTTCTTAAAGTCGGTATTCTGTTGGACACCGTTCCTTCCCTTGGGCTTGTGGGAATTGAAGTTCTTCTGATGCACCATGTTGGCCACAGAAGTTCCTTCGACCCCTTTTCCGTGCGAGTCCTTTGCTCTCGAGTTCTGCTCAACACCCAGATGGCCGATGACATCCTCTACTGAGAATTCACGCCTCTGATGTTTCAGAGTGGTAGCAAAGTTCCTCCAGGAATTAGGGAGCTTAGCGATTATACAACCCGCGACAAATTTGCCCGGTAAATCGCACTTCAGAAGCTCAAGCTCCTTAGCGATGCATATTATCTCATGAGCCTGTTCCAATACAGAACGGTTGTCAACCATTTTGTAATCATGGAACTGCTCCATAACATACATTTCGCTCCCAGCATCAGTGGCCCCGAATTTAGATTCGAGCGCCTCCCACAACTCCTTGGCAACCCGCACATGTAAATATGCGTCAACCAGCTTATCTCCGATCACGCTTAGAACTGCTCCGAGGAATACGACGGTGGCCTCCCTGAACGCCTTCTCCTGTTCAGGAGCAATCGTTCCCATGGAAGGGACACCGGCGACCCAGAACACGTTCATAGCCGTGAGCCATAAGGTGGTTTTGGTCTGCCAACGCTTAAAATACGTACCGGTAAACTTATCCGGTTTCAATGCAGCAGCAAAACCACTAGCCAAAAAATTCCTACAGACATTAGGTTTTTGGATTGCTGAGTAAATAGGCAATTTTTCGATTACTTTAATCCACGAATAAATTACTAGCATGGCACTGACAGAAATAAACACATGCTGATATTCGATAATGCAAGCACATACTACGCTAACAGCAGATACATCTACGTATAACGCTAGCATGGCTAAAACAGAAATCAGAAGGAGCGGGATAAACGAGTTATACCCTCCAGTAGGCCAGGCAGAAGCCGCGGCGGTGGCGGCCGCAGCAGCGGCATCCTCGGCGGCCTTCTTCTCGGCTTCGGCGGCGGCGGCGGCTTTGTCGGCGTCGGTGGACATGGTGATGACGAAGTCGACGCGGCGGACGTGGACGAAGTAGAGGAACAGACGAACGGAGGCGAGCAGTCGCGTAGTCGCTCCCCAAAAACCTAATCGCCCCTCTCCCGTACAGGATCCGGAGAGGCGGGGTTTCGGAGGCCTGCTCTCCCGTCAACCGTGTACGCGGTGAACGGGATGGAGTCGCCGGCGGCAGCAGCAGCAATGGAACGACGTGGGCGTGGAGGCAAATGCGATCTGTTTCGCGTGACGGCTAGGGTTGGCAGCGCCTCACATATATAGGCGCGGCCATGTGGAGAGACGTGGGCTGAACCCACGTCCAAGTCGGACAGCCCACGATCTGACGTCTCAGATCGTGGCCCCATCTGTCAAAGACTCTCCGTTCCTGACCGGCAAAAAGAAGCGCATAGGTGTGAGCTCGGCTTGGCTCAATCCCGCAACCCGCGGCGCGGCGGGCGGAGGAGGAGGAGCGCGCGGGAACCACTTCTCTTCTCAAGCTCCAATAGCATGTGGAAGAGAATCCCTTATAAGGAGGTCCAACTCCTTCTCCACTAGCGGTATGGGACTAAACTTCCCACCACACCTAGTGCCATATACCCACATGGGCCCTTAGAGATTTTTCTGAAATTGTTAGATGGGCTCTAGGCCCAACACATATTTCAACATGCGCTAACCTTTTGCGTATTCGAGAAAAAAGAATTTCACAGGAGTCATATAAGAATTTCTTAGGAATTAGTTCAATTTCATAGGAAAAACAGTATAAGGAAGGTTTCATGTATTCCAAACAGGGCCTAAGTACCCCTGATTTCGACCACTCTTGCAACAGCCAACAGGTCTTGTTAGATTTGGTCCTTGTCTCATTTTGCTATCGCCCACTGTTGTAAGTTTTAGCTTCAAGCACCAGGTATTAGTCAAATCAGACAACTGTAGAGTAAGCTATGCTTGTCAAAGGAGAGTTTTGACTTTTTAGCATTTCTTGATGCCTCTGTTTTTCTGTTCCATAAAAAGATGGGAATCTGTATTGCTTGGTCTGATTCAGACACAAAAAGTAAACTTCAAATAAGAAACAGATATAAAATCTTAAATAGATCAAAACTGAAGAATACTCTGCACCATTATTTTTTGCGGACCTAGAATTTTTTATGGTGGCTCGCAAAATCTGGAAAGCCCAAGTCAAACTGCCATCAGAACATTCATAGAAACAATGTTCGTCAGACAAAAGAAATTCTTCAGATCTACTATGAAAAAAGTGCCAAACAAAAATGAAATCCTGAAAATTTCAGCAGTTGTTGACACATAATCTAAAATCACACGATAATCTCTGCAGCTTACCCAAGGGTTACAGGTTATCTGGTGAATTACCATCGGACTTGCACAGACATACAGAGATGTCAGACGACCTATCTGATGAAGTGCTGCAATCATGCAGGAAAACCTTAACAAAGTCAGTGTCTTCTTTTCTTTCTTTTACTGCATGTAATTTCATCACCGTACATTACAACTTCACCACCAAGTCCATTCCTTAGCCTATGTTCAATTATTCATCCATGACCCTAACAATAAACAGCACAATCAGGGGTGTTATCCATCCAGAGACGACTCCAGAGCCCAGAAGCAAAGGCACATCATGTCGATCGGTCATCTTCATCCAAGTCTTTACCTCACTGGGCAATCTACATAATAGCCATCGGTGGAGCACTTGTCTTTGCGGCTGTAGCTGCTGCCACTGTGTATCTACTGTTCTCTCGTCGAAAGAAGGATACCACTGTCATGGCATGATCTTCTGGACTCAGTGGACCACTCAGTAAAGCCTTCGTGGCAGGTCAGTCTCTCACCGTCAGGAGCTTATGGGTTAAACCAAATGGGCACAATTCATCAGACTAGCATACATATAATTTCATCAGGCTGCTTGCATATAAATTGTTTATTTGCAGCATGGCAGTAAGTTACTTATGTGATGTTGTACATACTGTGTGTCCAGGTGTTCCTTCTCTAGGAAGGGCAGAAATACAGGCAGCCTGTGAGGACTTCATCAACGTGATCGGCTCCTCATCCAACTACACGCTGTACAGGGGAGCTCTATCAAGCGGAGTCGAAATAGCAGTAGTCTCCACTTCAGTTAACTCTGCCAAAGATTGGACCGACAGGTCTGAGGAGAAATTCAAGAACAAGGTTATTATGTGATGCGCAAAGCTATATATGGTCAAGTCAACTAGTTTTTCACTGCCGTGTGTCTTATCTTACCGACTGAACATTAACCGCTCCTGTTTCAGATAACTGTTCTGTCCAGAGTGAACCATAAGAACCTGATGAACTTGCTTGGTTACTGCACATGCAACGAGCCGTTCACAAGAATGATGGTTTTCAAGTACACTCTGTGCGGTTACCTCTTCGAGCATCTGCACAGTGAGTGCCCTCTCCACCTCTGTATCTATCTCGGTGCCTAAAGAAATACAGTAACGTTCTTGCCTTTTGCTGATGACGAAACACAGCAATGGTGCTAATTGTTTTCTGAATCCCATGAAAGTATGCTGTTCTTCTACACAGAAGTCTAGCAGCTGCAGTCTTGATTCAGTGACGGCGACATGTAATTGATATATTGATATTACCAGCATGCTTCTTGTCTATGAACCTGTCTTTCAGGTTATATAGCTGCCTTGTTTAATTCATCAGATTGAGCTAATTGCCTTGATGAATATATAGCTACCTTATTTATTTCATCAGGTTGAGCATATTGATTGTGGCAGCTTGCATGGAGCTTATTCTGTTTAAGTAAGTTCTGAAAATCATGGGTCCAGGTTCAGGAAAAGTATGCTTTTCCTGAAGTTCTAACTTCAGTTAGTGCACGATGCAGTCATCAGGATGCTAGGTTATCTGATTCCAATTCTGTAAGCTGATGTCTGTTCTGTTATCTGAACCCATATCATAGTGAACTGTTGTGTTCAAGGGCATGTCTTAAGCTTATTGTGAATTGCTGTTTATTAAGCTTTGTAGTAAAATTTATTGGCAGATATCAAATCATGTGAAAAAGTGAATGTTTCCAGTGAATTGCTGTTACATGCAGTCTGTTTCTAAAGACTGAAATTATATAATTCATAGCTACAGTTGCAAGCTTTATGAACATGAAGTATGCTACCTTTTGGTGTGAACATGTACAACATCGTACTACCTTTCTGTGTAGTACGAGGAGCATGGAGAGGAGTTCGTGGACATGCTGGACGGCGTCTTCTCCTTCGTGCTGCTGGACACCAGCCATGGCGACCACGCAAGCAGCTTCATGGCTGCCCGCGACGCCATCGGTGTCACGCCCCTCTACATCGGATGGGGAATCGATGGTAAATACTTAGTTTGGACATAAGAAACTTGTGACACTGTCGTCTCTGTCTGCAACAATACTACTATCCACCAGTCCACCACACTTGTCTCAGACAGTGCAGATACCAGTGTAACTGAAACTGAACAATACTGGAGGGTTCAGCAAGACTGGAGGGTTCAGCAGAAACTTTGAGATCTTCCCTCCGGGGCATCTCTACTCCATCAAGACTGGAGAGTTCAGCAGGTGGTACAACCCTCGTTGGTACAACGAGACCATTATCCCCTCTGTTCCCTACGACCCACTGGTGCTCAGGAAGGCGTTTTGAAAAGGTGAAAAAGGACTTTCAGACATTCAGTATGTGCTTGAACCAACAAACTGAACTGACCGATATCAGATTTTGCTCAATTATGATAAACACCTACAGTAGTACACAACTATTTTTTCTGAAGAAAAAAAGTACTTTACCTTAGATGAACAAAGCAGGGGAATCCTTTAATTTTCACCAATCAATAATCAAATGAACTGAATGAGCAGTCAAAGAAAAAAAAAAACTAAGAAGTCAAGTCGTTTTGTTCCTAGAAAATTTGTAAGCACGGACAATGAACTGAATGAGAAGTCATCATCAATTCATCAGAAACTACTTGAGAACCAAGAGTACTGAGAAGTGGGTGCTCAACGATGAGGAGCAGCCATTCCTGCCCAAGGCCGTCATCACTCTCAGTCCCCTTCCCCTTAGGCAAGGCCATTCAAATTCAATGAAAAATGGCAGAATTATATTCAAAGTTGAGAGAACTCAATTCTAATAGCATCATTCAAGTCAATTGAATTCCAGGCAACTGCCAAACCACCAATTTCAGCTAATAGCAGTAGCAGTGGCCATCCCAATTCAACGAGGGAAAAAAAATCAAAATGCACACCCAAGTGAAAGTGAAAATGTACAAAACCATCAACTAGCAAATGGTGCCAGGCACCAGCATCAAAGGACCCAAGTGTAAGTGAAGTGAAGAGCACCAAATTTCTGTCAGGCAATCAAAACAGCATGTTCACAGATAACAGAGAGCGAGTGGTCAGTTCTACTCCCAGTCAGACTGGCAGACTTCAATACGAGCCGCCGACGACAGGCGCTTGCACTTCCAGAAGTGTCGGTCCACGTGGGCCAGGCCAGGGTTAGGCAGGCTCTTTTGCGGGTAGAGCCTAACGCAGATCAGCTGTGCAGCAGTGGCGAGGAGCGTGGTGACCAGAGACACCTCGGCACCACCGGCTCTGTAGTCCTTGAGGCGCAACTCCCGGAGAGAATCCTGGAAGCAGGCAGGGTGCGGCTCCTGCTTCAGCTCCTCGTACCCGAGGCGTTCGTCGACTCTCTGTAAAAACCAAATCAAATCAAAATAGCACATTGATTTGATTAATTATTATCTAAATGATGTGACAGAAAGAACAATCTCAATTGTCAAATGTACAAAACATGAGAGACAATTGTCAAATGATGATATGATGATCATTACACATAGGCATAATAAGAAAAGGAAAACAGAGTGGCTGTTACTCGAACAGAGCACCAAAGGTGCTTGTTACTAGAATATAGAGTGGCTGCAAGCACACATCAGTGCGCTACTAATTTCATTGGTGAACTCTCTATAATCATCAATACACACACAAAATCAATGGTGCCCTCAGGATCTAAATCTAATATACGTGAATCCATAGAAGGTTAAGCAACGAATTCAGGTTCCATCTTATACAGGAGGGAGAACACGAGAGCTGAGATGCTGCATCTATACACAGGAAGGATTGTATTTTGTCCCTTCAGCAAAAGAGAGTCTCTGAGTAGTGCATAGACATTCATCCATACTAAATATCAAAGCGACAAGAATACTGAATCACAACTACAAGCTAATAATTTTGTCATGCTAAGGACAGAGCATGTTTGAATATATTTTTCTCCTCCTATCATTAGCAGTGCATACTGTCAAGTATGACTTGTGTCAGTCTGTGATGGCTTAACAATCAGCAAAAGGATAATTCGTATCTTGAACGGAATAGCACTAGATGAACCTATTTTTCACAAGCTAGCTACAGAATAACACATGCAGCAAAGGAAACACTAGATTCCAATTTCGTAGCCTACAGAATAACACATGCTCAGGAAAGTGTTGGGATCTCATTTTCCAATTCATGGGAAAGACAATTCTACTAATCCAAAAGAAGCATCTCAATTCCCAACCAAGAAACGAAACATAGAAAGAGAGAGAAAGAAGGGACTGCTACTTACTCTGAGTTCGAGGCAACGGAGCCGTGGCAGCTGCGCGACGACATTGAGCAGCTGGCTCCACTGCTCGGCCACGGCCATCTCGAGAGCAGCCTCCAAGGTCTCGAGCTTGGACAGCGGGCTGACCACGGAGATCGTCTGCAGCCGCCAGAGGACGAGCCCCCCGATGGTCTGCAGTTCCGGTGTGTGGCGCAGACAGATCCTGACCGGCGGTCTCGCCCTCTCAGTCATCGGCCAAATCCTATGCTTCTTCACCTCGGGCGGCACCACCCCGGCGACGAGGTTCTTGAGCCCTGACGCGTGGCTGAGAGTCAGAGCAGTCACGGTCGCCTCCATCAGCTCGAGCGAAGAAAGGGAGTCGGAGGAGATGTCGAGGCGACCGTCTCCGGAGGCGGCGGCGGCGGCACCCGCGCCCGCGGCCGCGAGATCCACCGCGAAGATGGCGAGAGTCTGGAGGCGGTCCAGGTTGGCCACCGCCTCGGAGAGGTCCCGGGCAGAACAACGGCAGGCGACGAGGAAGAGCTCCTCGAGACCTGATAGGCCCGAGCACCAGCTGAATCGGACCGTGACGAATCCGAGCGCCAGCCTAGCCAGGCCAGGGCAGCGGAGACGGCCGAGGGGGAACTCCATGGGGGCCTTGTCCGGGACGGCGACGTCGAGCATGACGAGCTCCGTGACGGCTCGCGCAGAAAGCAGATCCAACCACCGCCCCATCATCTCCGGCGATGGCAACCGAGAAGCATCGACCCGAAGCGAATCCACGGGGCCGGGGTGGTTCTCGATGATCTTGGTGAGGTTCTTCGCCTGATCGTGCGGTTCCGCCTCGAGGAACGGCGGGAAGTCGACCGCGTGCAGGAGGTCCACGTCGCGGAGGACCAGCGGCGTGTTCCTCCACGCCGTATCCCACGGCTGGGTCGCCACGCGGCTGAAGGTGAAGAGGTCGCGGTACGGGTCGAACCGCCGCAAGCACGGGTACCGGGGGCGGCGGCGATCGCGTGCCGGCAGAAGCGCGTCCACCTCCGTGTCCCAGAGGAGAAGGTCGGCGCAGCGCTCCGGCGGAAGCGCGTCCGTGACTCGCACGGCGACCGCATCGACCACGCCCAGAGGGTTCTTGGGAGATAGCGCGGCCTCCAGCGCACGGCGGAGCAGCCTCGCCGTCATGCGCTGCTGGACGGTAGTCTGCATCACGGGCGGGCGGGCGGTGCTCGACGCGGTCCGGGCGGGGGGGCTGGGCTCGAGGCGCTCCGGGCGGTGGTCGGTGCGCTGCGGGCGGCGGTGGGCGACGAATTGGGGGGAGAGGGAAAGCCGTTGCAATTTCAATTTGCAATGGGTTCCGTTTGGGGGCGGCGGCCAGCGGGCGGTTATTTTGTTTATTGCAAGTAAATCCGAAAATTTTCACCTCGGCAAAGCTCTGCTGGGCTGGGCTGAGCCTAGAATGTCTTTTTTTCTGTTTTTTTTTTCTTATTTATTTTTAAAAAAAAAGAAAAGAGATGTCATGTAGGTTCCTCTATTTACTCTTAAAATAACTAGGTGTCATCTAGGTCCAAACATATCATCGCCCGTTCTATAAGCTGACTGTACATTGAAGTCAACCCGGCACGTGGACCCACTTGTCAGGACCTCCTCTCTTTTTTCCTCCGACTCTCTTGTATCCGGGCCACGCGTCATGTTTTTTTTTCTCTACGTATAACATTTAACTTTTTTTTTTTTGCGAAAAGTATAACATTTAACTTTAAACTTGTATGTAATCCGATCCTCTGCTTCTTCTGGGCTTGGCATCGTGCCAAAAAGGATGACAAATAGAGGAAAAAGCACGGTAAAAGAAAGCTTATTTGGCATGTAGATTATATTATATTATTATTTGGTCATAATTAAGAAGCTTACTTAAGCTGTACTATAAACATGGGCAAAAAAAGATGCTTTTACTATGGTTTTTCTCTAATAATAATACTAATACTAAGACCCCTCAACAGGGAAAATTCCTTGCCTCTTTTGTGCTCCCGTCCAAAAAAAAAATGTAATTACCGTTTTACAAGAAGTCAAATAGTTTAAACTTTCACTAAATTTATATAAAAGTATCAATACTCTCACAATACAAATAAAATAATTATTATTAGATTAGTTATGAAATATATTTTTATAATAAATTTATTTGAAGACATAAAGGTTAATATTATTTAATGTTGTTCTACACTGTACCACAAGTCAACCAATGTAGTACGCAGTGTTGGCCAACAGTGTCTACTGTTCATGAACGGGCGGAGCGCATCCTGTCATGAGGGCGTGTTTGGATCATTGAACTAAACTTTGTCCATCATTGATAACATGTAGAATATGGACTAATTAAAAAAAAAATTCTCTAATGAGTTATATTCATCAATTGGCTTCTATTGTTTTTTCAAGAAGTCAAATAGTTTAAACTTTGACTAAATTTATATAAAAAGTATTAATAATATTCACAATACAAAATAAATACCATTAGATTAGTTATGAAATATTTTTTCATAATAAAATTATTTAAAGACATAAATGTGAATACTATTTAATGCCATTCTACACTTTACCAAAAGTATATATAAATACAGTATACAAAAGAAAATAACGACAAAAAAAATAGTTCAGGTTTGGTTCTCAACTTCACCCGGACTCCTCTGACTCCACCGCCGAGGCAATCTCCAGCTGGGCCCACCACAGCGGGTTATCCCTGGGCGTCACCTGCTCCGGCGACAATCCGGTGACGCCTCTCAGCGTCCTCATAACCTCGCCCATGTCCGGCCGCTTCTCCCCGTCGTCCGAGCGCACGCACAGCCTCACGACGTCGCGCAGCGCCTCTAAATCTTTCTCAGGCACGGCCGACCTCACCGTCGGATCAACCATCCCACGCAGCGGCCTCTTGCCGTCCAGGTAGCTCGACGCCCAGAGGACCAGCAGGCCGTGGTCCTCGGAGAATGGCAGCCGCCCCGAGATCACCTCCAGCAGCAGGATCCCGAACCTGTACACGATGTCCATGTCATCCTGCTGCTTGTCAGAGATCTTGGCGTCGTCCTCCTTCCGGAACTCGGCTTCTCTAACTGCACAACATGAGAAGGAGCTATTCTGTCAGCTACTTAACAATCAATCAATACAGGCAACGTGCATGTTCTTCAGATATCAATCAAAGCACACCTAACAAATGAATGGGATTCAGAATACATTCAGCACCATTGCTGTCTTTTTTCTTTTTTTTTTTAAGGTACCATTGCTGTCTTTCATCATCAGCAAAAGGAAAGAACTGTATTTCTCTAGGCATCGAGATGCAGAGGTGGAGAGGGCACTCACTATGCAGATGCTCGAAGAGGGAACCGCACGGAGCGTACTCGAAAACCATCATTCTTGTGAACGGATCGTCGCACGTGCAGTAACCAAAGCAAGTTCATCAGGTTCTTGTGGTTCACTCTGGACAGAACAGATATCTGAAACAGAAGCGGTTAAATGTTCAGTCAGTAAGAAAAGACACACAATAGTGAAAAACTAGTTGACTTGACCATAGCTTTGCACATTGCGTAATAACCTTGTTCTTGAATTGCTCCTCAGACCTATCGGTCCAATCTTTGGCAGAGTTAGCTGAAGTGGAGACTACTGCTATTTCGACTCCACTCGATAGAGTTCCCTTGTACAGCGTGCAGTTGGACGAGGAGCCGATCACATTGATGAAGTCCTCACAGGCTGCCTGTAGCTCTGCCCTTCCTAGAGAAGGAACACCTGAACACAGTATGTACAACATCACATAAGTAACTAACTGACATGCTGCAAATAAAGGCAATTTGTATGCAAGCAGCCTGATGAAATTATGCTAGTCTGATGAACTGTGCCCATTTGGTTTGACCTATAAGCTGTTAATGGTGAGAGACTGACCTGCCACGAAGGCTTTACTGAGTGGTCCACTGAGTCCAGTAGACCATGGCATGACAGTGGTATCCTTCTTTCGCCGAGAGAAGAGTAGATACACAGTGACAGCAGATACAGCCGCAAAGAGAACTGCTCCACCGATGGCTATTATGTAGATTGCCCAATGAGGTAAAGACTTGGATGAAGATGGAGGATCAACATGATGTGCCTTGGCTTCTGGGCTTTGGAGTCGTCTTTGGATAACACCCCTGATTGTGCTGTTTGCTGTTAGCGTCATGGATGAATAATTGAACATAGGCTAAGGAATGAACTTGGTGAAGTTGTAATTTTGCGGTTAGGAAACTGCATGCAGTAAAAAAAAAAGAGACAAGAGACTGACTTTGTTAAGGCTTTCCTGCATGATTGCAGTGCTTCATCAGATAGGCCCTCTGAAATCTCTGTATGTCTGTGCAAGTCAGATGACAATTGGCCAGATAACTTGTAGCCCTTGAGTAAGCTGCAGAGATCATCATGTGATGTTAATTTTTGTGTGGCACTATTTCACATATCTGAAAGAATTGTTTTTTTTTCTGATGACAAACATCATTTTTACAAACTTTCTGATGGCAGTTTGACTTAGCAGTTAGCACTAGCAGTTCAGATTGCACATTACCTGTCTCTGCAGGTATCGGTCCATAAAGACGACGAGAATTTGTTCATTTTATAATCTCGGTCCACAAAAGTTAATGGCAGTGTTTAAAATTGTGTTGTCACCGTTTCTTATTTAAATATTACCTTTTGTACCTGAATCCCAACAAGTAAACATACACAAACTGCCACATTTGAAAAGGGGAAAAAATCATCAAGAAATGTTCAAAAGTCAAAACTGTCATTTGACAAGCATAGCTTGCTGTAGAATTGTTTGACTTGACTAATACCTGGTGCTGGAAACTTAAAACAGCAGGCAATAGCGAAGTGAGATAGGACATGTTCCAATGCAAGAGTTGTTTAAATAAGGGGTAACTACACATGCTTGGCTACATGCTGCTTAGGCCATGTTTGGAACGCACGAAATTATCCCTATTCTTGCGCTTTACCTATGAGATTGAAATCGATTTGATTCCTTTGAAATTATATTGCGTTCCAAATTGGCCCTTAACATTCAATTTGCAACTAAGAGACACTTTATCCTGAACTCTGAATCTACTAAGTACTGAGATTTGCTGAAGGAAAACTGAAGATTGAACGAGAACAGCACTTACAACGCCACCACACCTTGCCATCATCTGAGCAACTCAATTCACGATTCAACGAAGATCCACTAGGATCGTTTGCTACTCTCTCCCCAAATCTCAACAGAGGTCTCCCTGAAAAAAACACCAGTACAATTTTCTTAGGCACGAATCCATGCATGTCAAGAACCTAGTCTGTCATCTGTTTTAATATTGCCCCATCAGAAAATTCTTTGCGCCCACCCACCTTGTTCGTTGATTGAAGCACAAGACCCAGGCCTCTGAGACACAAGCAAGAAGCAGGCAGCAGCTCTGATGCTGCGTATCTCCACCATATCTGTGTGTGTCCCCAAGCCCAGGCAAAGAGCCCAAACCTCTTCTCTTCTTCCTACTTCAGGATGTTAAAAAAGAGTAAGAACGAGGGAAGGGAATAAAAGAGAGGAACCACCACCACCGCCTCCAGCATAGATTCGAATGTTTACCTGTGACGCGTGGTGATTAACTGACTGACTGTACAAGCAAGCAAGCTTAGCTAGCTAGCTAGTAGCTAGATGTCGGAAAGCTCGCATCTTTCGCGCTGTGGGAGGGACACACACGGATTGGATTGCATACCACCGCAAGAAACGAATCAAGATGCCATAATCGAATAACCTCCATTTATTTGATCCCCTCCCCTGCAAGATAACATAAAGGAGGATGCCCCAATCTACAGGGACATTCCTCTAGGCTCTTCAGGAGCAAGCAGCTAATGTCTTCTTGCTGGGGATAAACGAAGTAACTGGAGAAGCCAAGGAAGAGAAGAGGAACAAAACAGCTAGGATCTTCTATTGCAGTACCTGTAAAGCTTAGCTTCCCAGTTGCAGAAGAATATTGAAGGCAATCTGGTTGACTGGACTTTGGAGTTTGGAGGATGTCTGTCTGTCCGTCTCCGTCCGTTTGTGGGGCAGCCAGATACGCAGCGAGATGCAGTACCCATCTGGGCTGCTTGCCAACTGGTTGCCCAACACATGGAAACTTCCTTTTATTTATTGTTCTTCAGTTTTTTTTCTTCACTTATTAATTACATATATAGTGTCACCTCTCTACTGGATCACCAAAGAACCTATCGTAGGCAGTGTACTTCGACAATTTCGTAGACACATGCCAAGTCTAGCTAGGATTCAACGCCTAGTAGTAGTAGGCTTGGTGGATGTTAAACACAACTTCGATTTTCTACTACCTTTAACCTTTTTTTTTTTTTTTGAACACAGTACAGACGCAAGCGCTCATACATACGCGCATACACTCACCCCTATGAACGCACACACGCACACCCTACCCCTATGAGCACCTTCGAGAGACTGAACCGGCATATCATCTTGAGATTTACGAAGTCACCGTAGGCGCCTCGTCGTCGACGGGAACGTCTCCTCCCACTGAGGGTGCATCGCCGGAAATCCTGAAATAAATCCAGGAATAATGCGAGCACCTTTAACCTTTGACGTGTTCTACTTTTACGAACAAATTCTTTTTTGCCAAACGAAGCTTAGTGCAAGCATAGACATTGATGTATATGCATGCGCGTTTATTTACTTTTATGAATGCATTGTTCACATTGTTTATTTATATATGTGGGCGTAAGTATTTAAAGGACTTCGCCGGCGTATCTTAGACTGACAAAAAAAAAAGGCATATGCATCTTTGTCAATAGACACGTCAATACGTCATCGATCACTTGAATAAAAAATATAAATACTAAAATATGAAAATCTAAGGCGTATCGAAGACTCGAACATAGATTTATTGTAGTATAGTATACTACAATACTCGAACATAGGTGTCGTCCTGTTCCTTTTCATGGATATGTTTCACACTTTCGTGCCAATTTTACATGCCACCTGCCTCGTGTCTTGGTGGGTCACTGGTCACTATAGCTATGACCGTGTCAAATAATTGAATTGTTTGAGTGAGTAGGCTCAATACAAATACCATATATTAAGAATGGTGGTAAGGTTTGTTATTTTTTAGCAAAGTTTAAACTATCCGACATTTGGTTTTTTATTATTATAGGTGTATTGTGTTTGTTTTGTATTGCATCAAACCACTAAAACAGACAAACCAACTTTTCAATAATTAATCAAAGTTGGAAGGTCAGAACTGAATTGTAGCTTTTTGTTATGCAATTTGGATAACGAGGAACAAGATAAAGGTCACTCAAGAACTTTTTTTAAGTTCTTTTCGGGAGAACACATTGGCTAAGATTTTGAACTCTAAAGGCAGTGAATAGATTCTCGATGCTTGCAAGCTACTAGCATCGAGAGCCATATATCGAATGGATGATCATTCATTTTCGTCTTGGGCTTTAGTTATAAATCTGTAATAAGATTATTTTTTGGGTGTGCCACTATAATAAGCATTCACCCATGCTTCTTCTAAGTAGAAGACTGAAATCAGATATTTTTTTCTGTTATCTAAAAAACACTATATATATGCCCAAGCCAATTCCAAACTCCAGGCCACGTACAATATATATAACATTTAATATATGATGGTGATATGTGCAGGAAATCGTCTCCTGCTACCTGACGTCGCTCCTCATTTGAAGTGTGCATTTTATTTTTCTTTTCTACTCTATTACTATTAGTTGATGTGTCTATGCATTGGAGAGTTTTTTTTTTACAAGTGATGGTTAGACAATCTATGTTCCCATCTTCACTTAAATTTTATAACATTTTTGGACCGTGCCTTCGCTAGCGCTGCACTTTTGTTTAATGTACTTGTTTATTATCCTCGGTAAGTTCATGTCTTGACCACTAGAGCAAGTCAATTCACAAAATTGTGGAGTAGATTGGTGACATGGATTGACCTGGTATGGTGTTTTCTTGAATACCTCATCTTTACCATCCTCTTCTCCATGCAAATTAAATGATGGAAAAAAAAAACAAAGCGCCTATGTTTGCCAATTTTATCTCTGCTAACACAAGCTAATTGGCATGGATACAATGACACCTCTGTTTGCTACTTCCTCCTTTCCGAATTACAAGTTATTTAAGATTTTCTACTATACATACGCTCGTTTTGTTGATGCTAATTTCAGAATGAACTAATTAGGTTAGTAAAGCTCATATATTATTCTAAACCAACTGGAGTTACTATGTTTTTTTTATATGGAGTTACCGTGTTTTCGGAAATGCTATGAAATGGTCATCTACCATTTCGCCATTATTCATACGGCCACACGGGCAATGCTACGGTATATCCTCTAATTACTAGGATCAACTAGATCTAAACAAAGATTTTTATATCTAAACTCTCTGTATTTATCATTTTTTACAAAATTAAAAATTAAATAAATATATTTTAGCTATTATCTCATAGGAAGTAATTAAATGAATGGCTCACAATTATTTGTAGATACCACAGCAAGTCTCTATTCACATCATCTATTTAAACAGGTTGGATGCCCAATTAAAAAGGGTTAACAGTCTGATTAAATAGAAACGACTTACCACAATGTGAAGTTTACACAATGCACGAGTATTTAAGACTAACAGTGTGGGAATTTTGTATGTGGTGAGGACGAAGATTGGATTGAGTTGTGAGGAAGGTTCGTGTTGCATATTTCATGGCGTATAGTATGTCATCATGCATAAATGGTAGGCTGTTCATCTCATATCATGCATGTTTAGAGAACATGCAGAATTAAATTCGGCATGTGTGTGGGTCACGCATGTTCCAAACTCAAACCAATTTAGGTTTGTGTCATCGAACCGACGAATCGGGTCATCTCGACATCTCCTGTATATATGGCCTCTCCTCTGCGTTGATTGCAATGCTGCCATTTTAGTGATTTATTTTAATATAGTTCCACTGAAACACCAACAGTTGGGTGTTTGGTCTAGTGGTATGATTCTCGCGAGTTCGATTCTCGCAACACCCCGTTTTCCCCCCCTTTTTTTTTGTGGACAATTTGTCCTGAGATTTTCTTATTGGGTTTTCTTATTATCCTCTCTGTTTGTCCTGCCATCTCAGGCATATGATTTCATGCCTTTATGTGGCCAAACACTTCCATATTAAGTTGGTAGTCGTTTAGAAACAAGCGCATGTGCATTAAACGACACTTAGACGTGGTCAGCTAGTGCTTGTCCATGGCAAGCATTTAGACAACCCAAACGTGATACAAGCCTACAACAACACGAATCCACTCTGAGCTGCCCCTCCCCCAACCCATACTCCTGTAGCCATCACAATCATACATTGTCGTGCACGCGCGGACGCGAACATGTGGATCGATGCAAGCACATCCTCATGCACCACCATCGAAAAGGGCTGAATGCCTAATATTTCTGTTGTTCCCAAATTTTTAAGTGAGCACGACATGCCTCCAACACAAATTCGTTACGCCAGAAAACAGCACACTTACATCACAGAAATCGCACCAGAATTGCGTCACACTGTCACATGCATTTTCAAGTACCAAGGACATAACATTTAGCGACAACAGTACCATGCATTAACTATCATAATGATGTTATGCTCAAGAATTCCATAACGGCGACCCAAATCTCAGTGACAATTCCCAGCCAACTCTACCCAGATGGTAGCGGGGGGAAACATCAGTGCTTAAACCAAATCTAGTTCACGGTTGCATTTGCAACTTATACACTCGATCCTTCTGACAAATATCGCACAGGATCATGTGAATGGGCAGCGAGCCCCTCTTTACCGGAAGTAAATGGACACAAGGGGGATGTCGACGTCATTGTCGTCATCGTCCTCACAGGCCACCACAACGTCCAGATGGCGGCGGTATGAAGGCACCTCCACCTTGGCCACCTCCCTGGCAACATCCACCACCTTCTTTGTCCAGCCGCTCCTTGTGCCTCGGGAACATGGAGTTGTAGAGCAGCGAGGTCCCACAGGATATGCTGTACGCATTCAAGCCCTTCTCCTTGAGCCACTCCAGGAGCTCCCTCAGCGTGATGTTGCCAGTTACGGTCCAGCGGTCCCAGACAGTCCAGGACATGTCTTGGTGCTTGATGGTCTTGGGTGGCACAGGTTCCGCCATGGAGAAGAGCGGGATTGCAAGGTTCGCAAATGTGTTCCGGTAGTCTTCAAACGTGTGCCCACCAGCGAGGACTTTGTAAAGCTCCAGGCAGACAAGTCCAGTGGCCATTGCAGTTGAGGTGGCGATGGCTGGGATGATTCTCCCCGCTATGAACTTCGCCTTCAACTTATCAACTTCAGGGATGCTGTAGTTCCTAGCCCGCATATTCGCAAAGCCAGCAATCAAGTCCATATGGAAATTGGTATCATCATCCTGCATATAATAAAATTAATCAGCATTGAACTTCTGGATGCATAATAATTTTCATCCTAGAGACATGGATACCCACCAAGAAACAGCTAAAAGAAATTAGGCATCTAACACAAGCTACGGTACAGAAGGTTTTAGAAGTGGTTAACTAGACCTACTAACCTTCTCAAACTGTATAGGGTTCATATGGAATCCTGGTGGCAATGTTTTAGAAATTGCTTCCCGCTTTGCAATAAGCTCTTCAATGACGGCAGCATCATCAACAGATGCAGAGGATAGGCTAGTAGCCTTCTCATCTGTCTCTATCTTAACACCCTGTTTTGGTTGGAAATCCGGAACGATGACCTTGTCCACAGCTTCAGCCAGTTTCATTGGGTTTTTCGCCCAATCAGGTATGGGTATTCCAAATGTCTCTGCCCTTAGTATAGAGGCAGCCAACAAGAAGTTGAGGTGACTTGAGTCGGAAGATGAGAACTCCAGAGGTCGCGGGAACCGCTTAGGAGCAGACCAGAAAGGAGCACCAGAGCTAGTCATTGCGTCTTCAGGGAAAGTGAATGTCAGCTGCTTTACACGGTTGGCGAAATAATCCTCAAACCTAATATAAACCATCAACAAAAAAACAGAGCAAGAATCATTAGACTTATACTAGTTCAACAGGGGGTGCAGTGAAATAAATGTGAAACTAAGCTGGTGCATGCAGCTCCAAGATCAACTATGAAAATTAAGCAACAATGGTGCAAGGGGTAGAGAAGGGAGTGCACAACTTACTTAAGCCGGGCCCAGGTAATACAATCTTGGAATGTCTCGCACTTGTCTGTCTCAAGGCATTCAATAACTCGCTCAAGTTGGTCCCTAGCCTGAGCATCACCAGCAGTTCTTGCTGCAGTTGCATATCCACCGGGGTTCGACAGGAAAGCATTTACTTCAGTAGGAGTCTTCTCAAGTAGACCCTCAAACTCAGACCTAGCCCATGTCAGGCAGTGATCAATATTGTGAGGAAATGAATGTACAGTGCACATAGGTGCCTGCTTTTCTGGTGGATCTCTGGATGCCCCATAGTTTTCTGTTAGGTGAGGAATGACCATCTGTGTGTTGCACTTGGCACCCAGAGTACCTGATTCAAGAAGTGGCTTCTGGAAATATACACATCTGGAGTCAATGTACATTCTTGCAGTGACATTGTCCAATGCATTAACAACAGCATCCAAGCTCTCCCAAAAGGCATCATTAAACACATTTTCAGTCTCAGGACTTGCTCTGTTCTGAAGGGCCTCCACATGAAGCTTAGGATTAATTGCCATAGCAGCAGTTGCAGCAACTGTGGACTTGGGCTGTCCAATGTTCCAGTCACGGAAGAGAAACTGTCGACTCAGATTGCTTTTCTCTATAACATCATCATCTGTCAGTCAGCTTCCCATTTTGACTGCAAGAAATACCCATTAACGCAAGGTTCTTCAAGAATTCACATCCAAGAGCCCCAGAACCAACCATGAAGATTTTTGACTGCTCCAGTTTCTTTTGAAGCTAAGCCCCAAAGACACTAATTTGTGCATCATATCTACTGTTCTCTGGCTTCAAATCACTAGGCTCCAACGGTTCAACAGGCAGAGATTCGACAGAATCAAAGTAGAAGAACTGTAAAATCAAGTCCGCACATTAGTATTAGAAATTTTCTGCAAACATATACTCTCCAGTCAAATATTCTCAAACAATTTTTACCTTATAACAGTCCCAAAGGTGCAAATTTGGCTACAATTTTCTATTAGGATATATTCTAATGAACTTATATGATATTATGGAAGTTCTTTATATTTCCACACTAAATATATTTTACAAGTTAATAGACTGCCAAAGTTCAGAAGTTTAATATCGGATCTTGTCTAAAACATCTATCGTTTTTGACAAGGGAAAATAGAAATATATAATACAATACCTGGTAAAGTGGATGGAATTTCCCTGAGCATGCTTTAACGACCTCCTGACCTACAATACCACCAAACATTGCAGCCATAGGATTCAAAACAGCCCTGGAACCACTTGCGAAATGCTGCAGGAGCTTCTTGTCAATTTCTTCAATCTTACTATCACCAAGAGTTTCATTAATACTAATAGCAAGATCTATCAGCTTCTGTGCATCATCAGCTGACCCAGCAATAGGGAATCGTGTCAACTCAGTCCTAAACTTGTCCAAAGCTTGGAAGGCCAGATGCAAAAGAGGTGGGCGGTCAAACTTGGAGAAATCACTCATGAGAAATTCTCCTGGCTCCTTGATTGCCTCCTTCAAGGTTTTGAATTTAAGAACCTTCGGTGGCTTCACCTGTGTAACAATACCGCCTCTAACGTAAGTGCCATATGAGGTGGTGTCTTCTTCTAGAGTAAAAGAATAAGGCCTTGCACTCTTAATCTTTCTTGGTTTTCCATCATTGAGTTCAGTCATCCCATGCACTTCAGAGAAAACAACTACATCACCATCCTGGAACTCCAAACGCTCATCATCCACACAAGAAACAAGTGCTGGATTGTCATTGCTGATTGATGCCACAATTCCTGTATGTGGTTCCTCACCATCGACATCCAAAACAGTAAACTCAGGACCAAAATCACAGAAAATACTGCCAAAAAGACCACGGACTTCTGACTTAATGAAAGCAATTGGTGGCTGGTGGCTATGACAGTAATCATCAAACTCAACTGCTTTTTCTATGCTGATATCAGTAAAGACCACAGCCTGTAAGTTGACCAGCAAGTTATCAGCATGAGAATAAGGGGCAACCAAAATTTAAAATTCTAAATAAAGAATATATTAAAATATATTTAATAAAGTGCAATACATTAAATCAACTAATCCCCCTTAACAAGGAAAATATTTTCAAGTGAAGCCCTATCTGGGAGAGCACCAGGTCAAGAATTCTCAGGCTATAGAGTTTGCAGGCAAAAATAAAGTGGTTTAAGCATTTAACATTAGCTAACCTAAATTAGGAAGCAGGTGACCCCCCCCCCCCCCCCCCCCCAAAAAAATACCCCCAATCTATCCCCCAGCTCAAGCTCCACGAAAAAAAATGGAGCTATAGACACCCAGATCCACTGGAGCTCACCCAAACATACCATACATGTATTGTGCAAAAATAATTGCCACCATTTCAAACAGGAACATGGCCTCGAAACTTCACTAAAACCCTAGAAAAATAGATAGAACCTTCTACGTACAATGCTAGCATAGAAGAATATATGCAAGAAAAAAATGCATTAATGCATTAATGTGTGTCAACAGATGCGGATAAACCATTTGGTGGCTTTCTACTTGGTGTTTCTACTAAGCAGTTGACACATTAACACCTTTTGAGTACTCCCTCTGACCATTTTTATAACGCGTGTTTCACAGGGGACAATTTTCGAGGATGTATATTTGAACATAAACTTCTCTTTCAATATATTGTCAATAGGAATTTACATGACTTGTTACTGAACTGATATATTTAACCTGATTGTTGATCAATTTACAGAGTCTAAACACATTTTTATACAATACAAACACCTAAGCAAACCACAGATCCATGCTCATGTACCTGAAAGTTAGAAAGCTGCTCCTTGGTCAAATCACCAGTTATGGTAGAGATGATGATAGCATTGTTAAGCTCTTGTAGCTTTGGAACACAAGCTTGAGCACGGTTTTGCCCAACATCCTTCTCTGAGAGGAAGAAGTTGCTTGACAAGTCCCATAGCTCGACTTTGCCATCATCATGCAAAGTTACAGACTTGACACCAGCAAGGACAAGGTTTTTTGCTGCAGAAATTAAATGGACATAAGCAAATCATGTATACAAACAGAAAAAAGCAAAAGATATAATCTGAATTCTCTTAAGCAATTTAAAATTCACAAGTTAAGCATGATATATACTGGACAGTAAATATCGATACAATGAAAAGAACTGACACGCTATGACAAACATGTTTTGCTTTTAGATCTGAAGCTCACATGTTGCACAGGTGACTAAAAGCATTACATCATAAATCCAATTCTAGAAAGCAACAAGACTAACTACCATTTGCGGATAAAACATGTTCAATCCTTTGGCCAAGTGACACAGGAGATTTTATTGACCAGCAACCAGGTGCCACTTCAGGATAGCAATTGGTACTAAGGACGAAAACAGAGTGAGCTTAATGCACATGTGCGGTGCAGAAAGCTTTGACATCATAAGATGTGTAGAGACCAACATTCTGAAAGTTAGGGCCTGTTTGGTTCAAGGGACTACAGACTAGGGACTAAACAGGGATAGTAGTCCCAAGTAGCATCTCTTGAGAGACTAGTGGACTAGGGACTACTAGTCCCTCTTTTAGTCCCCATGTTTGGCAATTTTATACGGACTAAATGGGACTAAATTGTAGTCTGTTGTCTCTAGTCTCATGGGAACCAAACAAGCCCTTACTTAGGGGCAACACTGCTTGAGACAGATTCAGTTCACAAGAATACAAATTGCAGCTAGTCTCAGAACAAGTATTCATGTGTAATCACAGAAAGCACTAGTACAACTTGACGGTTTGAGTATCTAATGCATCCATAAGACTGCTTGTAGAAAAATTGAAGAGTTTAATATAAGCTTTCAGGTGTACAAGTTCAAATGTTATTGAAGTGTTTATACAAACATGGAAACAAATCAATGAAAAGTACGTGAGAAAATTGAATAATTGAGGCAATGAGCTACATATCGAAATCCTACAGCACACCAGCTGGTGGCAGCATCTTACTCTTACACAGAGAAAGCATCAACTTACAAAAGGTAGTAACACAACAATAGACAGATTTTGCGAGATCAGGTCGGCCAAGGAATTAAAAGCACACGATTAAGATAAACCAGTTGGCCCTTATCTCACAATAGAGACATACCGATCTCAGCGCCTAGTCCCTGAAGCCCAGAGACGAGGACGTTGGAGCCAAAGAGGCGCTTCATAGTCTCGCGCCCATAGACGGCGAGCTGGCGACTGTGGAGGTCCTCATCGATCTCAGGCGCCCTGCCAGCCATCTCCGCAACCACCTGCTTCTCCTTGTCCTGAGCGGCGGCGGCGGCGCGGGGGACCTTGGTGCGCAAGTCCTGGACCTCGCCGGCGTCCACCCCCCGCTTCTGTGGAAGCATATAGAGTATGAGGCCGCCGAGGAGCGCGAGCACGGCGGCCGCCGCGAGGAGGTACGAGGCGGAGAGCGGCGGCGGCAGGGGCAGGCGCGTCAGATCCAGGTCGTGCGGTGGCCGGGCTGAGCGGCGGAGCCTGCGCGGATCGGGACAGGACAAGGTGAGGCGGGGAGCGCGTGGGGGAGAGGTGGAGCTGGATTCGATGCCCGGCGAGCAGACCACCGCTCTCTGCTTCAGCTCTGGTCTGGTCTAGGGTTTTGAGGACGGAGGAGTCCGGGAGAGAGAGAGAGAGAGAGACGGAGGGCTAAATTGTAAAAGGTGGCGCGCATTGTGTCGCTGGACTCGTTCTATTGGTTGGTGCGGAACTGCGGATGACGGAAGGGGGAGGCGCCGAGGCGGCGGCCCAGCAGGCAGAGACGAAGCTTCTCGTGGAGTTGACAGGTAGGCCATGGCCTGTGGGCCCACTTGGCAGTGTCTGTAAACTTTTGCTTTCCTGGCAGGCGCCGAGACGAGAATCTGGTTGGCCGCCTTCCCTGGAGAGGAGGTGTCCTCTCGACTTCGAGAGAGAGAGAGAGAGAAAAAAAAAGGCTGCAAAGTGGGCCACCGCTATGATGACACGTGGGACAGGTCAGTTACGGTTCCATAGAGGTGTAAAGAAAACCTAACTACGTGCAATGGAATGGATTACGCAAAATTTCTACTGGTGTTTGCATAAACAACGATCGCAAAACACTACGTGAACATTTTTTTTTTATAGAATGAAGTGGTCCATCATCAACTCACTCTCTAATTTTTTTTAGTTTATCGAATAGAATGAGTTGATGTATTACTGCCTTAGCAGGCCCCAAGCTACTACCGGCGACGATGGCCACGTCGCCCGTAAAAACCTCGGCCGTCGGATCTCGATCGGACGGCTCGAATCAATCTAAAAATCGCTTTCGTGGTCACTGTTCACGCATCTTTGCTACACGCGCACGAGAAACGTACCCAGAAGATCAAAGTAAGCCCTTTTCCTTTGTAGAAAAATTTCTAGAAAATTCGTAAATAAACTAGAACCAATCTAGAACGTACCTAAATATTTTCCGCCTCTTCTTCATCATCCAAAAAAATCCAATATAATTTCTAAATTCCTCTCGTTCGCGTTTTGCCGGTAAATTTAGAAAGTTTATACCTTATCCATCCAAGCTCCGAATCCCGTAATTCTTCCACAAAAATAAACTAAAATAAAATCCTACATATTCAAATCATTTTTTTTTATTTTTGGTGATTATCATTTTTATCATTGATAAATCATAAAACTGTAGAATCACCATAAAATCAACACAGGCATATCAACACATGGCGCGACAAAATACAAATATCGTTATTATATTCCGAATATATATTTGAAATAGTAACTCCACGCATCGCTAGCTGGCCAGATCGGCCTGTCATAGACAAAGGTTACTTATTTCACCTTCTTTTACACTTCGTCAGACCACACAGCGTAAGCTATGCCAACAATCTTCTTCTGCTAATAGAATAAAATATAAAACATAGGACGATATATTTGCAACAAAAACAAAACGAAAATATTCATATAGTTTGTATTATATTCAATTGTAATATATGGCATATCTATTTTACTATATATATATATATATATATATATATATATATATATATATATATATATATATATATATATATATATATATATATATATATATATATATATATATATAATAACATAATAAAGCACGGAGTGTTTCTGTTGGCTCACCGTCGTCGCCCCTTTTTACGAAAAAGTCCTTTTTTTTTTTGTTTATTGAACCCGCAGTACACGTTTAAGTCGCGGCTGAACCGTTATTTTGCATTTTCTCAAAAAAACCCCTGACATTTCAGGTAATCAACCCGCCGTCTATATTTAAGTCAGCCGAATCGTTTTTTTTGTTTTAACAGAAAACCCCCTGACTTTTCGGTTAATCAATCCGCAGTTTATCTAAAACAAAATTATCCATATCTTTTAAACCGTAACTCCGATTTTAACATGTTATATATGAAATTTGATTAGAAAAATGTGTAGAATCTAAATATGATGTTATTTTTAACTGTTAAATATTTTTAAAATATTATTTTTGGTGCACACTTAATCTATAGTGCACGGTCCATTGTTCTTTCGTACCGGCGGTGATCCGAATTGCAAATAAACACCCATTAAAACCAGATTGAGAGGAAAGAAAACATCGATAACCACGCATGCACAACTCTGAAAAACCTCGCGGGGAAAAACAACATATTTCTCTTCTTATTCCAAGCGAGTGTGCGTGCGCGCGCGTGAGATAGAGATGCCTTAGGACTGACCACATTCAAACGCGTTTTCGTTATGTGAGCACTGAGGCCACTGTCGGCAACACAAATGTGATGCCATGTGAAAATAAAGGACGTGGACCTATTAGGGTCTTGAGTCATGGTTATTCGGTTAAGAGCGTGTGTTATTTTCTCTCCCGTTGCAACGCACGGGCTCTTTTGCTAGTTTTACTATAACATACAGTACATAATACTATAGACTAGCAAACTCACGGTAGGCGCGGCAACGCCGCGCCCTGGGTTTCTAGTATTCCTCTTAGTCCCATTCCTCACGAGCTAATAGTTACTAGTATAACGAATATGGTCATTCCACTAATTTGACAAAATGAACTCACGATGCATCACACATCTAGAATGGATTGATTACATAAACCAAATACTTCATAGGTAAAGGGGACATGATTTTATTTATTTCTCAAAGCTTTTGTCCATGGAAGACTACAAAAGTTGCATATTGCTTTGGCAAAAAAAAAACTATTTTATCTTCCTAAGCCATAGTCATAGTCTAATTTCAATCCTCAAACTTCAAAATCAACATCTTTATCTTTTTTTTTCGAATACGCACGAGTGTGCGTATCATTCTATAGAGAAGAAGGGGAAAGACATCCCATCAGTTTACAACGTTTGTTACACGGTCACCACCGACCACATCCGCGTACACCCGAAAGGCAACTACTCACGCATAGCCCACCTAGCTAGCCTTGCAAACAATCCGTCGAGATCCCCTCTCAACAGTCCTGCTTGCCTCCAAATCCTCCCCTCGCTATCGAACTGTCGTATGACCCGAGAGGCGGAGGGCACCGCACCGTCAAAGACGATAGCATTTCGGTGCTTCCAGATGACCCACATGCCTAACAGACACAATGCTCGCATAGTTCGTCGGTTCTCTGCACGCTGCTCTTGCCTAACGCACCAAGAGCCCAAGGTGTCGTCGGCCCTCGGCTCCAGCTCCGGCCGTCCTGTCACGACGCTAATCCCGTGCCACACTTCCTTTGAGAGTGTGCAGTTCACCATGAGGTGATTCATCGTCTCATCGTGTTGATCGCAGAAAGGGCATGCCTTCTGATGGGGTAGCCCACGTCTAGCTAGCCGGTCTGACGTCCAGCATCGGTTCTTGAGAGCTAACCATGCAAAGAAACAGCACTGCAGCGGCGCTCTTGACTTCCAAGTGAAATCGGCCGTTGGCGCAACCTCAAGTCCCGCAAACCTTGCCGCATATGCCGAGCGGGCAGAGAATTGCCCATCCTTCTCCCAGGCCCAGACGATCGAGTCTTGCACGTCGGTGTTCAGCTGTACATTCTCCACTCTCGTCAATAGGAGTAGGAACTGCTGTATCGCGGTCTCGCTCATATCTGGTCCAATGTCCCCTGCCCAAGTGGCATCCTCCATAGCTGCAGCTACCATTCTCGTAGATCTCACCCTCTTCGGGACCCGGTCATAAATTAGCGGTGCAAGCTCTCGGACGCGGAAACCGTGTAGCCATCGGTCCTCCCAGAATAGTATTTCTTGCCCATCTCCAATAACTGCCCTGGCCGCCGCATGGAAAATGGCCATCGAATCCTTCGGCACCGATATAGGTAGACCCGACCAGGGTCTAGACGTGTCTGTTCTCTGAAGCCAGGGCCATCTCGCTTGCAATGCTGTGTTTAGCCATCGTAGGTTCGGTATGCCCAATCCACCAGCCCACTTTGGTCTACAGACCATGTCCCACGCAACTGCACAATTTCCTCCATTGGCCTCCTTCTTTCCGCACCAAAGGAACCCTCAGCAAATCCCAACCATCGCTAATAATGTCTTGGGAGGCAAGTCCAGTGCTAGCATAGCATGAATGGGGATCGCACATAGCACAGACGTGATTAGGATTAGGCGTCCGCTCTTCGGCAGCAATGCCGCACGCCAATTTGGAAGACAATTCGCGAGTTGGTCCACGAGACCCTGGAGTTGAGCCTTTGTTTGCTTCCGGATTGTCAGAGGAAGTCCCAAGTATTTGCATGGAAAAGTCCCGCTCGTGCAGCCAAGCAAATCACATACCGCTTGCACCTCCTCTTGGGTGCACCTGATGGCCATTGCTGCACTTTTCGCCATGTTCACATGTAGCCCTGACGCTTGCCCAAATAAATCCAGTAGGGCTCTACAAACTCTGGCCTCAAGCTCCAAGGGCTTGAAGAAAATCATCACATCATCTGCGAACATCGACACTCGCTGCTGAACGCCGGAACGGGCAAGGGGGGCTAGAAGTCCTTTTGCCGCGGCCAGGTTGAAGAGGCGCTGCAACGGCTCCATACACAGGATAAATAGCATTGGGGATATTGGAGCCCCCTGCCGCAGCCCTCTACAGTTGAAGATTGGCTTCCCTGGTGTTCCGTTAACCATGATCCTTGTCGAAGAAGTTGCAAGTAGCCCGCACATCCATGATATCCATCTCCTCCCAAAGCCCATCCGTGCCAACACCTCAAGTATAAACGGCCACTGAACAGAGTCAAACGCCTTAGATATGTCGAGTTTTAGCATCACCGTTGGCTCCTTCAAAGCATGCAAGTGCGTGCTGTGGATTGCACAAGCATGAAGTTGTCGTGCAGAGAGCGACCACGGACAAACGCACTCTGATGGTGCCCCACTAGCATCGGCAGGTCCTCAGTCAATCTTGTTGCAAGAACTTTTTCAAATATCTTGACGGCTCCATGCACTAGGCTCACCGGCCGATAGTCCCGGATATCCATGGCCCCATCTCTCTTTGGCAACAGCGAGACAATCGCCTTATTGATGCTCGGCATTCCGCGCATATCCCCATGGTAGAAGCTGTCGAACGCTCGCATGAGATCAAACTTGACTATATGCCAGCATGTCGCATAAAACCGGCCGGTAAAACCATCCGGTCCCGGCGCTTTGTCCATTGGCATGGACTTAATCATCTTTTCAACCTCGTCCGCCGTGAAGGGGACCTCAAGGTGCGCCAGATCTCTGGACGGAAGATCAATCACATCCAGGTCAATGGCGTGGTGCCTCGCCGGCGCCGAGCCAAACAAGGTCTCATAGTACTCATCCACCATGGCCGCAACGCTGTCCTGCCCGGTGAACACCTCCCCGTTGTGCTGCATGGTCGTGATCATGTTCTTTCGCTGCCGATGCCGCGCATGCCTATGAAAAAATTCCGTGTTTGCGTCCCCCTCTTTCAGGTGTAATAGACGAGACCTCTGTCTCGCAATCGTCCGCTGTAGGGAGCTCAAGCCGAGCAGCTTCCTCTTCAGCAACTTTCGAAGCTCATACTCGCGGTGAGAGAGGGCCCTCAAGTCCGCAGCCATGTCCAGTTTGTGAATAACCTCCATTGCTAGGGCCACTTGTAATCGCACGTTTCCGATCCATCTATCACTCCATCTCTGCAAGGCCTTAGCGGTCGCACGTAGTTTGGCATCCAGCACCACATAAGCATTACCCGTTGATGGCACGGACTGCCACGTGTCGGCCACCACATCGTAGAAGCCCTCGGCCTTCAGCCAGAATGACTCAAACCTGAACCGGTGCCACCACATCATGGATTTAGACGCGGATTTTCACATCTTTATCTTAAAACTCTCAAAACCGTTCAAATTGACTCTCTACCTTTTTTACTACCTCATTCCTCTCGATCCCATTCCTCACAAGCTAATACTTCTAGTTACTACTAGTATAATGAATAGGGTCATTCCACTAATTTGATAAAATGAACTCATGATGCATCACACACCTAGAATGGATTGGTTACCCAAACCAAACACTTCATAGTTAAAGGGGACTGGATTTTGTTTATGTCTCAAAAGCTTTTGTCCATGGAAAACAACAAAAGTTGCATTTTGCTTTGGCAAAAAAACTATTTTATCTCCCTGAGCCATAGTCGTAGTCTAATTTTACTCCTCAAACTTCAAAATCAACATCTTTATCTTAAAACTCTCAAAACCGTTCAAATTGACTCCCTACCTTGTTTTTAAGAGGTTTTGAAGGTGGTTTTGTCTTAGTTAAAAAATCCAATAAATACTTGATATATCGCTATTAAACCATAGACAACCTCCCCACATCAACAGTCCTATTAGTAGGTGTACTCTTCCCAACAGTCTTCCATTGCGACAACTTCACCAGCAAAAACAGTAACATCGATTGTTTGACAGAAACCAAGAGCAGCTTCACCGGCGTCCAAACCTTCATTGCCAGCTTTGCATTTGACTTCGTTGTTGTCTCCTGTCACACCCTAGGTGTCAATTTCCCGTTAAGCAGAGAATTAAGGCTAATCCAAACAAGTCAAAGAATGATTATGAGCTTTAGTTTTATGCTTGGCAAAATTGGTGACAGAGGTGGAGTCAAACTCTTTCAAATGAGACCTAACTTGATCTTTTCAAAAGGCAGAAGCAAATCTCTTTTAGCTAACATATTAACCTTTTTCAAAGTATGCATGAGTGAGCTAACCGAAAACCTTGATCATGTTAATCATCAAGCGTGTGTCATGTTTCTGCATTTCATGTTTCAAATATAGTATTCATATGTTGCTTATGATGTGGTTCATATGTTACATGAATTGTTGCTAATAACATTGATTAAGGAACTTTGTGATTTTATGGTTTGAAATTTCTTTAAATAATTAAAAAAATTCCTATATAAATTTTGTTGTACAAAGTAAGTGTTTTCAAATGAAATAAAAGTTGGGATATATTTTCAAGTTAAATATGTTTAAACTTGAGCTCCAAAATTGAATTCAAAACTGATTCCCATAGCCATTCTTAAGTCCCTGAAAATAAAAATAAAGTTCAATGTTTGATGAATTAATAAATGAATTTTCATAAATAAAAGTTGAGTAACTTTGGTTCTATGAATTGGTATGAAATCTGTAATTTTATAATGAACCATTGTTTGTGATGTTTGATCACTATTTAACCTCTAATTAATTACCTAAACATGCTTGATTAAAACTGTTTTCTGAAGCTCTGAAACTGAATGCAGTTTTAGTTTAGAAGTTCCAAACTTTGAGCTGTTGGATCTTGCAAACCAGAAAGTTGTTGATGCTGACCCTTAAAGCAAAGTTGTTAATCTCATGAAGTTCTACAATCTTTAGTAAGGAAAATGCTTAAGTTTTCATGCGAAATCAAGAGAAAAAGAGAGGAGAAGATGGAAATGCAGTCTGCTACAGTAATCCCAACAGCAAGCAGCCTGCCTGCTCACCACAGTCGCCGACCTTCTCACCATTTCGCTGTCTGGGACACGTAGCCGCGCGCGTAGAAGGGTCAAACCGTTGCTGGTGAACCTGGAGAAGCCAAGCCGGCCTTCTTCTCTCGCTCTCTCTCCCTCTCGCGCTTGCTCTCTCCCTCCCTGTTTCCGTTCAGAGAAGGTGACGCCGCCACCGTGCCCACCCACCGGCGAGAAACTGCTGGTCAGCGCCGTGCACCCGTGGTTGCATGCAGGAGCACTGTGCGGTTGATTTAGGGCCCGCTTGCAGCAACCCTGACTGGCCGGGCCAGCCTGTTCGCACGGCGTGGGCTCTGCCTAGCGTCTGGGCCGCTTGGCCACCCCCAGCGTGAGCCGAGCTGGGCCACTTTGGGCCCTAGTGAAAGCCCTAGTTTGGTTTTAGATAATTGATGAAACCTTGTATGCTAACCTTTGGCTCTAAGTGAACATGAGATAGGTTAGTATACACCAAGTGATGGAGCTAGATGGCAAACCATGATGAAGATGGTGATGGCCACAAGTTGATGGTGATCAAGTGCTCCACATTTGGAAAAGAAAAAAGAGAAAAACAAAAATAGGCTCAAAACAAAGGTATAACCATAGGAGCTATTTTTGGTTTGGTGATCAAGACACTATAGAGAGTGTGATCATATTTATGATAGATAGCCGTACTATAAAGAGGAGAGAAATTCATTGTGAAATGCGGTTATCAAAGTGCCACAAGAATTTCTAACTCATTGCATATGCATTTAGATTCCAGTGAGCTAACTTAATTCCCTTGAAAATGCTTTGAAAAAATGCTAACTCACAAGTGTTGGAAACTTAGTGGAGTTATCACATTTGCACAAGGGATGAAGTTGTAGAAGATTTGGAGTTCACTGTGAGTGACCGGATGCTGGTCCCATAGGGACCTGACGCGTCTGGTACCTAACCCTAAGGTGCGTCTGAGTGACAGTAGGGTGACCGGACGCTGGGGGTGTCCGGTCAGAATTAACCGGACACGACCCTGACACTTCATCTGGCTGGCAAACTGAGCAAAGGAGTGACCGGATGCTGAGGCGAGTCCGGTCAGCGTAACCGGACAAGTCTGGTCACGTTTTTCACTCTCGAGACCGTCTCTGGAATCGATCGGACTCTGAGTGAGAGCGAGTCCGGTTAGTAGACCATCGAGTCCGGTCAGAGGCGCGCGCACAAGCAAGGGTGGCAACGGCTAGTTGTTGGTGCTTCTTAGCGAAAGCAGAAAAGTCCGCAAGCGCACAGAAGTACCGTTGTAGCACTTCACCCGGTGATGAACAGGGTATCATATTTTCCACGAAGAACGATGTTGTAGGAAGTCTCTGAACTAGTTTTCCCAAAGAAAAGAAGAAGGATAACTTGGGTAGTGAGGTCTTCTAAGGGTAGAAACCTTAAAGAAAGAAAGCCTTACCGCTATAACCTTACTTCGGGCACCAGAGATCACCTGGTCTGTGTTGGCATTTCTTAACATCACTTAATACTAGGTTGTCATCCCTACCATGATGCCAGAAATGCTCTGTTGGTATTTATGAGTATACCACCTTGGAATGAATATATGAAATAGAGTCTTCCTAGATCATCCTTCTTGGTAGGCAAGGAATCATCTTTCTATTCTCCAGATGATGAATCTCTATAGTAGCATCCAGCATTGAATATATTGATAAGATTTGCAGTTTCTAATTCTTCCGGTTTCCCCGGAATCTTACCTTGGTCGGCAGGAGGAACAGCATTTGCCAGCTGAGATATTTGTGATTCTATCATTTTATTAAAGCTATGCTGATTCTTAATGGCAGAAGAAAAGCTATCCATTCTATTATTTATTATTTCAAGCATTTTATCATTGGAAACTAATTTTCTAGAAATATTCCCCATTATTTTTCCTTGATTCAGGACTAACTCTCTCAAAGGTGGTTGATTGAAATTATTAAAATTATTACCTGAATAATTACCTGAGTAGTTAGGCCTCTGTTGCTGGTTTTAACCTTGATTCTGTTGAGAACGGTAGTTGGTGTTGTTGTTGAGGTGGTTCACATCCTCTTGAATCTCTGGACAGTTGTTGTCTGAGTGCCCAATGTTTTCACACTCTTCACGGGTCATGCGGGAATTATAAATGTGCATGACTTCTTTCTTCTCACTGGCTCTCTCATCGAGCCTCTTCATTAGCAGGTCTATCTTGGCAAACAACATGTCTACCTCCTTGAGTTGGTGCATACCTCCACCTCTCTTGCGGGTCTGAGTACATTCTTCGTTCCAACCTTGGTTGGACACCATCTTCTCCACAAGAGCTGTCGCTTGTGGGATTGTGAGTGGCAGGAATGCACCTCTAGCAGCAGCATCCATTGTCTCATGGGTGTTGTTGGTGAGCCCGTGGTAGAAAGTCTGCATGAGTAATCAATTCTCCATCCCATGATGAGGACACTCTGAGATATAATCTTGAAAGCGTTCCCAAGTCTCAGGGACAGATTCATCACGCTGTTGCTGAAAACTCAAAAAAAATTCCACGCAGGGCATTCATCTGGCCCATGGGAAAGAACTTAGCTAGAAAGGAAGCGGAGCAGATAGCCCATGTAGTATTCTTCTCTTTATAGCATAGAACCACTGCTTCGCCTTCCCCAAGAGTGAAAATGGGAAGAGACAAAGTAGTATGGCATCTCTGGGAACTCCTTTAATGGTGAAAGTGCTGCAGATCTCCAAGAAATGTTAGAGATGAGCACTAGCATCATCATGTGCCTTTCCATAAAACTGGCTAGCTTGCACCATATTGATGAGTGCAAGCTTGAGCTCAAAAGCTTAATCTCCAATGTTGACTACAGGTCCAGTACGGATGTTGTCCGTGGTTGGAGCAGAGAACTCACGGAGTGTCTTGTCAGCCATAGTCTCAAATTCAGGTGTCAAACTCTGAATCAGGCATTGATCTTTCAAATCAGATGAGCTTCAGATTCTGGCGTAAAAGCTGGAACTTTCTTGAGTTTGGCTCTGGTTCTTCTGATTAATACTTCAGGATCTTTAATATAATTTTTTGGAAGATGAAATCCGATCATACATCACCCTGCATAAGATACATAGATAGATAAACTAAGGATAGGCCTGTTTGAGTAGAGATATGATGGTTTCCTCGAAAACATCAGTGGGTACAAGTGATATCAATATTTCTTCTTGATAGCCTAGCAACCTTCCCTAGCAACGGCACTAGAAATGCTTGTTGGTATTTCTTAGCATCACTTAATACTAGGTTGTCATCCCTAGCATGATGGAGTATGCCACCTTGGAATGAATATATGAAATAGAGTATTCGCAAGCGCACAGATAAAATATCATTGTAGCATTTCATCGGGAGTAATCTAGGTATCGTTATTTATATTTTTACCACTGGGAAGGGATGGCTAAGGAATATGATAATCACTTTGCACGTGTGATAGAGAGATAAACCATATCCAATCTATCTTCTCATAACAGGGATAAGTCATAAGATAAATATATATAATAAATGATAAATGATAAGTCATAAATGATAAAGCTCACTCAGAGTACTCCAATCTATAGCACTAGCATGGTTTAAGTAGAACAGAGAAATATTCCTAAGTCATTCTAATTATAAGTCAAAGCATACTATGATTAGTGCAATTACACCTAGCAATTATGGCAAGACAGCTTCATATCTACGCATAAGGGACATTACTAAGAAAGATCAAGAACATAGCAAGACTTCCTTCGTAACTAAGTCCTATTTCCTTATATTCGGGGAGTGGACTACAAAGGACTCAATGGGAGTGTCACATCCGCGATCTACCACATGGCTCGGAATATAGGATGCATCCACAGGTAAACAATGTATAAGCACCACGCTTACACGTTATCGACCACCCACCCATGATATCAAAGAGTGAACGCTATACGATCTTATGTTTGAATATAAAGACAATCTAACTATACTAAGCATATAATCAAAGTAGACAATGAACATTATAACTAAGAACATAAACAATATATAGAGCAATGTCGAATCCATTGTAACTAGCAAATAAATACAGAAAGATACAAAAGAGAGATTGCAAGGGTTTACCGAGCAACGCTCTTGACAAGATTCGGAAACCAAGCAAAGCTTACCTCTCTCTAGATCTAACCTAGGTAGCTAGGCCCTAGACTATGGTGGAGCTCTGAGGAGATAGGGTTTCTGGCTCTGATGACTTGATCAAATGACTTCGAATCCTCTAAACCCAGGGGGTAGGGTCTTGCTTATATTGGTTGGAGAGATGAACTAGAGCACTCGGTGATGGAAATATTGTTGGGGAACGTTGCATGGGAAACAAAAATTTTCCTACGCACACATAAGATCTATCCATGGTGATGAGCATCTACGAGAGGGAGAGTGAATCTACATACCCTTGTAGATCGCTAAGCGGAAGCGTTAATAAACGCGGTTGATGTAGTCGAACGTCTTCGCGATCCAAATCGCCGAGCGTCCCGCGATCCAATCACGATCCTTCCGATCTAGTGCCGAACGGACGGCACCTCCGCGTTCAACACACGTACGGCTTGATGACGCCTTCACCTCCTCGATCCAGCGAGCGATGGTGAAGTAGTGGTTGAGTTCCAGCAGCACGACGGCGTGGTGATGGTGGTGAGGAACAATCTCTGCAGGGCTTCGCCAAGCGCTACGGAGATTATGACGGAGGAACTAGAGGGTTAGGGTTGCCGCACACGGCTTGGGGAAATCTTGATGTGTCCCGTGTGCTAGCCCTGCCCCTCTATTTATATGTTGAGCCTTGGGGTCTAAACTTGGAGTAAAAGCCTCCTCTAGGTCGGTTTTGCCCGCACAAGGTCGGTTTGGCCCGCAGGGAAAGAGTCCAACTCGGATCCCTGCCGAACCGTGCACAGCCGCACACAAGCGGTAGTACCGCTTCACACAAGCGGTAGTACCGCTTGGGCGGTAGTACCGCTTCACACAAGCGGTAGTACCGCTCGGGCGGTAGTACCGCTTCACACAAGCGGTAGTACCGCTTACGCGGCAGCAAAACTACTTTTGCGCTTTCCAATACCTCGTGGGCTTTATCCCTTTGGCCCATATAAAGTGTTGCTGCACCCGAACACTTCGGTAAACATCCGGAACCCATTCCGGTGAACTCTGGAACTCTTCCGGAGATCGAAACACTATTATCACATATATCAATCTTTACCTCCGGACTCTTCCGGAGATCCTCGTCATGTCCGGGATCTTATCCGGGACTCCGAACAACTTTTGGTCACCAACATAATAACTCAATTATACTAATCGTCACCAAACGTTAAGTGTGTAGACCCTGCGGGTTCGAGAACTATGTAGACATGACCGAGACACCTCTACGGCCAATAACCAATAGCGGGACCTGGATGCCCATATTGGCTCCTACATATTCTACGAAGATCTTTATCGGTCGAACCTCTATGTCAAGGATTCAGTTAATCCCGTATGCTGTTCCCTTTGTTCTTCGGTATGTTACTTGCCCGAGATTCGATCGTCGGTATCACTATACCTAGTTCAATCTCGTTACCGGCAAGTCTCTTTACTCGTTCCGTAATACAAGATCTCGTGGCTAACACTTTAGTCACATTGCTTGCAAGGCTCAATGTGATGTTGTATTACCGAGTGGGCCCTGAGATACCTCTCCGTCACACGGAGTAACAAATCCCAGTCTTGATCCATGCCAACCCAACAGACACCCTCGGAGATACCTGTAGAGCACCTTTATAGTCACCCAGTTACGTTGCGACGTTTGATACACACAAGGTATTCCTCCGGTGTCAGTGAGTTGCATGATCTCATGGTCAAAGGAACAGATACTTGACATGCAGAAAACAATAGCAATAAACTGACACGATCAAATGCTACGTTTACAGTTTGGGTCTTGTCCATCACATCATTCTCCTAATGATGTGATCCCGTTATCAAATGACATCTCATGTCCATGGCTAGGAAACCTTAACCATCTTTGATCAACAAGCTAGTCAACTAGAGGCTTACTAGGGACACAGTGTTGTCTATGTACCCACACATGTATTTGAGTTTCCAATCAATACAATTATAGCATGGATAATAAACAATTATCATTAACAAGGAAATATAATAATAACCAATTTATTATTGCCTCTAGGGCATATTTCCAACAGTCTCCCACTTGCACTAGAGTCAATAATCTAGTTCACATCACTATGTGATTTACATTGTAATGAATCGAACACCCATGCAGTTCTGGTGTTGTTCATGTTTAGCCTTTGGAAGAGGTTTAGTCATCGGATCTGCAACATTTAGATCCGTGTGTACTTTGCAAATATTTATGTCGTCCTCCTTGATGTAATCGCGGATGGAATTGAAACGTCGCTTTATGTGTCTGGTCCTCTTGTGAAATCTTGGTTCCTTGGCTAGAGCAATGGCACCAGTATTATCACAAAACAGAGTCATTGGGTTAAGTGCACTAGGCACTACTCCAAGATCTGTCATGAACTCCTTCATCCAGACACCTTCCTTCGCCGCCTCCGAGGCAGCGATGTACTCCGCTTCGCATGTAGAATCTGCTACCACGCTTTGCTTGGAACTGCACCAGCTAACCGCACCCCCATTAAGAATAAATACGTATCCGGTTTGCGACTTAGAGTCATCCGGATCAGTGTCAAAGCTTGCATCGACGTAACCCTTTACGACGAGCTCTTGATCACCTCCATAAACGAGAAACATGTCCTTAGTCCTTTTCAGGTATTTCAGGATATTCTTGACCGCCGTCCAGTGTTCCATTCCTGGATCACTTTGAAACCTTCCGACCATACTTATGGCAAGGCTGACATCGGGTCTTGTGGACAGCATTGCATACATGATAGAGCCTATGGCCGAAGCATAGGGGATGACACTCATCTTTTCTCTATCTTCTGCAGTCACTGGGCATTGAGTCTTACTCAACTTCACACCTTGTAAAACAGGCAAGAACCCTTTCTTGGACTGATCCATTTTGAACTTCTTCAAAATCTTATCAAGGTATGTGCTTTGTGAAAGTCCTATTAAGCGTCTTGATCTATCTCTATAGATCTTTATGCCTAATATGAAAGCAGCTTCTCCTAGGTCCTTCATTGAAAAACTCTTGTTCAAATATTCCTTTACGCTTTCCAGCATTTCTATATTGTTTCCAATCAGCAATATGTCATCCACATATAATATTAGAAACGCTATAGAGCTCCCACTCACTTTCTTGTAAATACAAGCTTCTCCGTAAACTTGTATAAACTCGAACGCTTTGATCACTTCATCAAAGCGAAGATTCCAACTCCGAGATGCTTGCACCAGTCCATAAATGGATCGCTGGAGTTTGCAAACTTTGTCAGCATTCTCTGGATCGACAAAACCTTCTGGCTGCATCATATACAACTCTTCCTTAAGGTAACCGTTAAGGAACGCTGTTTTGACATCCATCTGCCAAATTTCATAATCGAAAAAGGCAGCTATTGCTAACATGATTCTGACGGACTTAAGCATCGCTACGGGTGAGAAGGTCTCATCGTAGTCAACTCCTTGAACTTGTGAAAAACCCTTTGCCACAAGTCGAGCTTTATAGACGGTGACATTACCGTCCGCGTCCGTCTTCCTCTTAAAGATCCATTTGTTCTGAATGGCCTTACGCCCTTCAGGTAATACTTCCAAAGTCCATACTTTGTTTTCATACATGGATCCCATCTCGGATTTCATGGCCTCTAACCACTTCTCGGAATCCGGGCCCATCATCGCTTCTCCATAGCTCGTAGGTTCATCGTTGTTTAACAACATGACCTCTAAGACAGGGTTGCCGTACCACTCAGGAGTAGTACGCGTCCTTGTCGACCTACGAGGTTCGATAGCAACTTGATCCAAAGCTTCATGATCATCATCATTAACTTCCTCTTCAGCTAATGTAGGCTCCACAGAAACAACTTTCTGCGCTGCGCTACTCTCAGGTTGAAGTAAAGGTTCAATAACCTCATCAAGTTCTATCTTCCTCCCACTCAATTCTTTCGAGAGAAACTCTTTCTCAAGAAATGTTCCGTTTTTAGCGACAAACATTTTGCCTTCGGATCTGAGATAGAAGGTATACCCAACTGTCTCTTTTGGGTATCCTATGAAGACGCATTTCTCCGCTTTGGGTTCCAGCTTTTCAGGCTGAAGCTTTTTGACATAAGCATCACATCCCCAAACTTTAAGAAACGACAGCTTTGGCTTCTTGCCAAACCAAAGTTCATATGGCGTCGTCTCAACGGATTTCGATGGTGCCCTATTTAAAGTGAATGCAGCTGTCTCTAATGCATAACCCCAAAACGATAGTGGCAAATCGGCAAGAGACATCATAGATCGCACCATATCTAATAAGGTTCGATTACGACGTTCGGACACACCATTACGCTGTGGTGTTCCAGGCGGTGTCAATTGTGAAACAATTCCACACTGTCTTAAGTGACTGCCAAACTCATAACTCAGATATTCTCCTCCTCGATCAGATCGTAGGAATTTAATCTTCTTGTTACGATGATTCTCAACTTCACTCTGAAATTGTTTGAACTTTTCAAATGTTTCAGACTTGTGTTTCATTAAGTAAATATACCCATATCTACTTAAGTCATCAGTGAAGGTGAGAAAGTAACGATAACCACCGCGCGCCTCAATACTCATTGGACCGCACACATCAGTATGTATGATTTCCAATAAGTCACTTGCCCGTTCCATTATTCCAGAGAACGGCGTTTTAGTCATCTTGCCCATGAGGCATGGCTCACATGTGTCAAGTGATTCAAAATCAAGTGACTCCAAAAGTCCATCAGCATGGAGCTTCCTCATGCGTTTTACGCCAATATGACCTAAACGGCAGTGCCACAAGAAAGTGGTATTATCATTATCAATTCTACATCTTTTGGCATCAATGTTATGAACATGTGTATTATTACTATCGAGATTCAATAAGAATAAACCCCTCACATTGGGTGCATGACCATAAAAGATATTACTCATATAAATAGAACAACCATTATTCTCTGATTTAAATGAGTAACCGTCTCGCAATAAACAAGATCCAGATATAATGTTCATGCTTAACGCAGGCACCAAATAACACTTATTTAGGTTCATCACTAATCCCGACGGTAATCGAAGAGCGAGCGTGCCGACGGCGATCACATCAACCTTGGAACCATTTCCCACGCGCATCATCACTTCGTCCTTTGCCAGCCTCCGTCTATTCCGCAGTTCCTGTTTTGAGTTGCAAATATGAGCAACCGCACCGGTATCAAATACCCAGGCACTACAACGAGAGTTGGTAAGGTACACATCAATAACATGTATATCATATATACCTTGTTTGTTGTTGGCCGCCTTCTTGTCAGCCAAATACTTGGGGCAGTTCCGCTTCCAGTGTCCAGTTCCCTTGCAATGAAAACACTCAGTTTCTGGTTTGGGTCCAGCCTTGGGTTTCTTCACGAGAGGAGCAACTGCTTTGCCACTCTTCTTAGAGTTACCCTTCTTACCCTTGCCATTTTTCTTGAAACTAGTGGTTTTATTGACCATCAACACTTGATGCTCCTTCTGAATTTCAGACTCAGCGACTTTCAGCATCGCAAACAGCTCGGCGACTGACTTGTTCATCCCGTGCATGTTATAGTTCAACACGAAGCTCTTGTAGCTAGGCGGCAATGATTGAAGAACTCTGTCAGTGATAGCCTCTGGCGGAAGGGGCATCCCTAACTCAGCCAGACGGGTGGAGTACCCAGACATTCTGAGCACGTGATCACTGATAGACCCGTTCTCCTCCATCTTGCAAGCATAGAACTTATCGGAGATCTCATATCTCTCGATCCGGGCATTCTTCTGAAAGATAAACTTCAACTCCTGGAACATCTCATATGCTCCATGACGTTCAAAACGTCTTTGAAGTCCCGGTTCTAAGCCATACAACATTGCACATTGAACTATTGAGTAATCATCAGAACGAGCCTGCCAGGCGTTCACAACGTCTAGAGACTCAACTGGAGCGGGTGGATCACCAAGCGGTGCATCAAGGACATAAGCCTTCTGGGAAGCCGTAAGGATAATCCTTAGATTACGGGCCCAGTCCACAAAGTTACTTCCATCATCTTTCAACTTAGCTTTCTCTAGGAACGCATTAAAATTCAGGGGTGCTACTGCGCGAGCCATGATCTACAACATAAATATTGCAAAGACAACTTAGACTATTGTTCTAGATAATGAGTTTAGTTAATCATATTACTTAAAAACTCCCACTCAAATTGACATCCCTCCGATCATTCGAGTGTAACATGATCCAAATCCACCAACTCAAGTCCGATCATCACGTGAGTCGAGGTGGTTTCAATGGTGAACATCTTCATGTTGATCATATCTACTATATGACTCATGTTCGACCTTTCGGTCTCTTGTGTTCCGAGGCCATGTCTGTACATGCTAGGCTCGTCAAGTTTAACCCGAGTGTTCCGCACGTGCAACATGGCTTGCACCCGTTGTATGCGAACGTAGAGTCTATCACACCCGATCATCACGGCGTGTCTCGAAACGACGAACTTTCGCAACGGTGCACACTCGGGGAGAACACAATTTATCTTGAAATTTAAGTGAGGGATCACCTTATAATGCTACCGTCGTCCTAAGCAAAATAAGATGCATAAAAGGATTAACATCACATGCAAATCATAAGTGACATGATATGGCCATGAACTTGTGCTTTTGATCTCCATCTCCAAAGCACCGGCATGATCTCCATCGTCACCGGCATGACACCATGATCTCCATCATCTTGATCTCCATCAACGTGTCGCCATAAGGTTGTCGCGCCGACTGTTGCTTCCACGACTATTGCTAACGTTTAGCGATAAAGTAAAGCATTACATAGCGCTTAATGATTGACACGCAGGTCATACAATAATTAAAGACAACTCTATGGCTCCTGCCAGTTGCCGTACTCATCGACATGCAAGTCGTGATATTCTATACAAAACATGATCATCTCATACATCACATATATCTCATCATGTAATTGGCCATATCACATCACAACATACCCTGCAAAAACAAGTTAGACGTCCTCTAATTGTTGTTGCAAATTTTACGTGGCTGCTACGGGTTTGCAAGAACCGTTCTTACCTACGCAAAACCACAACGTGGTGTAGTGATTGCTTTTTGATCTTCTAAAAGAACCCTCTTCATTGAAATCGATTCAACTAAAGTGAGAGAGACAGACACCCGCTAGCCATCTTTATGCAACGAAGTTACATGTTAGTTGAAGGAACCTGTCTCGCGTAAGTGTACGCGTAATGTCGGTCCGGGCCGCTTCATCTCACAGTACCGCCGAATCAAATATCAACTAGTAACGGCAAGCAATATGTATACACCCACGCCCACAACTCGTTTGTGTTCTACTCGAGATCTCATCTACGCATAGACCTAGCTCTGATACCACTGTTGGGGAACGTTGCATGGGAAACAAAAATTTTCCTACGCACACATAAGATCTATCCATGGTGATGAGCATCTACGAGAGGGAGAGTGAATCTACATACCCTTGTAGATCGCTAAGCGGAAGCGTTAATAAACGCGGTTGATGTAGTCGAACGTCTTCGCGATCCAAATCGCCGAGCGTCCCGCGATCCAATCACGATCCTTCCGATCTAGTGCCGAACGGACGGCACCTCCGCGTTCAACACACGTACGGCTTGATGACGCCTTCACCTCCTCGATCCAGCGAGCGATGGTGAAGTAGTGGTTGAGTTCCAGCAGCACGACGGCGTGGTGATGGTGGTGAGGAACAATCTCTGCAGGGCTTCGCCAAGCGCTACGGAGATTATGACGGAGGAACTAGAGGGTTAGGGTTGCCGCACACGGCTTGGGGAAATCTTGATGTGTCCCGTGTGCTAGCCCTGCCCCTCTATTTATATGTTGAGCCTTGGGGTCTAAACTTGGAGTAAAAGCCTCCTCTAGGTCGGTTTTGCCCGCACAAGGTCGGTTTGGCCCGCAGGGAAAGAGTCCAACTCGGATCCCTGCCGAACCGTGCACAGCCGCACACAAGCGGTAGTACCGCTTCACACAAGCGGTAGTACCGCTTGGGCGGTAGTACCGCTTCACACAAGCGGTAGTACCGCTCGGGCGGTAGTACCGCTTCACACAAGCGGTAGTACCGCTTACGCGGCAGCAAAACTACTTTTGCGCTTTCCAATACCTCGTGGGCTTTATCCCTTTGGCCCATATAAAGTGTTGCTGCACCCGAACACTTCGGTAAACATCCGGAACCCATTCCGGTGAACTCTGGAACTCTTCCGGAGATCGAAACACTATTATCACATATATCAATCTTTACCTCCGGACTCTTCCGGAGATCCTCGTCATGTCCGGGATCTTATCCGGGACTCCGAACAACTTTCGGTCACCAACATAATAACTCAATTATACTAATCGTCACCAAACGTTAAGTGTGTAGACCCTGCGGGTTCGAGAACTATGTAGACATGACCGAGACACCTCTACGGCCAATAACCAATAGCGGGACCTGGATGCCCATATTGGCTCCTACATATTCTACGAAGATCTTTATCGGTCGAACCTCTATGTCAAGGATTCAGTTAATCCCGTATGCTGTTCCCTTTGTTCTTCGGTATGTTACTTGCCCGAGATTCGATCGTCGGTATCACTATACCTAGTTCAATCTCGTTACCGGCAAGTCTCTTTACTCGTTCCGTAATACAAGATCTCGTGGCTAACACTTTAGTCACATTGCTTGCAAGGCTCAATGTGATGTTGTATTACCGAGTGGGCCCTGAGATACCTCTCCGTCACACGGAGTAACAAATCCCAGTCTTGATCCATGCCAACCCAACAGACACCCTCGGAGATACCTGTAGAGCACCTTTATAGTCACCCAGTTACGTTGCGACGTTTGATACACACAAGGTATTCCTCCGGTGTCAGTGAGTTGCATGATCTCATGGTCAAAGGAACAGATACTTGACATGCAGAAAACAATAGCAATAAACTGACACGATCAAATGCTACGTTTACAGTTTGGGTCTTGTCCATCACATCATTCTCCTAATGATGTGATCCCGTTATCAAATGACATCTCATGTCCATGGCTAGGAAACCTTAACCATCTTTGATCAACAAGCTAGTCAACTAGAGGCTTACTAGGGACACAGTGTTGTCTATGTACCCACACATGTATTTGAGTTTCCAATCAATACAATTATAGCATGGATAATAAACAATTATCATTAACAAGGAAATATAATAATAACCAATTTATTATTGCCTCTAGGGCATATTTCCAACAGTCTCCCACTTGCACTAGAGTCAATAATCTAGTTCACATCACTATGTGATTTACATTGTAATGAATCGAACACCCATGCAGTTCTGGTGTTGTTCATGTTTAGCCTTTGGAAGAGGTTTAGTCATCGGATCTGCAACATTTAGATCCGTGTGTACTTTGCAAATATTTATGTCGTCCTCCTTGATGTAATCGCGGATGGAATTGAAACGTCGCTTTATGTGTCTGGTCCTCTTGTGAAATCTTGGTTCCTTGGCTAGAGCAATGGCACCAGTATTATCACAAAACAGAGTCATTGGGTTAAGTGCACTAGGCACTACTCCAAGATCTGTCATGAACTCCTTCATCCAGACACCTTCCTTCGCCGCCTCCGAGGCAGCGATGTACTCCGCTTCGCATGTAGAATCTGCTACCACGCTTTGCTTGGAACTGCACCAGCTAACCGCACCCCCATTAAGAATAAATACGTATCCGGTTTGCGACTTAGAGTCATCCGGATCAGTGTCAAAGCTTGCATCGACGTAACCCTTTACGACGAGCTCTTGATCACCTCCATAAACGAGAAACATGTCCTTAGTCCTTTTCAGGTATTTCAGGATATTCTTGACCGCCGTCCAGTGTTCCATTCCTGGATCACTTTGAAACCTTCCGACCATACTTATGGCAAGGCTGACATCGGGTCTTGTGGACAGCATTGCATACATGATAGAGCCTATGGCCGAAGCATAGGGGATGACACTCATCTTTTCTCTATCTTCTGCAGTCACTGGGCATTGAGTCTTACTCAACTTCACACCTTGTAAAACAGGCAAGAACCCTTTCTTGGACTGATCCATTTTGAACTTCTTCAAAATCTTATCAAGGTATGTGCTTTGTGAAAGTCCTATTAAGCGTCTTGATCTATCTCTATAGATCTTTATGCCTAATATGAAAGCAGCTTCTCCTAGGTCCTTCATTGAAAAACTCTTGTTCAAATATTCCTTTACGCTTTCCAGCATTTCTATATTGTTTCCAATCAGCAATATGTCATCCACATATAATATTAGAAACGCTATAGAGCTCCCACTCACTTTCTTGTAAATACAAGCTTCTCCGTAAACTTGTATAAACTCGAACGCTTTGATCACTTCATCAAAGCGAAGATTCCAACTCCGAGATGCTTGCACCAGTCCATAAATGGATCGCTGGAGTTTGCAAACTTTGTCAGCATTCTCTGGATCGACAAAACCTTCTGGCTGCATCATATACAACTCTTCCTTAAGGTAACCGTTAAGGAACGCTGTTTTGACATCCATCTGCCAAATTTCATAATCGAAAAAGGCAGCTATTGCTAACATGATTCTGACGGACTTAAGCATCGCTACGGGTGAGAAGGTCTCATCGTAGTCAACTCCTTGAACTTGTGAAAAACCCTTTGCCACAAGTCGAGCTTTATAGACGGTGACATTACCGTCCGCGTCCGTCTTCCTCTTAAAGATCCATTTGTTCTGAATGGCCTTACGCCCTTCAGGTAATACTTCCAAAGTCCATACTTTGTTTTCATACATGGATCCCATCTCGGATTTCATGGCCTCTAACCACTTCTCGGAATCCGGGCCCATCATCGCTTCTCCATAGCTCGTAGGTTCATCGTTGTTTAACAACATGACCTCTAAGACAGGGTTGCCGTACCACTCAGGAGTAGTACGCGTCCTTGTCGACCTACGAGGTTCGATAGCAACTTGATCCAAAGCTTCATGATCATCATCATTAACTTCCTCTTCAGCTAATGTAGGCTCCACAGAAACAACTTTCTGCGCTGCGCTACTCTCAGGTTGAAGTAAAGGTTCAATAACCTCATCAAGTTCTATCTTCCTCCCACTCAATTCTTTCGAGAGAAACTCTTTCTCAAGAAATGTTCCGTTTTTAGCGACAAACATTTTGCCTTCGGATCTGAGATAGAAGGTATACCCAACTGTCTCTTTTGGGTATCCTATGAAGACGCATTTCTCCGCTTTGGGTTCCAGCTTTTCAGGCTGAAGCTTTTTGACATAAGCATCACATCCCCAAACTTTAAGAAACGACAGCTTTGGCTTCTTGCCAAACCAAAGTTCATATGGCGTCGTCTCAACGGATTTCGATGGTGCCCTATTTAAAGTGAATGCAGCTGTCTCTAATGCATAACCCCAAAACGATAGTGGCAAATCGGCAAGAGACATCATAGATCGCACCATATCTAATAAGGTTCGATTACGACGTTCGGACACACCATTACGCTGTGGTGTTCCAGGCGGTGTCAATTGTGAAACAATTCCACACTGTCTTAAGTGACTGCCAAACTCATAACTCAGATATTCTCCTCCTCGATCAGATCGTAGGAATTTAATCTTCTTGTTACGATGATTCTCAACTTCACTCTGAAATTGTTTGAACTTTTCAAATGTTTCAGACTTGTGTTTCATTAAGTAAATATACCCATATCTACTTAAGTCATCAGTGAAGGTGAGAAAGTAACGATAACCACCGCGCGCCTCAATACTCATTGGACCGCACACATCAGTATGTATGATTTCCAATAAGTCACTTGCCCGTTCCATTATTCCAGAGAACGGCGTTTTAGTCATCTTGCCCATGAGGCATGGCTCACATGTGTCAAGTGATTCAAAATCAAGTGACTCCAAAAGTCCATCAGCATGGAGCTTCCTCATGCGTTTTACGCCAATATGACCTAAACGGCAGTGCCACAAGAAAGTGGTATTATCATTATCAATTCTACATCTTTTGGCATCAATGTTATGAACATGTGTATTATTACTATCGAGATTCAATAAGAATAAACCCCTCACATTGGGTGCATGACCATAAAAGATATTACTCATATAAATAGAACAACCATTATTCTCTGATTTAAATGAGTAACCGTCTCGCAATAAACAAGATCCAGATATAATGTTCATGCTTAACGCAGGCACCAAATAACACTTATTTAGGTTCATCACTAATCCCGACGGTAATCGAAGAGCGAGCGTGCCGACGGCGATCACATCAACCTTGGAACCATTTCCCACGCGCATCATCACTTCGTCCTTTGCCAGCCTCCGTCTATTCCGCAGTTCCTGTTTTGAGTTGCAAATATGAGCAACCGCACCGGTATCAAATACCCAGGCACTACAACGAGAGTTGGTAAGGTACACATCAATAACATGTATATCATATATACCTTGTTTGTTGTTGGCCGCCTTCTTGTCAGCCAAATACTTGGGGCAGTTCCGCTTCCAGTGTCCAGTTCCCTTGCAATGAAAACACTCAGTTTCTGGTTTGGGTCCAGCCTTGGGTTTCTTCACGAGAGGAGCAACTGCTTTGCCACTCTTCTTAGAGTTACCCTTCTTACCCTTGCCATTTTTCTTGAAACTAGTGGTTTTATTGACCATCAACACTTGATGCTCCTTCTGAATTTCAGACTCAGCGACTTTCAGCATCGCAAACAGCTCGGCGACTGACTTGTTCATCCCGTGCATGTTATAGTTCAACACGAAGCTCTTGTAGCTAGGCGGCAATGATTGAAGAACTCTGTCAGTGATAGCCTCTGGCGGAAGGGGCATCCCTAACTCAGCCAGACGGGTGGAGTACCCAGACATTCTGAGCACGTGATCACTGATAGACCCGTTCTCCTCCATCTTGCAAGCATAGAACTTATCGGAGATCTCATATCTCTCGATCCGGGCATTCTTCTGAAAGATAAACTTCAACTCCTGGAACATCTCATATGCTCCATGACGTTCAAAACGTCTTTGAAGTCCCGGTTCTAAGCCATACAACATTGCACATTGAACTATTGAGTAATCATCAGAACGAGCCTGCCAGGCGTTCACAACGTCTAGAGACTCAACTGGAGCGGGTGGATCACCAAGCGGTGCATCAAGGACATAAGCCTTCTGGGAAGCCGTAAGGATAATCCTTAGATTACGGGCCCAGTCCACAAAGTTACTTCCATCATCTTTCAACTTAGCTTTCTCTAGGAACGCATTAAAATTCAGGGGTGCTACTGCGCGAGCCATGATCTACAACATAAATATTGCAAAGACAACTTAGACTATTGTTCTAGATAATGAGTTTAGTTAATCATATTACTTAAAAACTCCCACTCAAATTGACATCCCTCCGATCATTCGAGTGTAACATGATCCAAATCCACCAACTCAAGTCCGATCATCACGTGAGTCGAGGTGGTTTCAATGGTGAACATCTTCATGTTGATCATATCTACTATATGACTCATGTTCGACCTTTCGGTCTCTTGTGTTCCGAGGCCATGTCTGTACATGCTAGGCTCGTCAAGTTTAACCCGAGTGTTCCGCACGTGCAACATGGCTTGCACCCGTTGTATGCGAACGTAGAGTCTATCACACCCGATCATCACGGCGTGTCTCGAAACGACGAACTTTCGCAACGGTGCACACTCGGGGAGAACACAATTTATCTTGAAATTTAAGTGAGGGATCACCTTATAATGCTACCGTCGTCCTAAGCAAAATAAGATGCATAAAAGGATTAACATCACATGCAAATCATAAGTGACATGATATGGCCATGAACTTGTGCTTTTGATCTCCATCTCCAAAGCACCGGCATGATCTCCATCGTCACCGGCATGACACCATGATCTCCATCATCTTGATCTCCATCAACGTGTCGCCATAAGGTTGTCGCGCCGACTGTTGCTTCCACGACTATTGCTAACGTTTAGCGATAAAGTAAAGCATTACATAGCGCTTAATGATTGACACGCAGGTCATACAATAATTAAAGACAACTCTATGGCTCCTGCCAGTTGCCGTACTCATCGACATGCAAGTCGTGATATTCTATACAAAACATGATCATCTCATACATCACATATATCTCATCATGTAATTGGCCATATCACATCACAACATACCCTGCAAAAACAAGTTAGACGTCCTCTAATTGTTGTTGCAAATTTTACGTGGCTGCTACGGGTTTGCAAGAACCGTTCTTACCTACGCAAAACCACAACGTGGTGTAGTGATTGCTTTTTGATCTTCTAAAAGAACCCTCTTCATTGAAATCGATTCAACTAAAGTGAGAGAGACAGACACCCGCTAGCCATCTTTATGCAACGAAGTTACATGTTAGTTGAAGGAACCTGTCTCGCGTAAGTGTACGCGTAATGTCGGTCCGGGCCGCTTCATCTCACAGTACCGCCGAATCAAATATCAACTAGTAACGGCAAGCAATATGTATACACCCACGCCCACAACTCGTTTGTGTTCTACTCGAGATCTCATCTACGCATAGACCTAGCTCTGATACCACTGTTGGGGAACGTTGCATGGGAAACAAAAATTTTCCTACGCACACATAAGATCTATCCATGGTGATGAGCATCTACGAGAGGGAGAGTGAATCTACATACCCTTGTAGATCGCTAAGCGGAAGCGTTAATAAACGCGGTTGATGTAGTCGAACGTCTTCGCGATCCAAATCGCCGAGCGTCCCGCGATCCAATCACGATCCTTCCGATCTAGTGCCGAACGGACGGCACCTCCGCGTTCAACACACGTACGGCTTGATGACGCCTTCACCTCCTCGATCCAGCGAGCGATGGTGAAGTAGTGGTTGAGTTCCAGCAGCACGACGGCGTGGTGATGGTGGTGAGGAACAATCTCTGCAGGGCTTCGCCAAGCGCTACGGAGATTATGACGGAGGAACTAGAGGGTTAGGGTTGCCGCACACGGCTTGGGGAAATCTTGATGTGTCCCGTGTGCTAGCCCTGCCCCTCTATTTATATGTTGAGCCTTGGGGTCTAAACTTGGAGTAAAAGCCTCCTCTAGGTCGGTTTTGCCCGCACAAGGTCGGTTTGGCCCGCAGGGAAAGAGTCCAACTCGGATCCCTGCCGAACCGTGCACAGCCGCACACAAGCGGTAGTACCGCTTCACACAAGCGGTAGTACCGCTTGGGCGGTAGTACCGCTTCACACAAGCGGTAGTACCGCTCGGGCGGTAGTACCGCTTCACACAAGCGGTAGTACCGCTTACGCGGCAGCAAAACTACTTTTGCGCTTTCCAATACCTCGTGGGCTTTATCCCTTTGGCCCATATAAAGTGTTGCTGCACCCGAACACTTCGGTAAACATCCGGAACCCATTCCGGTGAACTCTGGAACTCTTCCGGAGATCGAAACACTATTATCACATATATCAATCTTTACCTCCGGACTCTTCCGGAGATCCTCGTCATGTCCGGGATCTTATCCGGGACTCCGAACAACTTTCGGTCACCAACATAATAACTCAATTATACTAATCGTCACCAAACGTTAAGTGTGTAGACCCTGCGGGTTCGAGAACTATGTAGACATGACCGAGACACCTCTACGGCCAATAACCAATAGCGGGACCTGGATGCCCATATTGGCTCCTACATATTCTACGAAGATCTTTATCGGTCGAACCTCTATGTCAAGGATTCAGTTAATCCCGTATGCTGTTCCCTTTGTTCTTCGGTATGTTACTTGCCCGAGATTCGATCGTCGGTATCACTATACCTAGTTCAATCTCGTTACCGGCAAGTCTCTTTACTCGTTCCGTAATACAAGATCTCGTGGCTAACACTTTAGTCACATTGCTTGCAAGGCTCAATGTGATGTTGTATTACCGAGTGGGCCCTGAGATACCTCTCCGTCACACGGAGTAACAAATCCCAGTCTTGATCCATGCCAACCCAACAGACACCCTCGGAGATACCTGTAGAGCACCTTTATAGTCACCCAGTTACGTTGCGACGTTTGATACACACAAGGTATTCCTCCGGTGTCAGTGAGTTGCATGATCTCATGGTCAAAGGAACAGATACTTGACATGCAGAAAACAATAGCAATAAACTGACACGATCAAATGCTACGTTTACAGTTTGGGTCTTGTCCATCACATCATTCTCCTAATGATGTGATCCCGTTATCAAATGACATCTCATGTCCATGGCTAGGAAACCTTAACCATCTTTGATCAACAAGCTAGTCAACTAGAGGCTTACTAGGGACACAGTGTTGTCTATGTACCCACACATGTATTTGAGTTTCCAATCAATACAATTATAGCATGGATAATAAACAATTATCATTAACAAGGAAATATAATAATAACCAATTTATTATTGCCTCTAGGGCATATTTCCAACAAATATGCCCTAGAGGCAATAATAAAGTTCTTATTATTTTATATTTCCTTGTTCATGATAAAGGTTTATTATTCATGCTAGAATTGTATTGACCGGAAACTTAAATACATGTGTGAATACATAAACAAATACTGTGTCCCTAGTGAGCCTCTACTAGACTAGCTCGTTGATCAAAGATGGTTAAGGTTTCCTAACCATAGACATGAGTTGTCATTTGATAACAGGATCACATCATTAGGAGAATGATGTGATGGACAAGACCCATCCGTTAGCTTAGCATATGATCGTTCTGTTTATTGCTACTGCTTTCTTGAATGTCAAATACATGTTCCTCAGACCATGAGATCATGCAACTCCTGGATACCGGAGGAATACCTTGTGTGCTATCAAACGTCACAACGTAACTGGGTGATCATAAAGATGCTCTACAGGTATCTCTGAAGGTGTCCGTTGAGTTGGCATGGATCGAGACTGGGATTTGTCACTCCGTCTTTCGGAGAGGTATCTCTGGGCCCTCTCGGTAATGCACATCATAAGAAGCTTGCAAGCAAAGTGACTAAGGAGTTAGTTACGGGATGATGTATTACGGAATGAGTAAAGAGACTTGCCGGTAACGAGATTGAACTAGGTATGGAGATACCAACGATCGAATCTCGGGCAAGTAACATACCGACGGACAAAGGGAATTACGTATGTTGTCATTGCGGTTCGACCGATAAGATCTTCGTGGAATATGTAGGAACCAATATGGGCATCCAGGTTCCGCTATTGGTTATTGACCGGAGAGGCGTCTCGGTCATGTCTACATCATTCCCGAACCCGTAGGGTCCGCACGCTTAACGTTCGTTGACGATATAGTGTTATATGAGTTATGTGAATTGGTAACCGAATGTTGTTCGGAGTCCCGGATGAGATCCCGGACGTCACGAGGAGTCTCGGAATGGTCGAGAGGTAAAGATTTATATATGGGAAGTCATATTTTGGGTTCCGGAAAAAGGTGCAGTTTTTTTTGGTATTGTACCAGGATGCTTCCAGAAGGTTCCGGAGGGGTCCGGAAGTCCACAAGTGGGTCCACCACGTCCCAAGGGCTGACATGGGCTAAGGGGAGGCGCCCTGGCCTTATTGGGCCAGGCGCACCAAGTCCTCAAAAGCCTACACAGCTAGGGAAGGAAAAAAGGGAGAGTCCTAGTAGGAATAGGATTGGACTTTGGAGTCCAAGTCCACATGTGTACTATTCACAGTTACTGTTCACGTGGCACTATTCCTTCTAGTACAAGCCCCTACACATATATAAATAGAGGAGAGGGGGCGCCCCAAAGGAGGACACAGCATTGTCTTAGCCGTGTGCGGCGCCCCCCTCCACAGTTCCGTCTCTCGGTCATATTTTCGTAGTGCTTGGGCGAAGCCCTGAGGAGATAGCATCACCATCACCGTCACCACGCCGTCGTGCTGCCGGAACTCATCCACTACCTCGCCGTCTTGCTGGATCAAGAAGTCGAGGACGTCACCGAGCTGAACGTGTGCTGAACGCGGAGGTGCCGTACGTTCGGTGCTCGGTCGGTTCAATCGTGAAGTTGTTCGACGACATCAACCGCGTTGTTCTAACGCTTCCGCTTACGGTCTACGAGGGTACGTAGACACACTCCCCCTCTCGTAGCTATGCATCTCCATAGATAGATCTTGCGTGTGCGTAGAATTTTTTTTTGTTTTCCATGCAACGTTCCCCAACAGTGGCATCATGAGCCAGGTCTATGCGTAGATGATATGCATGAGTAGAACACAAAGAGTTATGGGCGGTGATTGTCATACTGCTTACCACCAACGTCTTATTTTGATTCGGCGGTATTGTAAGATGAAGCAGCCCGGATCAACCTTACATGTCCACGTACATGAGACCGGTTCCACCGACAGACATGCAACTTGTTTTGCAAAAAGGTGGCTGGCAGGTGTCTGTTTCTCCTACTTTAGTTGAATCGAATTTGACTGCGGCCGATCCTTGTTGAAGGTTAAAACAGCAAACTTGATAAATCACCATTGTGGTTTTGTGCCATAGGTAAGAACGGTTCTTGCTAGAAGCCCGTAGCAGCCACGTAAAACTTGCAACAACAAAGTAGAGGACGTCTAACTTGTTTTTACAGGGTATGCTGTGATGTGATATGGTCAAGACATGCTGTGATATACGTTATTGTATGAGATGATCATGTTTTGTAATTTATCAGCAACCGGCAGGAGCCTTATGGTTGTCTCTTTATTGTATGAAATGCAAGCGCCGTGTAATTGCTTTACTTTATCGCTATGCGTTAGCAATAGTTGTAGAAGCAATAGTTGGCGAGACGACCACGATGCAATGATGGAGATCAAGGTGTCGAGCCGGTGATGATGGAGATCATGACGATGCTTTGGAGATGGAGATCAAAAGCACAAGATGATGGCCATATCATGTCACATATTTTGATTGCATGTGATGTTTATCCTTTATGCATCTTATTTTGCTTAGAACGACGATAGCATTATAAGATGATCCCTTCACTAAATTTCAAGATAAAAGTGTTCTCCCCGAGTATGCACCGTTGCTAAAGTTCGTCGTTTCGAAGCACCTCGTGATGATCGGGTGTGATAGATTCTACGTTCACATACAACGGGTGTAAGCCAGTTTTACACAAGCAGAATACTTGGGTTAAACTTGACGAGCCTAGCATGTACAGACATGGTCTCGGAACACTGGAGACCGAAAGGTCGAACATGAGTCATATAGTAGATATGATCAACATGGAGATGTTCACCATTGATGACTATCCCATCTCACTGTTGGGGAACGCAGCAGAAAACAAAAATTTTCCGACCTACGTACCAGCCCAGGACCACTATGGAGACTGCATACAAGGTTTGATCTCTTTCGTTACCGACTCGTAGCGCAGCGGAAGTAGAGTCGATGACGAACGGCGGTGCAGATCCCCGCAGCTAGGATTTTACAACCTCCCAACCGCGAGGATGTATACCCTCATCTGCCCCACGGACAGCCCTCCGGGAGGCGGTCGCACAGTCCCCCGAACGGTGTCGCGGACAGCCCTTCGGGAGGACCTCCGAAACTCGGACTGTCACTCGGACAGCCCTTCGGGAGGACCTCCAAAACTCGGACGGTCACATGGACAGCCCTTCGAGAGGCACTCTCGAATTAAGACCGAAACTATGATCTCTCTACAGAGTTGCACACATACGGTGTCATCTATCCGGCAGGGCTTCGCCGTCCAGAACTAGTTCCTGCCGGAACCCAGACAGCCTTTCGGCTCTACGAAACTATTTCGCTGGGAGGGAGAGAAGAATGCCAGATCATGCATGGCTTTGTGTATGAGAGCAAGCGTGTGTCTTATGTCAGCCCACACACCTCCTATTTATAGGAAACCCAAGGGGTAGGGTGGTTTTACAAGAAGACCCAAAACCCACATGGAAAGGAGTCCTTCCCAAGGACTTAAAAGGTGAAACCAAGGAACAAGGAGGACTCCATGAAGGAGTCCACCATGTGGCCGGCCACACCCTCATGTGGGGCCCCAAAATTGGCCCCTATCCATCCATGTCATCCCCAAGATCTTTTGGAGCAAAGCCCCAAAAGGTGGCTTTCCAAAAATATCCCAAAAAGCACTTTCACTATTCACGACGACATTTTTCAGCGTCTGATCGAACTGAAAATATTCATGTGGGCTTAGAACAATTCTAGTACCCACCAAAATAATTTTCAACGCAAGCCGGAACAATTCCGGTTTAGTGATTTCATCTGCGAAAAGCATCTCAAGCGGTTTCGGCAGCTCCGGAACATTTCCGGTTTTCATCCCGGAAAATTCCAGAAAGTTTCCAGAATGATTCTGGCACCCTCCAAGAATTATCAGGCATGTGCCAAAACCAATTTGACTTTATGGTATCCTCTGAAACAACTTTTCAGTTTCACCGGAACTCATCCGGTGACCTCTCTGCGGAACTTTTCCGCTGTCCGAAGCTTTTCCGGCGTCCGAAACTTTTTCGGTGATTTTATCTCAGACTCCCTGTCTAGTATTCAGCAGATAGATGACCCTTAAGCGTGTGACCCTATAGGTTCGGTGAAGCATAGACATGACCCGGAACCCCTTCCGATCAATGATCAACATCGGAGCCGTGGACACCCATATCGATCCCTATACCCACACGAATAAATATTCGAGTGAACCTCCAGTTGCCGTGAGCTATTCCTGTTGCTTCGCGATATGTTACAACTACCCGAGGTGAGAAACATCGGCATCCTCGTGGATCAACACTTGTCCACAATGCCAATTACCTCATTGCCGGTATTGTTCTCTTTTCTCGTTCCCGTGTTCCGGCATCCCTGTGATCAAATCACCCTGTGTCTGGCCAGACGATGATGGATACCGTAACACCGAGAGGGCCCAGAGATATCTCTCCATCGTCGGAGGAGCAAATCCCAATCTTGAGCTATCAAGTCCCTTGACATACTTTTCCATGAACCCGTAAGCCGCCGTAATAGCCACCCATTTACGGATGACGTTTAACAAACCCCAAAGTTCATGAAGCAAGCATGAAGAAACTCGACACTCTCATGGTCTAAGGAATTATGCAAACATTAACTTCTCTGTGTTATTAACCATTAACTAGTGACAAATGTATCTCATAGCATAACATCAATTCGGGTCGATTCAACACAAATGTTCTACTAACATTGTGCCCTCAAAATTGCCGGCATAGCCATGCCCATGATCAGGAAAACAGGATCATCATGCAATACTTGAGCCAGTCTTAGAGGCCAGACTAGGAATACATTTTACCGTTTATTATCCCACACGTGCACATGAGTTTCCCTCCAAGCCTCGTTTTATTTGTAGACTCGAGAATCATTGCAGTTATAGCATGGAACATAAACTTTAATTATGAATAGGGAGATAATCAATAACATTTATTATTGCCTCTAGGGCATATCTCCTACAGACTCCCACTTGCACTAGAGTTAATAATCTAGTCAATGCTAATGCACTTTACACCTATGGCATACTGGTGTAAAATATGCTTCGCTTGTGGTATAGCCTGATGTCCAACGGATCTGACAACTTCAGCTCCGTGTGTAACTTTGCATATCCTCGCGTTTTCACGCTTTCACAAAATTCATATTTTGTGTGGACTTGGCTTTGCATATGTGTGAATCATTGGTCGAAACCTGATTCCTCAGACTGAGCTATGTAGCAACTATCTGCAATAGTGTCCCATAGACCAAAGCCATCTTGGAATCATACTAAGTTCATGAATGAACTATATGATTCAACAACTTCTTTGTCGCTTCTCAAGCGTCAACATACTTAGCCTTTGTTATAGAATTCGCCACAGTATCTTGTTTGGAACAATTTCCAACTACCGTGCCACCATATTGTGTATTACACAAAACCCTTAACTTAAATCGAAAATCGCATGTAGCATTGATGAAGACTGTATCGATGTAATTACTTACAACGAGCACTTCATAATCTCTGCTTGCGAGAAAACATGTCATCAGTACTACTCTAGTACTCAGTGACATCTTTCACTGTTGTCCTATGATCAGTACTTTGATCACTTTGGTATCTATACTCGCAACAACTTTGGAGTATTGGACATATCTGGTTGTTTTACATACCATGGAATACATGATTAATCCAAACACAAGAGTGTGTGGAATCTCCATCATGTATTTTACTCATCAGTGTTTTGGGACACCGAGTCTTGCAAAAACTCTTTCCATGTGACTTCGGCAAGAATCACTCCTTGGCGTTTTAAATGCTAAAAAAATTTAGCATCTTGTCAATATGTATTCATTGCTTAGCCCCATTAGGTAAATCTATCTCCATAGATCATCATGCCTAATAGCTATTTAGCCTAAGCACTTCATCGAAAAACTATTTTCTAATGAAGTCCTTATTCGTGTCAAGAAATGTATTTCCAATTAACAATGTGTCAAGTACACACGGTTTTTAGAAATATTATTATGCTCCCACTTACTTTCTTGAATCACAAGCATCTTCGATACCCATTTGATGAAGTCAAAACCCTTTTGACCATTCAATCAAAAACGAAGATTCCAACTCCACTTTGCTCTCTTCTGTCCATCGCTGGAACTCTGAAGTTTGCATACTTGCTAGCATCCTCTGGATCGACAAAATACTTTGGACTGTATCACATACAAGTCCTAGGTTTCATTCCCATCAGATGGAAATCCTTTTGTCATCCATGTTTCATATCTCATGATTGAAATATTTATTAATTGCTAGTTCAACCCGAACCGACTTCAAGCATCGCTACGGTGAGACAATCTCATCGTAGTCAACTCTTTGAACTTGTTTTTGCAACAAGTCGAGCTTTATGGATAAAACATTTTTATCCGTATCAGTTTTTAGTTCCATAAATATTCGTTAGACTCTAAGCCTTCCGAAATGTGTATCAAGATTTTAATCTTGAAACATTGATATGGAAACTATCTCAGATTGTATTGGCATTTAGCCAACTCCGGAGTCAGGGCCCATCATCGCTTCCTTATGTATCGTAGGTATACTGTTGTCCAACAACAATATCTTGTTTGCGCACCTGAGAGGTTTGCACGAGCCTTGCCTACGTGGTTCAGCTGCAAGTTCGACTGAAGTCCATACATTTTATAGTAGAGACTTCCGTATCAGTCGCAGTAGGAAACTCCGGAATCACTTCCAAGGTTTTTTCCTTTGATCTGATGACGAAGATACTGGTTATCTCGTCGAGTTGCACTGTCCTCCCACTCGCCTTTTGTAAGAACTATTCTCTTTAAAAGCATACCGTTTTGCGGCAAAATCCTTTGCCTTGGTATAGTGGTGGGGAATACCCAATGACTTGGGATAACCTTACAAAGTAGCACTTGTCTGATTTGGAATAGGTTTGTAACCTTTTACACAAGCCCCATATTCCAAATGTTAAGAAAAGATATAACATGGTTGGGCGTACCATACCATGGCATCATTTCAACAGACCTGATGGATCTCTTTTCAGTGAAAAAGCCGCAGTCTCTAAAGCATCACTTTAAAAGGGATAATGGCAATTTTATTTATGTCATCTTTGATCTTACCATGTCATAAATGGTTCGATTACATCTTCACGGACTTTCCACTTGCAGTGGTGTTCCAGGAGGTGCAAGTTATGAAACCCCTTTCATAACTCATCAGACATTCGCTAAAGTTGTAACTCAAATATTCCTTTCTGCAATCGAATTGTAGAAACATAATTTTCTTGTTACAATAACTTCTACTTCATTTTTGAAAACCTTATGAATGAATTCAAAAGATCTAGACTTACGTCTCAACAAGTAAATATCCATATATCTACTTGAGTCATTTCTGAAGATAGACAAATCCACTACTTGCAACAACATTTATTGGACTACACACATCATAATGTATGATCACCAATATGTTCTTTGCTCGTTCCTTATGGCCTGTGAACGGTATTTCAGTTACTTCACTTTTCATAGGAAAGTTGCAAGTGTCAGATGATTCAAAATCAAACGACTTCAAAATCCATCACAATGGAATTTTCCATGCGGGTTTCTCCAATGTGACCAAATGCAGTGCCACACTTGTGTGGTATTCTTTTAGTCTTGCGACATTTAGCGTCAGTGTTATGGATGTATCATATTTCCATCAATATTCATAACATACATCCCATCTTGTATGGAAGCATGGCCCTTCATGTTATTCATAACACCGAACATCAAAAGTTCTCTTATGAATAACCTTCTTGCAAAATACCTTATGCAAAGGGCTAGAGTGTATGAAACTCTAAATGAATTATGAAAGTAAATACAGAGGTAATGTATTATTATCAATATTCATAACATACTTCTCATTCATGATGAAAGTATGGCCCTTTTGTTATTCATAACTCCGAACATTAAAAGTTCTCTTATGAACAACCTTCTTGCAAGATACCTTATGCAAAGGGCTAGAGTGTGAAACTCTAAAATGAATGATGAAAGTAAATACATAGGGGATACACCTATGGAAGGCATAGTAACATTTACTATGTTCCCTGCGTGTATCTAAACCTCATTCCTGGCTAGTCTTTCAGGCCATAGTAGTTCTTACATCGAGTTGCAACAGAATGCAATCGAGCGGGTATCTTTGCGACTAACTTACAATACCCAAGAATTAGTGATTAACATGTTTAACCATAATTCCCAAGAACTATATCTTTGACCAGCCTTCTATACATCAAAAACTTGTATGACATTCACACATGAGCTGGATATTCCAGTCTTCTTTCCTTTTGCCATTATACTTCTAACAGTTTAACTTTCAGTATTTCTCCTACTCTCAGAAGAAGCACCCAACTTAAGAGTGGCGATAGCCCCGGACTTCCTAGGCGTGAAAGTTTCACTAACACCCTTCGGACACTTCCTTTCTCTTTAAGTTGTTGTTTTATTCACCTTTCATCATATGACAGGCGTTCTCCTGGATCCCTCTCTTATCAGTCAAATGCCTAGCAAACACTTTTACTAATAGTTTGCAAACAAACAATGCTTTGGATATCTCATATCTTTTAGCCTTTGTCTGTCTCTGAAAATGATTTTCAGATTCCATGAATATCACATAACTATCCAAACTTTCGAAGTTCGGGTCTCATGGAAGCAAACGTATTGCACTTGACTGAAACAGAATTCTAGCTTTTGGATCGAAGGACGAGAGCCACATGATCCATAGCATTTAGCGGGAGAATACCGAAAGTATGCGATAGGACAAAGTCCTTCTCGGCACTATTGAGGACAATCCTCACATTACGTTTACCAACCGTAACGTTTTAACCAGATATTTAACAGCTATTCAATTTTAATAGGGAAGGTGGAAACGCGAGCCATTATTCTACAACTATTTTGCAAATCACACTCAGACAGTGTTCAAAATTAATTGCACTGAGAATTAAAAGAATTCAATTCTACAGTGCGCTCCCACTCAAATCAATATCTCTCATAATTGATTTTGAGTGATACAAGACCCAACTTTCAATTCAGCGTCAAGGATGCAACCATCTCAAGTGACGAGAATTTCAATTGGTAGGCCAACTTGCCAATCACATCTCTATGTGACTCTTGTTCATCTTTCGATGCGTGTGTTCCGAGATCATGACTTTCATGCCTGAACGTCAAGACAACCAAGTGATCTCGCTGCGAGGTCTCAACTCACCCGCCTCACACTTCTCTAATCGTTCGTACCCATGCAACCATGTGATACCCCAAAGAGATAGGTGCCGTGACGGTGCTACACTTGGGAGAACACTAACTACTTGATATTTAAGTGAGAGATCACCCTAATAAAAAGTGACTACCGCGCAATCAAAAGGGTGCAACATAAGGGATAAACATCTCAGGCAATTCATAATTAGCATGATATGGTATAGCCCTTTCTGACGGAGAAGTCTCGTATTTCTTCGTCTCCGGCATTCGCGTCGGTGTTCACCTTTGCGAAGATTGCCACCACCTTGTCGATGCACCAGATAATATTGCTATCTCTATAGCTAATAAATTAAGTGCATTACATAAGGTTGACACGCAGGTCATTAAAGTGCAATCATATGGCTCCAGCCATCATGCCGAATCATGACACGCAGGTCATGTTAATATTACATCATATAGTCATCTCATACATAATCAAATTATTATGAGTACTGCTATACCACATCATATGCACATGCAAACCATCCTACAAAACCAAGTTAGACGCCTCTAATCGGTTTATGCAAAAATTTATTTTACGTGGCTTCTAAGGTTTCGAAACAAACCGAAGCTACCAACGTCCATCATCAAGCATGATAATCCAAGTCGCTAGATTAACATTCCAGGGTGTATGAAACACGAGATAATAAAATCTCGAGCCCCATACTAAACTTCGTCATACGCGTGACCCCCGTGCAGATCACATCTGCATTGCCCTTTCGTCTGCGAAATTTCATCTTTCTTTTTAACTACGGTGGAATTCAAAGAACTGTTAGCACTTTGTTGATCAATCAGGATCGCAGATTGCCAGAACTTTGAAACTCCACCATACCGTTATCAAGATCAGAAATATGCAAATTCCAGGGAAGCAACAAGAACATCGGGTAACAGATTTCATCTGCTACCCGCACAAATAATTTTCAGCAATAGAACTCATCTACTAGCTAATTATATTGTGCAACACCCATACATCTCATGTATTCTAGATCGCAACCTGCATCTACGCATAGCCCGGCTCATGATGCCACTGTTGGGGAACGCAGCAGAAAACAAAAATTTTCCGACCTACGTACCAGCCCAGGACCACTATGGAGACTGCATACAAGGTTTGATCTCTTTCGTTACCGACTCGTAGCGCAGCAGAAGTAGAGTCGATGACGAACGGCGGTGCAGATCCCCGCAGCTAGGATTTTACAACGTCCCAACCGCGAGGATGTATACCCTCATCTGCCCCGCGGACAGCCCTCCGGTAGGCAGTCGCACAGTCCCCCGGACAGTGTCGCGGACAGCCCTTCGGGAGGACCTCCGAAACTCGGACTGTCACTCGGACAGCCCTTCGGGAGGATCTCCAAAACTCGGACGGTCACACGGACAGCCCTTCGGGAGGCACTCTCGAATTAAGACCAAAACTACGATCTCTCTACAGAGTTGCACACATACGGTGTCATCTATCCGGCAGGGCTTCGCCGTCCAGAACTAGTTCCTGCCGGAACCCAGACAGCCTTTCGGCTCTACGAAACTATTTCGCTGGGAGGGAGAGAAGAATGCCAGATCATGCATGGCTTTGTGTATGAGAGCAAGCGTGTGTCTTATGGCAGCCCACACACCTCCTATTTATAGGAAACCCAAGGGGTAGGGTGGTTTTACAAGAAGACCCAAAACTCACATGGAAAGGAGTCCTTCCCAAGGACCTAAAAGGTGAAACCAAGGAAGAAGGGGGACTCCATGAAGGAGTCCACCATGTGACCGGCCACACCCTCATGTGGGGCCCCAAAATTGGCCCCTATCCATCCATGTCATCCCCAAGATCTTTTGGAGCAAAGCCCCAAAAGGTGGCTTTCCAAAAATATCCCAAAAAGCACTTTCACTATTCACGATGACATTTTTCAGCGTCTGATCGAACTGAAAATATTCATGTGGGCTTAGAACAATTCTAGTACCCACCAAAATAATTTTCAACGTGAGCCGGAACAATTCCGGTTTAGTGATTTCATCTGCGAAAAGCATCTGAAGCGGTTTCGGCAGCTCCGGAACATTTCCGGTTTTCATCCCGGAAAATTCCAGAAAGTTTCCAGAATGATTCTGGCACCCTCCAAGAATTATCAGGCATGTGCCAAAACCAATTTGACTTTATGGTATCCTCTGAAACAACTTTTCAGTTTCACCGGAACTCATCCGGTGACCTCTCTGCGGAACTTTTCCGCTCTCCGAAGCTTTTCCGGCGTCCGAAACTTTTTCGGTGATTTTCTCTCAGACTCCCTGTCTAGTATTCAGCAGATAGATGACCCTTAAGCGTGTGACCCTATAGGTTCGGTGAAGCATAGACATGACCCGGAACCCCTTCTGATCAATGATCAACATCGGAGCCGTGGACACCCATATCGATCCCTATACCCACACGAATAAATATTCGAGTGAACCTCCAGTTGCCGTGAGCTATTCCTGTTGCTTCGCGATATGTTACAATTACCCGAGGTGAGAAACATCGGCATCCTCGTGGATCAACACTTGTCCACAATGCCAGTTACCTCGTTGCCGGTATTATTCTCTTTTCTCGTTCCCGTGTTCCGGCATCCCTGTGATCAAATCACCCTGTGTCTGGCCAGACGATGATGGATACCGTAACACCGAGAGGGCCCAGAGATATCTCTCCATCGTCGGTGGAGCAAATCCCAATCTTGAGCTATCAAGTCCCTTGACATACTTTTCCATGAACCCGTAAGCCACCGTAATAGCCACCCATTTACGGATGACGTTTAACAAACCCCAAAGTTCATGAAGCAAGCATGAAGAAACTCGACACTCTCATGGTCTAAGGAATTATGCAAACATTAACTTCTCTGTGTTATTAACCATTAACTAGTGACAAATGTATCTCATAGCATAACATCAATTCGGGTCGATTCAACACAAATGTTCTACTAACATTGTGCCCTCAAAATTTCCGGCATAGCCATGCCCATGATCAAGAAAACAGGATCATCATGCAATACTTGAGCCAGTCTTAGAGGCCAGACTAGGAATACATTTTACTGTTTATTATCCCACACGTGCACATGAGTTTCCCTCCAAGCCTCGTTTTATTTGTAGACTCGAGAATCATTGCAGTTATAGCATGGAACATAAACTTTAATTATGAACAGGGAGATAATCAATAACATTTATTATTGCCTCTAGGGCATATCTCCTACACTCACGTGATGATCGGACATGGGCTAGTTGATTTGGATCATGCATCACTTAGTTAACTTGAGGAATGTTAATTTAAGTGGGAGTTCATTAGTAATTTGATTAATTGAACTTAATTTATCATGAACTTAGTCTTGATAGTTTCTTTGCATATCTATGTTGTAGATAAATGGCCCGTGCTACTGTTCCATTGAATTTTAATGCGTTCCTAGAGAAAGCTATGTTGAAAGATGATGGTAGCAACTACACGGACTGGGTCCGTAACTTGCGGATTATCCTCATTGCTGCACAGAAGAATTATGTCCTTGATGCACCGCTAGGTGATGGACCTGCTGTAGGAGCTGCTGCAGATGTTGTGAACGCCTGGCAGGCTCGATCTGATGACTACTCGATAGTTCAGTGTGCCATGCTCTATGGATTAGAACCGGGACCGCAAAAGCGTTTTGAACGCCACGGAGCATATGAGATGTTCCAAGAGCTGAAATTGATATTTCAAGCTAATGCCCGGGTTGAGAGATATGAAGTCTCCAACAAGTTCTTTAGCTGTAAGATGGAGGAGAACAGTTCTGTCAGTGAACACATACTCAGAATGTCTGGGTACCACAACCACTTGACTCAGCTGGGAATTGATCTTCCGGTTGAGAGTGTTATTGACAGAGTTCTTCAGTCACTGCCACCAAGCTATAAAGGCTTCGTGATGAACTATAATATGCAAGGGATGGAGAAGACAATTCCCGAGCTCTTCGCAATGCTAAAATCAGCGGAGGTAGAAATCAAGAAGGAGCATCAAGTGTTGATGGTTAACAAGACCACTAGTTTCAAGAAAAGGGTAAGGGAAAGAAGGGGAACTTCAAGAAGAATGGCAAGCAAGTTGCCACTCCCACGAAGAAACCCAAAGCTGGACCCAAGCCTAAAACAGAGTGCTTCTACTGCAAAGGGACTGGTCACTGGAAGCGGAACTGCCCCAAGTATTTGGCGGATAAGAAGGATGGCAAAGTGAGCAAAGGTATATTTGATATACATGTTATTGATGTGTTCCTCACTAATACTCGCAGTAGCGCCTGGGTATTTGATACTGGTTCGGTTGCTCATATTTGTAACTCGAAACAGGAGCTACGGAATAAGCAAAGATTGGCTAAGGACGAGGTGACGATGCGCGTCGGGAATGGTTCCAAGGTTGATGTGATCGTCGTCGGCACGCTACCTCTACATCTACCTTCGGGGTTAGTTTTAGACCTCAATAATTGTTATTTGGTGCCAGCGTTGAGCATAAACATTATATCTGGATCTTGTTTATTGCGAGACGGTTATTCATTTAAGTCAGAGAATAATGGTTGTTCTATTTATATGAGTAACATCTTTTATGGTCACGCACCTTTTGTGAATGGTCTATTCTTGTTGAATCTCGATCGTAGTGATACACATATTCATAATATTAATGCCAAAAGATGCAAAGTTAATAATGATAGTGCAACATACTTGTGGCACTGCCGTTTAGGTCATATTGGTGTAAAGCGTATGAAGAAACTCCATGCGGATGGACTTTTGGAATCTCTTGATTATGAATCATTTGATACTTGCGAACCATGCCTCATGGGCAAGATGACTAAAACTCCGTTCTCCGGAACAATGGAGCGAGCTACTGATTTGTTGGAAATAATACATACCGATGTATGCGGTCCGATGAATGTTGAAGCACGCGGCGGGTATCGTTATTTTCTAACCTTCACATATGATTTGAGTAGATATGGGTATATCTACTTGATGAAACACAAGTCTGAAACATTTGAAAAGTTCAAAGAATTTCAGAGTGAAGTAGAGAATCATCGTAACAAGAAAATAAAGTTTCTACGATCTGATCGCGGAGGCGAATATTTGAGTTACGAATTTGGCCTTCATTTAAGAAAATGTGGAATTGTTTCACAACTCACGCCACCTAGAACACCACATCATAATGGTGTGTCTGAACATCGTAACCATACTTTATTGGATATGGTGCGTTCTATGATGTCTCTTACCTATTTACCACTATCGTTTTGGGGTTATGCATTAGAGACAGCTGCATTCACGTTAAATAGGGCACCGTCTAAATCCGTTGAGACGACACCGTATGAACTATGGTTTGGCAAGAAACCTAAGCTGTCGTTTCTTAAAGTTTGGGGATGCGATGCTTATGTGAAAAAGCTTCAGCCTGATAAGCTCGAACCCAAAGCGGAGAAGTGCGTCTTCATAGAATACCCTAAAGAAACAATTGGGTACACCTTCTACCACAGATCCGAAGGCAAGGTCTTTGTTGCCAAGAATGGGTCCTTTCTAGAGAAGGAGTTTCTCTCGAAAGAAGTGAGTGGGAGGAAAGTAGAACTTGATGAGGTAATTGTACCTTCTCTCGAATTGGAAAGTAGCTCATTAGAGAAAACCATTCCCGTGATGCCTACACCAATAAGAGAGGAAGATAATGATAAAGATCATGAAACTTCAGATCAAGTTACTACTGAACTTCGTAGGTCGACCAGAGTACGTTCCGCACCAGAGTGGTACGGTAATCCTGTTCTGGAAGTTATGTTGTTAGACAACGGCGAACCTACGAACTATGAAGAAGCTATGATGAGCCCGGATTCCGACAAATGGCTTGAGGCCATGAAATCTGAGATAGGATCCATGTATGAGAACAAAGTGTGGACTTTGGTGGACTTGCCCGATGATCGGCAAGCCATTGAGAATAAATGGATTTTTAAGAGGAAGACAGATGCTGATGGTAATATCACTGTCTACAAAGCTCGACTCGCAAAAGGTTTTCGACAAGTTCAAGGGGTTGACTACGATGAGACTTTCTCACCGGTAGCGATGCTTAAGTCTGTCCGAATCATGTTAGCAATTGCCGCATTTTATGATTATGAAATCTGGCAAATGGATGTCAAAACTGCATTCCTTAATGGTTTTCTCAAAGAAGAGTTGTATATGATGCAACCAGAAGGTTTTGTCGATCCTAAAGGTGCTAACAAAGTGTGCAAGCTCCAGCGATCCATCTATGGACTGGTGCAAGCATCTCGGAGTTGGAATATACGCTTTGATGAGGTGATCAAAGCATATGGTTTTGTACAGACTTACGGTGAAGCCTGTATTTACAAGAAAGTGAGTGGGAGCTCTGTAACATTTCTAATATTATATGTGGATGACATATTGTTGATTGGAAATGATATAGAATTTCTGGATGGCATAAAGGGATACTTGAATAAGAATTTTTCAATGAAAGACCTCGGTGAAGCTGCTTATATATTGGGCATCAAGATCTATAGGGATAGATCAAGACGCTTGATAGGACTTTCACAAAGCACATACCTTGACAAAGTTTTGAAGAAGTTCAAAATGGATCAGTCAAAGAAAGGGTTCTTGCCTGTCTTGCAAGGTGTGAAGTTGAGTTAGACTCAATGCCCGACCACGACATAAGATATAGAGAAAATGAAAGTCATTCCCTATGCATCAGCCATAGGTTCTATTATGTATGCCATGCTGTGTACCAAACCTGATGTGTGCCTTACCATATGTTTGGCAGGGAGGTACCAGAGTAATCTAGAAGTGGATCACTGGACAGCGGTCAAGAATATCCTGAAGTACCTGAGAAGGACCAAGGACATGTTTCTCGTTTATGGTGGTGACGAAGAGCTTGTTGTAAAGGGTTACGTCGATGCAAGCTTCGACACTGATCCGGATGACTCTAAGTCACAAACCGGATACGTATTTATATTAAATGGTGAAGCTGTCAGTTGGTGCAGTTCCAAGCAGAGCGTCGTGGCGGGATCTACGTGTGAAGCGGAATACATAGCTGCTTCGAAAGCAGCACATGAAGGAGTCTGGATGAAGGAGTTCATATCCGATCTAGGTGTAATACCTAGTGCATCGGGTCCAATGACAATCTTTTGTGACAACACTGGAGCAATTGCCATAGCCAAGGAGCCTGGGTTTCACAAGAAGACCAAACACGTCAAGAGACGCTTCAACTCCATTCGTGAATATGTCAAGGATGGAGACATAGAAATTTGCAAAGTACACACGGATCTGAATGTGGCAGACCCGTTGACTAAGCCTCTTCCATGAGCAAAACATGATCAGCACCAAGACTCCATGGGTGTTAGATTCATTACTATGTAATCTAGATTATTGACTCTAGTGCAAGTGGGAGACTGATGGAAATATGGCCTAGAGGCAATAATAAAGTTGTTATTATTTTATATTTCCTTGTTCATGATAAAGGTTTATTATTCATGCTAGAATTGTATTGACCGGAAACTTAAATACATGTGTGAATACATAAACAAATAATGTGTCCCTAGTGAGCCTCTACTAGACTAGCTCGTTGATCAAAGATGGTTAAGGTTTCCTAACCATAGACATGAGTTGTCATTTGATAACGGGATCACATCATTAGGAGAATGATGTGATGGACAAGACCCATCCGTTAGCTTAGCATATGATCGTTCTGTTTATTGCTACTGCTTTCTTGAATGTCAAATACATGTTCCTCAGACCATGAGATCATGCAACTCCTGGATACCGGAGGAATACCTTGTGTGCTATCAAACATCACAACGTAACTGGGTGATCATAAATATGCTCTATAGGTATCTCCGAAGGTGTCCGTTGAGTTGGCATGGATCGAGACTGGGATTTGTCACTCCGTGTTTCGGAGAGGTATCTCTGGGCCCTCTCGGTAATGCACATCATAAGAAGCTTGCAAGCAAAGTGACTAAGGAGTTAGTTACGGGATGATGTATTATGGAACGAGTAAAGATACTTGCCGGTAACGAGATTGAACTAGGTATGGAGATACCAACGATCGAATCTCGGGCAAGTAACATACCGACGGACAAAGGGAATTACGTATGTTGTCATTGCGGTTCGACTGATAAGATCTTCGTGGAATATGTAGGAACCAATATGGTCATCCAGGTTCCGCTATTGGTTATTGACCGGAGAGGCGTCTCGGTCATGTCTACATCATTCCCGAACCCGTAGGGTCCGCACGCTTAACGTTCGTTGACGATATAGTGTTATATGAGTTATGTGAATTGGTAACCGAATGTTGTTCGGAGTCCCGGATGAGATCCCGGACATCACGAGGAGTCTCGGAATGGTCGAGAGGTAAAGATTTATATATGGGAAGTCATATTTTGGGTTCCGGAAAAAGGTGCAGTTTTTTTTGGTATTGTACCACGAAGCTTCCAGAAGGTTCCGGAGGGGTCCGGAAGTCCACAAGTGGGTCCACCACGTCCCAAGGGCTGACATGGGCTAAGGGGAGGCGCCCTGGCCTTATTGGGCCAGGCGCGCCAAGTCCTCAAAAGCCCACACAGCTAGGGAAGGAAAAAAGGGAGAGTCCTAGTAGGAATAGGATTGGACTTTGGAGTCCAAGTCCACGTGTGTACTATTCACAGTTACTGTTCACGTGGCACTATTCCTTCTACTCCAAGCCCCTACACATATATAAATAGAGGAGGGGGGGGCGCCCCAAAGGAGGACACAACATTGTCTTAGCCGTGTGCGGCGCCCCCCTCCACAGTTCCGTCTCTCGGTCATATTTTCGTAGTGCTTGGGCGAAGCCCTGCGGAGATAGCATCACCATCACCGTCACCACGCCGTCGTGCTGCCGGAACTCATCCACTACCTCGCCGTCTTGCTGGATCAAGAAGTCGAGGACGTCACCGAGCTGAACGTGTGCTGAACGTGGAGGTGCCGTATGTTCGGTGCTCGGTCGGTTGAATCGTGAAGTTGTTCGACGACATCAACCGCGTTGTTCTAACGCTTCCGCTTACGGTCTACGAGGGTACGTAGACACACTCCCCCTCTCGTAGCTATGCATCTCCATGGATAGATCTTGCGTGTGCGTAGATTTTTTTTTTGTTTTCCATGCAACGTTCCCCAACACTCGGATCAAACCGACCTTGAACATTGGTAGAGATGGAAACCCTAAGGCGGTGGAGAACCGACGTACGAAGCGGGAGGCTGACGGTGGCCCCATAGGCCGGTCAGCCTACAGGTGGGGCCAACCGGCCTGTCCCTATGACAGGTTGGCCCCTCCTTCGGTGGCTCGCTCTCTCGTGTCCTCTGGAATCTTCTGGAGTTGGTGTTCGCGCGGGATATCCACTTTAACCTAACGTGTGGGTCATTCCTTGGCTCTATTCCTGAGTAACCCCTGCAGAAATACAGATTCACCAAAACTTGTGGAATTCTGTTAGTTTAACCCCTAAGTTTATGTTGGTGATTGAATTATGCCCTTATTCATGTTTCGTTGACGGTTTAAAATAGTTGTTATCTACCGTCAACAACTCCCCTAGGCTTAACCTTTGCTCGTCCCTGAGCAAAGTCAAACTCAGTGATGGATCAGGAGTTGCTACGATATTTTTATGCCTCAAAAGTACACATGCGTTCAAACAAGAGCTCTCCTCCGAATTAGAGTAAACTATTCTAACTTCAAACTCACCCATATTACCTTCAACCATGGGGCTTATAGCCTTCACTTGGGTCTTGAGCAATTGAAAGACAGAACGGTCAAGTCAAGCACTATGTCTCGAGCTCTTTTATCAACCTTCATTCCAGAGTTTTGTAGATTTTCAAAATAAAACTCAGAGATTCTCTTGTATGACCCTCTCAAGTCTCTCATATGTGGTATTTGTAGATCCTCACCAAGGCAAGAGTGGTGTTATACCTTCTCTCTTCTCTCAGAATATGTGGTATTTTTGGATTAAGATAGAACAACATTGTGTCTTCTCTCTCTCATCCTATATCTAAGGCTTATGTGGAGCTCATAGGTGTGAAGATAGCACATACATACTTGCAAAGCATTTATTGTAAAGTCAAACAATGGATTCAGAGAAAGGAGTCATACAATCAAATCAAGATGTGCATGTGTGTGGATATGAGGGGTGAAGTGGATATATGGTGGAAGTGGTTGTGAATGGTGTCAAGGGTGACAAGGGTGAAAATCTAATTCTATTTTTGCTCCTTGAAGAAACATATCTCTCTTTTGGAACTTGGAATATTAGGGAGAACTTGGGCTGCACTTTCTTTTTTTCGATTAGACACTTGCCTTCTTTCTTTTTCTTCTTCGCTCTTTTTTTCGAGACAGCCCAAACCTCTTTCTGGAACAGAATTTTGAGAGATAGCAACAAGAACATTGGAGCTTTATTTGGATGGTATTGGGGTGATAAGGTAGATGGATGAAAAACCTAACAAACATGTTTTTGGTGTTCGCTTCTAGTGTAGGAGTAGAACAATTTTGGGTGAATCTAAATGGAAAGCATGTGGTTGCGTACTTCTAGGGTAGAAGCAGTATATTTAGGTGGAGTGTACGTGGTCTTGATTTTAAAAAGCATGACAAGTCTCTAAGGGTCAACAAAGCTTGACAGCACTCAATGCAAATACAAATAGTAAATATATGTGGAAGTTTTTCTAGTCTAAGTAGCATGTATATATGGCTGTGGTAGGAATTCAAGCTCTGTCATACAGGAACTCATCATGTAGTATTTTTAAGTTTTTCAAAAGATAAATCTCTAGAACTCTAGTATTACTAGAAACAAGATAAACAGCAGCTCAGACCTTCTCATATCGTGTCCGTCAATTACCTAGACTTAGATCAAGCATTCGCTACCCACAAGTTTCAAGCTCAGAGTAAATCTTAGGTCAAAATAATTTTATCCAAAACTCAGGAGAATTTGAGGTTGAAAACTAGGTACTTGAAAAGAATTACGGCAGAGCAACTATTCATCATTTCCATACAAAGAGATTATCTTCAGAGTTCATTTTATTTTAGCAGGCAAGCAAACCTTTGTACACTCTCTCTTTATTTTATTTTAAACTTAAAGATCACACAAGACTATATATAACTCAAAGAAAATCTTTATTTGGTTTTATAGTTATGCATCTTTTTATATTTTTCTAGATACTAGCAAAGCAAACTTAATTAAACCATAAGGGGAAAGGGATACTTATCTAGATATATTGGGGATGCTTTTCCCCAAGCTGGATGTTGACGGAGTTATCCAATCTTGCGGTGTAGCAATCGGTCAGCGGAGATGTACTTCCTCTATCGGAGCATCAATGTTGGTGACTGTTGAGACAGTACTCCAATAGTGGACAGAACATCTACTTGCCTCTTCTTGATCCTTCAAATCCTGTGAAACTCAAATAGATAACAAAACTCGTAGAACAGATTACGCGTTAGTAGTTGACCACCTTAGTCTTGATTGCCTAGAGTTTCATGATTGATTTCTTGTTCTTCTGAGCAGAATTTTAATAGGATCTTTTTTCAATATTTTTAGATTTTTATAATGCAAGAGAAAATACAACAAGATGAATATATTTTTATTTTTATTTTTTATGCCACCACGGTGAATATTTCTGCGGGTTTGCACGCCACAGAATTATTCACATGAGGCTTAGCATTTTTAGGATGCAATGCATTAACATTTTTATTTTTTTCTAATGCAGATATAGTAAAGTAGATATGCAACAAGAATTAATTATGCTAATGCAGGAAAGTAAATATGTTAAAGGAAAAATTAATGCAATGCTGAAAAGGAAAATATGGCTAACTACCAAGCTTACCTCCTGGTGAGGGTTCGGTGATTTAAGTCCTCCGAACAGGGCCTCTTGTCTTGCTCATTCTTCCTAGGGTGCATCAGATGGTCGGAATGGTGACCCTGGTTGCACTTCTTCTGGTGATGGTGAACTGGAAGTTGATTTTGTCTTTTCTCTCCATACCTGTTTGGTTGGTGGACTTGACTTGGATGAAGGGGACTCATCTTTCACTGCTTCTTCTTCCGGTTCTGGAGTAGGTTCACTCCTCAAAACTTCTCCTTCATAGTCAGCCCATCCATCCTTAAGGAGTTGATTCTTGCGGCGCTGGGACGAATGGCGCCTCCTCCTAGATCTGTTCTTCTTTGGTTGTTCATAAGTTGTATAGCTATTGAAATAGCAGCGTACCTTCTCTGCAGGGAACTGGAAGTGGATCTCTCCTCATCTCATGTAGTTGATTGCTCGAGTGGTGTTCAGGAACTGTCTTCCAAGCACGATGGGTGGATCGTGTTCTTCTTCTCCCATGTCCAGGACCATGAAGTCGGTGGGGACATAGTGATCTCTAATCTTTACCATGACATCCTTGGCTATGCCCTCTGAGAATCGGAATGTCTGGTTCACCATCTGCAGCTGCACATAGGTAGGGTACAGGGGGTCTATCACCAAATATGAGATCATATGTTACCTTGGCCATTATGTTGACTCATGCCCCTGTGTCACAAAATGTCTTCTAGAAGGTCCATTGATTGATAGTGCACTCGATGGTCGGTACGCCTGGGTCGTCCTATTTAGGAAGGTACGGGGACACGAGAAGGTGGTCGTACTCCGCGTGGACTGTGTTGATCATCTTTACTGATTCTGCCTGTGGCTGCCTGGTCTTGCTCCCCTTTTGTTCTTCTTCTTTGCTGCAGTCTTGTCCTCATAAATGTATGCCTTCTGTGGATGAGCAGGAGACTCTAGTGTACGATTCTTGAAGGTGAACCTCTCCCTTCTACCCTTGATGGTGAAACAGATCTTGGCGCTGTCAGCGTAGATGATGGCCCTAGCGGTGCTTAAGAAGGGTCGTCCCAAAATGATGGGTGCCTTCTCATCACCACCTGTCTCAATCACCACAAAGTCTGTAGGGACATAAGAGTTCCCAACTCGCACATAGATGTCTTCTAGGATACCCTTTGGGTAGCACAGTGACTGGTCTGCAAGCTGCAAGCACATGGTTGTATACAAATATGGATCTCCATGAATTTTTTCATAAATTACCTTAGGCATGATATTGACTCTTGCACCGAAGTCACAGATGGCTTCCTTGAACTCATTTGGTCCAATGGCAATTGGGATGATGGATCTTCCTGGATCACCCTTCTTGGTAGGCAAGGAATCATCTTTCCATTCTCCAGATGATGAATCTCTATGCTCCATACATAGCCTTCTTACCATCACACATATACATCACTTCACTAGATAAGGGGTATTGTTCTTTTGTATTTAGCTCTAAACTTTGAATTGCGTATTTATTTGGTATACTCTAAGCAACCTCAATGGAAAAAGTCATCAACTACAAAAGTTATATATTTCATCGAGCTCTACAACTTTGGTACCAAGTAGTCAAAAATATATGTTGACAATGTGTTCGCAACCAAATTATAGGGACTTCACGTCCCAAGTCCAGAGAAAATCAATTCTGTCCTTTGTCCTTCGTGGATGGACGCATGCACCAAAACGAACCGGGTTCTCTTACCAAGAACCTGACTCTCTGTTCTATTGTGGTAGTCCCATAATTAACAGCTATCACGTACAGAACTCATCTCAACATATGGATAAACAATGTACAATAACCTGTTACATACTGAAATAATATGGAAATACGAATTTGATACAAGCCTCATGGACTAATCGAATAGATAAGAAAATCCTACACAGCGGTAGCTAGGGCATCGGGTCTCTTCCACGACCTTGACATCTCCTCCATATGCGTTCCCAAATGAAGCAATGCCACCTTCAGTCAGACCACCCATCATCAGGGGTGGGCGTTCGGTTTTCGGTTTGGTTCCTCAGTTTTTGAAGAAATTCAGTTCCTAGAAAATAGGAACCAATCAGTTCTGAGAAATTCTAGGAACCGAGCAATTCGGCTTTCGGTTATTTCGGTTCAGTTCCGGTTCTAGCCAATCTTGGTAGGCAAACCCAAGATCTGTCCCCTATGACAGAACCGTCCAATTTATACAAGATTAAGTATGACGGTCCCCGTTAAACACGTTGACACGTGCATACCGTCACTTATATAAACCCGGTAGTCCATTGAGTACCATGAAGGGTCTCAATAAATCAACTTTACAACTAAGATCGTACATGATTAAGGGAAACAACATACATCATGGTACATAGAGTTCACAGCAGAAGTTTAAGTTACAAACCAAGTTCACCATACTTGTTACAATACCGAGTCCAAATATGATACAAGAGAGCAACATAGTTTTGAAACTACATTATTGTCATAAGCCTAAAGACATAGCCAGTTTATTAAACACCTCTAGTAAAAGCATAGTAGAGGAGTTATGGAATACGACCTTACCCGTTGGCCATTACTCATCGGTGTCCATCGCAGGACTATAGCACGTGATACAATAACCTTCATACAGAGTGTCACCTGCAACGAAGGGTAAAAACCCTGAGTATACGATTGTACTCTGCAAGACTTATCCAACAGAGAATAAAATAAAAGACTCCAAGGATATGTAAGGCTATATTTGGTGGTGTTAGTTGGGTAGCACTATTTTGCAAAAGAGCTTACTAAAGTTTCCTTTCAGTTTTAGTTGCAAGATTTAGTATTGAACTATTTGAAACTACATTAGCACCTTTCTACATCATATACTTGGATTATAGAGAATGGTAATCAATTATAATTCACTTGCCAACATCATAAGCCAAGTATTTACTGCGACTGCTGGACAGTGACCAAGTTCCTCACTAACTGGGAGAGACAGTGATTCGAATCAATTTAATCCAGCTGAATAAAGCCCGTATCACACACCCCCACGAGCTAGCATCACTCGCGTGAGTCACCGTTCACTTAGTTCGACAATGAGTTTGGACTGTTTCACAAAACTCATGGTCTTGCATCCTCACATGAATTGCCCGCAGCCCGTAGCAAACATGGTCTTGGACTAGTCCCCTTCCTTCAGGCTCTCCTCCCAGCAATGCTAACGGTCCAATCAATCACCTCGAACTAGCTAATCGGTTTCACAGTCAGAACGAGTTATCCGGCCGTTATGTGAAGGTACGTTCAATCTCAACCAAGGTCCAACAACGAAGCGGTCCTTAAATGACACAAACGGGATCAAAACACAGGCCATACCTGAATAAAAAACAACCACCACTAGGGATCCCACCTGGTCTCCAATTATTAACCTTCATGTGGTTCACCAGTTCCCATTTGGGCAAATGATAATATGCAGCCCTAGTAACATAAGAGACAAATTTGCACATGACCAATATCAGGGTTGCAAAGTGTTGCTTAACTTAAATCTTTTACTGAGTAGGTGCATATTTCTTCTCTGGTAGAGAAGGTAAATATTTTAATCCACCTATTATATTAGTTTTGGATATGTATGGCACATCAACAAAGTTTCATAAACACCATAGCATGACCATCTATCATTTACCAAAAGGATAAAAGCTAGACACTAGACAAACAGTAAGTAATATGCATAGGAAGGTTAAGATTGCATTCTAATTAATTTACTAACATGCTCATTTTTGTATATATATATATATATATATTAGGAGCATAGGGCTCCCAATAATTATTGAAAGCCCTGGTCCAAACTACTGCTACGCGGTTCCACCGAACTAGCAGCCGGGGTCGGTCCGACCTGGTCAAACCAGGCGCACCCGAACCCTGATGCAAGGTGGGGGACCCACCAGCCTTCCGTGTTGAAATGAGGCACACCCGGTCTCTCCCTCACGTGGACTGTGTCGGGATTCAAAAAAAATCGCCTCCTCTCTCTTCTCGCGAGTCGCGACGCAGGCGCTCTCTCGGCGGCGTTCCTCCCCACCACGGCCAGCGACGGCGGCGGCCACTTCCCTCACCACCACCGTGGCACCCTTCCCCCACCACCACCTGCGGCGGCGGCACCCTCTTCTCCCTGTCCGGCGGCCGCAGCCGCGGACTCCCGTCTAGATCTGGAGGGCGTGGCCGGCGGTGGCCACGTGCAGCACCTCCTTCGCCGTGCCGGCGTCGTCTCCTGCAGCGCTGTGGCTTGCCAGGCGGTGGTCGTCTCCCCCAGGTGGCCCTGTTCATGTCCGCACCCCTCCCCGTCCGATGGCTGCGGCGAGGTGGCTTGCCAGGCAGCGGCGTGTCCCTACCCAGCCCTGCTTGGGAACTTGCAGCCGGCGACGACGCTCGATGCGGTAGAGGGCCGTGGGGTCCCGTCCCCCAGCGGCGTGGTGGCGCGGGGTGCACAAGCACACGTCGGGACTCCCAATAGTTCGACCAAACAGCAAGTTTTATGTTTTTCTTAGCTGGAGCATAGCAAAACAAAGTTAACAAACTTGGTTTCATAATTTTTGGATAAATATAGCTCTAGATATCATTTATAGAAGCTAAATAGGCATTATTTCAGGTAAATAAAAATAATATATAAAAAGTTGTCAAACAATAATTTTTTATGACTCTAACATGTAGATCACCGCAAGACAAAACTAACAAAATTGGTTTCACTCAAATTGGATCTCCCTAGCTCAAGTTATAAAATTTCAAAGTTGGATTAAAAAACAAAAACAGAAAAACAAACAAATCTAACCCTACTGCTGCTAAACGCACCCGGTCTTAGCACCCAGAGCAACTGACGCGCGGGCTAGGGCAGTCAATGGCCCCACCCGATAGACACACCGGGCTGGGCGAGGTTTGACCCACGAAGAAATCGCCGGCGGCGAGGTTAACGTTGGTGGAACCGGCACCAACGTGCTTAGCTCAGAACCCCACATCAATCTGTGCAAGTGGCGCGGCCGGTGGTGAACCCTAGATACGGCGATGGCGGCTATGGTGGCATGGCGGCGCTACATGACGGTGTGCTCGCCGTTGCTAGCCACGAGAGCTCAAACGGAGCTCCGTGCTAGCTAACTGAGGTCCGGGCGAAACCCTAGGCTAGGTTTTGGGGCTCTGGTAGACGGCTCATGGCTCTGACCACGTGCATGGCGGCTTGGCGTCAAGAACGCGGTGGATGCAAGCCGTGTTCCAGCGAGAGCGAGGCTCAAAAAGATCAACGGTCACCGGTATGAGCTTCTACGACCTAAAGTGATGCTAAAACACATAAGAGAGGCAGAGGAGGGTGGCAGGGGTTTGCTGGCCACGGCGAGCACAAGCTCGGCAGCCATGGCGCCCATGGCGACGGTCTTGGGCTCAGGGGTGCTCACCTTGCGATGAAGGTCGGCACAGCTAGGTTGGGAAAGGAGAGGGGTTCGTGGCGCAACTATGGAAGTGAGGAATTGAAGGAAGAGCGGGTGGTGACGACGAATTTGATCGGCGACATGTGACGGCTGGCCGTAAGCAAAGGAAGGGAAAGAAGGTGTTCGACGGCGTCCAAGCATTGAATGCACGCGGCGACGCTTCTCCGAGCTTTGCCACCGTGATGCGGCTCCTGCGCACGGTGAGGGTGTGGCTAGCTCGACGAAACGGTGAGAAGCTCGTCGGTGAGGGCCGGCAGTGTAGCGTCGAACAGGTGGCGAGCAGCTACTGCCAACGTGGAGTTCTTTTCCAGTTCACAGACTGAACTTGCCATGTTTCTCCCTCTATTTCTCAGTCCAAAAGGCAAAACAAACAACCAATTGCACCGTGGTGCAAAGCTACATAAGCACAACATATTTGCCTAAAGGATCAAAAGCTAAAACTAACTAGTTTGCAAGATCCAAGGTTTCAAACACATGCACTTGAAATTGAAAAACTGAATTCAGTTTACAGTGTTACATAACAGATTTGAATTGCAATTTTGGGCAATTAACTAGGGGCTAGTTACTGTTCAAAGATCACAAGCAATGGTTCATTATCAAAGTACAAACTTTATACTATTTCATAGAAGCAAAGTTGCACAAATTTTATTTATGAAAATTGATTAGATAAATTCCCAAACATTGAACTTGTTAACTGTTATTTCTAGACATGTAAAATTTTTAGGAGGTTCAAAACAGCATTACATTGATTCTTGTGGCTACTATTTGGTCATGTTAAAAATTTATTTGGCCCTGGATCCTTAAACAAAGTTTGAAGCTCATAATCTAAACTAAAACTTTCATTTAAGGTCCAACACCAAAAAGGGTATAGAATCTATAGTTACACTTTGGTCAACATAGCATCAAGAAAAAGGATATAAAACACATTTTAAACATTTAAAAGCATATTTTGACTTGATGATGAATATAAATCCTAACTCATTTATGATCCTATGTTGATCTAGGTTACTTAGGTGATCAAACACCATGTAAGTGCATGATTTGTCTGAAATAATTGATCTTGGAACACCATGTGAGTGCATGAATTGTGAGACATACAAATCAGCATGTTGTTCTGCTTTATAGTCAACCCTAACGGGTAAAAAGTGTGCAGTCTTGGTAAGACGATCCACAATTACCCATATAGAGTCGTATCCTTTCCGTGTTCTAGGAAGATCAGTTATAAAGTCCATACTTATCTCCTCCCATTTCCATCCAGGAATAGATAAAGGTTGGAGTTGTCCAGCGTGTCATAGATGATCGGCTTTTACTCTCCCACAAACATCACAGTGAGCAACATACCGTGCTATCTCTGATGAAGACAAGGCCCGATCTTCCGAAAGGTACGATAAGTCGATTGGTGGAGACACGACGTTCACGATCTTAGGCTTCGAACCAAGACTGATTCGGACCTCCGCAACCGTTACACCACTGCTCCGTTGGTTATCAACCACGCGCACACGATTGACCTCGCCGAGAAGGCTTTTCTGCAAGCGAATCGAGAACACCGGCAAGAACAGGTAAACGCAATCTGAAATTGCAAATATGTATGAAGCTTATCAATATAAAGAGAAGTTCAAGTCTTATTGGAATGAGCTACGCGCCAACGTGCGAATAAGATCACGAACAGGGCCCTTGGCTGGATTGCAAACGAATCTACGCGATTAACAGTTGCAGCAGCAATGTCTGTTTCCACGAGAAAATCAAGAACTAAACAAAACCCAACCCTAACGAGAGCGGCGGTGGCTAATTATAAGGTTTGGGGCGTCACCCCTGCTGGTTGTGACCCCTAATGGGCCAAAACACGATACACGGCCCAACAGACCAAAAGACGGTGTTGCAGCACCCTGACAGATTCTGGACGCTGACTTGTTTCGACGATTCATGTTGACTCGGAAGGGATTTTTATGTGAGACCAGTTCCGTTGGATAGCTTATCAAGTTAGCTTTCCAAGCATATCTGGAACGTCAAAAACGGAGTCCGTATGCTTCCTCGTGACCAGTTTTACTCGGGGCTGCTCCTGGATTCCGAGGTGGACTCGAAATTGATTTGGGCCTCCACCTTGGTGACTCAAACCGGGTGAGCTTTGGGCCTCCGTCCGGTTAGGACGCCCTTGCTGGTCTCCTCGCCCTCTACCTCCAAGCATGGTCATATGCGTGTTGGTCATGTCCTCATCATCCTCCCTTTCTTGTTGAAAAGCCGTCCCTGGCGCTGATTTTGCTTGAAGTCGATCCTGCACAACATGAGGACAAACGAGGTTGCCAAAATAATGGGAATGGACAATGTTGTGAGAAAGAATATGACCACATGTCCAGATTTGCAACGCTTCTTCTCCTACAAAAATATAGTCTCCTCGATTGAAATGCAAACGATTTTTGTCAATACCATCCTGCAAAAGATTAGTACTAACAAGAAACATATGCTCCCTTGCTTTGGATTCCACTTGTGTTCGTAAAGCAAAACTAGAGGAGTATGGCATAACAACAACGTTGATTTTATTATCCTCTAATTGATCATAATTTTGTCCAACAAAAGGAGAATTCAGATTTGTACAAATATAAACTCGGTGTATCATATATTGTCCTTTGTTGTTATATTTGCCAAAAACATGGAATATATATCTAGAGAACCATGGCAAATCAACATATGCATAAAATTTCTCCTCTAAAGAACTAAGATTACATGGAACATCAAAGTCAATGTAACCCAAGGTATTTAAAGAAGACATCAATTTTAGCTCAGTATCATCACTAGCATTATGAATAACATGTCTATTTTCAGCACAAGTGTTTGATTTGAACACACATATAGCATGGTCATTCATTAATTGTTGCATGGGTATAACATAAATATCATCATGCAAGTCATCTTTATCATAAGGAACATCTAGCAAATCATCTTGTGACAATGGTAAATCAAGAGAATGTTCCACTAATATTTGCTCTAACATAGCATGATTGGTGGAAAAATTCAGCACGTCAAGAGAACTCTCACCTTCCGCGAGTTTAGCATCATAGGCTTTACCTTTACTCTCATTTTCAGCAAGAGTAATAGGTGATGGTTCTTAATTTTCACATGAGGCTGTGAGCACCTCATTTTCTATCACATTGTCCTCGCTCTTTTGTACATTGTCCTGCAAAAGGTTAGGCATAGCAGGAGAAATAGCAAGAGTCTGATCTAGTTGATGCTCCTCATCATTTGAATTAATTACAAGAGATGGATTAATAAAAATTTCTCTCATAATAATTTTCATATCGCTCCACGTGTGAGGTTTATCTAAAGAACTTAAAGACTCCCACCATGATGATGCAGCATGTCTCAAAACACTAGATGCATTTTTAATTTTTCTCCGTTCACACATACGACATTGTGCAAAAATATTATCTATTTTGCTTTCCCACTCAATGTATTCATCAGCACCAATACCATCATAAGTAGGCGGGCAAGAAAGAATAGAACGACCTGCGGGAGGAGGTGTAGCAGCAACTATACGTGTCTCATGCATCTTTGTTGTCTCATATCTGTGAGTGTTGTAACCTATCATTGTTAGCATCAAACAAGAAAACACACAAGTATGTATTTTCCTATCGATCAGCTACTAGGATGCGGTCAAGGAAAACAAGGCACTCGACTCTCAAGCGTCTTACCATGCGCTTGCAAGTGTTCTTACCAAAGCAACAGGTGGAACAATCGGTGGCTGGTTGTGATACCGTTGTCGCTTGAGTGTAACAGTTGCAGAGGTAAACCTGTACTTGGTTAGAAGAAAGTGGAGCTTGGACAGGCAAAATATAGTAGCAAGGATTGGCAATATTTTAATTCAGAAATTGCAAGATTGAAAAGTAGTCCCAAGATAGTCTATGTCACCGGCCTAAACTCGTCCTAGACCTTGTTCAAGCAACCAACAATATCTTATCACAAGGACTAAAAAGGATGCAAGCACTTCTGATTTTTTTCACTTTCTTTTTTTTGTGTGCGGCTTTTTCTTTTGCACTTCTTGCCTTTTATATATATTTGTTTTTTTCAATCAGAATGCCGCAGATAGGACAACAACAAACACAAGCTGCGTCCTTGGAGAGCTCCATCCTGATCTTGGCCTCCGGCAACAAGTCCCCCCACCCCCGCGTCGCCCGCGTCTGGAGACACGGGGGGAAACCCTCGCCGCCAGGAGCTCCTCCTTGACTCCGCCAGGCCCGCATCGCCGCCGCCGGCCAGGAGCTCCTCCTTGACTCCGCCAGGCCCGCATCGCCGCCGCCGGAGGGCCGGCCGGCGAAGCCGCGCCGCGCCCGGGGATGGCGGCGGCGGGGCGATTCCGTTCCTGCCCCCCCCCCCCCCCCCCCGCCCCTGCATCGGGCTGCCCTTCCGCCACCGGCTCCCTGCAACGCCGCCGCCGGAGGGCCGGCCGTGCGGCCGCGTCGCGCCTGAGGATGGCTGTGGTGGAGCATACCCCCCCCCCCCCCCCCCCCCCCCCCCCCCCCGCGCTCGCGCTGGAGACCCTCCCTCCCCACGGCCCCAGATCGGATCTGGCGCGCCGCGGCCACTCCCCCCGTCCAACTGCTGCGCCACATCCCGCTGGTCCTGCTCGGCGGCGCGGCCGCGTCCATGGTGATCCTCCCCCCGTCTGCGTCTTGCCCCCCGTGGTGCAGCCCCTCTTCTTGCTGATGTCCGTCGGGGCGGGCGTGACCTTTGGGGGAGGTGGCCGGGGCTCGGTCCTGCCTAGGTGCAGGCCACCATTCGTCCCCGACGACGTCTCCTCCGAGCTACGGTGACGACCTCTGCATGTGTGTGGTGAGGATGATCCTCTGGCAGGTTGTTAGAAGCTCTGCGGTGGATTTTGTCGACACCGCTCCGGTCCCGGCCTCCATGGACCTGCGTTCTCCAGTGTTCTTGGTCTGCCGGCGTCCTCTACCGGCGTGGTTTCGGCCCCGGCGCACTGGCAGCTGCGCCTCTTCCAGCTTCGGTTCGCCGGCGTTCTGGTGGCTCCGCCTCCGGCGGTACGGATCTGTGTTCCCTTCCGGCTCCGGATTGCCGGCGGCACCGGCCACCATCCTTCCATCCGCGTCGGCTCTCTACCCCGCTGCCTCTCCGACACCGTCCACCTACATGCCATGTCGGTTCCAAAGCTCGCGTTTTTCGTCGGCGACATGTGCAGCCCCACCCCCATCTGAGGTAGCGGTCGACAAGCAGGTTGTCTCCGGCATCTTTGGATCCTGATCTGGCGGCTTTGGGATTGCTCGGACTAGGCCAGGCGAAATCCATGCTCGGCTTGCCGATGCTGGCAGCGGCGACACCCGCGGGCGTCGTTTCCCTTTCTGGAGGCGCTGCCATGGCCTTTATCCATGCCCCCCTTCGAGCATCAGGGGAAACCCTAGGTCCGGTTCTCCGGATCGGATGGCGACGACGTCACGACGTCGTTCCCCTTCTTGAAGGCGCTATCTTGCTAGCTCATGGTGTCCCGGTGTTGGAATTGAAGATGTTCGACGTCCTGCTGATTTGGCGTGCTCCTCTAGTTTTAGGTTTGGTGGGTTTAGTTGTGTCCTTCACCCTGTTCAGGCTAAGCACCTCGTCGCTCTCTGCTCCGGACACCATGCTCATGCCTTCTTGCGTTCATGTCATGTGTTGTACCCTTTATTGTACTCTTTCTCCTTCCTTCTATCAATGAAATGATATGCAAGCTTTGCGTATTCGCGAAAAAAAAGGAGTCCTTGCTTCGTGTACTTGGTGCGCCTTATAAAATAATAATAATAACTTTCTATTTTGCTAGGAGCACATAGTGGATCCTAACACAACAGATGGCAAAAACGATTTCTTTCCTCTTTACTGTCTCACGTATATGCCAATTCTCTCTTTTTTTTCTCTTGCAGCAAACAGGAGCAAGACATTCCTTTTTTTTTCTAAAAAAAAAACACAGTACACAAGATTGATACTAAAGATCAAGAACAAGACGTAGACACACAGCAAAAACAATGACACACGAGGGACGACCGTTCAATAAAGCAAACTGAAATTAAAAATATTGCAATGGCACAAAAGGGTTGTAGGACAGGGAATATGTGGTGGTGTATTTTTTTTGGCTTTTTGTGGACTCTAGGTAATGCAAAACTCAGATCAATCTAAAGGGGATAACAAAAGTATACCTAACGGGCAACCTAAAGAGCTGATACCACTTGATGAAGACAAGGCCCGATCTTCCGAAAGGTACGATAAGTCGATTGGTGGAGACACGACATTCACGATCTTACGCTTCGAACCAAGACTGATTCGGACCTCCGCAACCGTTACACCACTGCTCTGTTGGTTATCAACCATGCGCACGCGATTGACCTCGCCGAGAAGGCTTTCCTGCAAGCGAATCGAGAACACCGGCAAGAACAGGTAAACGCAATCTGAAATTGCAAATATGTATGAAGCTTATCAATATAAAGAGAAGTTCAAGTCTTATTGGAACGAGCTACGCGCCAACGTGCGAATAAGATCACGAATAGGGGCCCTGGCTGGATTGCAAACGAATCTACGCGATTAACTGTTGCAGCAGCAATGTCTGTTTCCACAAGAAAATCAAGAACTAAATAAAACCCAACCCTAACGAGAGCGGCAGCGGCTAATTATAAGGTTTGGGGCGTCACCCCGGCTGGTCGTGACCCCTAATGGGCCAAAACACGATACACGGCCCAGCGGACCAAAAGACGGTGTCGCAGCACCCTGAAAGATTCTGGATGCTGACTTGTTTCGACGATTCATGTTGACTCGGAAGGGATTTTTATGTGAGACCAGTTCTGTTGGATAGCTTATCAAGTTAGCTTTCCAAGCATATCTGGAACGTCGAAAACGGAGTCCCTATGCATCCTCGTGACCAGTTTTACTCGGGGCTGCTCCTGGATTCTGAGGTGGACTCGAAATTGATTTGGGCCTCCACCTTGGTGACTCAAACCGGATGAGCTTCGGGCCTCCGTGCCGGTTAGGACGCCCTTGCTGGTCTCCTCGCCCTCTACCTTCAAGCATGGTCATATGCGTGTTGGTCATGTCCTCATCAATCTCTATCTTCATCTTAGTCCACCAATATCTTGGTTTTAAATCTTGGTACATTTTACTACCACCAGGGTGAATTTACAGATTAGAAGAGTGAGCTTCAGACAAAATTTGATCCCTTAGCTTCTCATCTTTAGGAACTACTAAGCGATCCTTGAACCATAGCACTCCATTTCCATTTACTCGGAAATGCTTGGTTTTTCCCTCTTGTATTTTCCACTTGATGTGAGAAATACCAACATCCGTCTTTTGACCTTCTATAATTTGATTTAGGTTACAGCTTATAACGATGTTGTGAAGCACAATAGGATGCATAAGATTAAAGCTTTCCTCTGAGTGTACCTCTGTATAATTGTTGTGTGCTTTTCTACTAAGGGTATCTGCTACTACATTAGCTTTTCCGGGGTGGTAATGTACTTCCAAATTATAGTCCTTGATTAGCTCTAACCATCTCCTTTGTCTCATATTTAACTCTAGTTGGGTGAAGATATATTTAAGACTCTTATGATCCGTAAAAACATGACACAGATTTCCCAACAAGTAATGCCTACAAATCTGCAAGGCATGTACTACAGCTGCTAGCTCCAAATCATGGGTAGGATAGTTGACTTCATGCTTCCATAGCTGTCGTGAGGCATAGGCAATGACTCAACCTTCCTGCATTAGGACACAGCCGAGACCAATGCCTGAGGCGTCGCAATAGACATCGAAAGGCTTTGTTTTGTCAGGTTGTGCCAAAACAGGAGCGGTGGTTAGAAACTTCCTCAAAGTGCGGAAAGCTGCTTCACACTCCGAAATCCAAACAAACTTTTCATTCTTCTGCAACAACTGAGTCATTGGTTTAACAATTTTCGAGAAGTCTAAAATAAATCACCGATAGTAACTGGCTAGTCCCAGAAAACTTCGAACCTCCGTAACTGTAGTTGGGGCCTTCTAATCCATTACTTCATGTACCTTGCCAGGGTCCACTGATATACCATTTTCTAATAAAACATGCCCAAGGAATTGAACTTCACGAAGCCAAAATTCACACTTGCTGAGTTTAGCATACAATTGGTGTTCCCTAAGTCAAAACTATTCTTAGATGTTCAGCATGATCTTCTCTGTTTTTAGAATATACCAGATATCATCAATGTGCACCACCACAAACTTGTCTAACTCAGGCATAAACACTGAGTTCATCAAGTACATAAAGTGGGCACGTGCATTGGTAAGACCAAAAGACATTACCAAATACTCATATACACCATAACGTGTCGAGAAAGCTGTCTTGGAAATATCTTCAGGTCGGATTTTAATTTGATGATAGCCTGACCTCAAATCAATTTTAGAGAACACTTTTGCCTTAGCCAACTGATCGAATAAGATATCAATCAATGCAAAGGGTACTTGTTCTTAATTGTCGCTGCATTGAGTGGTCGGTAGTCCACATACATACACAGAGATTGATCTTTCTTCTTCACAAACAAAGCAAGGCATCCCCATGGAGATGAACTGGGTTGGATTAAACCCTTCTCCAATAATTCTTGCAACTGAATCTTCAGCTTAGCTAACTCATTTGGTGGCATTCTATAAGGTCTTCTAGAGATAGGGGCAATATATACCAGGTACTAACTCAATAGCAAACTCTATATCTCTATCTGGTGGCAATCCAGGTAGATCATCAGGAAAAACGTCCGGAAACTCACATAACACTGGAATCTTTTCCAAATTGGTGGTTTTTGTAACAAAAGATGAGATTTGAAATTTTGGATCTACATGGAGCGACACTTGGAAAGTGCCACTACCATCAGGTGCATTTAATTGGAGCATCTTATTGGCGGTGTCAATATTTACTCCATGTTCTCTCATCCAATTCATACCAAGAATGACATCTAACCCCAAATCTGGAAGGCTAAGCAAGCTAGCAGTGAACTCTTTTCCTTCTATAGAGAGAGGTATACTCCAAACCATTTGTTTTGTTGTGTTTTAGTCCCGACTGAACTAATCAAATACTCATCCTTTAATATTTTAACCTTAAACCGATGCTTGGATGCAAAAGATTTTTTTCTTGAATACGCAAAAGGTTTGCGTATCATTGTATTAAGAAGAATGGCAGAAACATACAACGACGCGCTTATGACAAGCACGACCGGAGGTCCTATGGCCGTCGGTCGGACCGTCCTAGCAAACAAATAAGACAGATGCAAAAGATTGACTTATGAAAGAATGAGATGATCCAGAATCAAACAAGACAGATGCAGGATGTTGGTTCACTAGGAACATACCAGCAGTCACTGGTTCTCCTTCTGGAATTTCCTCCATGGTGGTGTAATGAACACGTCCAGTGCGTGCACCAGTAGCCTGCTTCTTATAACTCTGAGATGTGGGGTTAGCCTTCTGCTTCTGTTGATTCTACTGGTTCTGTGATGCTGTTGAGTAGTTTCATTCTGGATAAAGATACTCACGGATAAAGTGTCCTACCTTCCCACACTGTAGCAGGGGGCTTTAAAACCAACTTGGAATCTCAAGATGCAAGCGGCACGGGCCTGCCCGCAAACCTGCTTAGCACGCCCTACAAAACAGGCCCGCTGGACCCCGCGAGCGGCTAGCTTTTCTGTTGCGGGTCGTGGCAGTCCAACCTGCTAGCGTACACGGGCAGCCTGCAAAACCCACAAAATCCCACATAGGCCTGGCTGCGACGCGTCTACTCCGTGTGCGACTCTGACGCCGACGCAGGTGATGACCGCGCGGCCATGAGCGAGTCAAAGCTGCCACCGAGCGATGTAGCGAGGGCGCCCACCAGAAGGGAGGCGTTGGCCAGCACGACGGTGCCCCGGTGGCCGACGGCGTCTGCCGCCCAGCCGGCGGCGAGGATGGAAGCCAGCATGAACATATGTTCATGGACTCAGACAGCATGTCAGCATGAGCATCTCCACCTGCTGGTCGGTGAGCCCCAAGTCGTCGCGCATGAACAGCTCCACCTGCTCATCAGCGCGAGATCTTCATGTGGATAAGACAGAGAGGAAGCACGACAGGCCGGATGCCATTGTCATGAGTCACGAATGTTGAAGCACGTACGAGTACGAGAGTAGCAGCAACGAGTGGAGACCCTCGCCTCCGCGTTGTCTACATGCCTCGCCTAGACGTTTGCCATAGCTGTCTGCAAGTGGACGAGCTCGCTTGCTTTAGCTTACTATGCATGCGGGCTCCACTAGGCTTTGCAGGCTTCACCGCCAAACCTGCAGGAGCATGCGGGCTTAAGTGCTTTAGTAAGTGGATGCCCGCTAAGCCTGCTGAGCAGGGTTGTGGCCAGAGCGGCGGCGTGCGGGCCGTCTGCAGAGCGGCCTGCTTGCATCCGTATTGGAATCCTCTAGGCACATTCACTTGGTGAGGTTGTTGACGTGGAACATTCTGCTGTGGCTTTTGCCGTTGAGGGGGCCTGTACTGCTTGAAAGGCGGGCGATATTGAGGCCTTTGCACCATCTGGACCTGGCGTGGCTGTTGAGATGGGCCACTAGAGTACGGCTTCTTGCGCTTCTTATCTTCCTTGTATAGACGGTGCGCGTTCTCCCGCATGATAGCATCACCGACAAGATCATTGTAGGTGGCACATTTGTTGAAAGCTAAATCATCCTGTAACTTAAGAGTTAACCCACGCTTGAAACAACCCATACGCTTCTCCTAAGTATCCACATGCTCTGGTGCATATTTGGACAAATGATTGAATGCATGAGTATACTCAGTCACAATTTTGGTGCCATGAGTCAGCTTCAAAAACTCCATCAGCTTGATGTTTATCAGGCCCTCGGGGATATGATGCCCCCGGATGGCCTCCTTGAACTCATCCCATGTAGGTCTTGTGCCTTCAGGTAAAGTGGACAAGTGGTTGGTCCACCAAGTACCAGCTGCAGTTGTTTGGGCTGCAAATTTGGCTTTTTGATTATCAGTGCAGCGGAGAAGACGAAACTTCTGCTCAATGGTGTTTAGCCATTCATCTGCCTGCAGTGGTTCCTCGGCTTGAGTGAACACCGATGGTTTGGTGTCCAAGAAATCCTTATAACTGATAGTGGATTCTGCTCTTGACCATGATGATTCTGACGCCCTGGTGCAGTGTTCTGTGCTATGAGATTCAGGGCTGCTTCCATATTTTCCTGGCTTCCCAACAATTGAGCCAGCACGTCTGCCGCAGTGGGTGGTGGCGGCAAGTCTGATGGGTCACCATTCTCACCTCCCGAACCATTGGAATGAGTGCGAGGCATCTGCATCAAATGTTCCCGTTATAATTGATGATGGTACTAATAAAAACAAAATATTAGGCCCAACTGAAATATTGAAGAGAATAAAATTCATACAATAAACAGAGGCACAATATAAAGTCTCACATACCACCACCATAATTATACATCTTTATTACATAAGGCCGCATACATCCAGATGCCAGCTTTATTTAACCGAACCTTCAGACTCTACAGCTACGCCACAACTGTTGCAAACCACTTAGTTACATAACATCAGTACAACTAACTGGATTTAAAGCCTAGGTTAAAACTCAACCCCAGGATTATTTCAAACTACATACTAACACCGAGACACTCCTCCCTAGTACTCATCAACGGATTCAATTGGGTAATCATCATCTAGATCCATCTCAGTTTGATCATCTACTACTGGCTCAAGTTCCTCATCGGGCTCTTCTTCCTCATCTTGGTCGCCAAGCTCCATCACGTCTCCCAAATCTTCATTCACAACTTCACTAGCTACAGGTTCCTCTGGTAGTGCTGCAAATTGCAATGCGTTGATCTGAAGTTGAAGATTGGCAATTAGTGCATTTGCTTCATCTACCTCCTCTTGTAGGGTGTGCTCGACATACTCAAAATTTTCAGCCGCTCTATGGCCTCTTGTAGAGCTTCATCTCTTGCTGCTTCTACAGCGGTGGCACGTTCTGTGGCTTCAACTCTTTACTGTTCAACTGCAACTGCCTGAGTCTAGAGCATAGTAGCTTGATGGTTCATCTCCAATTCATGCTGGATTGCATAATCCATGACTTGGTTTGTTTGATTTTTAGAAGCCTCCCATAAATTATCAGTTACCTTCAGCTCAATATTGCAAAGTTTGTACCTCTGGCGCCAATAATTATTGGATGCCTGTTGACACAAAAATGTGACGATGTAATCAACACACAGCAAGCCGGAACGATCCGAAAGAGCAAGGGCCCGGAGATCTGCTTAGCTTCAACACGGGGATGGATGATCCTGAAAACCGAAGCGTGCCAGTCAATTTGACATGCAATTGACAGGGAAAGAGATTGATTAGTAATTTAAGGCAAAACATGCTGGTGTTGCACCAGACAGTTTCAAATATGCGGCTAAATAGCCAGTGAAAATAAGGCTATCGACTAAAGAGTCGATATCCAGCATGCTCATGATAGAATAATTAAAAGAACTTGACAAATCGGCAATTATTGAATATGAATTGTATGAATCTTACTGCCGACAATCATGAAAGCATGTAGAGACGTAAAGGATGATATATGAGTAAAAAGCAATCGTGTTGATTATCGATGTACCAGCTTTATCAAACAGGACAAGAATAAGCACAATACATTAAAACTGGTTAACATGCAACATGTAGACTATCGGCTAATTAGCCGATACCAATGACTTGTCGTGCAACATGCAAGCATTCATCCATTAAACACAACTAGATCAACAAACCTATCAGATCTAATCTATCACCATCAACAGTGAGGTTCGACCGGATCGATGCAGCTATGATGATAATGATTAACTAAATCTTTTAAGCAAGCAAATCTATTTGTATTCAACGAAGTCATGGAGGCATATTACACACGTGGAAGATTGTCTTATCGGCTGAACAGCCGAAGTACATAAAAAGGGTCATGGCACGTGAACACTCAGGTGTCTAATATAAATAGCTCTATAAGCTTATGGGACCTATTCTATCATCATTAACAGTGGGGTTCGACCGGATCGATGGCAGCTATAATAACGATAACAGACTAGATCCTCAAAACGAACAAAACTACTTATACTTCAACATCATCATGGACACATATCATGATCATGAAAGCGCGGGCAATCGGCTAGGAAGCCGATGCGAGCATAGCAAGTTGTCAAAGAAGCTTACTTGACCGTAAGTAAACCTACCGACTAGCAAAACCAGATCTACAGCGCTATCAGTGGGGATCGACCGGATCGAGGCAGCCGTAAAAGCGGACTATAGACTGGATCTTACTAATCAATTGACTTACTTAAGGCCAAACATGTCTTTGACCCCCTGCTATGCACGACTAAGATTGAGGCAGGACGGTCGATCTAACAGAAACCATCATTAAAGCAAGGTTAAAACGCGACCGTTCAATAAAACGATGGATTAGAATGATATAAGACTGATCTACCTCAATCTTAACCGTGTGAGGGGTGATTTTGTTATAAATAATAGGGGCCCTGATATAGCAAGAATCGATAACTAATCTATGAAATCACCTGCAAGAGGTCAGACCTAACCAATGCAGCCGCGCAGATAACAACACAGATCGATAACTAGCTTATACCAAGCTCGCATGAGGTCAGACTTAACCGATGCAGCCTTACGAACAAGATATAAACCGTGACGGATACTTACAGACAAACCGGAGGTCGGACCTAACCGATGCGGCCCTGCTCGCTGAAGAACTCGCCGACTCCTACTCCTAAGGGTGGCACGGAGCCGATAAAAAGTAAAGGTACTGTTTTGATTGATGTGTGTATATATCCTACAATGTGCCGTAACCCTTTATATTTATAGGGGCGCCTGGGCTTCGACGATAAAGAATAGGGCTCTTGTACACGAACATGCATAGAAGGTTCCTTCGCGTACAAGCCGAATATAAAACAAATCTATGTTCCCTAACTAATTTGGCTACGCGTGATACCCAAGTCTAGCACTAATACGACCAGGGGTCCTTGGCCTCCAGCTGTCCAGCATGCTACGTGCAGCGGTTAGTCTTCACGTACAAGCCAACTCTTGATCCATCTAGCTTTCCTTTTCTTCATGTAATGTACATGTACACCATCGAGATCTTTTAACTTCCTTGTGTAGCTCAGCCAATTAGTAATAAAGTATTCCTTCCTCAGGTATTGAAAGCCGAACTCTCTCCTTCCTGTTATCTTCTTGCCTCCTTCATGTACGGCCTCTGGCGCCAGCAGCATACATCCATATATCAACTGAATCAAATAGAAATAACTGGCCATACGTGTATGAGCACTTCTAATATCTGAACATGCAAGTCTGGTGTCACGTATGCATGTATACCTTGTTGGCATCCACGTCAAGTCCCATGTGCATGTATGCGTCCCTTTTCTTTTTAATAAATCACAAATGTACGCTTCTTCCATTAAGGTGCATGGGACTAAATACGAATATACGATTGGTCTTACCATGATGAGAGTAGGGAATGATTTTTGTAAAAACCAGGCGTAGATGTGATCGCCGGATCTGAGCTGCCACCGTTCTATACGGCTTGATTCCACCGTCACCCCCCTGTCCATACGGAAAAATGTGCAAGCTACTAGAGAAATTAACTGAAGGCAAAATGATACAACTTTCGATTCAGATAGAAGCTATATATAGCCATTATGTTTATTCGGACGACGGATGGCATATATTTGGATTATGCAAATGCCGGCCAAGGCGCATCCGAATCTTTCGCTTAGAGAATACGCCATCACGAAAGTTGTATACAGTGATCGTATTTATTCGGATGGCATATATTTGGATTCGGCGTGATCTGTCCAAGGCTGAGTTGGAGACATATAGGCCTCCTCCAACGGCTAGCGACGTCGCCGGCCAAAATAATAATTCACTCGTGAACGGTGCAAAAAGCAGCGTGCTAGCGCGAGGCGAAGCGCCGGTCTCGCACGTTTCCATATGCCTCCCCCTCCCTCACCATCTCTCCACATATTTCCCGAAGCACTTGCCTGCGTCTGTGCCTTCTCTCCCCTCCACGTCCGCTGGCGGCATCGCCACCCTATTGGAGGACTTAATATTATCATGCCGTAGCCGACAGGAGGTTATGGCAGCCCTATTAAGGTCTAGCTTGGCCTTTATGCGTTGGTTTATCACAAATGAATTTATTCTCAGCGGTCTAGAGATTTATGCATTGGGCTATCAAAAATGAATTTATTCGCAGCAGCCTAGGCATTTATGCATTGGGTTATCACAAATGAATTTATTCTTAGCTAATTAGCAGTTGTACTGCCATTCCTTTATGCTTTTCTTGGGCAGCCTTAATTCCCTTTATATGCTTGAATAGTACATTTTGCTTCCTTGCAGTCGGGCTAGGAATATATCCAAATCCTTTGGTGCCCCTTGATCGCAGAATAAAGAGCCATTTTTAGGAGGCATCTACACGCGACGCACTCATGCGTTTCCTAGGATCCGAACCTATGGCCTCTTACTCCATGCATAGCCTTCTTACCATCACACATACACATCACTTCACTAGTAGATCAGGGATATTATTCTTTTGTATTCACCTCTGAACTTTGAATTGCGTATTTATTTGTTATACTCTAAGCAACCTCAATGGAAAAAATCAACTACAAAAGTTGTATATTTCATCGAGCTCTACAACTTCGGTACCAAGTAGTCAAAAATATATGTTGACGATGTGTTGGTGACCAAATTATAGGGACTTCACGTCCCAAGTTCCGAGAAAATCAGTTCTCAACTTTGTCCTTCGCGGATGGAAGCATGCACTGAAACGAACCGGGTTCTCTTACCAAGAACCCGACTCTCTGTTCCATTGTTGTAGTCCCAGAATTAACAGCTATCACGTACATAACTCATCTCAGCATAGTATCACATCCATATATGGATAAACAATATACAGTAACTTGTTACATACTAAAATAATATGGAAATACGAATTTGATACAAGCCTCGTGGGCTAATCGAATGGAAAAGAAAATCCTACGCAGCGGTAGCTAGGGCATCGGGTGTCCTTCAAGACCTTGAGGTCTCCTCCATAGGCGCTCCCAAGCGAAGCAATGCCACCTTCAGTCATTGTCGTGGGAGTAAGTCTGACAGTAGTATGTAGGGGTACGAAAGAGAGGGCAGAGCCTAGCTACGGCGCAGGTGTTACACTCGGATTTTACGAGTTCAGGCCCCTCGCGGTGGAGGTAATAGCCCTACGTCTCGGTGCTCTGGAGCTATATTGCTTGAGTGTATGATTACAACAGGTTGCGAACCTCTGGAATGGAGCAGGGGGTCGTTTATATAGGGATCGATCTCCCCCATGAATGCCGCCATTACCAGGGGTTTAAGAGGGGAGTTAAGGAGGGACTGTTACTGATAACGGACGTATTGAAGACAATTAATACAGACGATCATGTGTCCCGACCGTTGCTCCCGGAGCCTTCTGGTCTTCTCTGGTCGAGTGACTTCCGAGTGAAATGAGTCACCGAGTGAACCGCTGTCGCCGACTGGTTTGATGGCATCCGAGTGGATTCCAGTCGACAGAATTATTGGTTGCTGATATGGCCCTGGGGCCCAGTCTCAGACGCGTGGTGTCCTAGGGTAGGGCCTATAGGTCAGGCCTATTACCCTACCCCTAGTTCATGCCCTCGTCATTAGCCCCCGAATCAGTTGAGGTTAGGCGGGTCGAGTCAAGGCGAAGTCCCAGGAGAGTCGAGTGCTACGGGGGCGCTCGGGAACTCTCCCTGGTCATTTTGACGTCCTTGTCTTCGCGCGGCACCTTGACGGATTCCGGAACATATGATATCTGAGTGGGATGTGCACTCATTGTCCAAGTGGAATCTTTTATCTCCATCCGAGTGAAGTGAACAGCTTCCATCCGAGTGAAATAAATATTCACGTGCCGTGTGCCGGAGCGGATCCGAGCGTACATGGCATGTCTTCAGAGTGACAACAATCGGGTCGCTGGACTCCGGATCTTGCGGGATTTGAAACCATATTCGAGCGCGCGCGAACAACCGCAGCGCGACGAGTGGGGAAAGTGGGGCGTGACGCCTCGATTTTCGCCCCATTTTTCGCCACGTAACGCTGGATCTCCGATGGCGCGATTAAAGGGATCTGCGGGCCCATGATTCAGCGGCGTAGATTACGGCGTAGGCGACGATATAAAGGGCTGCCGCACCGGAGAGAGAGAGACAGATCCCCTTCTCCCGTAATCCATCTCGCGCAAACTCTGTTCGATTGCCGGAGAGCTCGGTGACGATGACGAAGACGGCGAAGCTCGAGAAGGCGAAGAAGGCGGGGAGAGGGAGGAAGGCGTCGAGCTCGCGAGCCGTACTCCCGCCCGGGTGGATCCAGGGCAACTGGCTCCCGCCGACCACCACAATCGAAGACATCGACGGGCTCGTCGCAGACGGGCTGATCCGCGAAGGGACGTGGAGGCTGCTGGAGAAGGGGGAGATCGAGCCGGCGCCGTGCTCCGGGGAGCGAGTGCTCCTCACCGCCCACGTGGAGCGAGGTTTCTCCATGCCGCCCCATCCTTTTTTCCTCGGTTTTCTGCGTTTCTTCGGTGCTCAGCTTCACCACCTGCCTCCGAATGCTATCTTGTATCTCTCCGCATTCGTCTCTCTGTGCGAGAACTTCCTGGGCTGCCCGCCGCACTGGGGTCTGTTTAAGCACATATTCACGTGTAGATCTCAAATGGTCAAGAAGGTTAATCCCGACGGAGAGAGGACCCACGTGATCCAGCAGTGCGGGGGTTTAGGTGTCCAGATGAGGGGTAAGAGCGCATTTCCATCAATATCTTTTCCCGACTCGGTTAGGGGTTGGCAGTCGACATGGTTCTACTGCAATGACCTGCCGTGCGCTGGCTCGTCAACTGGCCTCCCCCCTTATTCGACTGAAAGGATTCAGACTCCTCCCTCGTTGACGGTTGACAAGAAGGAGAGGACAGACGTAGAGATCTTGGTGACTGCCGTGGTCAGCTTGATTCAAGGTGGACTGACTGGCTTGGACCTTCTGGAGGTCTTCCTCAGTCGGAGGATCCAGCCGCTGCAGGAACGGGCCCATCCCATGTGGAGCTATACTGGGGCTAACGACACGACCCGAGTGCACCCAGAAAATGTTGAGAAGAAATCTGTGGAACAGTGGATCAGGTGTATTACTGGCGTGCGCGACAATCCGCGAGGGTCGAGACGGATCCCGCCCTTTGACGCCAATAACCTGCCATTAGAGGTATGTCGTGCTTTTCCGAGTGTGCCACGTATTCGCAAAGTTTCCGAGTGAACTGAGTAATCTGACTGAACCGACTGTCTCTAATCTTTGTGTCTTGCAGGAGTTTCAGAAGATGCTATCACCAGTGCCGAATGGAGAACAACCTGTCGGAGGCCCAGAGAGCGGACACGGCAGTGGCGGAGGCAGTCACGCGGAGGATGACGAGGGGGAAAGCGAGGACTCGGAGGGGAGCGATGACGCCGAGTCTTCTCAGTCTGCGGAGTGGGGCTACGAGCACGGATCCAAGCGAGCTCATGATCTGAACGCTGAACCGGAGAAGGAAGCAGCTCCGAGTGCTCAGACTTCGAAGCGCACTCGGACATCATCGCCCGCGCCGACTGAGAAGACTGTTCCGGAGGAAGAGGTGGCTCCGAGTGCTAAGGCCCCAAAGCGCACTCGGACGTCATCGCCTGCGCCGACTGAGAAGGTTGCCAAGCAGCCCAAGATCGCTACCTCCAAGCCTCGGAAGGCCCTGCCCCGGATCAAGGTTGCCGTGCCTGTCGCCTCAACGTGAGTATCCTTCTCGGCTTTTCTTTTCTGTCTTTGTTACCTTTCGTGATTCTTCTGACCGAGTGACTCTTATGCATCAGTGCTGCAACCTCGACAACGTCCCCTGTGCAGACTGACCGCGACGAGGCCGAATTGGCAGACGCGGCTACTTCTCGAAAAGGTAATAATGACTTCACTTTGCTTTGAGCTGTTGCCCGACTGAAATATCTTCATCCGATTGAATAGAATATTGCGACTGATTGTGTCGAGTGAATCTTGCAGAGGTCATCCACGTCGAAGACGACGATGGACAGCCGCCGCAGAGGGACACTGAGAAGGAGCCTTCAGTTCCAATCGCTCTGCAAGCCGCCACGCAGAATACGCCACCGGGGGAAGCGCCTCAAGCTCCACCTGCAGCCGCCCTGACCGTGTCGCTAGGGCAGAGTTCCTCTCGGGCTGGGGCTGGTCTAACCGTGGCACCTCCGACTGTTCTGGCTTCGACTCCGACTGCACCTGTCAACATATTCAATCTGTACAAGGTGCCGGAGGACCAAACTGGGGCCAGCAAGGAGGCGATGATCCAGGCGGAGCTGATGACCCAACGGCTCCAGGAGATCTGCGCAACTGGGAAGCTAGCATATGATGCCAGCTCTGCTCTTCAAGAGAACGTTCGAGTAAGTGCTCTTGTAAGTCGATCTCTGAGTCATTTTTCTTCAGTAGTAATTTCAGTCGGAAGGCATTCGGTACACCCGCTGGGTGTTTTTAGGATCTGATACTGATCGAGCTTGTTCTTTCTAGGAGTACTGGTATCCCTCTCTTTTTTTTTGCTTTTGGCCATCACTCGGATCGGGCGGACCGTTCCGAGTGGATACCATACCAGTGGGGGCACGCTGAGTGCACCCACTGGGTGTAGTCCCCGAGACTGCCGTCGACTGCGGGCAGTCGGCGGGAGTCTTAGAACTCCTCTTTTTTTTGTCTGGCCATCACTCGGATCGGGCGGACCGGTCCGAGTGGATACCATTCCAGTGAGGGCACGCTGAGTGCACCCACTGGGTGTAGTCCCCGAGACTACCGTCGACTGCGGGCAGTCGGCGAAAGTCCTAGAACTTAGTATTTGATACTGGTCAAGCTTGCTCCTTCCGAGGGTACTGCTCTTTGATCACTCGAAATATTCCTTGACATTAACTTTTCTGTCTTCTCTTGTGTTTCAGAAAACTTGCGAGCTTGGGACCCAGTACGTGGCTCTGGAGAAGGAGACGGCGCGACTCCGAGTGGAACTGGAGGTGGAGAAGAGAAACACGGAGCGCGCCCAAACGGAGCTCAGGACTATGGGAGGTACGCTTTAGTTACCGATCATTCTGCTTTTTCCTTCCTCCATTTTTTTTGAACCGAGTGACTTCACTCGAAACAGATGTGCGTACTGAAAATCATCGACTCCAAGTGCGGCTCAGAACTTCTATCTCTTTAGATACCATGAAGCAGGCACTCGAGAGCAAAGACAGCGAGCTGGCGGGAGCGCAGCAGGTGGCGAAGGAGAAGACCAAGCTTGCAGAAGAGAAGCTGGCCTCACTCGGGAAGCTCGAAGCGGAGAACGTGTCGCTGAAGGAAGAGGTAGTGGAGCTCAAGAAGCAGCGAGCCGAGTGGGAGGGTAAGCTCAAGGTCCAGGCGGAAGCCTTTGAGAAAGAGAAGGGGACCCTGAATGAAAAGATCACACAGTTGATCGAGAAAAAGAACGCCCTGGAGAAGTACATGGAGGAGTTCACGGAGGAGATGTACACCAAGCTTGCAGGTAACTTATCTCGACCGAGTGTATTTCAGCTTATCTTCGAGTGAACTTCTCGCATGCTGGTGTTTGACTTTCTTTCTCCCTTCTTCGCAGAGTACTGCCGTGACTTTGATCTGGAAACCGAGAGAATCGAGAAGGATCTGGATCCTTCCAGGTCACTCGTCGCTGACAAGGCCGCTCTAGGCATTCTGCGGGTGGAGACTCGCGTCGAAGACGTCCAAGCATATATCATCCGTCTGCGGGGCGCACTCGGCAGGATTGATAAGGAATTATGGCCCGAAGACACCCTCGACACTGACTTGGAAGCCATGATGACTCGGCTCAATGACATCCCCAGCCGAGTGCAGGCGTGGAAGAAGTCGGCTGCTCGTTGCGGGGCCGACGTGGCGCTCTCCCTGGTCCGAGTGCACTGCAAGGAGGCCAAGGAGGAGAAGTTGAAGGATCTCCAAGTCGCCAACACGAAGAAACTCCATTTCCAGGACTTCATGGAGACATTCATCGAAGCTGCCACTCGGATCGCAGACGGCATCGACCTGGACATCTTTGTCGAGCCGGCCAGCCCTACAGGGGCGTGAAAAACTTTAAGTCTCACCCATTAACCTCGGTATGCCGAGTGAAGTTGTAGTCGTTGAACTCTTTCGGGCTTCGAGCCCGAGTACTCGCATTTGCTTTTGAACTTCTGAAGTTCTGTGAATGCTTTCCTTCGAGTCTTTCTTTGAAATGTATTTCAACTTAGGCGAAAACCAGTTCGCAGCTAAGCCTCCGACTGGTTCGCAGTTAAACTCCCAAGTGAGAGGGTTGGTCTTCACTCGAGATAGGTTTTAACTTGGCCGATACGGAGTCGCAGCTAAGCCCCCGAGTGAGAGGGTTGCTCTTCACTTGGAATAGAATTTTAACTTAGGCGATACGGAGTCGCGGCTAAGCCCCCGAGTGAGAGGGTTGCTCTTCACTCGGAGTAGTGTGACTTGGGCGAAGCAGGTTCGCGGCCAAGCCCCCGAGTGAGAGGATTGCTCTTCACTCGGAGTAGCGTTTTAACTTAGGCGATACGGAGTCGCAGCTAAGCCCCCGAGTGAGAGGGTTGCTCTACACTCGGAGTAGTGTGACTTGGGCGAAGCAGGTTCGCGGCCAAGCCCCCGAGTGAGAGGGTTGCTCTTCACTCGGAGTAGAGTTTTAACTTAGGCGATACGGAGTCGCAGCTAAGCCCCCGAGTGAGAGGGTTGCTCTACACTCGGAGTAGTGTGACTTGGGCGAAGCAGGTTCGCGGCCAAGCCCCCCGAGTGAGAGGGTTGCTCTTCACTCGGAGTAGTGTGACTTGGGCGAAGCAGGTTCGTGGCCAAGCCCCCGAGTGAGAGGGTTGCTCTTCACTCGGATTAGTGTGACTTGGGCGAAGTAGGTTCGCGGCCAAGCCCCCGAGTGAGAGGATTGCTCTGCACTCGGAGTAGCGTCTTAACTTAGGCGATACGGAGTCACAGCTAAGCTCCCGAGTGAGAGGGTTGCTCTTCACTCGGAGGAGAGTTTTAACTTAGGCGATACGGAGTCGCAGCTAAGCCCCCGAGTGAGAGGGTTGCTCTTCACTCGGAGTAGTGTGACTTGGGCGAAGCAGGTTCGCGGCCAAGCCCCCGAGTGAGAGGGTTGCTCTTCACTCGGAGTAGTATTTTAACTTAGGAGATACGGAGTCGCGGCTAAGCCTCCGAGTGGGAGGGTAGCTCTTCACTCGGAGTAGTTTTTTAACTTAGGCGACACGGAGTCGCAGCTAAGCCCCCGAGTGAGAGGATTTCTCTTCACTCGGAGGAGAGTTTTAACTTAGGTGATACGGAGTCGCAGCTAAGCCCCCGAGTGAGAGGGTTGCTCTACACTCGGAGTTGTGTGACTTGGGCGAAGCAGGTTCGCGGCCAAGCCCCCCGAGTGAGAGGGTTGCTCTTCACTCGGAGTAGTGTGACTTGGGCGAAGCAGGTTCGCGGCCAAGCCCCCGAGTGAGAGGGTTGCTCTTCACTCGGAGTAGTGTGACTTGGGCGAAGCAGGTTCGCGGCCAAGCCCCCGAGTGAGAGGATTGCTCTGCACTCGGAGTAGCGTTTTAACTTAGGCGATACGGAGTCACAGCTAAGCCCCCGAGTGAGAGGATTGCTCTTCACTCGGAGGAGAGTTTTAACTTAGGCGATACGGAGTCGCAGCTAAGCCCCCGAGTGAGAGGGTTGCTCTTCACTCGGAGTAGTGTGACTTGGGCGAAGCAGGTTCGCGGCCAAGCCCCCGAGTGAGAGGATTGCTCTGCACTCGGAGTAGCGTTTTAACTTAGGCGATACGGAGTCGCAGCTAAGCCCCCGAGTGAGAGGATTGCTCTTCACTCGGAGGAGAGTTTTAACTTAGGCGATACGGAGTCGCAGCTAAGCCCCCGAGTGAGAGGGTTGCTCTACACTCGGAGTAGTGTGACTTGGGCGAAGCAGGTTCGCGGCCAAGCCCCCGAGTGAGAGGATTGCTCTGCACTCGGAGTAGCGTTTTAACTTAGGCGATACGGAGTCGCAGCTAAGCCCCCGAGTGTGAGGGTTGCTCTTCACTCGAAGTAGTGTGACTTGGGCGAAGCAGGTTCGCGGCCAAGCCCCCGAGTGAGAGGATTGCTCTTCACTCGAAGTAGCGTTTTAATTTAGGCGATACGGAGTCGCAGCTAAGCCCCCGAGTGAGAGGATTGCTCTTCACTCAGAGGAGAGTTTTAACTTAGGCGATACGGAGTCGCAGCTAAGCCCCTGAGTGAGAGGGTTGCTCTACACTCAGAGTAGTGTGACTTGGGCGAAGCAGGTTCGCGGCCAAGCCCCCGAGTGAGAGGATTGCTCTGCACTCGGAGTAGCGTTTTAACTTAGGCGATACGGAGTCGCAGCTAAGCCCCCGAGTGTGAGGGTTGCTCTTCACTCGGAGTAGTATGACTTGGGCGAAGCAGGTTCGCGGCCAAGCCCCTGAGTGAGAGGATTACTCTTCACTCGGAGTAGCGTTTTAACTTAGGCGATACGGAGTCGCGGCTAAGCCCCCGAGTGAGAGGGTTGCTCTACACTCGGAGTAGAGTTTTAACTTAGGCGATACGGAGTCGCAACTAAGTCTCTGAGTGAGAGGGTTGCTCTTCACTCGGAGTAGAGTTTTAACTTAGGCGATACGGAGTCGCAACTAAGTCTCCGAGTGAGAGGGTTGCTCTTCACTCGGAGTAGAGTTTTAACTTAGGCGATACGGAGTCGCAGCTAAGTTGAACGACGAACACCCACTGGGGGTTGTAAGCCAGAGAACACGCCCGAGTGAACTTCAATGTGGAACTGGAAAAGTCATGCTTTTATTCATCAAATATCACTCGAGTTCTTTCACTACATTTCATCGTCAAGTATAAAATCGTCACAGCAAATCTACGTTCCAAGCTCGGGGCTCGTCAGCTTGCTTCTGAAGGTTGTACAGGTGGTACGCTCCATTGTGCAGAACCTTTGAAACGACGAAGGGACCTTCCCACGCTGGAGCGAGCTTGTGAGGTCGCTGCTGATCCACTAGGAGTACCAAATCTCCTTCCTGAAAGGACCGACTCCTGACGTGCCTGCTGTGAAAACGTCGTAGATCTTGTTGATAAATAGTCGAACGGATTAGAGCCATCTCTCTTTCCTCTTCCAAGAGATCAACAGCGTCTTGCCGTGCTTGCTCTGCCTCAGCCTCAGAGTACAGTTCCACTCGGGGTGAATTGTGGAGCAGGTCACTCGGCAGAATGGCTTCAGCTCCGTACACCATGAAGAAAGGAGTGCGATTGGTGGAACGATTAGGGGTTGTCCTCAAGCCCCAAAGAACTGACGGCAACTCGGTGACCCAGGCTCCAGCTGCATGTTCCAAATCGCGCATGAGTCGCGGCTTTAACCCTTGAAGAATCAGCCCATTTGCTCTCTCGGCTTGTCCGTTCGACTGCGGGTGCGCCACAGATGCATAATCCACTCAGGTACCTTGGGCGGCACAGAACGCCCTGAACTCTTCCGAGTCAAAGTTTGAACCGTTGTCAGTGATGATGCTGTGAGGCACGCCGTATCTGAAGAGTATCTCTATCATAAACTTGATCGCCGTGCGAGAATCCAGCTTCTTAATAGGTTTAGCTTTGATCCACTTAGTGAACTTGTCGACTGCGACCAACAAGTGAGTGAATCCACTCGCCCCTGTCCGGAAGGGCCCTACCATGTCGAGTCCCCAGACTGCAAATGGCCAGACGAGTGGAATTGTCTTCAGAGCAGACGCGGGCTTGTGGGATAAATTTGCATAAAATTGGCACCCGGCACAATGCTGGACTATCTCCTGCGCAGCTTCATTGGCGCGGGGCCAGAAGAAACCGACTCGGTAAGCTTTAGCCACGATTGTCCGAGAAGACGCGTGGTGTCCACAAGTTCCCGAGTGTATTTCCTCCAGGATCAGTCGGCCTTCTTCCGGAGAAATGCAGCGCTGAGTCACACCGGTGACGCTCTTTCTGTATAACTGATCACCAACCACTTCAAAGGCTTTGGATCTGCGAACAATCTGGCGGGTTTCAGCTTCATCCTCCGGAAGTTCCTGTCTGAGCAGGTACGCAATGTAGGGCACTGTCCACTCGGGCGTGATTGCCAGGACTTCCATCACTAAATCGATGATTGCTGGAACCTCGACTTCAGTCAGATCAGACGGACTGACCACTTGCGGGGGCTCTTCTGTGAAGGGATCTTCTTTTACAGTCGGAGAATGCAAATGTTCGAGGCAAACATTGCTGGGTATGAATTTCCGAGTGGAACCGATTTTTGCCAGATCATCTGCTTCCTGGTTCTTGGCTCGGGGAACGTGATGCAGCTCCAGACCTTCAAATTTCTTCTCGAGCTTTCTCACTGCATTGCAGTATCCTGTCATAGCGGGGCTTCTGATGTCCCACTCCTTCATCACTTGATTCACAACTAGATCCGAGTCACCGTAGACCATCAGGCGCCGGATGCCGAGTGAGATGGCCATACGTAGACCATACAGGAGTGCTTCGTACTCGGCTTCGTTGTTGGAGGAATCAAAGTGAATCTGCAGAACATATCTGAGACGATCGCCCTTCGGAGATATCAACACAACTCCAGCTCCTGAACCGTTCAGCATCTTGGACCCGTCAAAGAACATGGTCCAGTGTTCCGGGTGACTCTGAGTCGGTTGCTGCTGCTCAGTCCACTCGGCTAAGAAATCGGCTAATGCTTGGGACTTGATTGCCTTTTTCGCCTCGAACTTGATGTCCAGGGGCAAGAGCTCGATTGCCCACTTCGCCACTTGACCAGTCGCATCTCGATTGTTCATGATCTCAGATAGCGGGGCGTCGCTGACGACTGACACAGAGTGCTCTTGGAAGTAATGGGCTACTTTCTTCGCAGTCAGGTAAATGCCGTAAACGAGCTTCTGGTAATGAGGATACCTCTGCTTGGACGGAGTCAGAACTTCAGAAATATAGTAGACTGGGTGCTGCATTTTGTGGGTCTTGCCTTGTTCTTCTCGCTTGACTGTAAGGACAGTGCTGACAACTTGACCAGTGGCCGCGATGTATAAGAGAAACGGCTCCTTTTCACTAGGAGCGGCGAGCACCGGCTGGGTGGAAAGCAGGGCTTTGAGCTCGACAAACGCTGCTTGTGCTTCAGCAGTCCACTCGAAGGAATCTGATTTCTTCATCAATCGGTATAAGGGTAGTGCCCTCTCGCCGAGACGGGAGATGAATCGGCTCAGGGCTGCGAGGCAACCGGTGAGCTTCTGTACATCATGAAGACGTTCAGGACGTTTCATTCGTACGGTCGCCCCGATCTTCTCAGGATTGGCATCTATCCCTCGTTCGGAAACAAGGAAACCGAGTAACTTGCCACCAGGAACTCCGAATGTGCACTTCGCGGGATTCAGTTTGATGTCATACTTCCGCAAATTTGCAAAAGTTTCAGCTAAATCAGCCAGCAGGTCGGAACCTTTTCTGGATTTAACCACTATGTCATCCATGTACGCCTCAATATTTCGACTGATTTGCTTTTGCAAACACTTCTGGATCATGCGCATGAAAGTGGCACCGGCGTTCTTGAGACCGAATGGCATGGTGATATAGCAGAAACACCCGAATGGGGTGATGAAGGCTGTTTTTATTTCATCGGGACCATACAGTCGGATCTGGTGGTACCCGGAGTACGCGTCCAGAAAAGACAGACGCTCACAACCCGCAGCGGAATCTACGATTTGATCTATGCGGGGGAGCGGGAAATGATCCTTGGGGCAGACCCGATTGATGTGCTTGAAATCGATGCACATCCGGAGTGTAACACCCCTATGTAATGAGCTACAGTGATCCACTATAATAATGCCAAGTCATCTGAGATTTGCAATGATAAATAATGTGGATTAATATCTCATTTCAAATTCTGCCTCTGAATTCAAATTCAAATATAATTGAATTTTGAAGTTGTTCAAAAGTTGCTGGAAAAATGTTCATCATTTAGCATAAATTCCAAAACAAATTGTTGTTAAGGAAAACAACATCACCATTATGCAAGGATGGATAGAGGCATTTTTAACAGTGTTAAACCAGCAATTTAAATTGCAAAACTATTTATGAAAAATGCAAATGGAATTCCCCTGGGCTCCAAAATAATTGTGGCAGTGCCTAAAAATGCAAAGTATTTAATGGGTCAAGTCACACAATTTTTGATACGGGCACGACAGAGGAGGTGAAGCCCAATTTCAGGACTCCACCAAACTAGGCGGTAGTACCGCTTACATAAGCAGTAGTACCGCTATACGGTACTACCGGCCGCTTACTACCACCCTACTGCCGCTTACAAAATCGGTACTGGACATCCGAGCGGTAGTACCGTGCACAGCAGAGGTAGTACCGCTTGAAGCGGTAGTACCGTTTGCCATAAGCGGTAGTACCGCGCTGCCTGCGCGCAGATTTTGGGCTTTGCAGCCCGTGTACCTCTTCGTTATTTTCTTAGACTATAAATACCCGTCGGCTAGGGTTAGTTAGGGGAGATCAGAATTTTAGTCTAAAAACTATCGTGTGTGTTTCTTGGTGAAGCATCCCTCTGGGGACGGCGATGCCGTTTATCAGTTTGTAATAAAGATTGCTGTGAGGGTTCTTGTGTTCATCAAGGATTATCAGGCTCAGGTTTGAGGCGTGGTGATCTTCATCACGTTGCTTGCTGGATTCGTTCCTCTTCTTCAGGTGACGTTCATCGGCGTTATTGGAAGGATTCCTATCAGGTGGTTCTTGCGGTGAAAGATCGGGCCCAATTATCCGTATCAATTGGTATCAGATTCTCAGGTTGATCACCGCGAGGTTCGTCCGAGTGAACATCGATCTACAGGTTTGCAACGATTGGTAGATCTGTTTTCTGGGAGGAAGGGCGACGACTGAGCGGTAGTACCGCTTCCAGCGCGGTAGTACCGCTTATAACGGTAGTACCGTTGTTCAAGGCGGTAGTACCGTGTCTAGATTGCAAATCGGCGAGTAATCTGTATTGATTGATTTGCACTCGTCCAGTTTCTGCGGCAGCAGATTTGTGCAGTAAACATGTTCAGTAATATGCAATCGTTTCCGGGCGACTATTATGGCAAACGGTGTGTTTCTGGGGAAAAGTCTGGTGATGTATTCAATGACTATCTAGACATCTTGTACGGTGTGGCATGCCATAAAATCCAGTGGCGGCTGAACTACTTATCAACGGATGCTGAATATGCATCGTGGGAACATCTTATGCTACAGGGTTTCTCCAGATGTAATACATTCGAGCATTTGGACGATTCTACACGTTTGGTTCTTGCACTGCGACGTGTGGATGAGGAGGTAGCTCGTTGGTGGGATGACGAGATGTGTGAGAAGGACATTCTAGATGCAACTTGGTATGATTTCAGTAATTTTTTGCGTGGTTGTTTTCTGTCTCCTCGTCGTAGGGTATCTTGTACCAAACCTGTGAAGGCGACAAAGGTTGTGCAGCGGAGGGCTGATGTTGACAAGAGGGCGCAACCTTATTCCGAGGAGGTTGCTATGTCTTTTCTGCCTCCTGCAATGGGTGTGAAGACAGTTGTTCCATTGCAAACGGTCAGCGCAGCCGAGACAAAGTTTTCTGAAGAACAGCAGCCTGATGTTGAGAAAGTTGTTGTGTGCGCTGAAACTGTAGTGGATAAGGTTGAACCATTGAGTGGGCTAAATATGCAACTCAAAAGGATACATGAGGAGTCTTGCAAAATAGTTGACAAGGGTCAGCGGTGGAGTTTATTTCAGACTCAGTGTCTGATTAAAGGCAAAGCATGCAAGTTGATGATTGATGGTGGTAGCTGTACTAATGGCATAAGCAAGGCAATGGTGACATCATTGGGGTTATCCACATGGCGTATTCCTGAACCTAAGCATATACAGTGGTTGAATAGCTGCGGTATGCTGAAAGTTACCCATAAGGTGCGTGTGCCATTTACAGTAGGTGACTATGTTGATGAGGTAGAGTGTGATGTGTTGCCATTGGAGGTATGTTGGCTGTTACTTGGACGTCCATGGCAGTATGATCGCAATGTTACACATGCGGGGAGAGCAAATACATATTCTTTTGTGCATGATGGCAAACAACGGACTTTGAAACCTATGCAGAATGATCAAATAAAGTCTGATGTGGAGTTGGTGGTACACAAGGAGAAGTTGCGCAAGGCTAAGCCGCCAAGGTTAGCTAAGGTGCAGTGTGAGGAGCATGATGCACGGAGCGTTACTGATGATATTGCTTCAGCTATGCCTGTAGATGACAAGCCAGTTGTTCTTGTTAGTGCCAAGACAGTTGAAGTACAGCCTCTTACTGATGAGAGGAAGGATGTTGCAGCATGTGTTACAAAGCCAATTTGTGTTGACACAGGTGTCCAGACCGATGATAGTTGTGCTGATCATGTCCCAGTGCATGTGGTGCCGCTGGGCGACAAGCGCAGTTTTGTTAATACACCTGTGAGGCGTTTTGTTGGAGCAGCAGTGCGGATGCACAAAGGCAAGGATGGACATTTTCGTCAGTTGTGTGGCCCAGGCATTACTCATCTTTTGCAGGGTCGTCCCAAGAAGGTTCATGTTCAGCAACAACGGGCTCCATCAATAGTTGCAAAGAAGCAGGTGGTGGCGCCAAAGTCCAAGCTCATGTGGAGAAGAAAGGAGGCGCCAAGTGCAGATTCAAGTCAAGGCCCCAGAGCTATTGTTGATATCCCGCCACCTTTTCGAGCAGACCCTCACGCGTTGCGGACAACGCGTTTTGAAGGGGGGGAGGATGATACGGGCACGACAGAGGAGGTGAAGCCCAATTTCAGGACTCCACCAAACTAGGCGGTAGTACCGCTTACATAAGCGGTAGTACCGCTATACGGTACTACCGGCCGCTTACTACCGCCCTACTGCCGCTTACAAAATCGGTACTGGACATCCGAGCGGTAGTACCGTGCACAGCAGAGGTAGTACCGCTTGAAGCGGTAGTACCGCTTGCCATAAGCGGTAGTACCGCGCTGCCTGCGCGCAGATTTTGGGCTTTGCAGCCCGTGTACCTCTTCGTTATTTTCTTAGACTATAAATACCCGTCGGCTAGGGTTAGTTAGGGGAGATCAGAATTTTAGTCTAAAAACTATCGTGTGTGTTTCTTGGTGAAGCATCCCTCCGGGGACGGCGATGCCGTTTATCAGTTTGTAATAAAATTGCTGTGAGGGTTCTTGTGTTCATCAAGGATTATCAGGCTCAGGTTTGAGGCGTGGTGATCTTCATCACGTTGCTTGCTGGATTCGTTCCTCTTCTTCAGGTGACGTTCATCGGCGTTATTGGAAGGATTCCTATCAGGTGGTTCTTGCGGTGAAAGATCGGGCCCAATTATCCGTAACAATTTTCTAAAAGGATTTGGATGCCCATTTTCTTTTCCTTACCTCTCTGTTTATTAATAAAAAGGAAAACGGAAGAAAAGGGAAAAAGGGGAAAGGGGCAGGCCCTTACCGTCGCGGCCCAGCCGGCCCATCTGCTCCTCCCTTATCTGCTCCCCCCCTGCGTGTCGACGCCGCCATGGACGCCGTGCGCCTCTGCCGTCCACCGCGACGCAGTAGGTGAGCGCGGGGATAAGATCAACCCCGAGCCCTTCCCCCCTGGACGCCACTCTCCTCTCTCCCTCTATCCAGCGCCCGTGCTCGCCTCCTTCTCCCTCTGTTCCGAACGCCGCCGCCGCACCCGTCGTCGTTCCACGGCCACCGTGCCTCCTGCGTCCCGCTGAGCACCTCGACAGCACCGCTTTCGGCCTCTCCTCCCTCTCCGACCCCGAATTCGAGACGAAGGCCCCTGCATTACCGCGAATCGAGCCGCGCCCGTCTTCGGCATCTCCGGCGATCGACGCCGTTCCCGTCCTCCCTCTGCGCTCCCGTTTGTTCGAAGGGCCTCCGTGAGCCTGCGCGGTGAGCACTCCTCCTCCTCCCCCTCTCTTTCGCTCTTCCGCGCCCGGAACGGCCGGCTACGCCACAGCCGAAGCTCCGCCCCGGCGACGAGCTCGCCGCCGTCGCCGTTAGCCCTGTCACGACCAACCGAGCATGCTAACGTGCTCGGGGTAACCCCCTGGTGCCCCTCGTAGCCTTAGTTCGCGCGATATCCGACCACAACGCCGCTTTCGTCGGAGCCCGAGACACGGCGGCCGCCATTATCGCCGTCGTGGTCTATTCCCGCCTCCCCTGCCCTCTCCGACACCGGGGATCGACGCGGGCGCGAATGGCCGTTCGAACGCAGCTGGAATCGGGCAAAATGACCCTCTGTAGCTCGTTTCCGAGCATCTCCGGCGAAGTCGCCGCCGCGGGAGGCTCGCCGGAGCCGTTTCCGGCGACCGTCCGGCGTGGCGCTGACGTGGACCGCCCGGAGAGGCTGCCAGGTGGGCCCGCGCCCGAGTTTGACCGCGTTGACCCGGGTCAACGTCGGGCGATGTTCACCTGTGTCCCTAACAAGTGGGTCCCCCACGTCAGAAGGTTAATTAGTGGATAATTAGTTTAGTTAATTAATCTGTTAACCTAATGAGTCACTGACAGCCCGGGCCCACTGACCTAATCCCTCTGTTTAGTTTAATTCTAATTCTGATTATCCCACAGAGGCTGACAGGTGGGTCCCACCTGTCAGTTTGACCAGTCAGCCGGTCAGCCGACCGCTGACGTCATGCTGACCTCACTCTGATGTCATATTCCTTTTTTGTTAATTCTGTTAATTTAAATAAATCCAGAAAATGTTTTAAACTTCGGAAATTCGTAGAAATTAAACCGTAGCTCGGATCGAAAAAGTTTCTACATGAAAGTTGCTCGAAATTTCGAGACGAATCCGAATACGCGGTCAAAATGCTTGACCGACACTCCTAGCTACCTGGACATGGATCCGTTCCCTCCGGTTCAGTATACCGAAGTCAGCCTAAACGCCGGGAAAATATCCCAGATATTTTCCCGATTCGTCTGCGACATGTAGCAATGCATTAGGTCACCACTAACACTTCATACTGCCATGCCATGCATATGTCTTGTATTATTTGCCTTTATTTATTGTTTCTTCCCCCTCTTCTTCTCCGATAGCCCCCGAGACCGACGCAGCTCAGGAGACCGACGACCCCACTGACGATCCCTCCTTTGCCGCAGAGCTTCCAGGCAAGCAACCCCCTTTGACGCATGCCTATATCGCCTATTCTCTCTTCCCCCTGCTTGCATTAGAATTTGCTATTGCTGTTGATTTATCCTATTCTGATGCATAGCCTGTTTATTGTAACTGCTTTTGATACCTGCCTGTTATCCAAAATGCTTAGAATAGGTTGGATGGTAGTGAACCATCTGTGGCCCCGCTTCCTTGCTGTAGTTGCCCCGCTTTAGTTTTGGTGCCCCGATCGATGTGATCGTCGGGCTGAGACCCGTTCGGCACTACACACACCCCTACGTTGCCCGACTCTGCAGAGCGAACATCGAGTGCCGAGGGTGATACCTCTTATCTCACTCCCGATGATGTCTCTGTAGTACGACTAATCGGTTGTGGTTATCGAGGGTGTTTCCTCTTCCACCGTCTCCGATGAAGCTTATGTCGTGCAATCCCGCTAGTGTGAATACCATCGAGGGTGATTCCTCCGGATTCATTATGACGGGATCATCGAGTGGGGAATCCAGCGAGGGTGATTCCTCGGATCCCACCTTGATGTTTGGACACACGGTTACCTGCACATTACTACTGTTACTGGTTAAAGACGGGTCGACCCCGAGGGGTACCCGCGAGAGATATGTTGTCGGGTTGACCTTGAGGGTGCCCGAGGGATGAATACGAGGCGTGGCCGGGCATTCTTAGCCCTTGCCGCAAGTCCTCGAGACGGGGCGACGGGATCACAGGATCGTGAGTCTCTGCTCGTTACCGCGCGCTCCTAATGCACTAAGGGTCAGGGTATTTAATCTGAGTAGGCCTTTGGCCTTTTCGCGCTAACCAGCGCGTGGGAATAATATGGGTACTCGGCGTCATAGTATCAGCCAAAGTTCTTCAGACGTCAGCGACTGAGCGGTGCGCGTCGGGTTGGTCTGGTAACGCCTGCACTTGTATTAAGGGGGCTAGGACTGCTCACCGGCCGCGTACGCAACGCGCAGGAGTGCACAGGGCGATGGGCCCAAGACCCCTGAGCGCTTAGGATGTAGACCGGCGTGCTGGCCTCTCTGTTGAGCCTAGGTGGGGCTACGACGTGTCGATAGTCCGAGGCCGGGCATCGACTGAGCAAGTGTGTCCGGCCAGAGTCATCGAACGTGTTGGGTAAGTTGGTGCACCTCTGCAGGGAAGTATATCTATTCGAATAGCCGTGTCCACGGTAACAGGACGCTCGGAGAATATCCCAATCTTCTACAACTAGAAAGGGTTGAAAATATTGGCTCCGGGATTGCTTTCTCGTAGGGAGTCGAGAAAGGATCTCTGGGCGTTGTTTATACTTGTTGCTACTACTTACATTTATGTACTAATCCGTACTCTTCTAATGCTGCAAGACCCTGAAGATGCTAGTCTTCGATAGGCTCGGCTTTTCCCTTCTATTCTGGCATTTCTGCAAATCAGTCCACATATACAGCATTCCTTTGATAATGTTGCATATTTAGAATAGATCTGATGTCAGTCTTGCTGAGTACTTTGGATGAGTACTCACGGTTGCTTTGCTTTTCTTTTCCCATACCCGATACTTGAGACCAGATGACGGAGCCCCGGAGCCAGCTGCCCCTGCTGCCGATGACGACTACTACCACTTCTACCCCTCCGGATACTACTACTATGAGGAGCCCTCCGACGACCAGGAGTAGTTAGGAGGTACCCAGGCAGGAGGCCTGCGCCTTTCGATCCAGTGTTTTATTTTGCCCTGCCTTTTTAAAGGCCTATCTGTTTAACTTTGTGTCTGTACTCAGATACCTGATGCTTCCGCTGATGCTTGTATGACATCGAGCTTATGTATTCGAGCCCTCGAGGCCCCTGGCTTGTAATATAAAGATTGTATGGCTTTTATTTGTGTTTATAGTTGTGTTGTGATATCTTCAAGTGAGTCCTTAGGCTTGATTGTGTACACTTGCGTGTATGATTAGTACACGATTAAGTCGGGGGTGTCACAAGTTGGTATCAGAGCCGACTGCCTGTAGGAACCCCCCTTTCCAACTCCTTGGCCGAAGTTGAGTCTAGTACTTGCAAAATGTTTTTACTAACATGGCTGTGTGGCTTACGGGCCCACGTCGCCAAATGGGTGGTATTAGGATCTTTTATTCCTCATCTATTCTCTGGGACTCTGACCTCTCTTCTATTCGGGTTTTGCTAACTCTGACATTAGGTTCTCGTAATCTCCTTCACCCGGGAGCTGGATTATCTGTAAATTATCCTTTCCTCTGATATGATTAGTCTGATAATCATCGTTTCCTTTACATTGGTTTGTTTAACCTTTCCTTTTCAAGTTATCTTATGCTTCTTACTCTGTCTTTTGACAATCTTGAAATTTCCTCTGTTTCAGATGGATCGTTTGTTCCCACCGCGTCCCGCGAGGCAGCTTGTCCGTCTGACTGTGGCTAGTGATGCGACTGGGTTTCCGACCATTTTGGTCGACCTCTTGACCAGGCTGGGATATCGCTGGTATCCCGAGTACACTGTTTATGAGGATTACCGCGAGTTCAACCAGGAGCAGTACCATGCTGAGGTTCGCATCTACGATCGGCAGGACCTCTCCATCACTGAGTTGCACACCTTTCACGGTGTTGGAGTGACTGTCGACATGGCAGTCCATGATGCTGCCTATACTGCTATTGCCCGACTCCGTGGAGAGTACAGCAGTCGCTTGGAGCATACTGCCTTCAGATACATCCCGCATGCCCCTGTTGGGGATGAGACTGGATACTACACTGCTGTGTGTACGCCTTACGTGTCGCGTCGTTATGACCCGCAGGTTTTGGTACAGTACACTCAGGCTCTGGACCGCACTGCTCGAGCTCTTGCTGTTGAGTTGCACGCCACTCGTGCTCGTCTTGACGACGCTCTGACACAGTTGCTACCAGCAGTCAGTGCACGAATGCACCCAGAGTACATTCTTTACCTGCGCAGGACGGAGATGCCACCAGGTCTTGACTGGCCTGCTGTTGGAGGTTATACCCCTCCATGTGGTCCTCTTCTTCCAGTTCGGGACCAGGTTCTGCACCAGAGTGTCCACGGAGCACAGGATCCTCACCTCGAGGGTGCCCGGCGTCGTCACTTGCAGTTACCTAGGTTCAGTGGTTTTCTCCGACGCTGATGTAGCATATCGCTATGTCACGTTGTTGTATCCCTCCACCGCGTGCCTGCGTGCCGCCTAGTTGTCTAGCTTTTCCTTTTGCCGTTGTAACACTGGTCTGTAACCGAACCTATGTATGGATCTGTATGTCATGATGACTATGTTGATGTATCTATTGCACTTCCTTTTGCTGTGCATGTTACTTCATGAATGACTCCATACAGTTACAATGCTCGATGCTAAACTATCCCCCTGTTGAATTTTAGCAGGATGGTTAGGCCAACAGGACGTGGCCGTGGTGCCAACAATCCACCACCGCCCAACTATATGGCAGCCATGATGCAACAGTTTGAAGTGCACCGTCAGTTTATGCAAGGTCTGATGGATCAGTTTCCACGTCCCAATGCTAACCAGCAGCCAGCCGCAATCACTTTGCAAGAGTTTGTGCGTCTGAGTCCAACTATTTATCGCAACTCGGTTCAGCCGCTAGATGCCGATGACTGGCTACGCGACATCTTTTTCGAGATGGAGTCTGCGAATGTGGACCCTGCCAACTATGTCACCTTCGCGTCATACTTCCTGAAGGGACCCGCAGCACTATGGTGGGACACTCACAGACAGACCTTATCTCCTGGAACCATCATCACTTGGGTGGAATTCAAGACTGCTTTCCGTGCTCGTTACATTCCGCAAGGAGTGATAGACCGCAAGAAGCGTGAGTTCCGCAATCTCACCCAGGGCACTAAGTCTGTGGAAGCTTATCAGCGGGAATTTCTGGAATTATCTCGCTATGCACAAGAGGACATTGCTACTGATGCACGTAGACAGGAGAAGTTCCGTGAAGGGCTCCATCCTGACATCAAGCTCGTTCTGCTAGTCCAAGACTTTGCCGACTTCACCACCTTGGTGAACAAGGCTATTCAGGTTGAGACAGGACTGAAGGATCATAAGGATGCTCTTAAGCGCACCCGTGAAGCGGGCTCATCTTCGGGCTCGTCTTCCCAGAAGCGCCGTATCTGGATCCCTCAAAGCATGTACCGTCCAGCTGTACCTGTTCAGAGGCCATCGTATGTTGCACCGCGTATGCCTCCTCCACCTCCAAGACAGTTCAGGCCTACAGCTCCATTGCTTCGAGCTCCTGCTCCGCGTCCCGACAATGGACTCTGTTTCAAGTGTGGCCAGCCAGGTCACCGTGCCAGAGATTGTTCACAGAGTCAGAACCAGCTTATGCTTCCCCCTGCTGGCCGTGGAAATGGCCGTGGTATTAATCAGCCTCACAACTATAATGCCAGACCTTCATATGGTCGTGGGCAGGCATATCATGTCAACATGGCTGAAGCTCAGGATCAACCAGAGACTGTGATGGGTACTCTCTTTGTTAATTCAGTACCTGCATCTGTTTTATTTGATTCAGGTGCATCGCATTCATTCATGTCAGAACATTTTGCACTCATGCATGACATTAAATGTGAAGCACTGCGTCAACCGCTAGTGGTAAACACTCCCGCGGGCCAATGCCAAACCGCCTTGTTCAGCCCCGATGTCACCATTGATATTGAAGGGTTGGAGTTCTGTGCCTTTCCCATTATCTTGAAGCCTTCCAAGATTGACCTCATTCTGGGAATGGATTGGTTGAAGGCTCACACTGCCTTAATCAATTGTGCCACTAAAGTCATACACCTCCTGCACCCATCAGATGAGCTAGTAAATTACCAGGCTCATATTGTGCAAAGTGCCGAGGCTCAAATCTATGCCTTGAATGCGTTGAATGCATCACCTCTTGAGGGGATCGAAAACATTCCAGTCGTTCGCGACTTCCAGGATGTCTTTCCGGAAGAACTTCCAGGAGTACCTCCGGTTAGAGCTGTCGAGTTTGTCATCGACCTTAAACCAGGCACAACTCCTATTGCGAAGCGTCCTTATAAGATGCCTCCGCATGAACTTCTCGAGCTTAAGGAGGAACTCGATAAGTCACTTCAAAAGGGTTTCATCCGTCCAAGTTCCTCTGCCTGGGGAGCACCTTCTCTCTTTGTCAAGAAGAAAGATGGTACTAACCGATTGGTCCAAGATTACCGGCCTATCAACCAAGCCACCATTCAGAACAAGTATCCGCTTCCTCGGATCAATGACCTGTATGACCAACTGGCTGGATCATTAGTGTTCTCAAAACTCGACTTGAGGTTGGGTTATCATCAGATCCGTGTCCGCGAAGAGGATATTCCCAAGACTACCTTTGTTACTCGATATGGCTCTTATGAGTACACCGTCATGTCGTTTGGCTTGACTAATGCACCAGCAACATTCTCCCGCCTGATGAATTATATCTTCATGGATTACCTCAACAAATTCGTCGTGGTTTATCTGGATGATATTCTGGTTTATTCCAAGAATAAGGAAGAACACACTGAACATCTTCGATTGGTTCTGGAGAAGCTTCGAGAGCACCAGTTATATGCCAAGTATTCCAAGTGCGAATTCTGGTTATCTGAAGTAACCTACCTTGGGCATGTGATTTCCAAGGATGGAATTGCTGTCAACCCAGAACGAGTTCAGGCTATTCTTGACTGGACTCCTCCGAAGAATGTTAAGCAAGTCAGAAGTTTTCTCGGCCTCGTCAGTTGTTGTCGTCGCTTTGTCGAAAACTTCTCAAAGATTGCCAAGCCACTGACTAATCTGCTTCACAAAGGCGTTAAGTTTGAGTGGACAGATAAATGTCAGGAAAGTTTCCAGACCCTGAAGGACAAGCTCACCTCTGCTCCAGTGCTTGCTCCTCCGGATTCTCGCAAGGATTTCGTGATCTATTGCGACGCCTCTCGTCAAGGATTAGGCTATGTCCTGATGCAAGAGCGCAGAGTAATTGCTTATGCCTCGCGACAGTTGTGTCCTCACGAAGAGAATTACCCAGTGCATGATCTTGAACTTGTTGCAGTGATTTATGCATTGAAGCTGTGGCGCCATTACCTTCTTGGTAACCGGTGTGAGATCTATACTGATCACCAAAGTCTGAAGTATTTATTTACTCAGCCGGATCTCAATCTCCGCCAACAGCGATGGTTGGAAACGATTACGGACTATGACTGTGGTATTTCATATACCCCTGGCAAGGCTAATGTGATGGCCGATGCCTTGAGCCGCAAGTCCTATGGTAACAACCTCACGGTTCAGCGAGCTCAACCTCATTTGTATGAAGAACTGCGCAAGCTGAACCTCCACATTGTTCCACAGGGTTCTCTTAATACCCTTGTTATACAACCAGATCTTGAGAAAGCTATTAAGTATGCGCAAGCTAAAGATGCTGAAGTTGATCTCATGAAAAGGGATCTTCACCTTGAAAAGTACAGGGATTTCTCGCTTGCTGAAGATGGAACCTTGTACTTCAAAGACCGCATTGTGGTACCTCGGTTCGAATTGATGACTGACAAGGTCATGAAGGAGGCACATGATACACCACTGTCTATTCATCCGGGTAGTACCAAGATGTATCGTGATCTCCGACAAAGGTACTGGTGCTCTAGAATGAAGCAGGATATTGCTCGATATGTTGCTGAATGTGACGTTTGCCGTCGCGTGAAAGCAGAACATCAGAAGCCTGCTGGAATTCTGCAACCGCTCCCTATTCCTTTATGGAAATGGGACAAAGTGCAAATGGATCTTATCACTGGTCTTCCCAGATCACAGAAGGGTCATGATGCTATTCTTGTCGTCATCGACCAACTTTCCAAAGTTGCACATTTTCTGCCAGTCAAGGAGACGATCACTGCTAGTCAGTTAGCAGATCTGTATATCTCCAGAATTGTATCACTCCATGGTATTCCGAAGGAGATAAGTTCAGACCGAGGCAGCCTCTTCACCTCGCACTTCTGGAAAAGTTTCCAAGAAGCTATGGGAACTCATATTACCTGGAGTACAGCTTATCACCCCCAGTCCCAAGGCCAAGTCGAAAGAGTAAATCAAGTGCTTGAAGATATGCTGCGAGCTTGTGTTATTTCGTTTGGCAAGAAGTGGGAAGAATCTCTCCCGTATGCCGAATTCTCTTACAACAACAGCTATCAAGCAAGTTAGAAAATGGCTCCCTTCGAAGTGTTATATGGACGTAAGTGTCGAACCCCTCTGAATTGGTCAGAAACTGGGGAACGACCGCTTATTGGTCCAGATATTATCCAACACGCCGAAGAGCAAGTCCGTATTGTGCGAGAAAATCTCAAAGCTGCTCAGGATCGCCAGAAGAGCAATTATGATCGTAAACGCTGGGGATTGATCTATCAACCTGGTGATCAAGCTTATTTGCGTGTATCTCCTATGAAGGGCACTCACCGCTTCAGAATCAAGGGCAAGTTAGCTCCTCGCTACATCGGCCCCTTCCGCATTCTCGCCAGACGTGGACAAGTGGCTTATAAATTGGAGTTGCCGCCACAATTCTCTCACATCCACAACGTTTTCCATGTGTCGCAACTTCGCCGTTGCTTCAAGGAATCTCCGCACCGAGCAGTGGATCATGAGATGCTTGATTTACAAGATGATCTATCTTATAAGGAGCATCCGATCCGCATTCTCGATCAAGCTGCACGTCGGACCCGCCAGAAGACTACCAAGTTCCTGAAAGTGCAGTGGTCGAATCATACTGAAGGTGATGCCACTTGGGAACGCGAGGATCGTATTCGGGAGGAATACCCCGACCTGTTTCCTTCTACCTCCTGAATTCTCGGGACGAGAATTTCTTTTAGAGGAGGAGAATTGTAACACCCCTATGTAATGAGCTACAGTGATCCACTATAATAATGCCAAGTCATCTGAGATTTGCAATGATAAATAATGTGGATTAATATGTCATTTCAAATTCTGCCTCTGAATTCAAATTCAAATATAATTGAATTTTGAAGTTGTTCAAAAGTTGCTGGAAAAATGTTCATCATTTAGCATAAATTCCAAAACAAATTGTTGTTAAGGAAAACAACATCACCATTATGCAAGGATGGACAGAGGCATTTTTAATAGTGTTAAACCAGGAATTTAAATTGCAAAACTATTTATGAAAAATGCAAATGAAATTCCCCTGGGCTCCAAAATAATTGTGGCAGTGCCTAAAAATGCAAAGTATTTAATGGGCCAAGTCACACAATTTTCTAAAAGGATTTGGATGCCCATTTTCTTTTCCTTACCTCTCTGTTTATTAATAAAATGGAAAACAGAAGAAAAGGGAAAAAGGGGAAAGGGGCAGGCCCTTACCGTCGCGGCCCAGCCGGCCCATCTGCTCCTCCCTTACCTGCTCCCCCCTGCATGTCGACGCCGCCATGGACGCCGTGCGCCTCTGCCGTCCACCGCTCGCCACCGCGACGCAGTAGGTGAGCGCGGGGATAAGATCAACCCCGAGCCCTTCCCCCTGGACGCCTCTGTCCTCTCTCCTTCTCTCCAGCGCCCGTGCTCGCCTCCTTCTCCCTCTGTTCCGAACGCCGCCGCCGCACCCGTCGTCGTTCCACGGCCACCGTGCCTCCCGCGTCCCGCTGAGCACCTCGACAGCACCGCCTTCGGCCTCTCCTCCCTCTCCGACCCCGAATTCGAGACGAAGGCCCCTGCATTACCGCGAATCGAGCCGCGCCCGTCTTCGGCATCTCCGGCGATCGACGTCGTTCCCGTCCTCCCTCTGCGCTCCCGTTTGTTCGAAGGGCCTCCGTGAGCCTGCGCGGTGAGCACTCCTCCTCCTCCCCCTCTCTTTCGCTCTTCCGCGCCCGGAACGGCCGGCTACGCCATAGCCGAAGCTCCGCCCCAGCGACGAGCTCGCCGCCGTCGCCGTTAGCCCTGTCACGACCAACCGAGCACGCTAACGTGCCCGGGGTAACCCCCTGGTGCCCCTCGTAGCCTTAGTTCGCGCGATATCCGACCGCAACGCCGCTTTCGTCGGAGCCCGAGACACGGCGGCCGCCATTGTCGCCGTCGTGGTCTATTCCGGCCTCCCCTGCCCTCTCCGAAACCAGGGATCGACGCGGGCGCGAGTGGCCGTTCGAACGCAGCTGGAATCGGGCAAAATGACCCTCTGTAGCTCGTTTCCGAGCATCTCCGGCGAAGTCGCCGCCGCGGGAGGCTCGCCGGAGCCGTTTCCGGCGACCGTCCGGCGTGGCGCTGACGTGGACCGCCCGGAGAGGCTGCCAGGTGGGTCCGCGCCCGAGTTTGACCGCGTTGACCCGGGTCAACGCCGGGCACTGTTCACCTCTATCCCTGACAAGTGGGTCCCCCACGTCAGAAGGTTAATTAGTGGATAATTAGTTTAGTTAATTAATCTGTTAACCTAATGAGTCACTGACAGCCCGGGCCCACTGACCTAATCCCTCTGTTTAGTTTAATTCTAATTCTGATTATCCCACAGAGGCTGACAGGTGGGTCCCACCTGTCAGTTTGACCAGTCAGCCGGTCAGCCGACCGCTGACGTCATGCTGACCTCACTCTGACGTCATATTCCTTTTCTGTTAATTCTGTTAATTTAAATAAATCCAGAAAATGTTTTAAACTTCGGAAATTCGTAGAAATTAAACCGTAGCTCGGATCGAAAAAGTTTCTACATGAAAGTTGCTCGAAATTTCGAGACGAATCCGAATACGCGGTCAAAATGCTTGACCGACACTCCTAGCTACCTGGACATGGATCCGTTCCCTCCGGTTCAGTATACCGAAGTCAGCCTAAACGCCGGGAAAATATCCCAGATATTTTCCCGATTCGTCTGCGACATGTAGCAATGCATTAGGTCACCACTAACACTTCATACTACCATGCCATGCATATGTGTTGCATTATTTGCCTTTATTTATTGTTTCTTCCCCCTCTTCTTCTCCGATAGCCCCCGAGACCGACGCAGCTCAGGAGACCGACGACCCCATTGACGATCCCTCCTTTGCCGCAGAGCTTCCAGGCAAGCAACCCCCCTTGACGCATGCCTATATCGCCTATTCTCTCTTCCCCCCTGCTTGCATTAGAATTTGCTATTGCTGTTGATTTATCCTATTCTGATGCATAGCCTGTTTATTGTAACTGCTTTTGATACCTGCCTGTTATCCAAAATGCTTAGAATAGGTTGGATGGTAGTGAACCATCTGTGGCCCCGCTTCCTTGCTGTAGTTGCCCCGCTTTAGTTTTGGTGCCCCGATCGATGTGATCGTCGGGCTGAGACCCGTTCAGCACTACACACACCCCTACGTTGCCCGACTCTGCAGAGCGAACATCGAGTGCCGAGGGTGATACCTCTTATCTCACTCCCGATGATGTCTCTGTAGTACAACTAATCGGTTGTGGTTATCGAGGGTGATTCCTCTTCCACCGTCTCCGATGAAGCTTATGTCGTGCAATCCCGCTAGTGTGAATACCATCGAGGGTGATTCCTCCGGATTCACTATGACGGGATCATCGAGTGGGGAATCCAGCGAGGGTGATTCCTCGGATCCCACCTTGATGTTTGGACACACGGTTACCTGCACATTACTACTGTTACTGGTTAAAGACGGGTCGACCCCGAGGGGTACCCGCGAGAGATATGTTGTCGGGTTGACCTTGAGGGTGCCCGAGGGATGAATACGAGGCGTGGCCGGGCATTCTTAGCCCTTGCCGCAAGTCCTCGAGACGGGGCGACGGGGTCACAGGATCGTGAGTCTCTGCTCGTTACCGCGCGCTCCTAATGCACTAAGGGTCAGGGTATTTAATCTGAGTAGGCCTTTGGCCTTTTCGCGCTAACCAGCACGTGGGAATAATATGGGTACTCGGCGTCGTAGTATCAGCCAAAGTTCTTCAGACGTCAGCGACTGAGCGGCGCGCGTCGGGTTGGTCTGGTAACGCCTGCACTTGTATTAAGGGGGCTAGGACTGCTCACCGGCCGCGTACGCAACGCGCAGGAGTGCACAGGGCGATGGGCCCAAGACCCCTGAGCGCTTAGGATGTAGACCGGCGTGCTGGCCTCTCTGTTGAGCCTAGGTGGGGCTACGACGTGTCGATAGTCCGAGGTCGGGCATCGACTGAGCAAGTGTGTCCGGCCAGAGTCATCGAACGTGTTGGGTAAGTTGGTGCACCCCTGCAGGGAAGTATATCTATTCGAATAGCCGTGTCCACGGTAACAGGACGCTCGGAGAATATCCCGATCTTCTACAACTAGAAATGGGTTGAAAATATTGGCTCCGGGATTGCTTTCTCGCAGGGATTCGAGAAAGGATCTCTGGGCGTTGTTGATACTTGTTGTTACTACTTACATTTATGTACTCCGTACTCTTCTAATGCTGCAAGACCCTGAAGATGCTAGTCTTCGATAGGCTAGGCTTTTCCCTTCTATTCTGGCATTTCTGCAAATCAGTCCACATATACAGCATTCCTTTGATAATGTTGCATATTTAGAATAGATCTGATGTCAGTCTTGCTGAGTACTTTGGATGAGTACTCACGGTTGCTTTGCTTTTCTTTTCCCATACCCGATACTTGAGACTAGATGACGGAGCCCCGGAGCCAGCTGCCCCTGCTGCCGATGACGACTACTACCACTTCTACCCCTCCGGATACTACTACTACGAGGAGCCCTCCGACGACCAGGAGTAGTTAGGAGGTACCCAGGCAGGAGGCCTGCGCCTTTCGATCCAGTGTTTTATTTTGCCCCGCCTTTTTAAAGGCCTATCTGTTTAACTTTGTGTCTGTACTCAGATACCTGATGCTTCCGCTGATGCTTGTATGACATCGAGCTTATGTATTCGAGCCCTCGAGGCCCCTGGCTTGTAATATAAAGCTTGTATGGCTTTTATTTGTGTTTATAGTTGTGTTGTGATATCTTCAAGTGAGTCCTTAGGCTTGATCGTGTACACTTGCGTGTATGATTAGTACACGATTAAGTCGGGGGCGTCACATGGAGAGACTTGTCCTTCTTAGGGACCATGACGACGTTGGCGAGCCACTCTGAGTGGTACACCTCATGGATGAACTCGGCTGCCAGGAGCCGAGCAACTTCTTCGCCAATGTCCTTCCTCTTCTGTGTCGCAGAGCGACTGAGATGCTCCTTAACAGGTTTCGCCTTTAGGTCGACTCGCAAACGGTGCTCAGCCAGCTCCCTGGGTACACCCGGCATGTCGGATGGTTTCCATGCGAAGATGTCCCAGTTCTCACGGAGGAACTGGATGAGCGCTTCTTCCTATTTGCTGTCGAGTGTCGTCGATATGTTGGTGGGAGCAGCAGTGGGATCTTCCGGGTGGATGTGCACAGTCTTTGTGTCTCCAGCCGACTGAAATGCAGATTCTGCGGCAGGCTTCTTGGAGCGCAGCAGATCACTCGGATCGGCAGTCTTCTTGTACTCCTCCAGCTCCACCATGGCCATCTGCTCATCAGCGATCTTGGACCCTTGCTGCAAACACTCTTCCGCGCGCTGTCGACTGCCAGTGACTGTGATCACTCCTTTGGGGCCGGGCATCTTCAGCTTGAGATACACATAACATGGGCGGGCCATGAAACGTGCATACGCCGGACGACCGAGGATGGCGTGATAGGCGCTGCGGAAGTCGACCACCTCGAAGGTCAGTCTTTCCTTCCGAAAGTTTTTGTTATCTCCAAAGACCACATCTAGGGCGATCTGCCCGAGTGACTTTGCTTTTTTGCCGGGTATCACTCCGTGGAACTGCATGCTACTCTCGCTGAGTCGGGACATCGGAATGCCCATCGCTTGCAGAGTGTCAGCGTACAGTATGTTCAGTCCGCTTCCCCCGTCCATGAGGACCTTGCGCAGTCGGACGTCCCCCACGACTGGATCTACCACTAGCGCCTGCCGCCCAGGGGTGGCTATGTAGGCAGGGTGGTCCGACTAATCAAAGGTAATCGGAGTCTTCGACCAGTTCAGAAACTTTGTCGTCGCCGGTACTGCCATGTTCACTTCTCGATTGATGACTTTCAATCGGCTTCTGCTTTCCACATCTGCGAAGATCATCAGGGTTGCGTTGACACTCGGAAAAGGTTCATGTTTGTCTCCATCATCAGCGTCTTTCGAGTGCTTCTCACTCGACGGGCCCTCTCTGAACTGCTGAATCAATAGTCTGCACTGTCGAGTGGTATGCTTGGGCAATATCAGATTACCATCTTCATCCTTCCGAGTGTGGATGTGACATGGTAAATCAAGGACATCTTTGCCCGACTGATCTTTCTTCTTCTTCGGGATCCATTTGTCCTTGCCCTTCCCTTTGTTCTTGACTTGACCAGCCAGAACGGCAGCCTCAGCCTGGGCCGAGCCATCAGCCTTACGCTTTGGCTTCCGACTGGGGTTACTGTTCCCGGGGTTGGGCTCGCTGGTTTTCCCTTTGCCGTTACGGAGACGGTCTTCCTCTTCTCCGTTTGCGTACCGAGCAGCTATCTCCATCATTCGGCCCATGGTCAGAGACCCTGACCAGCCAAATTTCAGGATGAGCTCTCGATACTTGACTCCTGCCTTGAAGGCGCAGACGGCTTGGTGCTCTGTGACGTTCTCCACTACGTGATGTAAGGTTGTCCACCGCTGGATGTACTCCCTCAGTGTTTCACTCGGTTTCTGTACACAGTGTTGCAACTCAGACAATCCAGCCGGGTGTTTGCACGTGCCTTCGAATGTTTTGATGAACACTCGGGTTAAATCTTCCCAACAGTGTATGCTAGCCGGAGCGAGCAGATTGAGCCAGGCACGGGCGGACCCTTCAAGCATCAACGGCAAATGCTTCATAGCCACAAAGTCGTTTCCTCCTCCAATCTGCACAGCCACTCGGTAATCCTCTAACCAAGTTTCTGGCTTGGACTCACCGGTGAACTTGCTTACTCCAGCTGCCAATCTGAAGTTTGGCGGAATCTCGGCGGCCCTCACGGCTCTGCTGAAACACTCGGGTCCGGAGACGAATGCTCCACTTCCACTCGGACAATCTCTGTCCAAGTTTTCTCTCTGAGCTCTGCCTCTGTTGACCAGGTTCTGAGCGAGAACGGATCTTGCGTTGAACTGCGGGTCATAGCGGTCGACTGGCTCTCTCTGGCGATAACCGTCACCATGACGGGGAGGGCTGGCCCTCCGATCATCGCCGTAAGGACGCCTGGCGTCGTACGGCCGGGGCACGTACGAGCCATTCCACGGAGGGGGCGACTGCATGTGGCGACGATCATCTTGACACCGCGGGGGCGTATTCTGACTGCAACCCTGCCCCGAGTACTGGTCTCGGTGGCGGTCTTGGTCGTTTCACCGCGGAGGCGACTGTCTGTTTCTCTTTGGAGACGCAGGACTGTGGGCCGACTGAACGGTGTCAGCCCGAATGGATCTGCTGTGTATCTTGTTGCGCGACTGAGATACTGCCGCATTTTGCTCTTCGGCCGCTTTGAGCAGGGTCCGGATCTGCAGGAGACCCTCTCCCGCCTCGGACCGGGACGGCTCGATTGAATCTGCTATCCGAGTGGCCGCCGCCAAATTCTGGACGGGAGTGCGGAATACCTGGAAACTCTGCGGCTGGTCATTCGGAAACAACTGCCGCTGTCGCCGACTGGAACTGGGCTGATGCTGCCTACGAGCGCGATCGTCGAGTGCCTTCTGGAGCGCGTCCAGTCGGTTGCGCTCAGCCAAATTGGCCTGGCGCACGACCTCCAAAGCCTGAGCCTCGGGGGTCGTCCCAATGATGGGCGTCTGGAGGGCTTGCTCGGTTCTGCGCTGCTGTTCCTCCCTCTGCTGCCGAGTGAGAGGTTGGGGGACGTACTCGGAGTACTCGCCGTCTTGCCGATCCCTGCCGCCACCAACATCAGCGTGCGATGGGTTGCCATCCTCTACGCGGCCGCGGCCATATCCTGGCGGACTGGGCGGGGAATCGGCCATCAACACTTCCGCAGCAAGATCATTGCTTTCGCACTCGGAAAGGCTTTCCGAGTGCTCATGCAAGGAGGCGAACAAATCCAGAATAGGTTCGTCGGGCTCGATTGCCGCGACCTGCGGAGCCGCGGACTGAAGAGCCGCCGCGTGCTTAATCCACCGCCGAAGCCGAGAGCGCCCGGAGCGCTTGCGGCGACGTCTGGTGAAGAGCGAAGACGTCGACTGATAAGGAGTCGACGGTTGCCGAAGAAGGACGCCAAAGGAACTCGCGCAGAAGTGCGCCGCGCCGCGGACGGGCAGCGCCTCGACATCCAGCGGGGCCTCCTGGAGCCACGCCGAATCGTCAGCGATGAAGCTAAGGACGCTGAAACGGATTTCGCCGCCCAGAGTCAATCCGCCGCCGGACACCATGGCGATGATCGGAAAAATGCAACTACGCCGGAAGTCGCTAGACGCCTGCCCCATGGTGGGCGCCAACTGTCGTGGGAGTAAGTCTGACAGTAGTATGTAGGGGTACGAAAGAGAGGGCAGAGCCTAGCTACGGCGCAGGTGTTACACTCGGATTTTACGAGTTCAGGCCCCTCGCGGTGGAGGTAATAGCCCTACGTCTCGGTGCTCTGGAGCTATATTGCTTGAGTGTATGATTACAACAGGTTGCGAACCTCTGGAATGGAGCAGGGGGATCGTTTATATAAGGATCGATCTCCCCCATGAATGCCGCCATTACCAGGGGTTTAAGAGGGGAGTTAAGGAGGGACCGTTACTGATAACGGACGTATTGAAGACAATTAATACAGACGATCGTGCGTCCCGACCGTTGCTCCCGGAGCCTTCTGGTCTTCTCTGGTCGAGTGACTTCCGAGTGAAATGAGTCGCCGAGTGAACCGCTGTCGCCGACTGGTTTGATGGCATCCGAGTGGATTCCAGTCGACATAATTATTGGTTGCTGATATGGCCCTGGGGCCCAGTCTCAGACGCGTGGTGTCCTAGGGTAGGGCCTATAGGTCAGGCCTATTACCCTACCCCTAGTTCAGGCCCTCCTCAGTCATACCACCTATCATTGGGGTGGGCATTCGGTTTTCGGTTCGGTTTTTTGGTTTTTTAAGAAATTCGGTTCCTAGAGAATAGGAACCGGTTGGTTTTGAGAAATTCTAGGAACCAAGCATTTTGGCTTTCGGTTATTTCGGTTCGGTTCCGGTTCTAACCGAACTTTTTAATCAAAGGTTAAGACAAAAAAAAAATACAGGTTCTAAAGAAAATTTAGGCAACACTACCTCTATTTTAGATAATAATAATTGATAAGAGAACAATAGCAATATAGTAACACAAATAAATTAGTTTAATTATGAGACATCACACATAAACCAAACATAATCGTACAAAATGCATGTAATAAGTAAAGCAGAATTCATGTATTTCGGTTAATTCAGTTATCTGAGAGTAGGAACCAAACTTTCTTTGGTTATTTCGGTTCCTTGATATCTGGAACCGAATAGGGAACTGATTTTTTTTGTTCCGGTTCTTTCAGTTCGGTTCTTTGGTTTTAGTTAATTATGCCCACCCCTACTCATCGTGGTATGCATAACATAAGAGGCGTTGTACCTCGTTCTGCTCACAGAGATTCTTACCATCTTTGGAGAAACCTCAGAGAGTGCTGTTTACCAACCTGGAAAAAATGCATCGCCACCCCAATGCACTGTTCAGAGGATCAAATAGAGCTCATCCAGACGACCCTCCAATGCCGGATTGGTTCCTTTCCTTCCCGTGCAAGTACTTGGGCGTGCCGCTCTCAATTTGCAGGTTCAGAAAAAATGATGAATTGCCACTGATCGAGGCGGTGGCTACCAGAATACCAAACTGGAAAGGAGGAATGCTCAACTTGGCTGGCAGGGCGACGCTGACGGCGGTGACGCTCTCTGCGATTCCGGTTCACCTTTCGATCGCGCTGTGCCCTACGTTACACGGATACTTCAAGGAAGACGCGTATCGCGTATCGGATATGCGTCCGATACGCCGCCGATACATATCCATGGAGTATCCGAATTTTAATTATTTTCGTTAATTTCCGATACGTTAGCTGATACGTATCAGCAGTGTGGATACGCGTATCATCGTTGGGATACGGCCCAGCCCACATAACAGTCGCATATCCCCGTCGCCCTAGCCTGAGTCACGCCGCACTCCCGCACGCCCTCGCCTCGCGCCGCATGCCCACGTGGTGACGCCGCATCCCCCGCTCGCCGCCCGACGGCCAGCGGCGCGCCTCCGCTCGCCGGCGACGAGCCTCCGTCCCTGCTCGCCCGACGCCAGCGACGAGTTTCCGCCCCTGCCCCAGGCTCCAATCCAGCGAGGTGAGCCAAGAACCACATGCGAGCAGCTCGATTCCGGCGGGGTGGAGATCGATCCGGCGACTTACAGCTCGATCCAGGCTCAAGTTGGCCATCTTAGACGAAATCGACGGCCGCGAGTAGGCGAGCTCCCGCCTCCCTGGTTCGTCTCCGTCCTCCCATGGTGCTCATCGCCGGTGCAGCCGCGCTGCTCGTCGCCGGCCACCAGGTCCCCGTCCGCGTGCTGGTACTGACTCTGCTCGTCGCGGCCACCATGTCCCCGTCCGCGTGCTGGTAGCCTGGTACTGGCTCCCCCTGCGGCTGCGTGTGTGGATTGAATGCTTCCTGGCTCCCTGCGTGTGTGTGGATAAGGCCGAGTGGGCACTGGGCAGCCGGTGCTCTCCTTTAAAAAATAAAAATAAAAAGGGCTTGTGGGTCCCACCATAGCCCAAGCCCTATGACTTTTTGGTTTGGATGCTCCCTAGGTTGATGTTGTGGATGCTGCTGCATGAATTAAGCCCGGACGTCTTTTATTTATTTCCTAAATTTGAGACTACTATATTTGAGAGTTCGCTGTTCCGTAATAATAGTACACTTAAGTAGTTATAATTGCGACGTCAATCAGTTTTAAATTTAGACCTACATTATTATTATTATTATTATTTTATTTTTAAATAGTAAACGTATCCGCGTATCGGGTTTTTTTGGAAAATTGCCGTATCCGTGTATCCGTATCCTTCCGATACCGATACACGTATCCGTATCCGTGCAACTTAGGCTGTGCCTGTCTCCATTGACAATGGAGGCCATCGACAGGCGAAGGAGAGCCTTCCTCTGGTGTGGGGCGCACTCGATCGTTGGCTGGTGGAAAATGCCGAGTCGCCTGGGAAATAACGGTCTGCCGTCCGCGTGAGCTTGGTGGCCTTGGGATTTTGGACCTACGTCGTTCTGGACTGGCACTCAGGCTGCGCTGGGAATGGTTGCCGAGGACGGACCCTGACCGGGGGTTGTTGGACCTGCCACACTGGCCAGAATTAGAAAGAGTCCGCGTTCGCCGCAACCGCACAACGACGGAATCGGTGGTGGGTGATGGTGAATAGACTTTCTTCTGGACAGACCGGTGGCTACATGGGAAAAGCGTTCAGGACCTTGTCCTTTGGCTATTATGAGAAGTCGCTCAAGAACGGTGGCGGCGGCTCTTCACAACCGGGCCTGGGTGCGTGACATCAAAGGCGCACTCACGGATCAAGTGCTCATAGACTATATTCGAATCTGGTTGGTACATTCTTCAGGACGTGCAGGTGCAGCTTCAGCCTGCCTGTGGAGGTGGTCTTTGGACAGTGTTTGTTTACTCGGCGTCATCGGCTTACAGGGCGTTGTTTCTGGGCTCGCACACTCTCATGGGGGCCAAGGAGTTGTGGAAAACCAATGCACCGCCTAGGGTCAAGTATTTCTTCTGGTTGGTGCTCCACATGCGATGCTGGACGAGCCCCCGTCCAAAGCGTCATGGACTGCAAGACTCTGATGCCTGTGCTCTCTGCTCTCAGCACACTGAAACCATCAACCATCTGCTCGTGGGATGTTATCTTTAGCAACGAAATCTAGAGTCGCATCCTGGGAACCTTGGGCCTCGCGGCGATGCTCTAGCCTCACCAGCCAGCCGTGCTTCTGGACCTGGTGCGTGGCTCGCTGCTAGGAAGCAAGTGCCAAAGCAGGCACATCGATCGGGGCTTCGACTCGTTGGTAATATATGCTGATTGGCTGGATGTTTTTTTTTACAAGAAAGACTGTGGGGGAGTTCCCCACAGTGTTAAAACTTTTCATTAATAAAAAGGAAGAGAATCATACATACATGTCTTAACTGAATGCATCTAACCAAAAGCAAAATGATGACCGCAAGTCATCTTTAAATCTTACAGATTGAAGTAAACATTGGCTTTTAAAATTTAAGAACCAGGCACCGGGGCTTGGATCACGTCTTTGAATTTTTTTATCATTTCGGAGCTTCCACAGTTCCCACGCAGCAATGAGGGCAGCTTCTGTGAAGCAAGGACCAGTATGGACAGCACGGGCTTGAGTCAATCTTTCCTGAAGTTCTAGTGATTCATCCCATGTGAATCCAATTCTTTGCCAGCACTCCTTGGCAAATGGACAATCAAAGAAAAGATGGTCTATTGTTTCTAGGTTACCTGTATTGCACATGATACAGGTTTGTCCCCCTTGCACATTCAGGTGTCGTCTTTGGAGCATAGTCTTTGTATTTAATCTGTCCACAATGACTAGCCAGGCAAAAAAAATTATTCGTGGGGTGCACCTTGACTTCCATATCATTTTGTATACCGGATGTGCTTCTATAGTCTTGAAAGCATGCTTGTAAAACTTTCTGGATGTGTACTTATTTCCCCAGATTGGCACCCATTTGTCATTGATGTCTTCATCATATTCCATTCCTTGCAGCTGCTCTTGCAAGGATTCAAGCTCAACTAAAGCTTCTGTAGAAAGTGGCAGCGTGAAGAGACTGTCTAGAACTTCAGCCTGTAGAAAGCCAACGTCACCGCGCTTCTCGCCACGCGCTCAGCGGCACGGCGTCTGCTGCGAGCCAGCGCGGCGGAGGCATTCGCGTCCACCGCGACGGGTTCAGTGCAGCTGGATGGTGGGAGCAGCCTCGCCGTCGCCGACTTCTTCGCGCTCGTAGGCGATGTCGAGGTCAGCACCAGCGAAATTAGTTGTTGGCGCATACGGTGTGCAGATTATGCACTGCTATTGCTAGTGAAGATTATGCACTGCTATTGCTAGTCCTTAGTTGTCGTGCTTCAGTTCAGTCAGTATACATTCCTAATTGCAGGCTTGCATCATCTTATTTTACATGGTTGCTGCATGTTTCATAGTTCATACACACTAGCAAGTAAACACTCATCATTCATCAGCCAATGTGCGTTCATCATCTGTTTTACTCAGACTTGAGCGTCCTTTTTAGTTTTTACTTCTGTTTGCATCAGAAATGCAGAGCATGCGCTGCGCTCTTCTCTGCTAATACTGTTACCCTTCATGTACCCTGACAGACCTGCCTTGCCATGAGATACGAGGCCCTGCTGCTTCGAGACGCTAGATACTGCAACCATCTTCACTTGCAAGTGTCCCGTCAGGAGTGGTTAACTTTCGCAAATTTTTTAAAGTTTGAATAGATTTGTAGAAAAGTGTGTGTCTATATCTATATCTATATAATGATGATTTTTTTTCTATGATGATGGAGGGAGTATATAAATTAAAAGCTAACTCTTATTAGGATCGATCCAAGGCGGGCGGGAGGCCTCACCGAGCTGTTGAAGCCGTTCCCTAGTTCTTTGTCTCCGTTGATGAACGTCTCTTAATAATGCACGACGACGTTGTGCCCAGAAGCCGTCGTCCTTCTTTACAGAAGCCGCCGCAGGTGTTGCCACGTCGTCCACGACATTTTCTTTGCCTTATATTATATAATATAAGGGGTGAAATAATAGTTAAGCAATATATACTATATATAAATAAGTCGATGACAATTATTTATAATAATACTTTTTGGAGATGAAGAAGTACGTATATACGGATAACAAATTAAATAAATATATTAATTAATACTAGCTTATAGTATATACTAGCATTCATGTACTCCGTCGTCTATAGCTATATATAGGGCTCACCGTGCTCCTGATCGTCCAGAAATTCCTTGGCTCGTTTCACTTATTCCTGCAGGGGATACATGTCTTCCTCTGCAGTTGCAGCGGCTGATGAGCTGACGAGGTTGTAAATGCTCGCCCTCTTGAGAGCCCATGCCTTCAGGAAGCATTTGAGAACCCCGGGTATGAACAGCATGATGCCTGCCAGCAACAGCCTCTTGTCGCCGTCTGGTGGCCAGGACTTGCAGAACACGTAGAGGGCCACGGTGACTTGAGACACCGCAGTGACCAGGTGCCGGCTCCACAGCTCGTTATCTTCAATGTTGTAGGCGGTGATGCGGTCCTGTCCACCGAGGCAGTGGCGGAGCTTAGTGGAGAGCAACCTGGGCCATCGCCCCCCCCCCCCCCCCCCCCCCCCCCCCCAGCCCATGAGAAAGCTAGCATATATCCCCTAGTATTCAGCCCATATGTCCAGTCAAAATCAGCCTAAAGTCATGTTTCCTGCCCCTCCAGCCCATTTGCCCCTCCACAAATTCAGCCCAAGCTCCGCCACTGCACCGAGGTGAAGCAAGAGGACAGGCGCCCACATCACCTCCAGCATGCTGACGTTGCTGCCTCCGCCACCACCTTGATCCTTGTAGCGGTTGAAGAGCGTGGCGAGGGCGTAGATAGCCACAGCATCGCCGGCGAGGTAGGCCAGCCACGTTATGGATCTGACCCATCCAGGAATAGCATACCAACGCACTGAGGAAAAGATGAAGAGGAGGACTTGGACGGCCACGCTGGTGAGGACGAGGAGGCGTAGCTGCCACTCCTCCCACCAGTGCACAGCACTCGTGAGGCCTCTCATCTCTCTCTCTCTCTCGTCTCTCTCACAAACAGTTCATGTACTGTACCCGGCCATCCTACGTATATATAATATACTCCCTCCATATTCCTGAAAGGAGCCGTTTTAGACAAGGCTTGATCAAACATTAGGAATACTAGTAGAAAGCCCGTGCGTTGCCACGGGCATGGATTTTTTTTATGGTTGCATATATGAACATAATGCATGTCAAATTTTAGGGTATAAATAAAATGATAACCCATAAGAATAATCTTTTTTTGAAATCCACTTCACTTGTGATGTAAGTTGATAAAAAAACTAATAGAAAGTTGTGTATATAGAATGATCCGACTAATTATTTGCTACAAACTTAGATCTACTTGATGGGTTTAATATATTTCCATACAATGTGAGGACTGTTGTCTTTAGCTTCATTTGCATGGTACATCCCTATTTTAATGAGATATAAATTATAGGCTAACTATAGATCACTCGGATAGTATTTCCTCTAGAAATGACTTGTTAGGCTATGTGACATTTATGTCACCGCATAACAGCCGCTCCTTTCTCCTCTTCTTGAAGGAAAAAAGAAAGGAGCCACTCCTCGTACTCGCTCACCGCATAGCTGACTCCTGCTCCCCCCCTCAGAGCTAGATAGCCACCAGGTGTCTCCGCATCTCATCTCCCAACACGCGTCGCCGCAACCATCTCCCCGGGCAGTTCCCCTCCACACCATGGCGAAGCATGCCCTTCCTCTCCCCACAGCCTCCCCTTCCATCCACGGCGTTGCCCACCCCCTCCTCTCCCTGCCATGGCGTGGCCCGCCTCCTTCTCTCCTTGACAACCTCTTGCGCCGCCGCCTCGGCATCAAGCCAGCGCGCCACAGCCTCAATATTAATCCAGGCTCTCCACCTCTTCTCACAACCCCCTTCCAACATAACTCCCCCTCACACACACGCCTTGTAATTTGTTTTTGATTAACTCGCTCCCATCAATATTACAACCAGACAACAGTCCTCTCTCTCAACAATATAACAATCAAACAACAGTCTCTCTCCCTTCCTCCATCCTCTCTCTCCCTCTCTAGCTCTACATGTCTCTTCTCTCTTATCTCTTCCGCACAATGTTATAATCCATTTTTTCAAGAATTTGTCACATGTATTTGAAAGTTCACTACCAGTTTATCATATGTGGCCACATGTATATGTAGTTGCTAACGTATGCAAAGGAATGCTACATAATATCAATCAACAATCGCTAGAGCACCTGCATTTTAGTATTTCACAGAGCACCACAATCACCCATTGGAGTTCGACTTACACAAGCTCAAGCTGATTAAGCACACCTTTGAGGGTCTCACACACATGCACTCGGTCATGTTCAGCCTCCCACACCCCGGTGTCCTTCTCCTCGTACAAAGGAACTGCACTACTTCCATGATCGCCATGTGCTTACAAGACCATCACTCAATCATGTGTATCACCTTGAGCAGCATGCACAAGTGTCTCCTCTTCTTAGAGGAAGCGCTCATAGAGCGTCGTGACATGGTCAACCCAGGGTTGGGGTGGGGTGGGGGGAGCCCTGTATGCAATAATAGCTAGCTCACATCCCATCACATATCTCCCTAAGAAAGTTTGCAATTTCATTGTTTTTATATATTGTAAGCCCTAAAAACGTTTCCACTTGTTCCATCACATATCTCCCTTATCACTTTGCAAATATTTGGTCACGAAGACATCTTCAGCCAACTTGCATCACCATCAAAAAATCTGCAAGAGGTAGAAGAAATTTTGCCTCAATATCTGATTGTGGAAACTGAAATGCCGATGCAGACAAGAAAGTAACTCTACCACACATAGATCAGCATTCTAATAGTCCGCCCGTGTGTGGAAATAGATTAGTTTCTAAATGTAAATAGAAGTTAATTAACCACCTCACCGAGATTAGGTTGTATCCTTTCCTAGACAATGTAGTTAATATTTTAGATGTCAATATCCCTTCAGATTGGCAGGTGTGACTAAATCAGAATTCCCGCACACAAGCATTCAACAGTTTTCTGTGGACAAACAGACCTTCCCCAAACCAACCTACACCCTTTTGCACAAACCTATGAGCCTTAAGCCCTGACCAACCAATGACCAATCAGGCACTAAATCAACTACATTATCAATGAATGAAAGGGAGTTTCCGTTTGTCAGGAAAAAGGGAAACCAAATCCAACAACACCCAAAAGGAGAGTACAATTTCAGGGGAAAAGAAGAGAAAACAATTCCATACCCGGTGGCACTACCTTCAGGCTTGCGCCGTTCTCCAGCAGCACATCGGCCACAGTCGTGGCACCGTGCTTCACCACCCACTGCAGGTGAGGTGCAGCGCCATCTGCTACACATGATGTTTCGTGTTTACGCTCCCCCTTTGTTGTCTCAGACCAACAAAACACACACGCGCACGAATCAATCAGCAAGGATGTTGGTCCAATGATTTTCTCATGTTAGCAAACAAAGACATTTATAGTCTGTAGTAGTAAACTCAACACATGCTTACCAAGTATATATGTTGTCTACCAGGCAAGGCCAGGAGGATCGCCTAAGCGAGAGGGTCGTTCGACGGCAAGGAGTCGTTGTTGTAGCGCCTTGTACCTGGTTTTGTGTCTCCCTGCCGCTTCACATCTCTCCAGAAACATCATCGCCGCTGCATCCAGCAATAGGAGGTTCTCCTGCATGGCGGCAGCGATGATGCCCATGGCAGGGATCGCGCCCTCAGTGGAAAGTGGCGGGAGGTGAGGTTAAGCACACTGGCATGGATTCCCTTGAAGAATGCTTCGGCGAATAACCACCGAATCAATAAATATGTAGTGCTACCTTGATTATCTATTACTCCAGGCAAACAAATAGTCGACCAAAAAAAGATAAGAGTTTCATCATTTGGTGAAATGGTAATTTACTCAAATGCATTTTGATATGGTCTTTTGCAAGCATAGTTAGATGCTTTGAAAGTTCTTTTGACATCTTAGAGTAGTAGTTACTCCTATACGGCTATACCATAAAGCACAACATCACTTTGATTATTCCACGAACTGTATGAATCATAAGGCTAATTAACTTTGCATCAGAAGACATAGTGGAAAATAACAGCCTATTGGGCAACGACTGAACATTTTTTTTAGTTCGAACCTTCACATGTTGGACAGGGCTTTTTACTCATAAGTGTAAGAAACTGATTAGCAGTGACATTTAATGACAATAATGCAAATATCAACAAGCTACACACAATTGTTCCATGCGAGAACCATAGTGATGCACGACTTCAAACTTTCTATTAGCACATAATGCTGAAATTTAGGAGGGTTATCAGATTGTGCTAATCTTACAACATGGATGCAATGTGTTGTGCCAATTCTGATTTTAATATAAAATATTGAGAAACTACACATATTTAATCTGTCTATTTTTCAGTAAATTAGATGATGCAAAAGTTTTTTGCAGCTTTATGAAGTTCATAAAAATAGCCAATTATTGTACAGCTCAAAAAGGCAAAGGTACCTTCTACAAAAAAAGAGGTAAATGTACAGGCAATAAGCTATTATTACTTCCTAATTCTAATAAATAAATTCACAAACAACACTACTAAAAGGAGACATTACAACTGCCAAACACATAGATGGTTACTACCTGTGTGAACTTTTGATTAGTGAAAAATGTAAGATACCATGTCATCCGCACGAATTCACATGGGTTGCAACAGGCCAGGATACTCCCCTTTAATGGTGAGCATGGTCTGCAGACAGGGAAGAAGATGTCAACAAACAGAGTATTACCAACATGCAGACCTACTTGGGAAGATGCATTCACCCGAGAGAACAAAAGAACGTCTTGAGAATAAAGAACTTGCATTGTTGAAGCAGATTTCAACCAACAACAGTGAAAAAACAGAACAGTTGTAGACACACAATTAATAAGTGTTAAACTTGCACATTGTATAGTAAATAGATGTTATGTTGAGTTTTGTAACTTTCTCTCATTTTATCAACATTACAATCTGACAGTACATATATGCTTATATACACAAGCTATGAGGCACGAAACGTCATACAAATAATGCAAACGATATACTCAAAATAGTTGAAGCATGAGTACCTTTAAGGCTGATTTTGGCTCAAAATTACCCGTCTGGACATCACATCCAGCTAGCCTCCAAAATACCACAATGACGAAAATCCACAATGCTTCACCCCCTAGATGCTACATATATGTTCCCATGCTCTACACATGCTGAAATAAAAAATATATTGGGCTGAATCAGTAGCGTCAACAACAACAAGAAGTTGTTCCTTTCACTTTCCTCACCTTTTCGGTTACTACTCACCCTCCCACTCCTTTACTGAATCCTGCACAAATGGCACACAAGATCAGCCCAAGATGCTCATGCCACCGATCTCATGCCTTTCAACCAAATTGTGCTAGCTCTAGCATGACCACTTCTGCTTTTCTAAAAGCAACCACAGATACCTGATTGCACTTTCACAAAGTATAAATTAACAAGACCAGATCACGAATTAATGTATAATGAAGAATTCTTTTGAGTGAGTTTCTCGTGGGCATCTGGTGGCGGTCGAAGGCCATGCCACCCAAGGACACGACCATCCTGATGAGCAACTTAAACGCAGCGAGCACCAAGCCGAGGTCCAAAACAAACTTGTCCTTCACATGCAACACATATAAGCCCCACGAATCCTCACAGTGAGATGTATGAGGCACCTAGTTGAAGAATCTGCTCTTACCTTGCACCTCACATGGTCGTCGCCGTTGAATTGGTCTCCACCCAGTGCCGCGTGCACACGCCCCATCGCCAATCTAATTTCTTTCGCCATGTTCGTGTTCCCATGTGGGATGTGAAAAGCATGAGGCCCGCCTTCCTCTCCCTGTTCCTTGTCTCAGGCATGAGGCCCGCCTTCCTCTCCCTACTCCTCGTCGTCTGAGGCATGAGGCCCACCTTCCTCTGCTTTCTTGTTCTTGAGGCTGAGGTACAGCTTGGTGGCAGTCCCTTTGATGCAGAAGCGATGGAACTTGATCCTGTCTTCCCCATGCTTTTAGGGGATCGGGATCTCATCAGACTTCTAAAAATGATCCTCTATGAAAAGAAATATGTTAATAGATATTGGAACAAAGCTTTGACAACACGAGGTTTGTTAGCCTGCACCAATCTTTGAAATGAATAAATGTTAGCAATTATACCAACACCAGAAGATGAACAACACTACTGGTGGTCTCTCCATCACATACATCAATGAATTCTAGTCAATAACAATCTAGAATTGCATCGGTCTACGGTACATGATAATTAACAGTTTAACACTACTCAAGAAAACATAAAACTTGGTTAATGATTATCAATTTACGAAAGAATGACTCTTTGCCAAATAGTAAAGATGAGAGAAGTAACACTCATGTAAGGCAGTGAAACTTACACTGTAATACTTCACTCATGTAAGCATGTCTCCAATTGTTTCCAATCTAGACAGAGTGGACTTTGTCTTAACACCCGCTTTAGCTTCACAACAAAATTCCTGAATATGTAGGAATAAAACAACAAAGCTCAGCTACTTTGCAAAAATCAAAAAATCTACAGAAAGACCATTGTGTTCAACTGAAAAATAACACATGAGTATAGAAAGAACTGCAGGTTTGATAATAACTAATCCATAAGAAACCCGAGTGCATTCAATTGGAAAAAATAATCACATAGAAAAATATTACCTTCTTCGATTAGTAGAGAAGCACTATCAATATCTCAATAAGCTTTTCGGATATTTCAGACATGATATTCAGTTCACAGAGGTGGACATGGCTGAGGTGACGACGTGGGTGGCGTTCGTCTCACCGTTTATTACCTAACTCAGTAGAGAAACATTATCATCAGTTCAGAGAGGCGGACATGGCCAAGCCAAGGTCGCGTCTGTCTCACCGTCGCGGGCTCACGGTCGTCCCCAACTGCAAGAACAACAAACAACACATCAATTCACATTACTACTATTTCAATTACCACTTTGCCTGTCAAATTACAGGGTCCTGATGTTTCCAGTTAGCAGTTCAGCGGATAGGCTGCCAAGGTCTACTCGAAACTGAAGTTTACCAACAAGAGAGGAAATGCATATAACAGAGGAAAGGAGAAGGCATTGGCATCACAGACAAAATGTGCTAATCCAACCAATACGACGAGTTGAAACTGATAAAACAGAGCAAAGGAGTAGGCATTTGCATCACGAACCTTCTCTGATACAGAATGTTGTTGTACGTGTGAAGTAGAAGTTGACGTCGTGGTCAGCTCCCCCAAGCCACCAGCAGCGCCAGGGCCCGCTGCAGCCCGATCTCGGCCATCGGAAGCCCATCTCGCCACAGCGCCTACGCCTCCCGTGCACCTCCTCCTTCCTGCTCGCGCCGCCAGGGAGGGTGCCACACGCAAGCCGCCGTTGCCATGTGACCCCGCCGCCAGCCAGCCTCCGGCGAGCGCAGCCGCGTCGGTGAGCCCCTCCCCGGTTCCTTCCTTCCTCCTCCCATCTCTCCTTTGATTCACCGCCGCGTCATTAATGCAGGACGCGGCCGCCGCCGGATCTTTGACGCACACGAGCGCCTCAAGCCGCCCCCTGTCCAGCTCGTCGTTGGCCCTGTGCAGCCCGACAGACTGGGGATCGCCAATTGCACCACCCATGTTGACCGATCTACGTTGTGGAGCGGGAAGGGGAAAGGAATGGCGTGCAGCTGCAGTTAGGGGAGGGGAGATCAGCGTCTGCGTAGGGTTATCGGGAGGGAGACCTGCGGCGGCTAGGGTTATCGGGAGGGAGACCTGCGTCTGCGTAGGCTCATTTTTTGTCGGGGGTTCCACAGGTGATTCGCTTTAACGAGAGTGGGATAGAAAAACGGTGTGAGGCAAAATAAACCCGTGGGAGCGGGGGTGGTGGGAGGTGGGACGAAAATAAAACCGGAGTACCAGGCTACCAACTGCTCCATTAGGAGTAGAGATATTCATGAATAACTTTTAAGTTGTTGAGTTGGAAATGTGAACACCATATGAATAGATTTGTCTTCAAAAATATTTTCATATATAGGGAAAATGCATCCTAATATCTGTCCTATAAAAATAAGAAGTCAAAGTTATGCTTTGAAGACCGTGTCACTGTCCAAAATGACTTTTTCTAGGAACATGGAGGGAGTACTCCCTCCGTCCCTAATATCTGTCGTTTTCACTTCCCGAGAAACAACTTTGATTAAATATATATAAAAATATTAATATTTATGGTGCATAATTAATATCATTAGATAGATATTTGAATCTAGTTTTTTTAATAAATTTAGTTGGAGATACAAATGTTGCACGTATTTCTACAAATCGAGTCAAATTTTTAGCACGGAAACCAACGGCGACATAGTGAGGGGTCCAATCAACCCACGCTCTGGACTACCTAAAATCATATGTGATTGGTTGCTTGCTGTAGGGTTAGAAGTACATTAAAAGCAAACCAGCTTTAATTTTCACGACCTTAACGGCAGACCGGCATTGCATGAAAAGCTGGTCCGTCGTTGCTGGACAACGTGGGATACATGAAAAGCTGGTTCTCTCTCATCTCTTTCAGGAAGAGCATCACATCACACATCACATGCAAGCATGTGTCAATCGAAAGTTACAAGAGGGAGTGAGGAACAGCAGGCAGCGTATAAATCCAGGAATGCATGAGAGCATCTCCATTCTCCAGGCTCCATCGTGCCATCGATTTTGCTTTGCAAAATCTGCAGCATGTCACAGCGTTCGATGCATGCAGCGTGGCGTGCTCAAGTCTCTCGAAATAAAGCATGCACTGGAAGTTGAATAGTGCAAAAGAAAAAAAAGAAGGCATTGGCAATACTACAAAGTTGCCGACGTATTGTGGATTGGGCCGATGCTGATGCGGGACGCGAATCTCTACAACGAGATTCAAGGCAGTCAGCTGGCAGCCGTTGGAGCGGTCATTACAGCAAGATTAATAATAGAGCCAAGTACTTGACTATAAATCAAGTCATAAGAGCTAAGCTATACAATAGTTGTCTTCTATATGTCTATATTTTTTTACTACTATGTGACACCTGTCTTCTATTCTCTTTTCTTTTTCTTCTCACATATAATTTTATCTGGACCAACCACTGCATAGGTTTTCATGTCCAGCTTGTTGCTTGGAGTCTCTCTTCTCTCATCCATGGATCCGTACTCATCAAGATCTACCACCTCAACACCAGCATTGTCGCTCTCAAGAGCTTCAAGGCGAGCTAAAGCAGACTGCATGACATTACAGATATGGAGGTATTCATAACTAAGCAGCAAAACATAAAAGGAGAATAATTTCATGAACGAGAGGGACATGGCTTGGGATAAGAGGAAGAGGGGAAATCAGGACTACAGGAGCAGTCAGTCGAATCCCCCATTAGCCGTTACCTGGCGCGGTTGTCAGAGCTGGCGAGCGCGGACGCCATGCGCGTGGCCATCTGTCGCATGCGGATGCTGGTCCGGCAGAACGGCTCGATGTTCTCCTCCTCCCCGTCCATCTCTGGTGGGCAGTGGTGGGCGGCCCTTGCACTGGATGAGCCGGCAAGTGTGGAGCGGCAGAGGCGTGGGCGCGTGGGGTTGACCGGGCGGCGGCGGGTGATTGGTGAGCGCTGAGCGGCCTCGGTGGCGGGCGGCAAGTGATGATTACTACTGGGCTGCAAACTCCGGCGCCGGCTCTTCTTCCTTGTCTTCCCATGGGCTTTCAGATGTTTGGGCTAGTGGGCTAGCCGAAGGTTGGGCCAGGCCGTCTGGTTAGGAGGCTGCCTTCTTGTAGTTTCTGTTTCTTTTGGTCGAGAAGCAAAGCGATTAACCCCGGCTCCTCTCTTCAGAGTTCAGAGGGGATATAAGAGTTGGAGGGATCTCATCCCCTGTCCATTGAATTGCATTAGTAGGACGATTAAAGTAGTTACAGCATCCATGTCCAGCGTTACAGCTAAAAAATTGAGAAGAAAAGAAACAGCACAAGGGACACACATGCTGACATACACTGTCCACACTCGCAGAGGCAGACCAAGTGAACATCAGCTGTTTCAGCAGCAACTTTTATCATCAGCTACACCATCCTCGGCGTGCTGGGGATCAACCGTCAAAGGGTCTCCATTTGAAGTACAGCCATGTTCAGCCGAACACCATAGATACATCCACTCTTCGTCTGGACATGTCCATGTCCATGGTTGGTCAGCAGTTAAAGGGCCAGCCTTTTGTGATCTCTTGCGTCCCACTCTTCTTCACTTAGACGTGCTAACCGCTGTCAAACAGATACCACTCTTCAACTGCTGCATGTTTGATCAAGCTGCAGAACAAGAATCGATGCAAACACAGCAATATATGAAACTGAATAACAAGCGAGGGTACTGATGAGTGATGACAGGGGGCTTCCAGTCCAATTTGTCAGGCTTAAGATGGGCAAGCCAATGTGTCTCCAACAATCACATTCACTACCTCAGTCGATCACATCACTGCCGACGCCAAACCCCCTATCACTGCCGGATTTTGAACCGGCAGTGCCATACCGGCAGTGTTCTAACATCAACACTGCCGGCTCGTAAACAAAGCCGGCAGTGTTCTTGTACAACAACACTGCCGGCTCGTAGGTCAAACCGATAGTGTTAGCTCAATCTACACTGCCGGCTCATGGCTAGAGCCGACAGTGTATCCTGAGGTAACACTGCTGGCTACATAACTAAGCCGGCAGTGTAGCTTGAGTTAACACTGCCGGCTGATGGTTCAAGCCAACAGTGTAGACTGAGCTAACACTGCCGGCTGCCGCCACAAGCCGACAGTGTTAGCTGGAGCCAACACTGCCGGCTGCCGCCCCAAGCCGACAGTGTTAGCTGGAGCCAACACTGCCCGCTTGTTCTCTCCGGCAGTGATGTCACATAGGTATTTTGTTTTTTAATTTTTATTTTATAATATTTTGGTTTTAATTATTAATTACAATTATTATAATAAACGTTAAACAGTATAAATATCCGGTACGGTTACAATTCAAATGTTCTACACAAGATCTTGATCCATCGGATGAAAAAAGAAATTACAGTAGCCTAGCGATCCGCTCTGGCCCATACTCGCTCTTGTACTTCTGAGCCTGTGCAATGGAAAATGATCCATCTTTTGTAAGTACTTCGGCCAGGATGAAGCGTGCTAGCTCCGATTGCAGTGCGACGATCTCCATATCTAGTAGCCTATCGTAGTTATGTTTCTTGCGCTGTCGTTCCAAAAAGATGAAGGCGAATCAGTACACCATATTTTTTATTTATTATAAGATATAAATAAAATGGGGATTAGACTCACCAAGTTATCTGCCTCTTCCGTAGTAAGGTCGATGTAGCGAAGCATTGCCCACATCACATAAAACCCGCACTCACTGTTTTCCGCCGGCTGTCGCAGAAACGTGACGCCCTCCATTTCAACAACCTTGAAGTCGGTTTGCGTCCCGCCTCTATGTCTTTTCTGAACACTGTGTAATATTATAATAAATAGTTGTAAGGGGAAACATTAGAAAGGGATATGTGTGATCAGAAAATAATATGTTATTAGGACTTACGAATTCAGCATGTCCAGCAGTGGTTGCAGAAGCTCAAAGGGTTTCTTCTTCGAGTCCTACACTTCGATCTGATTTTTTTCAAGATTGACACAAAGGAGGACGTAATGTTCTCTGCAATCACAGAATCCTAATTAATGAATAATCTTAACAGAAAAAGAAGCATAAAAACAAAGGTCGAGAACACATACTGGCAGTTGTAGGCTAGAAGTATGTGGGTTTTCTTGTGCGCCACGAACTCTTCAAAAATCCCCGTCAATACATCTACCACGTCAGCCACTCTTCCAATTCGGCCTGTGCAGGCTTTCTCATTGACTCGGACGGGTCTAAGAAGCCTAAGTGTTGCCATTTGCGTTTTACTAAGCAATATTTTGCCATACAACTACATAAAAATCATGGGAAGTGCACAAAAGTTAATAAATAGTGTCTTGAAAGAGCAGTAATTAAGATTTTATGCGTGTAGTGTACTTACATAGTCCACAACGACAATAGCTGTACGTCGAGGTTGCGTCTCTAGTATAGCTGGAACAGGCACTCCCACTCGACATAGAACTTCTCTTCTTCAGCATAATAGTAAACCCACGGCGAACGGATAATAAAACCAAAGCCCCACTCCTGGGTCTCAAGTGCTTGGGACATGTAATAATCATGCAAGTGACGCAGCGGTGTGGGCAAATTATCGTACTCGTCATCGGCAACCAAAAAATCGCCTCTTACAAACTTCATTGCCAATGGTGCCGTCCCTAGTGAATCTCAGTAGAGGTCCTCAGCTTCCTGGCTGGTCAGTGTGGGGTTGTCTTCGATTAACTTGTTTATATTCCTTCTATGTTCATGGAATTTTTCGTTGGCCCTTTCATTATTGTACTTGTTCATTGTATGCCTTTCATATTCGTTCCTCTTCATGGCCGTAGGCATGTCGGCAATTAGATTGAAGAAAGGAACATATTTTTCCTTTGGTATATCGGCAGTGAATTTTTGGTTCATCAAGTTTGTAACGCTGCCACTGAACGGCCTTTTCTTTGGCTCCCCTTGGGTTGCATTATCAACCGAATTCAATGACCTTTTGTGCGACTGTGAGGATCCCTTTGATGTAGAGCGAAGAGGAATATTTGCCCGGCTTGATGAAGAGGGACCAAGAGGAGGAGGAGCTTTATTCCCTTTCGACCGGCCTGATGTGGAGGGACGACGAGGAGGAGGAGGAGTCTGATGACTCTGCTGACGAGGAAGAGAAGCGGGTGGAGGAGGAGGAGGACTAGGAGGAGGACTCTGCTCATGAGGAAGAGAAGCATGCGGAGGAGGAGGAGGAGGAGGATGAGGAGGACTCTGCTCATGAGGAAGAGAAGCATGCGGAGGAGGAGGAGGAGGAGGAAGGCTCTGCTGACGAGGAGGGGGAGAAGGTTGACTTCTCGGGGGTGATGGCAACGTAGGGTGATCTCCTCTCCCCGGAGATGCTGAGTGGTGGGGCAAAGAGTCGCATTCATCCTCTTCATCCAAGGACATCTCGTGATCAAGCTTAATGAAGCGCTTGCGCCAGGCCACATGAGCACCCTTGTTCTGATTAAGTTTCGGCATGTCTTGCACTGCGGGGTACTCAATGCATATCTTGTTGTACTTTTTGTCAAGTATCATGTCAATGGTAACATTGGCGTACCCCTACGGAATTGGGCGGCCATTAATGGTACCGTCTCCGGCAGGCCAGGCTTGGCCAAGCGCCACCTTGTCTTTTGTCCATTGCTGACGGACGTACAACTTGACATTGACTGGTTCGTTGATGTTGTCCACTGGATGAGGCGCATTCGCTTCTTCACCAAAAGGGGTCGACCCACAGCTGCTGCGACCCCTTATCTGTGGGCTAAGAAGCGTAAGGTCTGGTTGTACCTCTGATGCCTTGGACGCCAAAACTTCCTTGACTCGTGCCTCAATGGTCGCCTCAAGTTTTGCGTTCCATCTCTCTTCCATCTCCCTCATCATCCTCATCGTCTGTGCCTCCTATGCCTCTCTACTCCTCGAGCGGCTCCGGTAACTTGCAGATGATTCCGAGAATCCTTGTTTCCAATTAACAACACCGGTTCCTCTAGTGCGGCCAGGATGCACCTTGTTTCCGAGTGCTTGGGTGAGCATGTTGTTCTCCCTGTCAGATCTGCGAGTCCCTTGCCTCACCTCCACAGTTATCTGGGAGATCCTCGAGACGATGCCGCTCACGGCTGGATCATCTACGCCACTCGTGGCTGGATTATTAGCGGTGCTAAAGCTCCCATCATCACCATGACGTGCATTCCTCCCGATACAGTATACTATCGCTCTGGTCTCCCAATTGGCGGTCTCAACCTCAACGCCTTCATCAATAAGTCTTTCCATCTTATCCAATTCTGCCTCAATAACTGGCCCAAGTTTGGCATACCCACGAGAGCCGACATGATGACGATTATCCGATTTCTGTGAGTTCTCCTTATTCTTCCTTCTCAGTTCTTGGAACTTCTCGGATAACCTGTATTCCTTGAACTCCTGCCAGAAGGGCCTCTGCTTGGTAAACTCTCCTCTATCAAAATTTGGTTCTCTATTTTCAAGGATAAATTTCTTGTGCAAGTCCCCCTTGAAATTCTTGAAACATGTCCCCATGATTTCGTAGGCTTTTTTCTTGACTAGGTCTTTGTTATACTCCCCTTCTCGTGGGAAAGTGAAATACTTTCGGAGCTCTGTATCCCATATGTGATCCTTCTTACTTTCAGGGACCACGGTCGGGTCATCATGCTTCCCAGTCCACCTGTGGTACTTGATGGGGATAAAGTCCCTTACAAGCAACCCGATGATTCCAGAGTATTTTGACAAAGCAACCGGCGGTTCGGACGGTACCCCAAATTCATTGAATTCTCTGATGTGCCAGTGTGCATTGCTTCTACCGGTAGGAAGCTTTGACATGCCTCGCTTGGTTCTGGCTCGCTGGGTACCCGAACCCTCTGGCTCATTGGCCGACGGAGGCTCCTGTTGGAGAAAACGAGTAAGCTAATACCCTCTCAATTGATTAGCGTGCGTGGCAACCTAGTCAAATGACACCTAAGTTACCTAGTTAGCTTGGTCATCTTGGTCATATTGTTGTAGGTTTAGATAATTGCTCGGGCTCTCTTCTTCCTACCTATTCTCACCGACCTGATTGTCCCCGACACGGTTAGTCGTATCTTGCTGCGCTACTGCCCCGGGGTTACCGGTGGCTTCTTGTTCCCTATCGGTTCTTCGGCGACGGGGAAGAGCGCGACAAACCATGGCTGCGACACGATTGAGGTCAGTTCATGCTTTGGACAACAACTATAGCATATGTTCACATTGTACAATTATTATTAAGCAACTAAGAGAATTAATGCAAAGTGTAATAATAAGAAACAAATTCATTGTTTCGTTGACCACATGCTACAAAGTACACCTACCGCACTACGAAAACAACCCTACATCAACTTCCCAATCAGAAAAGCAATGACCATAGCCATAAACACTAGCATGACATCTTTCCAAGACCAAGGAGCAACTATCCTAGTCTTCACATCTCTAGCGGGTGGCTTCTCTTCAATCTCCGGTGCCTGCTGCTCTTCAATCTCCGGTGCCGGTTGCTCTTCAATCTCCATCGCCTGCTGATGGACAGGGTTCGCACTCCTCCAACCATAGAAGGCCCTCAAATCTTCCTCTTTTGTGTTGTATTTTTTATGCACATTACCCTGGTAGCGATGAACTTGAGCATGGCACTCCTCCCAGGTTCGATAGATCCCGGGCACGTGACCAACATGCACTACATACCGTGCCATGGTTGCACTACATACAAGTATGCTTCATTTGTGAGTTAGGAACACTTTTGGTATTCACAAGGTTCATAGAAAGCCAACTTAGCTAGTCAATGCTTCCAGGAGGTTATGTAAACATTTCATGGCATTTGACTCAGTAGATTAAGCTAAACACAAATTACAAAACTCAGAAGCTAATTATAGCTAGAAGAGTAATAAATGGAAAGCCCTACAAGGAATCGTCAAACAACAGATTCCAATTTATCTCATGCTCATCAAGACATAAACATGATGATCACCAAGTTTCACCTCAACAGGATATGTATATTAATTATGAAAATTAGCACAAGATATATAATTATTAGCAAAAGAAATTCATAACTAAATCATACAACACCCAAAAATCCTCAAATTTGAACTACATCTCATTCATAGCATCAACAACACCTCATAAAAGTTTCAAGTCAATTGGAGCAACACAGCATGACTCATGCATTCCATCGAACAGGTAGGGGGCGGGGAGGGAGGAGCTCACCGCGTGAACTGGTGGCGGCTGCGTCCGCGCACTCCTAGATGCCGGCGTTGAAGAAGAAGACAAACACGGGGCTCCGCGTCGAAGAAGAAGACGGAGACGGAGATCCAGTGGACTTGGCGGCGGCGGACGATGGAGTGGCGGCGGGTGCTCGACGGAGGCGCGCGGGCTCCGGTGGCGCGGCGGCGGCGGTGCTCGTCGGTGGCGCACGGGCTGCGGTGGCGTCGCAGCTGTGGTGCTCATCGGTGGCGCGCGGCTTCCTCGCTGGCTCCACGGGTGGCGGTGGTGCTCGTCGTCACGGCGTCGGGCTCCGGCAGGGCGTGGTGCGGCGAGCGGAAAACAAAAGAAACTGAAATTTTCAGTGGAAGGCGCCCCTTTGGTTATATACCAAACCTCATCACTGCCGGCGCTAAAGCCAACCAGCAGTGATGCTTCCTCAACACTGCTGGGGCAGAGGCGACCCGGCAGTGATGTGGTCTCAACACTGCCGGCGCCAGCCACAGCCGGCAGTGATGCATGACTAATCACTGCCGGGCCAGCAGCAACCGGCAGTGATGTACATGCATCACTGCCGGGGCCAGACACAGCCGGCAGTGATGTGTGGATAATCACTGCCGGGCTAGTACCAACCGGCAGTGATGTATGTACATCACTGCCAGGGCCAGCTTCAACCCGGCACAAATAAATTTTTTTCTTTTTTTCTGAAAATTTGACCTATGCACTATACAAGTAAAATAACAAACTAATCCTAACACCAGTCCTATTCTACTGCAGCGGTTAAGGCCGCCCACTCTGCCCCCCGAGACCCGAGCTCGACTCGTTGGCAGGACAATTTTTTTTCATTTGTTTCTATAATCACTGCCGGGTTTATATACCTACCCGACAGTGATATATGTATATATATATTTCTTAGCTTCCATATTTTGAATAAATCAAAAATTATGTATTCCTATGTCAAATTGGCTTCAAATTTTTTTTGCAAGCATGTATACCAAAATTAAGGCCCCACATAAGATATTATGTTTTTCACATCATTTTTATAATTATTATATTTTTCTCTGTTCTGAATGAGACCAATGTGGGTGAATTACATCTTCTTCCCCATAGATTTTTTTCTTCTACCTCCACAAAATTATGATTCCTAGGGCACATGAGACCATGTGTAGAAGTTTGGCACCATTCCAGATCTTTTAAGGGGTGGACTCAGTTCAACATTGAATTACTTGGGGAAGTCGCGCGGAAATTCAATTAAACCTCAGAAATTACCAAACCATCTCCGGAAAATCCCAAACTTGATGTTTCCTTCATCCTAGGGCAAGTGCAAGCCTGAGAAATGGGACCAATGTGGGTGAATTACATCCAAAATTAAGGCCCCACATAAGATATTATGTTTTTCACATCATTTTTATAATTATTATATTTTTCTCTGTTCTGAATGAGACCAATGTGGGTGAATTACATCTTCTTCCCCATAGATTTTTTTCTTCTACCTCCACAAAATTATGATTCCTAGGGCACATGAGACCATGTGTAGAAGTTTGGCACCATTCCAGATCTTTTAAGGGGTGGACTCAGTTCAACATTGAATTACTTGGGGAAGTCGCGCGGAAATTCAATTAAACCTCAGAAATTACCAAACCATCTCCGGAAAATCCCAAACTTGATGTTTCCTTCATCCTAGGGCAAGTGCAAGCCTGAGAAAAAGTTCGAGACCAATACAACACTAGAATGCACATGGACCACAGAAACCCTGAGAACCTAAGTGTATAGTCATGGTTCGATGAAAGGTTCCATATACCTATGTGAAGCATGTAGACTTTGCCTATGTTGAAATGGCTTCGAATTTTTTTGGCAGTCATTTACACCCAAATTAATGCCCCACACAAGATCTTAGGTTTTTTTTTATCATTTTTTAAATTATTATATTTTTCTCCATGCTGAATGAGCCAAAATATGGTGAATGACATCTTGGATCCACTAGATTTTTCCATCGACCTCCACAAAATTATGATCCCTAGGGAACATGAGACCCTCTGTAAAATTTTGGCACCATTCCGTATCTTTTCTAAGGTGTACTTAGTTCAACCTATAATTAATCGGTGAAATCGCGTGGAAATTCAATTAAACCTCAGAAAGTACCAAACCAACTCTGAAAAATCTCAAACTTGGTGCTTCCTTAACCCGTGGTACGTGCAAGCATGAGAAAAAGTTTGAGACCAATACGACACAGGAATGTGTATCAACCATAGAAACTTCATGTACCGTTGTGAAGCATGTATACCCTGTCTATTTTAAAATGGATTGAATTTTTTGGTAGATCTACACCCCAAAATTATGGAGCCACACAAGATTTTATGTTTTAGTGACCAATATTTTTATTATTATATTTTTCTTCGTGCTGAATGAGACAAAAGATGCTTAATTACAACTTAAAAACAATGAATTTTGCATCGACCTCCATAGAAATTTGCCTCCTAGGGCACTTGAGACTGTATGAAAAAGTTTGGAACTATTCTGGATCTTTTCATGGGTATGCTCAGTTCAACCTATAATTACACGTTACCGTCGCGCGAAAACTAAATTAATCTAAAAAAGTACCGAAACTACTCCGAAAAATCTCAAAATTGGTGCTTCCTTCTACCATGGAACGTGCAAGCCTGAGAATAAGTTTGAGACCAATACGACACAGAAATGTTAACCAACAAACGTTACATGCGAATTAAATGCATTACAATATAAATAAACACACAAGCAGTAGAAATTAAAATTACAACCCCATGAAACTACAACCTTGCAAACCTAACTAAATAAAGACTAATCACTATTGGAATCACTGTCGGAATCACTAGGGGTAGGGAACGGGCCATGAACCCTAACATGCTCTTCGAGCCATAAAATATAGTTCATGTCACGGATTGTGTATCCACTTGTGTCGATGAAGTTCAATACTTGTACGATTGCACTCTCTCGTGCCTTGAAAGTTCGAAACAAGTCAGGCTGACCATAGATGTAACCTACTGAATGACCACTAACCCTATTAGTAAACCGTATGCAGATCTGGTGTCCTCCCATAGTGTTTTGGCCGAGGGGTGCATCGTTGTAGTCCCAATCTTACCTATGCTGTGAACCTGGTTGCCTTGAAGGGATGAGAAAACGTTCACACGTCCATAGCTAACCATCAGAAAAGACGCCATGTTCTCAACGAAGTCCGAGATGAAGAACCAGCTAAGTGCTGCTTGTAGCCATTCTATTGGGGATATGTACTGCCACACACAAATGCAACAATAATGATATTAAACTAATAACACATATTTGCTAGCCTAAATGAAAACAAAATATCTTGAAAAATATTTCATACAATAGCTGGCATAGGAAATTGTGGAATGGCTACATCAGGAGCGAATGGCTCATCACCAGGCTGGAAACCTGGTTCCTGTGGTGGGGGAGGCCCGTTGTTCATACCACCTAATGTAAAAAAAATAGACCGTAAAAATATATCAACAAAAACTCGTCCAAAAATTAAACAAGCAAATTAATCAAATGTATATACAGAATATCTCCTAGGAGGCGACATATCAGTACCAATAAAATATCCAGGAGCCATGACCAAGTCACCGAATGAGAGAGTGGATTTCGTGAGAACAGAGAGTGAAAGGAGAGAAATGAGACAGTAAGTGAGAGGGCGTCGATGCTGAATTCCAGTTCGACGTGGGTGCGGGGTGCGGCACGCTGATTTATAAAGGGCGGGAACATCACTGCCGGTTCCAAACTATGGCCCGGCAGTGATGGGGACATCACTGCCGGCTCCACAATAGAGCCGGCTGTGATCGACACTATCACTGCCGGTTCGTTTAACGAGCCGACAATGATTTACTGTCACACCAGTTTTTTGCATGCATGCACGCTACAATAAATGTTGATATGCATTCATGCATATAGCACGTCTTTTTATTCAATTAATGATCAAAGCATAAAAATAATATATTTATTTAGATAGAGTATTTTTGCATGCATACACGCAGCAATAAAATGCTAACATGCATGCATGCATGTAGCGTCATTTGTATATGCTTTTTGGGATGGTAATTTAATTTTATAGCACTATATATATGTAAAAAGCATAAAAATAATATATTTATTTAGATAGAGTACAAGAATATAAGAAAAGACAAATAAAAATCATAAAAATAAATTACATATACGATAACAAAGACCTTACACTAAAATTACATATACGATAACAAAGACCTATTTTCGTACAAGTCAATGTTACCATCCAAGTGTATCAACACGTTATAATTTAACCACCTCAGTAGCATGCTTCTAGCATCCTAGGGTCAAACATGCACCGAGGGGCCACAAGCTATGCCGGTTGAAGATGATCAAGGAGGCTCTGCAAAGAACTCATGCTTGAGGGCCTGCATGGCCTTTTCCATGGGGTTGGTGATGGATATGGCGGCGGCGGCGAAAACTGCATGCCTATGGACTTGTAAGCACAATCCAGAGCCTGTAGGAGCTTCCGCCGCAGCCCTTCAGTATCGACACTGCCCCAGGAGGAAATTGGTAGGAGTACACCGATGTGGTCTCTCCAGTACGGAGAGCACCACAGCGGATGGCTCCGTCAATCTTCTGGGGACGACCCCAACACATTTGGCATTGCTCTATCTTCAGTAGTATTCTTCTAGCTAGCACCTCTTGTGTGCACCATTTTGGTGGACTACGAACGATATCTGTATGTGGAGCGCTTTCTCCCACGGAGAGGCCATCGATGTGGAAAATAGCAAACATAGGACCAACTAGAGAAATATGCAGGAAACAGAGAACATAAACAGGGGGCCATTTATATACCCCCTGTCGTGGTAGGTGGTAGCAGTGCTCCCTGCTGTGGTGATCAGAGGGAGCATGCCCATGAAGGTGAAAATGAAAAAAGGGAATCTTCACATCACTGCCGGGGTAAACTACAAACCGGCAGTCACATCACTGCCGTTTGTCGAAACCGGCAGTGATGGTTTACATCACTGCCGGTTTGTAGCTTGGAGCCAGCAGTGATGGTGCCATTTTTTAAAAGACGAGCCATTGCCGCCGCAGGCTCCCGTCGCAGCATCGCTGCCGGCCTGCCGCCGTGGGCCCACGCCATTCCTGCCCGCCTTGGATTCGAACCGAGGTGGGCGGGCAAGCTCTTGTTTTTTAAGCTTTTTTTTTTGTAAAATCCCGAGCCAAAAAGGAAAAAATTGGGGCTGCCAGCGGGTTCAAACTCGTGTCTCGGGTTTTACTGGAGGCAGCCTTGACCGCTTGAGCTAGGATAGGGTATTCGTTATGTGTTGTTTTTAAAATTCTTTTATAGTTCTTTTAGATGTTATAAAAAAGAAATGAAATTCAAATAAATCAAGAAACAAAAATAAATTATCTACCATATGATAATTTGGTTACATAGTTAATAATTAACTTTTAGAGATGCAAACATAATATAAATTAGTGTACATAGTTGGTGAACAACGTCCGAATACTGATTATATAGTTAACAATAATTTAACTATCCTTAGAAATAGGTTTATTAACAATGAGGGCCTCATCGTGATCGCGCCGTACGTAAGCTGGTTCGTCACCCTCTTCAAGAATAGGTAGGGATACGTTTGTTGACGGTCCTTATTGCATACTTTTTTCCGCCAACTTTACATAAAAACAAACACCAAAACTTAGTAATAGGGTTTATTCACTAACATATTCCATGAGTTTTGGTGAGTTGACCATTTACAGGGCACAGGTATGGAATACAACAGAAAACAAATCAAAATGCGCATTTGGATATAGCGTATTTCATCATGCGCAAGGGAATAAAGCAAAGAAGCCCACCTACCTTGATTATTTGGGAAAATCCCCAACATGGCTGAGTTTCAGGCCCATCCATAGACCAACCACGCGAAGGAGGAGCCGAGGGGGCCCAGCCCTGGTGCGGCCGCGCCAGGGGCGCGCCCGCGCCCTTCTTGGCCCAGCTCGGCCTGAACTTTGGTCGGTTGGTTGTTACCGCCATCCCAACGTTGGTTCGGCTAGGGAATGTCCAGGTGCAAGGTATTTGGAGGTCGGTTCAGGTGCTTTGATGAGGCGATCAAGAATATTCCAAGGAATACACCTCTCCTCTCCACCTATAAAAGGAGGCCTCCCCCTCCTCATTCCACACACCACCAAGGAGCCATTCCATTCTATTCTTTACAATGTAATAGTAGTATAGCTTAGTTGGGAGTTAGGGAGAGATGCTCAAGTTCTGGAGGAGTCCTCGGAGGTCCGGTATATTTTTATCGCTCCTTTGTAAGACTGGGGTTTCAATACATTTACCTTCTCTAAATTACTGAATTGCCCTTTATGTTTATCTAGTCATACTTTAGGCTAATCAAGGTTAGTCTCGTGGTCAATCCTTTGCATGGGATCTCCACCCTTTTTGGGTGCTGAGATGGCACCCAATCTTACGGACTGTGTGGTAGCCCCAGGTGGTGACTGTTGGAGTATAAGTGAATTGTCCACCTTTCCTCATAAGCTTAAGCTTTTGAGTTGAACTGGTTGGTGCATGCAACTCAATATGGTATCAAAGCCAGAGATCTCGAGTTCGAATCCTGGCGGGCGCGTTAATTAAAATAATTACAGCCCACTCTAATATCCACGTATGCGGCCTGAGGGAGCCTGCACGTGAGGGGGAGTGTTGGAGTATAAGTGAATTGTCCACCTTTCCTCATCAGCTTAAGCTTTTGAGTTGAACTAGTTGGTGCATGTAACTCAATATGGTATCAAAGCCAGAGATCTCGAGTTCGAATCCTGGCGGGCGCGTTAATTAAAATAATTACAGCCCACTCTAATATCCACGTATGCGGCCTAAAATAGCCTAGACGTGAGGGGGAGTGTTGAAATATATTGCCCGCCTCCCTTCATCAGTTCGGACTTTTGGATGAGTTGGCTGGTGCATGAATTCAATATGGTATCCGAGCCAAGAGGTCTTGAGTTCAAGACCCTGCCAACGCAGTATTAAAAATAAACGATTCTGCGGCCTACACCGATCCCACGTCTAAGGACTAAAATAGTCTAGACGTGAGGGGGAGTGTTGAAATATATTGCCCGCCTCCCTTCATCAGTTCGGACTTTTGGATGAGTTGGCTGGTGCATGAATTCAATAGTGACAGCCCTGACGGCCGACGTAATCCACCACGTGTAGGTTGGTGTTGCAGGACCGTAGTCGGAGCTCCCTAGCCCCCTTCTCATCCTTGTCCGCGGCTAGTGTTCTGATGTCCCAAAGTGTTTAGGTTTGATCGCTTGCCCGACCATCTTTAGTTATCCCTCGGTATGAGCTAGAATAGAACAACAGTAATAGAGAAGTAAATAGGAATCTTGACCTTTTCCGTTGTCCTCCCAGCTTAGCTTGTCTACGCTTCTATCTTTCTATGGAGTTCTCCTGTGTGTCATATATCGAAATTCCAATCTTTACCTTTTATCCCCACATTAGTCTAGTCGGTACACTAGCTAGCAGATACATGATGGTATTTATCAAGTTCTTTATCCGTTGCTTCCCTGAGGATTAATACGATACCCTGGAATACTCCTGGGTGAAAGGTACAACGGTATCCGTGCGCTTGCAGATTTATCTGTATGCGTTAACGTATTCCAATTGGCTTTCTGGTGTCGTTACTAGGGACTACAAACCTAGTAGCAACGCTAAGAAATGCCAACAAGCTTTCTGGCGCCGTTGCCGGGGAAGCAATTGGCATAAAGATTTTGATATTTATCTTGATGTTTGCTAACCTAGTTGCCACTAGCTTTTGTGGGTAAAAACATAAAAAAAAATCATCACGAGCCCAGGGTGCCCGATCATTCTTGAACAATCAAACCACCACCCTGCCATCGCATAGATACGTATATACATGTACGCACTAACTCTATGCAGATGGAGAGAAGGTTGTCGTCAAGATAAAACAATCCCATCACATGTGACGGAACGACTACACCATCACAAATTGTGAGTGACAAATCGATCAAGGTATGTGGGAACCAACCCAAAAACATTTTATACTTTCCAAATTTAGTTTCACCACTGCATGTTTTCTTAAAATCATCATATATCTAGTGCTTTCTTTGGGTGGCTCCTAGTCTTTGAGCTGTATTCGGCGCCATGCCTAGTCTAGGTAGATGGCAATTTCATTGTTATCTATCTATTCGATGCTCTTAGTCTAGCCTCGTAGTAGACGGATGTTAAACGGGACCGTCTCGGCATCATATATTGGCTTTGCCAATTGGTATGATGATATCGTTAGATGGTCCGCGCTACGGGAAAAAGCTAAAGCCTAGATTCTCATGCATTGCGCTCATTTAATTTCCTTTTTCGAAACCATGGCATGTTTGCTTGACTCATTCATTCACCTCGTTTGCATTGCCTTGCATATAAAAACAAAATGGTTCTCCATTTTCATCATTCAATGTTCGTACATCCATTCGAATCAATCTCATGTTTATCATTCACATACTACCTTTATCTATGCTAGTACGCTTTGGTTTGGGAGTGTTGGTCAATAGCTATGATCATTCTTCCATAGGCTTTTTAAATTAAGCATGGTGCTTAGGTTAATTAGCCTACCTTGATCAAATTAGACATGGAGTCAAGTTTGATTGATTGAACCAAAATTGCTAGCATAGACTTTGGTTGTATGCTGGACTAACCCCTGTAGGAATTTCTCAAATCCATAAGGGTAAGTCTTTGAGATAAATTCATAATGGAAGTAATATAAATCTCATTTGGTGAACTTTGAATGAACCCTTGATAAAAAAAAAAGGAAAAAAATATCATAAACCCGCCAAGCCAAAACCAAACGAAGATCCTAATGGCATGGTGACAACAAGAAGTGCAATCATCCTCACCCATCTCCAGGATGAGATGATGCAAATTCAAGCTAAAATGCAATGGAGAAGTCCTGCTCAATGGACTTAAAACGGTGAGCCCTTGCCGAAGGTAAATCGGTATTTATCTCATATTTGATTTCCAAACAACTTTTGATTTTGAATTCTGCATGTTTAGCTTTCCACCGAAATACTGTTTGCATACAAAAAAACTAAAAACAACCTTACTTTAAGAATTTTGTGTTTTTGCATAATAAAATTGCTTTAAAATTATATTTAATAATTGAAAATGCATCAATAGAAAAAAAAATCAATAAAAGCAAGAACATGCTATCAAGTTAGTATGCACCTTCGGGTATTCTTGGTCGCTAACCATTCCAGGTGGGGATTGAGAAGAACAAGGGTACATATGATGCTATGGAGCATAAGGAGCTGCATCAACTAAACTCCTTGATAATCGCTGGTGATGGAACACACTCATAAAGGAGATCCCAACATCGCACACTTGACTTTCACACAAAAAGTCCAAGTGTGTGGGAGAATGGTGAGGGTCTCACCACATGTTCCATACACCAAAAGTCGTCTTGGTTAAAAAAAAATGATGTCAGCTCTACCTTGCTTAAGAAAAAGAAAAAAAAAAGAAAAGAAAAAAAATGGTGTTATAAAAAGAGAGATAAGAAAAAGAAAAAAAAATTGATAAAAAGAAAGAAAGAAAGAAAGCTAAAAATATATATAAAAAAAGAGTATATATATGTGAAAAAGAAGAAAAAAATAGGAGGAGAGAAAAGGAGCAGGCAGACCCCACATATCCGAAGACACATCCAAATATGTTGGCTGACTCCACCCAGCATTGCTTCCAAAAGCAAGAAGGGTCCGCCTCCGAACCTTTGCCACTACCATCAAGGCCCACGGCCCATACATACTAAGTTGTGGTCTAGCCTTGTGGTTCACCTGGGCAGAGCCATCATGCGACCCGCAGCGACAACTTCGATGTTCCATTCCATCCATCTATGCTGCCGGTAACTCCACTCAGGTATGCAAAGGTAATGTTCACCAACTACTTGACTCGCATTTATCTCCATAACTAACATAAAATATGCTTCCCATGTTTATGTCTTATGCTCTGGTTTGGGTGTACTCGTATATGGAACATATACAGTACACCTATAGGCCCTTTAAATTAAGCTTGGTGCTTAGGTTAATATGGCCTTCTTTAATCAAATTCTGACATGGTGTTAAAATTTTGGTTAATGAACTTGAGTACTTATTATCATAAACTATGGAAGTAATCTAAATGGAAATAAATCTAGGCTATGTTTACATTGCATCCTTTATCTTAGCCTTGACTGAGTAATGCTTAAAAAAAGTTTGGTGAACAAATAAAATAAAATAATTTTTTTAAAAAAAATAAATATCACTTTTCATTTACCAAGATTCTTCAATAATAATAAAAAAAATAAAAAAATAATATTTTCTTTTCATAATAAACTTGTTTTAATTTAGACTTTAAAAAAAGAATAAAGCAATAACCTCCCTCTCTCCCATAATAAAAAAAAAATCTTGGTGCTGGACAAAGTTCCCTTCGGGTATTCTTTGCCACTAACAATCACAGGAACGAAGGATGAACGATGTCTAGGTGCATGGGTGCTGCAATACATGCTAAGGAGATGCTTCGACATTCACACATGGTTTTTATCGTCAAATGATACAAAATCTAAGTGTGGGGGACCCGACCCATCCATGCTATCTCTCGGGAACGCTGGTTTGCACTCCATTTACTCACCCATGTTTTGCTCCTATGAGTTTGATTCTATTTAAAAATGCCATACATGTTAATCAAACTCATGATATGAAATAAAATCTTACAAAACTATGAGCTTGACTTTATAAAGATTGGCCGGCATAAACTTTATTCCTAGATCATATACTTGTTACTTGTGGATACATCTTTATTAGGAAAACATGTTAACTAGGTTGTTGTGAAGTGAGATATGGTATGACCAAAGAAATCCTATCTTTTCTATGCAAGCTCTTGGAGATTTCTATTTTGATAAAACATAAAATCAATAGCCTTACTTCTCCTCAATGGTTAAAATTCCTACCAAGGCCATATGACATGCTCTACGTACAAAACCCCAGTCATATGCTACTTGTTTGACCATTGAGCTTCGTCAAATTGTTTGTGACCTAAGTGAGATTATGGTCATACACCCATGATTGAGACACACGTACACCCATAAATAATTCTGCCAACTCTTACACTGAGAGTTGCGCACAACATGCACCCTTCCATCCACCAAATAAATGTTCTACTCCTACACTGGGAATGAACAAGAAAAAAAATATGGTTAGGTCCCATCAAAATAAATGCTCTATATCCATATGTTGACATCTCTCTCAAAGTTTATGTTGCAACAAGGGACATGAGGCTATCATTAAAAAAAAGAGAAAGAAAAAAAAGAGAAAGAAAGAAAAATGGGTAGACAAAAAAAAAAAACACAGAGAGACCAAAGATAGCCCATGCTTCCATAGAAATTTTTTCTAAGTCCGAATAAAGAGAGAGATGTATTTCTAAAAGAGCATAGTAGAATTAGGTTAGACACTATATATATCCACCATATTTCGACACACTTGCACGTCTCAATCAAAGTGTATGACTTGTATCTCCTTGTGGTTCGGTTTTTGACTTAGCAATATATGTGATGCAAGTATGCCCACTTTCAGACCTACCCAAAACTCCACTCACAGCTTTAGTGGTAGGTCATGAAATAAGGCACAATTTTCAAATGCCATTGGTGAGAAATGATACACATTGAGCGATTCGAGAGTAACATTTGAGGAGAAGTTTGAGCTATAAGTTTTCATTTGCAAAAATTATAAAAACTCCAAGAATGCTTCATAGTGGGGTAGTGATGACTTGGTGTCAAAGCTGTTCCATTTCTCAACCGCTCAAGGCGACATGGTAGACACTTCAAAAATCCACAGGTACGAGGAATGACATGGAATATCTTTTATGCTAGCATCATATCTTTCGAAGTCATGTTCCATAGTTACATATAACTTTGCTCGAGGACGAGCAAAGAATAAGTGTGGGGGAACTTGTTGACGGTCCTTATTGCATACTTTTTACCGCCAACTTTACATAAAAACAAACACCAAAACTTAGTAATTGGGTTTATTCACTAACATATTCCATGAGTTTTGGTGAGTTGACCATTTACAGGGCACAGGTATGGAATACAACAGAAAACAAATCAAAATGCGCATTTGGATATAGCGTATTTCATCATGCGCAAGGGAATAAAGCAAAGAAGCCCACCTACCTTGATTATTTGGGAAAATCCCCAACATGGCTGAGTTTCAGGCCCATCCATAGACCAACCACGCGAAGGAGGAGCCCAGGGGGGCCAGCCCTGGCGCGGCCGCGCCAGGGGCGCGCCCGCGCCCTCCTTGGCCCAGCTCGGCCTGAACTTTGGTCGGTTGGTTGTTACCGCCATCCCAACGTCGGTTCGGCTAGGGAATGTCCAGGTGCAAGGTATTTGGAGGTCGGTTCAGGTGCTTTGATGAGGGGATCAAGAATATTCCAAGGAATACACCTCTCCTCTCCACCTATAAAAGGAGGCCTCCCCCTCCTCATTCCACACACCACCAAGGAGCCATTCCATTCTATTCTTTACAATGTAATAGTAGTATAGCTTAGTTGGGAGTTAGGGAGAGATGCTCAAGTTCCGGAGGAGTCCTCGGAGGTCCAGTATATTTTTATCGCTCCTTTGTAAGACTCGGGTTTCAATACATTTACCTGCTCTAAATTACTGAATTGCCCTTTATGTTTATCTAGTCATACTTTAGTGTTTGGCTAATCAAGGTTAGTCTCATGGTCAATCCTTTGCATGGGATCTCCACCCTTTTTGGGTGCTGAGATGGCACCCAATCTTACAGACTGTGTGGTAGCCCCAGGTGGTGACAGCCCTGACGGCCGACGTAATCCACCACGTGTAGGTTGGTGTTGCAGGACCGTAGTCGGAGCTCCCTAGCCCCCTTCTCATCCTTGTCCGCGGCTAGTGTTCTGATGTCCCAAAGTGTTTAGGTTTGATCGCTTGCCCGACCATCTTTAGTTATCCCTCGGTATGAGCTAGAATAGAACAACAGTAATAGAGAAGTAAATAGGAATCTTGACCTTTTCCGTTGTCCTCCCAGCTTAGCTTGTCTACGCTTCTATCTTTCTATGGAGTTCTCCTGTGTGTCATATATCGAAATTCCAATCTTTACCTTTTATACCCACATTAGTCTAGTCGGTACACTAGCTAGCAGATACATGATGGTATTTATCAAGTTCTTTATCCATTGCTGCCCTGAGGATTAATACGATACCTTGGAATACTCCTGGGTGAAAGCTACAACGGTATCCGTGCGCTTGCGGATTTATCTGTATGCGTTAACGCATACCAATTGGCTTTCTGGTGTCGTTACTAGGGACTACAAACCTAGTAGCAACGCTAAGAAATGCCAACAACGTTCACCCTGAATGCAGGCATTTCCTGATAGCCCTTGTAGTCTTCTTCGTCCGTTACTCCATCGACACCGACAATCTTTCTTTTCCCTTCAAGGACTACCTGTAGCCTTCATTTTTCTTTGTTGTCCCTTGCATAGAAGACTTGCATAACATCTTTTGCAAGGACGAAGGGGTCGTCTCTGTATGCGGTCTTATTGAGGTCAACTGTAGTGAACCCTTCTTTGTCGGTGTCGATTTTGTCGAGCCGGACCCACTGGCAGCGAAAAAGAGCAACCTTCAGCGAGCCATAGGATAGCTCCTATATAAGTATGTCTTTTTTGGGGAAAATAAGCTAAGTATGTGGCATATAATAGAGAAAACTTACCGGAGAGGTACCTGCGGTGTCCCCATACTGTCTAACAACGCTCTCCGGTGAGGTACGGGTGGAATGGAAGTACCCCTCCCACGGGCCGCCACCGAAGAAGTACCCGCGGCGCGCTCTGGACCCGCGCCCACCATCTTTCAATACCTGCCATGACAAAGAGTAAACGAAATTAGTACAGCATAAAAAAAATTGAAGAACTGACATGAATAATAATATGTATATAATTTAAGTTGGGATGCATACAAACTAATAATAGTCTGGATCGTCTATATATGCTCCGGAATCATCATCATCATCATCATCATCACTATCACGCGTGTCGTCTTGAATGACGTGCTCATCGGGTTCGGCGGCATCAACATGTGGAAGGCCGTTCTGTAATCGGTCAAGCATTGACAGGTCATACGCAGCAGTAACCTCTTCTTGTTCCAACTCTTCTTGTTCCGGCTCAGGGGTGTTGTCGGATTCACTGTCGCTGTCTACTTCCATGTTCTGGGGTGAAGTAGAGCGGTTCTTGAAACGTTTTTTGGAAAGACGTGTTTCTTGGAAGAATTCTCCATCATATGTGTCTGGGTTAATGTGAGGTTCATAATCCTCTTCATTGGGGGGAGGTGGTCTAACACGTGGCGGCACTTCATAAACGACATCCCAACCCTTCAGATTTGCATTAGTTTGGCATGCCCACAGTAGATAGAAAACTTGGGTCGCCTGTTGAGCCGTAATATAGACATCGGGAACATCTAAATGGGTGCTTTGTTTGATTTCTACTAGCCCTATATGTTCATGAGTCCTTCTAGTCTCCTTCGGCTGGAACCAATAACATTTGAAGACTACGACATTTGGTGGGTTTTCACCATAGAATAGAAGTTTATAAATTGCTTCAACTCTTCCATAATACTCGGTACCTCCTTCGCCGATAGCAGAGAAACCACAATTTGTAGATTTTCTGTCGGCCATAGACATCTCTTTGCCAAAGGTACGAAAGCGATATCCGTTGATGTCATATTTCTCAAATGAACGGACCTTATAGTCAAAGCCATTAGCGGCTTGTCTCAATTCGGCGTCCATAGACTCTGAATTAGCCTACAAGTTTAATACGAAAGAATTGTTGCATTAGCCGCAAATTAGACCAAGAAATGAAATGGTCTATTAATGCTAATTACCGTTTGTTTGAACCAAGAGATAAAACTGGGATAGCTGCCTCCATGCTTTGCCAGAAGCTCATACTCTTCGACGGAATCCTTTTGGATCACCGCTCCATCCGAGAATTTGGCGACGTATCGACTGAATCAAATATCCGGGAATAAGAGCAGTTCAAAGGAATAATTAGAAGTTGCGAAATAATGTACCGACAACTTACTCGATGTACGGCCGCACTTCTGTTTGGTTGTTGAAGATATACAACGAAATGGTCCGCCATTCTTCGACATCCAACTCTATTAGTTTCGAAGCACCGGCTGGCGCAAGCTTCCCTTTGAATAGGCCGAGGTTGGATCCACCTTTTTTAGGGTCGCCAGCATTGTACTGAGGCTTCGGATTATGCAAATGACGATTTTTGGCTTCGTAGTGTGCTGTCACGAAGTTTGCCGCCTCCTTAGTAATGAATGCCTCGGTCATCGATGCTTCAATTCTAAGTTTATTTTTACATTTTGCTCGAAGCGTCTTCTGCATCCTCTCAGTTGCATAGCACCAACGATTTTGCACGCCCCCCCCCCCAATCTTGCCTCGGTCAGGAGATGTAAAATCAAATGCTGCATTGGATTAAAGAAGCCCGGTGGAAAGATCTTCTCTAACTTGCAGAGCAACTTCGGCGCCAACTTTTCCATGTCATCTATCACCGCAGGCGATAGTTCTTTCGCACAAAGAACGCGTAAGAAATAGCTCAGCTCTGCCAGTACTAGCCATTCATCCTCGGGGATAAAGCCACGCAACATCACCGGCATTACCCGCTCAAGCCATATGTGCCAATCATGACTCTTGAGACCAAATATTTTCAATTTTTCAAGACTCGCTCCCCTCTTTAGATTCGCTGCATACCCATTGGGGAACATCAACTGCATTTTCACCCACAAGATAATTTCCCTCATAGCTGGCCTTCCAAGATTGAACCAGGCCTTTGGCTTCGTCCAGTTCTTCTTTCCTTTCGGTTGTCGCATGTTCTGTAACGGTCTATCACATAGAGTCTGCTGATCGACTCTAGCCTTAGGATTATTCTTTGACTTCCCCTCTATGCCGAACAATGTACCAAAAAGGGCCTCGTCGATATTCTTTTCAGTGTGCATCACGTCGATGTTGTGTGGAAGAAGGAGGTCTTTGAAGTAAGGCAGATCCCACAAGCATGTCTTGTGAGTCTAGGCGTGTTCCGAATTATACCCCTTGAAATACCCTGGACGCTCTTCAGGCTCGAGAGCGTTTAACTGATCCAGGATCTGTTGGCCTGTCAATGCAGGTGGTGCAGAGTTTTTGACAACTCTACCTTTGATGAAGTTCTTCTTGTCTTTTATGAACTTATGGCGAGGATCCAGGAACAGTCTATGCAAGTCGAAGCAACAATACTTGCGACCCGCCTCCAGCCAACGAAACTGAAGAGCTGCCTTGCATGTGTGGCACGGGAACCTTCCATGCACACACCAGCCAACGAATAGCGCATACGCTGGCAAGTCATGCATCGAGTACATGTACCAGACACGCATTATGAAATTTTGTTTGCTAGCGGCGTCGTATGTCTTGAACCCATTATCCCAAGCTTCTTGCAATTCATCCTTAAGCGGCTGCATGTACACATTCATATTCTTCCCCGAATAGTTGGGCCCTGGAATTATCAACGTCAGGAAAACGTTCTTTCTTTGCATAATCTGTCCGGGGGGGAGATTGAGTGGAATGACAAATACAGGCCAACAACTGTATTGGGTTGCCGTCATACCAAACGGATTGAACCCATCCGTGCCGATGCAGACTTGAGGATGCCTTGGATCTGCCGCTTTATCCCCATGTAATTCACCGAACTTCTTCCACGCAAAAGCATCCGATGTGTGTACCATCATCTGATTCCCATTTGCATCTAGTTCGGTTCTTTTGCCCAATTTGTGCCATGTCATCTGTCTGGCCATCTCTTCGACCATGAAAAGACATTGAAGTCTTGGTATGATTGGCTGATACCGAAGAACATTAACGGGGATTTTGGTCTGCCTCTTCTCACCCATACCGTTGTCTACCACAACATACCTGGAAGACATGCAAATGGGAGAATAGTTCAAGCCCGCATACTCAAGCCTAAATAAGGCACATCCGTTCTCACAGGCATCTATCTTCTCATAGGGCATCTTAAGTGCACGGAGGATTTTGTCCGACTGGTACAGGTTTGCAGGCATTACATGGCCTTTGGGTAGAAAGCGTCCAAATAGTGTCATCATCGCGTCGTAGCATTCTCTGCCCAAGTTGAATTGAGCCTTCAGAGCCATTACTTGTGCGATGGCATCCAGCTGACAAAGCTCAGTGTGCTCGTGGAGAGGACGTTTTGAAGACTCCAACATTTCATTGAAGGCCTTTGCAGATTCCTCCATCTCCTCGTCCGAATCCCGAGCATCATCAAAGTCTTGCACCATATCGTCGATCCTGGTACCATGCTCATCGGTGCGATGATGAACCACCTCAGCTCTGGTACGTTGGGCAGACTCACCATGAAATGTCCACACCGTATAATCAGGCGTAAAACCCCACTTCTGCAGGTGTTTACGCATTTCATCATCTGTCCTCTTTTTAAAGTTGTCGCACCTAAGACAGGGGCACCAGGTTTTTCTCTGGCCATTTGCAAATGCGGCTTTCACAAACCCCTTGGTTTTTGTTAACCATTCAGTGGTCATGTCTTCCTGACTAGTGTGGCCGGTGTACATCCACGCACGATCACTCATCTTGCCTACCTACTAAACACACAAGAAATATATATATAATTCATCATATATATTCATCAGTTAATTAAGTTTGTCAATTTTATTACGCCCATGCAACCTACACGCTAATAGGTAAAGATAGGTCCTAATCCCACCCGAGTATGTGTAGATTGGGTTTGTTTTCCCATGCTCTGCTCCGGATCCGACGCAGAATTTTGGCAGCACCTCGCCGCTATTCTCCTGATACACGTCTCGGCAATAAACAAAGAGGATGTGTACCCGGAGAAGAACAGGGAGGCACTGACAAAATTCTGCATTGGATCCGGAGCAGAGCATGGGAAAACGAACCCAATCTACACATACTCGGGCTGTCCATGGATAACGTTGGGCAATTCGAAAGGATGGCGGTTATAAATATGTAAATACATGCATATTTATAGATGCCGCCCTTTTGAACGGGAGACACATACTGGTCACGCATACTGATGATTGAAGACACCTATAGCTAGCAAGTTTCATCAGCACGAAGACCGGAACAAAGCAAATTAAGGGGGGTGGGGAGGAGATGTCATTTGTGCTCACCCACGAACGCAGGGAAGCTCATCAAACGCACGGGGAGGTCGTCAAACACCAGACCCTCGCAACGATGAAACAACTGCACATTTAAATCCAAAGATGAGTAACATAGCATTATTGTTTTTTCCGTCAACCTAACTAAATATTTACAACAGGATGCCACCGCCAAGTTGTAAAAAAATGATTCGCACTGCTCGTTCCCCGCAACAACCCCTAACCTAAAGAGTTATCATTTAGGGTTTTTCCGTCGACACATCTTCTTCTTATTCTTTTCTTCTCCTCCTCCTCCTCTTCTTCTTCTTCTTCTTCTTCTTCTTCTTCTCCTCCTCCTCTTCTTCTTCTTTTCTTCTCCTCCTCCTCCTCCTCATCCTCTTCTTTTCTTCTCCTCCTCCTCCTCCTCCTCTTCTTCTTCTTCTTCTTCTTCTTCTTCTTCTTCCTTCTTTTCCTTTTTCCTCTTCTTCTTCTTCTCCTCTTCTCCTCTTTTTCTTTTTCTTCTTCTTCTTCTTCTTCTTCTTCTTCTTCTTCTTCTTCTTCTTCTTCTTCTTCTTCTTCTTCTTCTTCTTCTTCTTCTTTTCTTCTCCGCCTCCTCCTCCTCCTCCTCCTCTTCTTCTTCTTCTTCCTCTTCTGTTACTTATTCTTATTTTTCTTCTTCTTCTTTTTTCATCTTTCTTCTTTCTTCTTCTAATTATGTAAATCTAAACCTAAACCTAAACCTAGCACTCTAACCTAAACCTAAACAGCAAAAAACAGAAGAAAAAAAAAACAAGAAAAAAAATCTCACCTCGGAGGGGCCGGTGGAGGAGGGCCGCCGCAGGGAGGACGCCGGCGCTGCGGCGCTGGAGAAGGGCCGCGGGGAGGGGGGCGGCGCCGCGGCCTAGCTCGCCGGCGGTGGGTCGTCGCGGGGCAGGGGGCGGGGCAGGGGGGCGGCGGGGCGCAGCGGCGGCGGGGCGGAGGAGCGGCGAGGCGTCGGCGCGGGGCGGTGGGGCGGTGGGTCGGCCACGGCGACGGGCGCGGCGGCGGCGACAGAGGGAGAGAGAGAGAGGAGCGGGGGTGGGGGGAGTGGTGAGTGGGGGGTTTCGGGCGGGGGTAGCCGTTAAGGCAAACCCCCGCTTTGCCGTCTGCTAGCGGACGGCATATCCCTCTTTGCCGTCTGCTAGCAAACGGCATAGCGGCCGTCAGTTAGCCCTCAACGGTACCGCGCGGCGGGTGGGGCCCAGTGCTCTTTGCCGTCTGCTATTTCATTATTTGCCGTCTGCTAGCCGACGGCAAAGAGCCAGCAGACGGCAAAGAGTTGACCTGGCCAATGCCACTCTTCGGTGGGGCCCACCCTCCTCTTTGCCGTCTGCCATATTGCTCTTTGCCGTCAGCAAGCAGACGGCAAAGAAAGGACTGACGGCAAAAACTATCATTGCCATGAGTCCTCTCTTTGCCGTCTGCATTCCCAAAGCTGACGGCAAAGAGGCAGCAGACGGCAAATTATCAGATTCCAGTAGTGATGGGGATTTTCTCTTTGTTTGTGTTAGGGCAGGTCATAGGAACATGGAAACCCAAATTTTAGCCCAAGTTTTCACAATATTCCCTCCCTTTTCCTCGAAGTGAGGGTTTTGCACTACAAGTCCAGAACCTTTGTGACGGATAGTCCTGTTTGTGAAGGAAGTGCCACATCAAAGATGTGTATTGAATATTTCCACCTTACACCACCCTTGTATACATATATTAGAGTCACATGCAAGTGGGGGAGGTGTTCCGACCCTCCCTCACGCGGTATCGGACGGATCGCTGATCCGTGGGCCCGCTTAGTCTAACCCTTTGACCGGCTTCGAAAGGGGGTGGACCATGGGGATTTTCCCTTTGTTCGTGTTAGGGGTAGGTCATAGAAACATGGAAAATCAAATTTGAGCCTAATTTTTCACAAGATTCCCTCCCGTTGCCTCGAAGTGGGGGTTTCGCACTACAAGTCCAGAACCTTCGTGCCGGATAGTCCTGTTTGTGAAGGAAGTGCCACATCAAAGATGTGTATTGGATATTTTCACCTTACACCACCCTTGTATACATATATTAGGGCCACATGCAAGTGGGGGGGGGGGGAGTTTCCGACCCTCCCTCGCGCGGTATCAGACGAAACGCTGATCTGTCGGCCCGCTTGGTCTAACCCTTTGACCTGCTTCGAAAGGGGGTGCACCATGCGAATTTTCACTTTGTTTGTATTACACTAGTACAAAACAGGGCATCGGTCCACCTCTGAGAAGCCCATTAGTCCCGGTTCACTCACGAACCGGGACCCATGGGGGCATCGGTCCCGGTTCGTGAGGCCAGGGCGCCGGCCGGGCCTCGTGGGCCATTGGTCCCGGTTCGTCGGACCCCTTTTGTCCCAGTTCTAGACACGAACCGGGACCAATGCACCTCGCTCCTGGCCCACAACCATTGGTCCCGGTTTGTGGCTGGAACCGGGACTAAAGGTGACCCCTTTAGTCCCGGTTCCAGCCACGAACCGGGACCAATGCGCCTCGCTCCTGGCCCACAACCATTGGTCCCGGTTTGTAGCTGGAACCGGGACCAATGGTTGGCCTATATATAGCCCCCGCCCGCGAGCAGAGCAATGCATTGCTCTGTTTTTTTGCCCGGCCGTGGGAGAGCTTTTGTGGTGCTCTAGCTCACCTCCTATGCACATGAGGTGTTCGATGAAATGCCCGAGCCACACTTAAGCTTTCTCCTCTCGAAGCTCCTTGTCCAAGCTCCATTTTTCTCAAGATTTGTCTAGGTTTGGCGGTCCGTCCTGTCCCGTCCCCGTCCTCACCGCCGTTGATCGCCCGCGCCCATCTCGGCGCCGGCAACACCGTGGTTAGCCTCTTCTTCTTATCTTCTTTCTAAAAGAAAAAAGTTCTTAATTGTGTGTTTTAATTAGATGCTCTAGAGAGTTATATGTTGTTCAATAATAAGAACTATATAACGCACGCAGATGAACCGGCAATGGATGTACGGTGACCGACGCACCTCCGAGTATATTAAGGGCCTGCATAATTTTCTCGAAGCGGCTGAGGCAAACAAGCAGAATGGTTTTATGCATTGTCCATGTACTGTCTGTGAGAATACGAAGGCTTTCTCCAACTCTAAAACCCTTCACTTCCACCTGCTTGAGAAGGGTTTTATGCCACACTATAATGTTTGGACCAAGTACGGAGAAAGAGGGGTTATGATGGAAGACAACGAAGAAGAAGAGGATGATGAGAACTACCCGCCCCCTGAATACGGTGATGCTGCAATGGGGGAAGCTGAAGATCAAGAGGAACCAGACAATGTGCCCGATGATGATCTTCGCCGGGTCATTGTTGATGCACAGAGAGAATGCGAAAGTGAAAGGGAGAAGTTGAAGTTCGATCGCATGTTAGAGGATCACAAAAAAGGGTTGTACCCAAATTGCGAAGATGACAACAGAAAGCTCGGTACCACACTGGAATTGCTGCAATGGAAGGCAGACAATGGTGTATCTGACAAGGTATTTAGTTCGCTGCTGAAAATAATGAAGAAGAAGCTTCCAAAGGATAACGAATTGCCCGGCAGTACGTACGAAGCAAAGAAGGTTCTATGCCCTCTAGGATTGGAGGTGCAGAAGATACATGCATGCCCTAATGACTGCATCCTCTACCGCGGTGAGTACGAGGATTTGAACGCATGCCCGGTATGCGGTGCATTGCGGTATAAGATCAGACGAGATGACCCTGGTGATGTTGAGGGCGAGCGCCCCAGGAAGAGGGTTCCTGCCAAGGTGATGTGGTATGCTCCTATAATACCACGGCTGAAACGTCTGTTCAGAAACAAAGAGCATGCCAAGTTGATGCGATGGCACAAAGAAGACCGTAAGAAAGACGGGAAGTTGAGAGCACCCGCTGACGGGTCGCAGTGGAGAAAAATCGAGAGAAGGTGGGGGGACTTTGTAGGTGACGCAAGGAACGTATGGTTTGGTTTAAGTGCAGATGGCATTAATCCTTTTGGGGAGCAGAGCAGCAATCATAGCACCTGGCCCGTGACTCTATGTATCTATAACCTTCCTCCTTGGTTGTGCATGAAGCGGAAGTTCATTATGATGCCAGTGCTCATCCAAGGCCCTAAGCAACCCGGCAATGACATTGATGTGTACCTAAGGCCATTAGTTGAAGAACTTTTACAGCTGTGGAATGGAGAAGGTGTACGTGTGTGGGATGAGCACAAACAGGAGGAATTTGACCTACATGCGTTGCTGTTTGTAACCATCAACGATTGGCGTGCTCTCAGTAACCTTTCAGGACAGACAAACAAGGGATACCACGCATGCACACACTGTTTAGATGACACCGACAGTATATATTTGGACAAATGCAGGAAGAATGTGTACCTGGGTCATCGTCGATTTCTTCCGACCAACCATCAATGTCGAAAGAAAGGAAAGCATTTCAAAGGTGAGGCAGATCACCGGAAGAAGCCCGCCCTCCGTACTGGTGATCACATACTTGATATGGTCAATGATTTACAAGTAATCTTTGGAAAGGGTCCTGGCGGACTATCTGTTCCGACTGACGATGCGGGACGCGCACCCATGTGGAAGAAGAAATCTATATTTTGGGACCTACCCTATTGGAAAGACCTAGAGGTCCGCTCTGCAATCGACATGATGCACGTGACGAAGAATCTTTGCGTGAACCTGCTAGGCTTCTTGGGAGTGTATGGGAAGACAAAAGATACACCGGAGGCACGGGAGGAACAGCAACGTGTGCATGAAAAAGACGGATGCATCCAAAGCAGTATGAAGGTCCTGCCAGCTACGCTCTTACCAAAGAAGAGAAGGAAATCTTCTTTGAATGCCTGCTCAGTATGAAGGTTCCGTCTGGCTTCTCGTCGAATATAAAGGGAATAATAAATATGGCAGAGAAAAAGTTCCAGAACCTAAAGTCTCATGACTGCCACGTGATTATGACGCAACTGCTTCCGGTTGCATTGAGGGGGCTTCTACCGGAAAACGTTCGATTAGCCATTGTGAAGCTATGTGCATTCCTCAATGCAATCTCTCAGAAGGTGATCGATCCAGAAATCCTGTCAAGGTTAAGGAGTGATTTGGTGCAATGTCTTGTTAGTTTCGAGCTGGTGTTCCCACCATCTTTCTTCAATATCATGACGCACGTCCTAGTTCATCTAGTTGACGAGATTGTCGTTCCAGGCCCTGTATTTCTATACAATATGTTCCCCTTTGAGAGGTTCATGGGAGTCTTAAAGAAATATGTTCGTAACCGCGCTAGGCCAGAAGCAAGCATCTTCATGGGCCATCAAACAGAGGATGTCATTGGGTTTTGTGTTGACTTCATTCCTGACCTTAAGAAGATTGGTCTCCCTCAATCGCGGTATGAGGGGAGACTGACTGGAAAAGGCACGCTAGGAGCGGACTCAATAATATGTAGGGACGGGCATTCTTGGTCTCAAGCACACTACACAGTTCTACAGAATTCTACCTTGGTGACCCCGTATGTCGATGAACACAAGAATATTCTGCGCTCCAAACACCCGGAGCAGTGTGACGACTGGATTACATATGAACACATCAGGACTTTCGGCAGTTGGTTGCAAACACGTCTCATGGGTGACAACACTGTTTCTGATGAGCTGTACTCGTTGGCCAGGGGACCATCTTCGACTGTATTGACTTACAAATTGTACGAGATAAATGGGAATACATTTTACACGATCGCCCAAGATCAAAAGAGCACCAACCAAAACAGCGGTGTCCGCTTTGATGCAGCAACCAAGAGGGGAAAGGACACATATTATGGTTACATAGTGGACATATGGGAACTTGACTATGGACATGATTTCAAGGTCCCTTTGTTTCAGTGCAAATGGGTCAATCTGTCAGGAGGCGGGGTACAGGTAGACCCACAGTACGGAATGACAACAGTGGATGTCAACAATCTTGGGTACACAGACGAACCATTCGTCCTAGCCAATGATGTGGCACAGGTTTTCTATGTGAAGGACATGTCTACCAAACCGAGAAAAAGAAAAGATAAGGAAGCGAATACATCATACGATGAGACAAAGCGCCACATAGTTCTTTCAGGAAAAAGAGACATCGTGGGATTGGAGGGCAAGACAGACATGTCTGAAGATTATGAAAAGTTTCATGAAATTCCTCCCTTCAAAGTCAAGGCTGACCCAAGCACCCTGTTAAACGATGAAGATTATCCATGGTTACGGCGCAATAAGCAAAGGACACAAGTGAAGAAAAAGTGAAGACTTTCTCTCCACAACTATATCATTGCAGTTACATGTGAAGAAATTAAATGCCTTTTGTAACAGATGAGTTTTCGTCCGAAACCCTGATACTTCGAAAGAGATTGTCCGTTTTGTACACGAAGTGCATCCAGTTTTTGCCGTAACCCTCTCAACTTTTTAGCACATGCTATGTGGGTGAAATGATGATACCATGCCAACTTTCAACCTGTTCAGAGTTCATTTGTAGTGCTTTTCAATTTCAGGGTCATTTAGCTTAAAAAAATCAGTAAATGCATGAAAAATAGGAAATGAAGTCAGAAAGGGTTGAAAATTGACGATGTGGCTTTGAATGGTGCATTTTGAACACACAAAAAGTCTGGAGTTCAAATAAGTTCAAAAAATGAAATCCCTTTGTAACAGATGAGTTTTCGTCCGAAACCCTGATACTTCGAAAGAGATTGTCCATTTTGTACGTGAAGTGCATCCAGTTTTTGCCGTAACCCTCTCAACTTTTTAGAACATGCTATGTGGGTGTAATGATGATACCATGCCAACTTTCAACCTTTTCAGAGTTCATTTGAAGTGCTTTTCAATTTCAGGGTCATTTAGCTCAAAGAATGAACTAAGAGCAAAAAGAATGAACTAGAAAACCTTTATGAAACTCTAATAGCAAAAATAATGAACTAAAAATAATTAATTAAAAAATTCTGTTATGATCAACTAAAATAAAACTATAATATTCTTCAATAGCAAAAAGAATCAACTAAAAAGCTTTTATAAAACTCTAATAGCAAAAGGAATCAACTAAAAATATTTTATAAACCTCTAGTATTTATGAAACTAAAATTATATAAAATTTATGCAACTAAAGTTATCAAAGTATTGTTTGTTCAAAACATTAATAGCAAAAAGAATTTTCATAAAGAACTTTTTTAGAAACTTTAATAGCAAACTAAAATAACAAAATCTGTTTTTGGTTAAAACAGACTTTAAAATTACCTAAAAATTACCAAATTGAATATAATGATAAAACACAGTAATATTAAATAGCAGGAAAAAGAATCACTCAAAAATCTATTTTTATAGTAAAGTTATTCACAAACTAGTGATTCACACCAATTTAAAAGAATTCAAATTTAAACTATTCAAATTTCGAAACTAATGGCACTAACAGAAAGTTTATAATTTTTGTGACCTAAAGGCAAAAAGAATCACTGAAAAACTGTAAGTAGAAACAAAAGAAAATAAATAAAGCAAAAAAGAAAACAAAAAAAGTAGAAAAAAATTAAAAAAAATGCCGCCTAGTGGGCCACCACGGCCTGAATACGACTAGAAACCCAACCATCTAGTTAGGCCAGGATTCAGGCCCGCAGAAGGCCCAGAAGGTCCACAGGCAGAGGTTTGTGAGATTAGGCCCGTAAGCCTGCTGTTGAGAGGAGCTCGAGAGGGCTGGCGCAACAGCGCTTATAAACCACTCTCGAGCCCTCTCAGCTAGCGAGGTGGGACTAAACTTTTGGCCCCGGGCAGCACCACCCTTTAGTCCCGGTTGGTGGCACCAACCGGGACCAATGCCCACCTTTGGTCCCGGTTGGTGGCACCAACCGGGACCAATGCCACCCTTTAGTCCCGGTTGGTGCCACCAACCGGGACCAAAGGTCTCTGCTTCCCGCCCTTTGGGCTGACGAAAAGAGACCTTTGGTCCCGGTTGGTGGCACCAACCGGGACTAAAGGTTGTCATTGGTCCCGGTTGGTGCCACCAACCGGGACCAATGCTGAGTGTATATAACCAGCACTTGTGAAATTTCACAGTTTTCATCGCCACTTTGCCCGACGACGCCGACCTCCTTGACGCCGCCAGGCTGCCCCGACGCCGTCCACCGCCCACGCCGTCGCCATCGCCAGGCCCCTGCCCCGTCGTCGCCGTCGCCGTCGTCGTCCCCGAGCCCGTGGCCCTGCCCCGCCCCGGAGCCCACGCCCCTGCCCCGTCGTCGCCGTCGCCGTCGTCGTCCCCGAGCCGGCGGCCCTGCCCCGCCCCCGAGCCCACGCCCCTGCCCCGTCGTCGCCGTCGCCGTCGCCGTCGTCGTCCCCGAGCCCGCGGCCCTGCCCAGCCCCCGAGCCCACGCCGCTGCCCCACCCCCGAGCGCGCCCGGTCGCGCCCCTGCCCCGGCCCGCCCCCGTCGTCGCCGTCGCCGGCGCCCTCGCCGCCCCCGCCGTCGCCGTCACCTTCGCCGGCCGCCCCCGCTGTGAGCCGCCGCCGCCCCTGCTCTGTGCAATTTTTTTTATATATATATGTTGATTTTTTTTATATGATGAATGTTTTTGTTCATATATAATGTATATATGTATGTGGCTATATGTATGTATGGATGGATGTATATATGATGTTTTTTTGTTCATAGCATGTTTTTGTTCATAGCATTTTTTTCCATGTATGTATGTGGCTATATGTATGTATGTCGCCGTCGCCCTCGATCTCCTACCCCCTCCCGCCACTACCCGACAAACTCTCGAGGCCACCCAAACCCCTAGAAGAAAACTCCGGTAAATTCGACATGAGGGGGGACGTCGGACATATCGGGCGACCAACTCTCGAGGCCACGCAAACCCTAGAAAAAAAGCGTTGTCGATCTCCTACCCCCCCTCCCCTACCTGACAAACTCTCGAGGTCAGCCAAACCCCTAGAAGAAAACTCCGGTAACTTCGACATGAGGGGGGACGTCCGACATGACATGAGGGGGGACGTCCGACATGACATGAGGGGGGACGTCGGACGTCGGACATGAGGGGTGAGCGTCGCTGTCGTCTGCCCCCTCCCCGATAACTTCGATATGAGGGGGGACGTCGGACATGACATGAGGGGTGAGCGTCGTTGTCGTTTACCCCCTCCGGTAACATAGATAACTCCGGTAACATAGATTTATCAAGAATGCCCCCATTATGGATGTGCACAAGTTGATCCAATTTTTTTTTGATCTCATCTATATATATTCTTTATATGTCACGTTGTCTGTCAAAGTATTGAAGAAATCCATGGCTTCATCATTAGCCGGAAGTAACATGCGTATGATGCTATGAAGCACTTCAAAGTTGTTTTGGAACGGAGTTCCAGATAGAATAATTTGCTTTTTGGTACGAATTTCAGCAAAGGCCTTCCAAATAGCGATATTCGGAAGGCTCTTGCTGAACTTCGTACCAAAAAGCTAATTAATTATCCTATCCGGGACTCCGTTCCAAAACAATTTTGGAGAGCTTCGTACCATTATGCGCCTGTTACTTCCGGCTAATGATGAAGCCTTGGTTTTCTTGAATCCTTTGACACTAGACAACGTGACATATAGAAGGGTAGATGAGATCAGGAAAAATATGGACCATTTTCTGCACATCCAGAATGGCGCCATTTTGTTAATTAAATCCCTTAAAGGTTAAGAGAATCCCTTGTTTGACATTCATGAGAGAGGCGGTCCGGACGTCGGACATTCATGTTTGTATATTAATTGCCATGTTGTAATATTTGCAGAAACTATGGATCAAAGAGACTTGGAACAAGAACAGTTGTTGGGGGAGATAATCCTCGCCGGAGGTGATGCTGTCTTGTCGTTTCTCAACGACACCGATGGAACAATGGAGGAGGAAGGACATGATCATGATGGCTCCGGTGACATGATCATGATGGCTCCGGAGGTGCTGACTAGCTAATTGATGCATTAATTGTTTTGGTATGTACATATATTAACTCTTCTTTCTTCTTTTATAGCCCTCCGGATCGAGCCAAACTTCGGTAACGAGACGAGGGCCGAAGAAGAGGTTGCGCAAGGATGAAAGGTTCACGATCACAGCACTCGCGGACGATGGCCTACCGATTGAACCCAAGCGGACCAAGGACGCATTTTCTGCTCAGTGCGGAGCTATTGTTAGGGACAACATCCCGATCAGCATCAAGCAATGGAATAAGCCTAAGGACGACGCCCCTGAAGGTGATTATGTCACCGATAGACAGAAAGATGATCTTTGGACCTTGCTAAAGGCAAATTTCACCCTACCGCCAGAGGAGGATCTGAATGAGCCCGTTATAGAGCCACTGGTAAAGGCGTGTGCTCTTAAGAAGATGGCAGATCTATTCAGGAGGTGGAAGAAGGAGTTGAAATCAAAGTTTGTCGACAAAGGTGAGACTCCAGAATTCATCGGCCGATTTGAGAAGATAAGAGATCACTGGCCCGCATTTGTGGCCTACAAGACATCAGACAAGAGTAAGAAAATGTCAGAGACAAACAAGAACAACGCTGCAAAGAAGCAGTATCACCATCACACGGGGTCAGGTGGCTACCTCAAAGCCCGGCCGTTGTGGGACAAAGCTAAGAATGACCTGATTGCTAAAGGGGTCGAACCAGAGACATTGAAATGGCCAGACCGTTCAAGGACTTGGTTCTTCGGGGTTGGGGGAACTTTGGACCCTGAAACAGGGAAGTGCCGTTGGACGGAAGAGCAACTTGCAATACCCGTCACGAAGCTTCAGAAGTATATCACCGCAGCGCAGGAAGGGACGTTCATTCCCGACAGAGAGAAGGACGAGCTGACTGAGGCCCTAGGGAATGCTGAGCACCCTGGACGAACACGAGGCACACCAGGCTCCGTTCCGTGGAAGTTTGGGTTTCCCGACGCAGGCGGTTACCGAAGTCGGGAGAGAAAGAGGAAAGCGGAGCTGAGCGACATGCAGAAGATGAGTGCAAGACTACAAAAGCTAGAGGAAGCTGAGAGCCAGCGAGCTGCCGGCCAACTATCTCAGCGGCACGAAGCTACCCCAGAAGCTACCCCGCCATCTCAGCGGAGAAGCAACGTGGCTTCCACGGAGCCCGTTCAGACTGACTTCACGGAGCCTATCTACCCCGTGGATACTATCACGGAGGCTCAAAATTGCGAGCTTATGACGAAATGCCATAACCTCACTTTCAAGGCGGCTCTCGGCTCTGTTGCACCTCCTCAACCCAACGGAACTTTTCACTGCCTTCCGATTCCACATGGCTATGCTGTTGTGATGGTGGATGAAGTAATGGAGGGATTTGAGGAGCTCGAGCTTTACCACTCTACAGGTGAAGGGGAGAATCAGCTGGTTCGTGCTCTGAGGAGTACATGTCTATGGCAGAAGGAGTACATCAAGCTTCCAAACTGGACGCCTCCGCCTCCTCCTCCTCCTCCGGCGAGTCAGGGCACTCCGCCTCCTCCTCCTCCTCCTCCGGCGAGTGATCAGGGCACTCTGCCTCCTTCTCCGGCTCCTCCGACGCGTGAGGGCACTCCGCCTCCTCCTTCGCCTACTCCGGCGCGTCGGAGCAATCCGCCTCCTTCTCCTCCTCGTCAGCAACGACGGAAGAGAGACGCCGCTGCTCCGGCGGCTAGCAGTACAAGCAGAGGCGGGAGGCAATTCAGATACGGTCCATCTCTCAAGCCTGTGGAAAAGTTACCATATGAGAGGACCGAGCAGGAAAACGAGGACATATGTCGTGCCCAAGTGAGGGACCATTTTGCAAAGAAAACTCCACCTCCGAAGGAGAAGCTAGATCCGGTGAAAGTGAAGCGCACTATCGATGCCCTGAAGCGACCACCACCGCCTCCGCCGGATTCCAACTATGACCGCATAATTACTAAGACACATGCTAAAGCGCAGCAGTCGGGAAGTACTTCCAGTGCTGCAAGAGCGAAAAAACGAAGAAGTGGGAAAACAATTCCCCAGCTCGGCGAACAGGAGAAGCAATCGTGCCCCCCGCTCAAGGTGTCTAGCGATATCGCTAATCATCCGGTGCTACTGCCCGGTACCACTCTTGATGATTACCTGCCCGATGATGTACAGTTTGAAACGGCTGAGGTAGTAGACGTCTTTAGATACGAGCACGGGAAGCCTCTCGTCAAACCTGAGCATCCTCATCTAACAACGATGATGCAAAAATTGCATGACTGGTACATGGAAACCTGCAGGAAGTCTGGGAAAGACAGTTTGTTAGTCGGAATTAAAAAAGAGCATGACTTCCCTGGAGTCGACCTGCTGCCTGTTGAATTTGTGGAGTTATTTCAATTATACAATCAAAAGGCCCTCGACAAACAACTCATGACTTGCTACTGTCTATAAGTATTACTTCTATAATTAAGTCTCTAGCTCAGCTCGTTCATTGCATGTATATATAATTATCCTCACTATATTATGCAGATTGAAGATGGTCGAATGCCAAAAAATAGGAATCTTCGACGTTGGGTTCATTAGCCCAAATACCGTAAATGAATGGTCGGTATGAAAGGCGGCTGAAGATACCGAGAACAACTTACTACAAACGTTCCTTACACATCAAAACAAAAGGGAAATACTCTTTCCTTACAACTTCAAGTGAGTGTTACTGTCTTCTGCATATTCGGTTCCGCTTACTCGTGGTTAAGTAATGTAATTGATGAGTTATGCGTGCGCAGCTTCCACTATATTCTGCTATCCATTAACCTTGACGGGGCATTAGTAACTGTCTTAGACTCGCTCCGTAAAGATCCCAAGTATTATGCGGACATGACTGCAATGCTCCAGAAGTAAGTTCAATCAATACCGGGACCATATCGGCAACTTTCGTTCATTTCCTGATATCAAGTAATCATTTTCTTTGCCTGCCAGGGTTTGGAAAACGTTCACCGCTAAGGTTCCGTGTCTGAAGAAGGAGCTGCGATTTACACACCCCAAAGTAAGTAGTACTAGCTAGTTCCGCGCATCTCTCATTGATTCTAGTTTCATCAATACCATTATCATGCTTGCTTATCAGTTTGATTGAACTCTATTCTCGTAAAGTGCTTGTTGCAGGCACCCAACACTCATTTATGTGGATACTACGTATGCGAGTTCATTCGCTACTATACCTCTGAACGGGCCTCCTCTGAGAAACAATTTGAAGTACGTAAATAATATTCACAATTTTATTTTATATATTACCATCAATTGTGTTGAGTTTCATTCATATATATGTATTGACCCCTTCTTTAAATTAGATCTGGCAGATGCGGGATGAACTCCTACCACATGATCGCATACGAGCAATTCAAGAGGAATTGGCGGGATTCTTTCTTGACCACGTCATACCTGAACAAGGAGAATACCATGTGAAATTGAAATTGTTGTAAGGGATGTTATATATTGTACATATGTAGCAGCGTCGGATAGATATACGAAAACTTGTTGTTCGACCAAGCACGAAGAAAGAGATGTCACTTCTCTCTATATATGTTCATGACGATCTTGTGTAATTAATGGTTTCCTTTATTTGCTTACTAGCTAGCGTCGAGTTCTCTCTATATGTGTAGTAGCTTGCGTCGACCAAGCACGGAAAAAGAGAGGTCACTTCTCTCTATTAGCTCGCTAACACAATATGAAACCCTTAAATTAACCATCCAAAACCCCAAAACCCCCCCTTCCAAAAAAAAAACAAAACCCCCAGCGACTGCGAGCTGCTGACGCGTGGCCGCCTTTTGGTCCCGGTTGATGTTACCAACTGGGACCAAAGGTGGAGCCTTTAGTCCCGGTTGGTCCTCCCTCCCCCGCCCCAGGTAGCGCCACGTGGAGGGCCTTTGGTCCCGGTTCGTAAGCAAACCGGGACTAAAGGTTTTGGGTATTAGTCCCGACCCTTTAGTCCCGGTTCCAGAACCGGGACTAAAGGCCCTTACGAACCGGGACAAATGGCCCTTTTTCTACTAGTGTTAGGGTAGATCACAGGAACATGAAAAACCAAATTTGAGCCCAAATTTGCACAAGATTCCCTCCCTTTGCCTCGAAGTGGGGGTTTCGCACTACAAGTTCAGAACCTTCGTGCCGGATAGTCCTGTTCATGAAGGAAGTGCCACATCAAAGATGTGTATTGGATATTATTAAAAAATATTCAACGTATATTAAAAAGGTCATCATACATTAAAAAAATGTTCATCATATCTCTACTATTAAAGGGGAGTCTGTGGTCATGATGGTACGTCGTGGTTTGGTTTGGTTTCGTACGTTTGTTGGTTTCACGTTAATTATGGAGAGTATTATTCTATCGATGGGAGGATCACATTAATTATGGAGAGTATCATTATTTGGACGAGAGAATTACGTTAATTATGAAAAGTATCATCGAGCGTTGGACACAAGGATCACATTAATTATGGAGAGTATCATTCTTTGGACGGGAGGGTCACGTTACTTATGGAGAGTATCATTCTTTGGACGGAAGGCTCATGTTAATTACAAAAAGTATTATCGAGCGTTGTACGGGAGGATCAGTAGAATATGTATACCCCGTTGTAACGCACGGACAATTAGCTAGTTTTAAAAATAGTTTACTGAAAAATTTAATGCAGTGAGTTAGGTTTGTTCACCAACAGTGCGTAGGGGATGAATCCAAAGTCCCGATCGGATGCGCAAGTCTAGTAGAGCGGATCAAGGCCGGAGAAGACGAGTGCTCGGCGACAGCGGAGAGGGTTCAATCGATCGTCACCCTTCTGTCACAACGTAGGGGAAGAAAGAAAAGGGCGGTGCCTCCTCTCCCACCCCTATTCGCCGGCAAGGCCGGTGGTTCTCTTCTTCTCTGTTTGCCGCTCCGGCGACGGGAGGGGGAGGGAACCCCTGTTCTTTGGTCCGGATGTATAGTTAGGGTTAGGGTGTGTAATTTGTTCGCTGGCTTCAGGATGGAGGCGGCGTGGGTGTCGAGAATAAGTGTGCCCCGGTCCCAGCCACATCTCGGCGACGTCCTTCGCGACGAAGTCGAGGGATCGACGGGCTTTATGTTCCGCCGCTGCTCTGGAGTGGCGGATCTGGCTTTCCGGGGTGTTGCCGGCGAGGTGGCGGTGGCGGCAACACCGACGGATTTTGTAATGACCCTGATTTTTAAGGATTTTTATTTTAAGTTGTTTAGTTAAGTTAGACAATTACATTTGTATTATTTATTTAAATAAATAATTAAGCAAATAAGATATGCATGCATTTACTCATGAGAGGCGATCAGGCGAGGGGGTGGGCTGATGCTAGATATGCTGGCAGGCGAAGCTATAGCAATCCAAGTTCAATGCATGAACCCATACATGCATGTACGTGCCCATGTTGTGGTGCAACGTACTCCTACTACTAGCTCATAGTACAAGGTAGCTATGAGAGAGGGGCAACGTGGCCTGATGCTATATGAAGTTAGGATGTGCTGGCAGCACCCTAGAAATTTAGGGCACACAAATTGCTACGTGGAAGCCTTGCATGGTGGCCAGGTTTGTTTGGCCTTTGCACTAGCAAAAGGTCAGGACGAAGGGTCACGGGCAAAGGTCAAAGGCCATTGCGGCTTGATCTTTTACCAGGTTCTCCACCTAGACCAATGCATGCATGCCACGCAATAGGTAGAGTCCAGATGATCGTGTGCTTCAAGAAGAGCTCGGCGACCACGAGGAAGATGGAAGTGACTTACTTGACTTCCGGCGATTGCCGGCGACTGGCTTCTTTCCCTCTTCTTCTCCTTCCTCTCCTCTACCCCTCCTTGCTCCCTAGCTGATCCACTCTCCCCTCTCCACCGCTGCTTCTATTCCTGTCTCCCTCCTCCCAGATCCCCTTCCTTTCTCCTTGTTCCAGCCGGATTCAAGCCGGCGGCGATCTTTCTGGCCGGATCCGGTGACCCCCCCCTCCCCACCCCCACCCTTCGCCTCCTATCCTTCCCCCTTCTCTGTCCCCTGCCTAGTTTTCTTCCTTGTCCAACCCGCGGTGCCTTACCCATATCCGCAGCTCAGAGTCGCCATTCCTTTTTTCTCACCTCGGCATCTCTCTGATTCTCCGAGCTATCCATTCAGCGGCTCTCTTTGTTGCCCTTTCTCTGAGAATCTTGGCGCTGTTTAGCAGCTCTTGGAAGCGGTGGCTCCACAATTTCAGCTGAAATTCAAGAACAAACGGCGGTTGATCCTAAAGCGCCTTGGGCGCCATGAAAGCCATCGCTTGGAATTGCCGAGGCATAGGCCGGGACCTCGGGAATGATCGTATGCTGTTTCTGGCTAATCTCATACGTTCCATTAAAGCTCAGGTTATTTTTATTTCTGAAATTAAATCCTCGAAGGTTCGTTCTTCTGATCTTGTTAGTCGGTTTGATGTTACTAACAATATTGTTGTTCCTTCTAGAGGGTCTTCAGGGGGGCTTTGGCTGATGTGGAATGATGAGCTTAAGGTTTCTGTGTATAGTGCCTCGTTTCACTCTATTTTAGCAAACGTAGTTCATGTAGCTTCTGGTGTTCAGTTTTGTTTGATATGTATATATGGTGACCCCTATCATAGGCAGACTAGTGCCATTTGGAATCAAGTTTCCACTTTTGTGTATGATAACTTAGGAAAACCCATGATCTGTATGGGGGACCTTAACAATATTTTGTATGATACGGATGGTTGTAATGGTAGTGTAAATTATTATCGTATGTCTGCTTTTCGTTCTATTGTTAAAAACTGTGGTTTCTTTGACATTGGTTTTAGTGGTCTTGCTTACACTTGGCGCAATAGGCAGCACACTGTTAATCCAATCGACAGACGTTTAGATCGTTGTCTTGTTAATGCTGATTGGTGTGCTCATTACCCTAATACTAAGGTGCTTAATTTGCCAATCATCCTCAGTGACCATGCTCCCATTCTTATTTCTACGGATGGTAATTTCGTTAAGCCTAAGCAGACTTTCAAATTTGATAACTGGTGGTTAATGAAGAAAGATTTTAGTAGTTTCGCTAAATCTGCTTGGAATAATGCTAGATCTGGCTCTTTTGTTGCAAAAACTTCTTCTTTGGCAGGTGCTTTGAAAAAATGGTGTAAAAAGAAGAAACCTTTTCAGCAAGAACTTCAGGAGTTAGAATCAAGTATCAACTAGATTCAGAAACTTCCTTTGAACCAACAAGATCATAATTTGGAAAACTCATTAATTCTCAGGTATGAGCATACCCTCACCAAGCTTAATAGTTTTTATAAGCAGGGAGGTAAGAAGGGTTGGGCTACTGATGGTGATCGTAATACAAAAAAATTTCATCAAGCTGTGCTCAAGAGAAGAAAAAGAAATACTATTTGCTCTGTTAAGGATGAAAATGATGTTATGCACTTTAAACCCAGCCTCATTGCTAACACCTTTGTTAACTATTTCAGATATATCTTCTCTTCCCCTAATATCAACTCTGGTAGACCTTTTCTTGCTACTCATTTACCATAGGACTTTTTGGATCCTACTTAATTAATTCCAGATAAAAATGAAGTCTTGCAGATTTTGAAAGACATGAAGCTGAATGCCTCACCAGGGCCGGATGGATTTAATGTTGAGTTTTATTTGGCCACTTGGGATTGGATAGGAGATGAAGTCACTCAATTGGTGGTCAATTTTTATCAAACAGGTATATTGCCACCTCACATAAGTGATACTGACATTACACTCATTCCTAAGAAGCTTGTTCCTCAGGTTCCCATGGATTATCGTCCCATTAGTCTTTGTAAGGTTATTTACAAAATCATTGCCAAATCTTTAGTGAACCATCTTAAATCCCATCTTCCTGATTATATTGACCCTGCCCAACAGGCTTTCATTGAGGGTAGAAGAATTCGTGATAATATCATTATTGCTCAAGAGAGCACTTATTCTTTTGCTCTCCGATCATGGAATCATCTTGCTTTCATTCTTAAAATCGATCTTGCTAAGGCTTTTGATCGTTTAGAATGGAGCTTCATTGTTTCAGCTCTTGCACGTAAAGGGTTGCATGCTCATTTCATAAATTTGATCTACGCGTGCATTTCTTCACCTACTTTTTCTATGGTCATTAATGGTCAGCCTTCTCACAAATTTAAAAGTTCTAGGGGTATTCGTCAACGTTGTCCTATGTCCCATTACTTGTTTGTTATTGCCATTAATGAATTGTCTCTTGCTCTAAATGTGGCTCTAGCTGCTCATCATCTGCAGGGAATTTCACTTGGACCAAATTGCCCCCCTATTCACTCTCTGTTGTTCAAAGATGATCTGTTAGTCTATGGACAAGCTACTGTTTAGGAAGCTAATGCTATGGCCCACATTATACATCATTTTTGCTCTATCTCAGGTCAAACTCCAAACTGGGCTAAGTCTGCTATTATGTTTAGTTCTCATGTTAGTCAGGCTGTTATTCAAGATATTAAGCAGATTTTTCCTGTTTCTAACATGGATGGTAATTTTACCCATCTTGGTCATCCTCTTATTCTTCCTGCAAAGAATAGATCTGCGGCCTATAATTTTGTGTTAGATAAATTTGTGAATAAGCTTCCTGTTTATAAGGCCAACATGCTCTCTCGTGCAGCTAGGCTTGAACTGATTAGATCTGTTTTCTCTGCTATTCCTGTTTACTACATGGCTAACATTTTGTTTTCTAAGAAATTTATAGCCAAACGCACTGCTATTATTAGGAACTTTTGGTGGACAGGAATTAGAGAGAATAATTCTAGCAGAAGCTTGTGTCTTCGGGCTTGGAAGGACATTTGTAATTCAAAGCAAGAGGGTGGACTTGGTATAAGGAATTTACAAGCTATTAATGAAGGCCTGATTCTTGCAGCTGCTTGGCGTCTGGCTAAAGACCCTTCTTCCCATCTTCACCTTGTGCTTAAGTCCAAATACTTTCATGATGCCTCCATCTGGACTACTAGCCCTTCCACTCCTAAGTCAGCTTTTTGGTCCTCCATCCTCAAAATGCTGCCTAAACTCAAAGCTCATTCTTTTTACCAGATTACACAAGGAAATGTCTCTATATGGAGCACTCCTTGGTGCTCTCTTTCGAATATTGTTTATGATCATCTTATTATTCAACCTCCAGGATACATTTACCCTTCTCTTGTTAAAGATCTTTGGTTTCCTGATAGAAAAGTTTGGAATAATAACCTCATTTATTCTCTTTTCCAACAGCCTCTTGCTTATGCTATTATTCAGACTGATATTATTCAAGAGGATAGTCCAGATATTCTTTGTTGGGATTTTACTCCTAATGGAATATGTACTTCCAAATCCACATATATGTTGTGTTTGTAGGATATTCATGCCAATCCTAGATCAGCTCATTCTCAAGTTTCTTTGCAGGTCAAACATCCTCTCAATGTGATCTGGAAGCAAAAGATGATGATTCCCCGAGTCGAAACGTTTGCTTGGAGGCTCCTTCGAAAAGCTCTTCCCACGGGTTTGAGAGCTGGCCGCTTCTCTTTGCACATCTCTCAACTTTGCAGCAGATGTGGTCAGCAGGAGGATGAAATGCATTTATTTTTCCTTTGTGATTTTGCTAGAGTTGCCTAGTTTCTGCATCCTTGGTACATTAGAATGGATATTTTAGTGCAATCTAATCCCAATATTCACAGTGTTTTCCTTGCTTTGATTAATATGAATCATCCACATGCTTTTGTGCCTAACATTCTCAATTTTATGTGGTGTCTTTGGAAAGCTAGGAATGACTATCTTTTTAACAAGAAAAGAGCTCTCCCTTATCATGTTAATATTGCTGCTACGGCTCTATCTAATGAACTGAATGATTCTGTGCATATTTCTCATCAGCTTCAGTCTAAAGATTTTTTTCTCTGCATCATCTCCTACTAATGAGCTTCCTATGCAGGGGAAAACAATTAAGTCTGATCTTTTGGTAATAGGACCGAGAGTCTACTCTGATGCAGCATTTAGGTGCAAAAAAATTCTAGGCTTACCACAGGGATCTGCTGCTACTGGAGTTGGAGTTTACCTCTCTTTGCCACAAGACCTGATGGAAGTCAATGTACAGATCCAGGCTTCTACTGTTATTACAGATACACCTTTACAAGCTGAAGCTTTTGATGGAAATATGCCCTAGAGGCAATAATAAAGTTGTTATTATTTTATATTTCCTTGTTCATGATAAAGGTTTATTATTCATGCTAGAATTGTATTGACCGGAAACTTAAATACATGTGTGAATACATAAACAAATACCGTGTCCCTAGTGAGCCTCTACTAGACTAGCTCGTTGATCAAAGATGGTTAAGGTTTCCTAACCATAGACATGAGTTGTCATTTGATAACAGGATCACATCATTAGGAGAATGATGTGATGGACAAGACCCATCCGTTAGCTTAGCATATGATCGTTCTGTTTATTGCTACTGCTTTCTTGAATGTCAAATACATGTTCCTCAGACCATGAGATCATGCAACTCCCGGATACCGAAGGAATACCTTGTGTGCTATCAAATGTCACAACGTAACTGGGTGATCATAAAGATGCTCTACAGGTATCTCCGAAGGTGTCCGTTGAGTTGGCATGGATCGAAACTGGGATTTGTCACTCCGTGTTTCGGAGAGGTATCTCTGGGCCCTCTCGGTAATGCACATCATAAGAAGCTTGCAAGCAAAGTGACTAAGGAGTTAGTTACGGGATGATGTATTACGAAACGAGTAAAGAGACTTGCCGGTAACGAGATTGAACTAGGTATGGAGATACCGACGATCGAATCTCGGGCAAGTAACATACCGACGGACAAAGGGAATCACGTATGTTGTCATTGCGGTTCGACCGATAAGATCTTCGTGGAATATGTAGGAACCAATATGGGCATCCAGGTTCCGCTATTGGTTATTGACCGGAGAGGCGTCTCGGTCATGTCTACATCATTCCCGAACCCGTAGGGTCCGCACGCTTAACGTTCGTTGACGATATAGTGTTATATGAGTTATGTGAATTGGTAACCGAATGTTGTTCGGAGTTCTGGATGAGATCCCGGACGTCACGAGGAGTCTCGGAATGGTCGAGAGGTAAAGATTTATATATGGGAAGTCATATTTTGGGTTCCGGAAAAAGGTGCAGTTTTTTCGGTATTGTACCAGGAAGCTTCCAAAAGGTTCCGGAGGATTCCGGAGGGGTCCAAAAGTCTACAAGTGGGTCCACCACATCCGAAGGGCTGGCATGGGCTAAGGGGAGGTGCCCTGGCCTTATTGGGCTAGGCGCACCAAGTCCTCAAAAGCCCACGCAGCTAAGGAAAGGAAAAAGGGAGAGTCCTAGTAGGAATAGGATTGGACTTTGGAGTCCAAGTCCACGTGTTTACTATTCATGGTTACTGTTCACGTGTCACTATTCCTTCTGCTCCAAGCCCCTACACATATATCATATATAAATAGAGGAGAGGGGGCGCCCCAAAGGACACACAACATTGTCTTAGCCGTGTGCGGCGCCCCCCTCCACAGTTCCGTCTCTCGGTCATATTTTCGTAGTGCTTGGGCGAAGCCCTGCGGAGATAGCATCACCATCACCGTCACCACGCCGTCGTGCTGCCGGAACTCATCCACTACCTCGCCGTCTTGCTGGATCAAGAAGTCGAGGACGTCACCGAGCTGAACGTGTGCTGAACGCGGAGGTGCCGTACGTTCGGTGCTCGGTCGGTTGAATCGTGAAGTTGTTCGACGACATCAACCGCGTTGTTCTAACGCTTCCGCTTACGGTCTACGAGGGTACGTAGACATACTCCCCCTCTCGTAGCTATGCATCTCCATGGATAGATCTTGCGTGTGCGTAGAATTTTTTTTGTTTTCCATGCAACGTTCCCCAACAGCTTTGGCTCTTCTCTTGGCAGCTCAAGTGGCTAAACGCCTGAACTTTTTTCAGCCCACTTTCCTCACAGACTGTCTCTCATTAGCATCATTTGCGGCAACCAGGAAGATAGCTGAGACTACTATCCCTTGGACTATCAGGAAGGTGTTGGCTGAGTTTTTCTGCTTCTCCTCTGATCTTCATTCTCAAGTGTTCCATATTTCTAGGGAGATCAATGGTATTGCCCACAATGTAGCTCATCGGGTTCTTAGATCGATTGAAGAACCTGACGTATGTTGTTTTGCTTCAGCTCATAGGAATATGACATGCCCTGTAGTTTCTCTTCTTTCCAATTTTCAGTTCCAGGGCTTTGTAATTCATGTTGTACGCTGTTACTGAGCTGAAATGTTAAGTTTAGGGCTTTGTGCGCCTTCTATTGTTCAAAAAAAAAAGAGCTTGGCTGAGTTCACTCTGGGCTCACCATCTATAAATAGCTGCTGCTGCTCGCTTTGCACATCCTCATCACCGAGAGTGAGAGCATGAGAGAAAGAGAGCAAAGAGAAGGAGAAAGAGAGCGTAGGTGCTGCAAGAAGGAAGAGCCGAGCCATGTGTCAGGAGAATATTATTAGTATATGTGCGTTCATCAGATTTTATACAATGATGATGGGGTTTTACCTGCTGGCCGAATATTATTCTAGAGGAGAAATCTCGTTATCCGAGGCAAGTAGCTGCTTTTACTAACTCTCAAATCCTTTATCTCCCTTGATTATCTGATTATATTGTTGCACCTTAAATCTTATTGATCCTCCGTTGACCCGTGTGATTTGAGAGAGATATGCTGTCTTCTAAGTCTTTGTGGATCAGTATAATTTTGCAAGCGCTCATACGGAGCTATGAGCATATCATTCTAGATATATATCTGAGATTCTTCATTAATCTGTCCAGTCATCTTGTTTTATCTATATTGGTGTCACGACGGCAAACATACTGTACTGGTCACAGTTCAGGTATGGGACTGTCTCGGTTCTCCGCCAGGAACGGTCCTTGTTCTGGAAAGTGTCGGTGATGGATCCGTAGGAGCGACCGACATTAGTAGGTCAAGGTGTCCGGGTCTTAGTGGGTACAAGAGCTCTGCTCTACTAGAGCATGTGTGGTTCTGGTCGAGGTTGTCGACGTCGGAGTACCCCTCTTAAGAGTGTAAAAGTGTGACATTTCACCCCTGTGACTTCCGGGTTGGGAAGCTTGCGGTCATGTGTGATGCCAATAATTTCCTTGTCCATTTTCATTACATCCAGTTATGTTGTTCCTTTATCTATTCCGATGAAATTGGCTCCAACAATTATTACCTTATTTATCCTGCTTCAGATACAGTTAACCTGCTGTTACTGTATTCATATTCCTAAATTCCTCTTTTGTTGAATAGTGAAGTATCTACTTGCGGAGTATGATTTATCATACTCACCCTTGCTTTCTCTAAGTTTTCTTAGATGTAGTCGTTGATTAAAGTAAACACATCTGGAAGATGTTGGCATCCAATATTAGGCTGGACCAGTGGGTGGGAAGCAATTAGAGAATCTTATGTAATTATTCAGCCATTTGTAAATGTAAATAAAATTTATAAAGGTAATATATGAGCTTTTATGATCCACTGGTGGTTTATGTCTGCTTAATCATGCCTTGCATGACTATAGGCCTCTGATCTATAGGCGCGCGGCGGCTTTCTCGCCTAGGCCCAGTCTCGGGGCATGACAGATTTTGTTCTCCCCTTCCCGCTCCGGCCCTGGCGGTGGGCCCTCCGGCGCCGCTTGAGTCCGTGGGGAAGACTTGTATAGGAGATCTGACTAGTGCTCACCACCTCGGGTGACGGAGCCGATGAGATGGGGGTGGTGACTTCTCCGATCCAGGGCTCGTGGCTGTTGGGTGGTGGATCTGCCGGCCTTCCTCGATGTCATCGACTGAAGACGGTGGTTCCGGGACCGAAGGCGCTCGACGTGCCACAGTGATAGGTGCTCCGCCGTTTGCGACTGTCCTATAATCAGTTCTGAAAGCTTCTATGCGATGAGGTGCCGACGGTCTCTTGATGTGTGGCTGCCTTCTCCTCTATTTCCGACGGCGAGGCCGGTGGAAGACGGTGGCAGGCTCGGTTTTAGTTAAGCAATCTTCCCCCTCAAGGTCCTTGTTGTAACTTTTTTTTTCTGGGGGTTGGTTTTTCTATTGCTCCGGGACAGCTATCCACTCCGTTTCAGTGTGTGCGCCACGTGCTATGTATGCTTGATGTTAGCTTAATGGAAAGGCAAATTTTACCATGCTCCCTCTTACCTCCCATTTTCACATGAGAGGTAAGAGTACATAATAGATCTGAGCCATTGATTTGATTAAGTAGTGGTCTGATGAACTCTTAACTTCTTATCTCCCATGTGAAAAGAGGGGGTAAGAGGGAGCATGTTAAAATTACTCTAATGGAAATGATTACCCCTCGAAAAAAAAATGTAGTAGAAGAAGAATGAAGAACAAGTGCAAAACCTACGGAGTAGTAGGTATTTACGCGCAAAGGCCAACCACCGCATCGTGGATGCCCTGCTCCTGCACCGGCTCTTTATGCATGTCGAGCGACAACCGCGATCGATACTAGTGGCACGATGGATTTACACAGCAACTGGTCCTCTTTTAACTGGCAGAAGAAGAGTAGTTAAAGCAGATACTCTTTCATAGTGCTGGCTGCGTATCCAAGGTTCCCTTGAGCACTTTGGATGATGTGCACGTAAGCCAAGCCCCAGGCAATAAAGAAAATGAATATAATCGTAAGGCCTTTATTTGCCTTCTGAGAAGTTATATACCTTTTCTTCTAGCATGGCAATTATTCAGACAATACAAAATAACCCTGCATATACTAGACTCGCAAACTAACCGTACACACACGACTTAAAATTCTCATCAGAAAATGGTATTACTACTTCAACCAACTTGTTTATGATTTCACGTTTCAAAAGGGATTTCAAACCAAAACCGGACAGCCCTTGGATCAATTTGCCATTCACCCAATAATGGATCTTCATATGGACAAGTATTATTTTTCATTTAGAAATCCATCCTTATCTTTGCTGCTCACTCTCAGTTTGGTCGTACTTTTGTTTTTTGTTGCGACGAAAAAGGGAGGTGGAAAGTCAGTGCCAGTTTACTTGAGCATTGTGACGCAGTCGGTTGGGTATTGAGTTTCTGCTTGTATATCAAGGACTTATAAGAACAGAAAAGAAAAAAAAAACTGGGCAATTTCTGAATAATATTTTCTGTTTCATAGGAGATCTTGATCCCTTATTTATAGTTCTTGCATTAACTGGTCTGGAATTGGGTGTAGCTATATCACAAGCTCATGTTTCTGCGATCTCAATTTGTATTTACTTGAATGATGCTACAAACCTCCATCAAAGTGAGTCATTTCATAATTGAATAAAAACGAGGAGCCAAATATTATAGGGGGTGCAGCTGCGCTTTTGCAGCACTGAACATGGTTCCGGATACTCAAGATATTGTGTTTGAAGAGGTGTAGATAGATAGGACGTAGTCTTGCTCGACCAGGACCCACAAGCAAGGGTTTGCACTTCCCGTGCGAAAGAAAGCAAAATATACGACCTGGGGTGAACCAACTAGTATCTTAGAAAGAAACTCGGCTAATGAATATGTACCATTCTCGGACAATTACTTCAAAGAAGACCACTTTCCTTGAATTTATTCTCTTGCTTGCTTGATCGGAATCTATTCACATATAGAGGTTGAGCTCTAGGAAAGATGAATCTAGGGGGAATTGAAGGCAAACTAATACTGCACACACGCACACTAGGCCAATGAATTACACGATTCATATCCCTTCCTTCAGATTATTATGCAAACACAGTGGCAGCATGGTGCATCTTGGACGAAAAAAATCTGGAGATTCCGGATGAGCGATGCAAAGGTTCGCGACAAGCGGATCCTTCAGTTGGTGAAATAACAGAGGGCCTCCACATTTCATTTCACTCACTCTGTTTTACACAACTTAATGTAAGCTCTGTGCTGCTAAATTGAGGCCGAGAAACTGACCGTGTGGCTGGTTCTGACCAGTGACCACGATCAGTGCAGGGCTAAGTAGGCATGATAGTCATTCCAACAAATTATATATACAGATTTGGGCAAGCAGCGAATCACGGCCACTTCCAGCGTCGTATTCAAGTTCATTAATAACAACATATCAAAGGCCAGGCATTCATCCATCAGACCGACTGTGTTGCATGATGATGCATTTCAGGGAAACTTGCAAGTTTTTTTTTTGGGGAAGGGAAGCTTGCAAGTTGCCAAGATACACGAAACAATTAAACAATGCCTGCCAGTGAGCCTTTTCTTAGCCCTTCACATCTCCACCCGCTACCATGATCAGTATTTTTAAAGTTTTAAATAGCCGGCTATAGCCTCGCTATAGCGGTTTGAGCAGTATGCCGCTAAATGGTATTCATGTACAATTATCTGATAAAGTTATGAAATAGCCGGCTATAGCCTCGCTATAGCTGATTTGGAGGACCGCCGCTATTTGGCATAACCTGCTATTTAAAACTATGGTATTTTAGCATATAACCGGGTGAAGAACACCAAATGGAATACTCCTTCAGAGCAGGCTGATCCCATTCTCCAGCACTCATGTCATGATCTGCATCCACAGTCTCTTAGAAGGCCGTCGCCTCACCACACCGCATATGAATGCAAGCTCCTCAGATTCTAGATACAGATGTCGAAATACAATGTCCAGCATGTACTACTTTTTATGGAGTGTGATGAGGTTGTCTCGTTGCTAAAAGAGAATTAAAGGGCTCGCAAAATACACATGCTTAACACATTATCATTCATACATGGCCTGCCGATTATGCTGCTGCCTGGTTGCTCATGTTGCACTTGATACTTTCTCATACTTAACAGACTATAGCCTCAAATGAAGATGAAACCGAGAAACAACCTGATAGAGATATTTATCAAGGTTTCCTTTCGGCATATACTCCATCACCAGCTCATCAAATACAACAACCAAACAAAAGTAAATAGCAGAAAACAAGAAAAGTGCGGGAGATACAATAAAAGCTGGGTACGTAGATGAACAACCTTGAGCATGGACTACAAACAGAAGGCTTGCACATGAAAACAAGCACGATAGCTGGGCGCCTTGTAGAAGCGAGCAGGCCGGTGACCGGTCAGTCACGGTCCTGAGCTCCCCTTCCTCACCATACTTGACAATGAACGTGGTCAGGCAGAGCACATACATCAGCTTGTCCGTTCCCTCATGTAGGAGGCGCTCCACGAGGCAGTACTTGCTGCGCTCACCCATGTAAACGAGCTTCGCATCCACATGTATCCAATGCGGGTGCTGCAGAAAAAGCTTGTCCCTCCCTACTTCCCACTTGGGGGGCTGCAATCCAGACATGTCGGGAGGCACAAAGGTATCCATGAGCATCATCTGTGTCAAAAGATTGGCGGTGGAGCCCGACCCATGTGCCGAGCTCATGGTCGTAGTGGGCAGGGCCTTTGAATGGCAGCACCCAATTACCCGACATCCAGGTGGTCATTGTCCATGTCCAGTTTGTGGATGCTGAATAACTTCTGTTGGTCATCAAGTACCAGGTACAGATGCTGCTGCTGCTTCGTGGCCTGCCGTTCCCGCTGGTTGGCTGTGCATAACGGGCGAGCCTGACGACCCAACCCGGAAAAGAAGAATCTGGCTGGCTCGCGCCGACGTTTCCATGCTGCATGCCGCTGCCAACATCCTGCCGACTCGACAGTAGAGATCGGTGGGATGAGGTGCCCAAGAACTGGAGGTGCCGGAGATTGGAAGGACCACGAGACGACGAAAAGGTTGGAGTTGGAGACGTCGGCTGCCTCCAGGCCGTGGCCTCGGGCATCGTCTGTGCCGACAGAGATCGGGAGGAGCAGGAGCCGGAATTCCGAGGAACGCGCCCTAGACCTGAAAGAGACGCCGGCCACTGCCAAACCGACCGCCATGCCGCCGTCGACATCGCCACTTCTGCGGTTGTGCCGCCGGATATCTCCAAGACTAAAACTTTTAAGCACGAGGTGATAAAACTGGAACTAAATCTAGCGCCTTCCGGAAAAAAAAAAAGCGTAGCTATTTGGTGTGATAATCACGGGCAGCTCCTTGTTGTTTTTTTTTTTTTTTTTTTTTGAGGGTAAAGCATAGCTTTATAACTTAACCGTGCTTAGGCAAATCGCCCAAGGCACAAACAGCCACATTGAAGAGAACCGAACTATCTCATTCTTTAATAATCGGGTAAGCGCCTGTACAATACTGGTATCCTGCGTTTGCTGTGGATGTGGCCACTTGATCGAAAGGCAATGGACAAGCGTCGGACGGAAATTGGTCGTACGCATAGCAGTGCTCTTCAAGTAAAACCTCTACTATTACTCTGTTAGAATGCGGCCGGGAGCCTGACTCTCTGGTTCATCCTCACCTACACTGTATAGAAGAGAATGGTTTAGAGGGTCCACCACAGGGAAAGCGCTAAGGCGGTTAGAGGCGATCGTGCTTTAACGCTAGGGTTAGGGTTTTCTTGCTGGGGGTGGCTTGATTCCGGTGACGTCTAGGGCTGCGACGGCGCATCCTAAACGTGGGCCGGTGTTGCTGCTCTTCGCCGGGGGCGGTGCTAATGGTAGAGAAGGCGAGTGGGAAGGCGACTGCAACTCCGGAGAAGATGGCGACCCCGAAGTCGGCGACGGCGGCGTCTACCCCGCCGGCGCAGACACTAGTAGAAAACAGGGCTTTGGTCCAGGCCAGATAAAAGCATAAATCCCGGTTCTGTTACGAACCGGGACCAATGGGTGCATTAGTCCCAGTTCGTGAGGCCAGGGCGCCGGCCGGGCCACGGCAGGCACCAGTCCCGGTTCGTCTGACCCCTTTGGTCCCGGTTCCAGACACGAACCGGGACTAAAGGGCCTCGCTCCTGGCGCAGCCCCTTTAGTCCCGGTTGGTGGCTGGAACCGGGACTAAAAGTGTGTCTTCTGTCCCGGTTCTAGCCACGAACCGGGACTAAAGAGATGCCTATATATATGCTCTCCCCTGCCCGCTCACTCCTCTGTGTTTTGGTCGGCCGGTGTGGGAGGTGTGTGCTGCTCTGCTCTCACCTCCTATGCACATGAGGTGTTCGATGAAATGCCCGAGTCACACTTAAGCTTTCTCCTCTCCAAGCTCGACCTCCAAGCTCCATTTTCCCCAAGATTTGTCTAGGTTTGGCGGTGCACCATTGTCCCCGTCCCCGTCCTCACCGCCGTCGATCGCCCGTGCCAATCTCGTCGCCGGCACCACCGTGGTGAGCCTCTTGTTCTTATCTTCTTTTTAAAAGAAAAAAAATTCTTACTTGTTGTATGAGTTATATAGCTACTTGTATAATTTTCTTACTTTTATTATTGTTTGTTATTATATAGTGCCATAGTTTTGGTATCCGCCCCCGTCGGCTCTCGTCCGGTCTATGATTCGGATGTGGTATATTATCTTTTATAACTATTTGTTTCATTTAGTGTTTATGAGAATTATGCCGACCAACGTGACATAGATGTTTTTATCTAGGAGGTATGTGAACCAGAAATTCCAACCGACCCTCTTATCGAGAGGTTAAATTTAGTTGAAAAAGAAAACAATTATTTGAAAGAAAAATTGAAAAGAATTGAAGAGGAGAAGATGAAATTGGAGTTGCATGTTGCCGATGTCGTCGATGATCACAAGATGCAGATGGATGCAATGCGCTTGAAGATTAGAAAGATTAGAAAATATGCCATTGATAATGAGGCTTGGTATCATTATGTTGTTGGATCAATTGTTACCTTCGTTACGATTATGATCGCATTTGTTGTTGCATTTAAATATTTTACATAGTTGATAATGAGAACTATGTATGAACTTTATGTATTTTTTTTCCAGTAATAACATTTGATCACTACAGTACTTTGGTTATAATGTGATGATGAACTTGTATTGATTTGGTCATCACTTCTCTATTCATGATGTTCTGTAATGGTTTTTGATATACTTAATTATATAATGCACGCAGATGAACCGACAATGGATGTACGGTGACCGATACACCTCCGACTACATTGACGGCCTGCATAATTTTCTCGAAGTGGCTGAGGCAACCAAGCAGAATGGTTTTATGTGTTGTCCATGTACTGGCTGTGGGAATACGAAGTCTTACTCTTCGTCGAAAACCCTTCACGTCCACCTGCTTGAGAAGGGTTTCATGCCACACTATAATGTTTGGACCAAGCATGGAGAAAGAGGGGTTATGATGGAAGACAACGAAGAAGAAGAGGATGATGACAACTATCATCCTATGTACCCTGAACACGGTGATACTGCAACGGGGGAAGCTGAAGATGAAGAGGCAACAGACGATGTGCCCGTTGATGATCTTCGCCGGGTCATTGTTGATGCACAAAGAGAATGCGAGAGTGAAAAGGAGAAGTTGAAGTTCGTTCGCATGTTAGAGGATCACAAAAAACGGTTGTACCCAAATTGTGAAGATGGCAACACAAAGCTCGGTACCACATTGGAATTGCTGGAATGAAAGGCAAAGAATGGTTTATCTGGCAAGGGATTTGAGAAGTTACTGAAAATAATGAAGAAGAAGCTTCCAAAGGATAACGAATTGCATGACAGTACGTACGGAGCAAAGAAGGTTCTCTGCCCTCTAGGATTAGAGGTGCAGAAGATACATGCATGCCCTAATGACTGCATCCTCTACCGCGGTGAGTACGAGAATTTGAACGCATGCCCGGTATGCGGTGCATTGCGGTATAAGATCAGACGAGATGACCCTGGTGATGTTGAGGGCGAGCGCCTCAGGAAGAGGGTTCCTGCCAAGGTGATGTGGTATGCTCCTATAATACCACGGCTGAAACGTCTGTTCAGAAACAAAGAGCATGCCAAGTTGATGCGATGGCACAAAGAAGACCGTAAGAAAGACGGGAAGTTGAGAGCACCTGCTGACTAGTCGCAGTGGAGAAAAATCGAGAGAAGGTGGGGGGACTTTGCAGGTGATGCAAGGAACGTATGGTTTGGGTTAAGCGCAGATGGCATTAATCCTTTTGAGGAGCAGAGCAGCAATCATAGCACTTGGCCCGTGACTCTATGTATCTATAACCTTCCTCCTTGGTTGTGCATGAAGCGGAAGTTCATTATGATGCCAATGCTCATCCAAGGCCCTAAGCAACCCGGCAACGACATTGATGTGTACCTAAGGCCATTAGTTGAAGAGCTTTTACAGCTGTGGAATGGAGAAGGTGTACGTGTGTGGGATGAGCAAAAACAGGAGGAATTTGACCTACATGCGTTGCTGTTTGTAACCATCAATGATTGACCTGCTCTTAGTAACCTTTCAGGACAGACAAACAAGGGATACCACGCATGCACGCACTATTTAGATGATACCGAAAGTATATATTTGGACAAATGCAGGAAGAATGTGTACCTGGGACATCGTCGATTTCTTTCGACCAACCATCTCTTAAGAAAGAAAGGCAAGCATTTCAAAGGTGAGGCAGATCAACGGAAGAAGCCCGCCCTCCGTACTGGTGATACCATACTTGATATGGTCAAGGATTTACAAGTAATCTATGGAAAGGGTCCTGGCGGACAATCTGTTCCGAATGACGCTGAGGGACGCGCACCCATGTGGAAGAAGAAATCTATATTTTGGGACCTACCCTATTGGAAAGACCTAGAGGTCCGCTCTGCAATCGACGTGATGCACGTGACGAAGAATCTTTGCGTGAACTTGCTAGGCTTCTTGGGCGTGTATGGGAAGACAAAAGATACACCGGAGGCACGGGAGGACCAGCAACGTGTGCACAAAAAAGACGGCATGCATACAAAGCAGTATGAAGGTCCTGCCAGCTACGCTCTTACCAAAGAAGAGAAGGAAATCTTCTTTGAATGCCTGCTCAGTATGAAGGTCCCGTCTGGCTTCTCGTTGAATATAAAGGGAATAATAAATATGGCAGAGAAAAAGTTCCAGAACCTAAAGTCTCATGACTGCCACGTGATTATGATGCAACTGCTTCCGGTTGCATTGAGGGGGCTTCTACCGGAAAACGTTCGATTAGCCATTGTGAAGCTATGTGCATTCCTCAATGCAATCTCTCAGAAGGTAATCGATCCAGAAATCCTACCAAGGTTACAGAATGATTTGGTGCAATGTCTTGTCTGTGTCGAGCTGGTGTTCCCACCATCCTTCTTCAATATCATGACGCACGTCCTTGTTCATCTAGTCGACGAGATTGCCATTCTGGGTCATGTATTTCTACACAATATATTCCCCTTTGAGAGGTTCATGGGAGTCTTAAAGAAATATGTTCGTAACCGTGCTAGGCCAGAAGGAAGCATCTCCATGGGCCATCAAACAGAGGAGGTCATTGGGTTTTGTGTTGACTTTATTCCTGACCTTAAGCCGATTGGTCTCCCTCAATCGCGGTATGAGGGGAGACTGACTGGAAAAGGCACGCTAGGAGCGGATGCAATAATATGTAGGGACGGGCATTCTTGGGCTCAAGCACACTACACAGTTCTACAGAATTCTACCTTGGTGACCCCGTATGTCAATGAACACAAGAATTTTCTGCGCTCCAAACACCCGGAGCAGTCTGACGACTGGATTACATGTGAACACATCAGGACTTTCGGCAGTTGGTTGCAAACACATCTCATGGGTAACAACATTGTTGGAGATGAGCTGTACTCGTTGGCCAGGGGACCATCTTCGACTGTATTGACTTACCAAGGGTACCAGATAAATGTGAATACATTTTACACGATCGCCCAGGATCAAAAGAGCACCAACCAAAATAGTGGTGTCCGCTTTGATGCAGCAACCAACAGGGGAAAGGACACATATTATGGTTACATAGTGGACATATGGGAACTTGACTATGGACATGATTTTAAGGTCCGTTTGTTTCGGTGTAAATGGGTCAATCTATCAGGAGGCGGGGTACAGGTAGACCCGCAGTGCGGAATGACAACAGTGGATCTCAACAATCTTGGGTACACAGACAACCATTCGTCCTAGCCAATGATGTGGCGCAGGTTTTCTATGTGAAGGACATGTCTACCAAACCGAGAAAAAGAAAAGATAAGGAAGCGAATACATCATACGATGAGCCAAAGCGCCGCATCGTTCTTTCAAGGAAAAGAGACATCGTGGGAGTGGAGGGCAAGACAGACATGTCTGAAGATTATGAAAAGTTTCATGAAATTCCTCCCTTCAAAGTGAAGGCTGACCCAAGCACCCTGTTAAACGATGAAGATTATCCATGGTTACGGCGCAATAAGCAAGGGATACACGCGAAGAAAAAGTGAAGACTTTCTCTCCACAACTATTCTGATGATGGCTTTGATCTAGAATATCACTGCAGTTACATGTCAAAAAATGAAATGCCTTTTGTAACATATGAGTTTTCGTCTGAAACCGTGATGCTTCGAAAGAGATTGTCCATTTTGTACACGAAGTGCATCCAGCTTTTGCCGTAACCCTCTCAACTTTTTAGCACATGCTATGAGGGTGAAATGATGATACCATGCCAACTTTCAACCTTTTCAGAGTTCATTTGTACTGCTTTTCAATTTCAGGGTCATTTAGCTAAAATAAATCAGTAAATGCATGAAAAATAGCAAATGAAGTCAGAAAGGGTTGAAAATTGATGATGTGGCTTTGAATGGTGCATGTTGAACGCACAAAAAGTCTGGAGTTGAAATAAGTTAAAAAAATGGAATGCCTTTGTAACATATGAATTTTCGTCCGAAACCCTGATACTTCGAAAGAGATTGTCCATTTTGTACACGAAGTGCATCCAGTTTTTGTCGTAACCCTCTCAACTTTTTAGCACATGCTATGTGGGTGAAATGATGATACCATGCCAACTTTCAACCTTTTCAGAGTTCATTTGTACTGCTTTTCAATTTCAGTTTCATTTAGCTCAAAGAATGAATTAATAGCAAAAAGAATGAATCAAAAAGATTTTATAAAACTCTAATAGCAAAAAGAATGAACTAAAAAGCTTTCATAAACTTCTAATAGCAAAAAGAATGAACTAAAAAGAATCAATTAAATATAATATTTTTCAATAGCAAAAAGAATCAACTAAAAATAATCAAAATAATATTAACTAAAATTATCAAAGTATTTATTTGTTAAAAACTTTAATAGTAAAAAGAATTTTCATAAAGTATTTTTTGTTACAAACTTTAATAGAAAACTAAAAATCTTTTATAAAACTCTAATAGCAAAAGAAATCAACTAAAAAGAATTAATAAAAAATAAAACTTATGCAACTAAAATTATTTCAAATTTATGCAACTAAAATTATATAAAATTTATGCAACTAAAATTATATAACTAAAAATAACATATGCAAAAAATAACATTAAAAATTTAAAAACATAACATAGCAAAAAGAATGAACTAAAAAGAATCAATTAAATATAATATTTTTCAATAGCAAAAAGAATGAACTAAAAATAATCAAAATAGCATTAACTAAAATTATCAAAGTATTTATTTGTTAAAAACTTTAATAGTAAAAAGAATTTTCATAAAGTATTTTTTGTTACAAACTTTAATAGAAAACTAAAAATCTTTTATAAAACTCTAATAGCAAAAGGAATCAACTAAAAAGTATCAATAAAAAATAAAAATTATGCAACTAAAATTATATAACTAGAAATAACATATGCAAGAAATAATATTAAAAATTTAAAAACATAACATATGCAAAAAAAAAGGCCCACCTACTAGCCACCACGGCCTGCATACGACTAGAAACCATACAAATGAGCCAGGATGCAGGCCCGTAGTGCTAGCAGGCCCAACAGGGCGTGAGATAGACATGTACTGCCCACATTAGAGAGGAGCTCGAGAGGGCAGCGGCAGCAGCGCTTATAAACCACTCCGAGCCCCTCTCAACTAGCGAGGTGGGACTAAACTTTTGGCTGCGGAAGCACAACGCTTTCGTCCCGGTTGGTGGTTCGAACCAGGACGAAAAGCCCCCTTTCGTCCCGGTTCGAGCCACCAACCGGGACCAATGGTCTGGGCTTCCCGCCCTTTCGCCTGGCGAAATACACCTTTGGTCCCGGTTGGTGGCACGAACCGGGACGAAAGGGGGGCCTTTCGTCCCGGTTCCAGCCACCAACCGGGACCAAAGGTGTGACTATATAAGCAGCACTTAGAGAATTTCTCCCCATTCTCTCCCCTACGCCGAAACGCACGACGCCGCCAGGCTGCTCCGCCACTCCCCGTCGCCGTCCCTGCCCTGACGCCGCCAGGTTGCTCCGCCGCCCCCGACGCCGGCCGCCGCTCCCTGCCCCGACGCCCGCGGCCGCTCCCTGCCCTGACGCCAACCCCCAGTGAGCTCCCCAGCCCCTTCCCCTGCGCTGCTGCTGCCGCCGCCGCCGCCGCCGTCCCTGCTCTGCTCTGCTTAGCTGCCGCCGCCGCCTTGTTCATACAATTTTTTTGTTTATATAGCATTTTTTTGTCCATGTATGTATGTATGTATGGATGGATGGATGTATGGATGTATATATGTATGTATGTGTATGTATGGATGGATGGATGTATATATATAGAAAATGTTCATATGATGATTTTTTTTGTTCATAGAATATTTTTTTGTTCATAGAAATTAGTTAAAATTTACCAAGTTACTAAGTTACTAAGTTAAAATGTTCATATATTCAAAATGAGTTAAAAGACTCATATAAGGGGGGGGGTCCGCAAGTATCGTCGACGACCATGAGAGAGGCAGTCCGCAAAGTATCCTCTCTCGAAAGATAGGACGACTCATCAGACATGAGGGGGGAGGAGTCCTCGACGATCGTCTGAAACTGATTGTCACAAGCAGCTAGCATAGCGAACCTGGAAACGTCCCCCTCCGGTTCATCTGTCCGAAAATGCAGACTTCGGGAAAACATTCCCGGATGTTATCCCCCTTCACCTATATCATGTAGTGCCGCGTTAGAACACCCCTAACTCTCTCGGGAATTCAACATATCCCCGATAACTTTGACATGAGGGGGGGGTCCGTAAAGTATCATCAACGACCATGAGGGAGGAGGAGTCCTCGACGATCGTCTGAAACTGACTGTCACAAGCAGCTAGCATAGCGAACCTGGAACCGTCCCCCTCCGGTTCATCTGTCCGAAAATGCAGACTTCGGGAAAACATTCCCGGATGTTATCCCCCTTCACCTATATCGTGTAGTGCCGCGTTAGAACAGCCCTAACTCTCTCGGGAATTCAACATATCCCCGATAACTTCGACATGAGGGGGGGGGGGGTCCGCAAAGTATCGTCGATGACCATGAGGGGGGAGGAGTCCTCGACGATTGTCTGAAACTGACTGTCACAAGCAGCTAGCATAGCGAACCTGGAACCGCCCCCCTCCGGTTCATCTGTCCGAAAATGCAGACTTCGGGAAAACATTCCTGGATGTTATCCCCCTTCACCTATATCGTGTAGTGCCGCGTTAGAACAGCCCTAACTCTCTCGGGAATTCAACATATCCCCGATAACTTCGACATGAGGGGGGGGGGGGGGGTCCGCAAAGTATCGTCGACGACCATGAGGGGGGAGGAGTCTTCGACGATCGTCTGAAACTGACTGTCACAAGCAGCTAGCATAGCGAACCTGGAACCATCCCCCTCCGGTTCATCTGTGCCCTCTCCTGAAAGTATAACCCCGATAACTTTGACATGAGGGGGGACATCGGACATGCATGAGAGAGGCGGTCCGCAAAGTATCCTCTCTCGAAAGTATAACCCCCGATAACTTTGCATGATGTTTGCGACTAATCCATTGCTCATATATGCATATGATTCCTATTTGTGATTAGCTAGGTCTATGTTTGCCACTAATCCATCTCTCATGGTTGTAATATTTACAGAAACTATGGACAGAGACTTAGAAAAAGAACAGTTGTTGGGGGATATAATCCGCGACGGAGGTGATATCACCTTGTCATTTCTCAACGACACCGATGGTCAGGAAAGAGAGGATGATGGCTCTAGTGATCCAATGGAGGAGGAAGGAGATCATGCACGCTCCGGTGACTGAACGGAGGAGGAAGGAGATCATGACGGCTCCGGTGACCGAACGGAGGAGGGAGCCTTAACTGTTGCAAAGTCTGGCGAGGTATATATACATATATTAATTAAGCCTCTGCTGACTTGATGCAGTAATTGTTTTGTATGTACATATATTAACGCTTCTTTCTTCTTTTAAGTAGCCCTCCGGATCGTGCCAAACTTCCGTAAGGAGACGAGGTCCGAAGAAAAGGTTGCGCCAGGATGAAAGGTTCAGGATCAAAGAAGTCGGTCGAGATGGCCAACCGATTGCTCCCAAGCGGAGCAGGGACACATTTATACATCAGTGCGGAGTGGTTGTTAGGGACAGCGTCCCGATCAGCATCCAAGAATGGAATAAGAAGAAGGACCCTGAAGTTTCTTATGTCCAGGATAGACAGAAAGATGATCTTTGGACCTCGCTGATGACAAATTTCAGCCTACCGCCAGAGGCAGATCCAAATAAGGTCAAGGCGTTTGCTCTTAAGAAGATGGCAGAACTATTCAAGCACCGGAAGAAAGATTTGAACAAAAAGTTTGTCGAGAAAGACAATACTCTAGAATTCACCGGTCCATATGAGAAGATAAAAGATCACTGGCCCGCATTTGTGGCCTACAAGAAATCGGACAAGGGCAAGCAAAGGTAAGCGACAAATAAGCTAAATGCTGCAAAGAAGAAGTATCACCATGTTACGGGGTCAGGTGGCTACAGCAAAGCCCGACCTACGTGGGACAAAGCTGAGCAAGACCTGCTTGCTAAAGGGGTCCAACCAGCGACATTGCACTGGCCAGATCGGTCAAGGACTTGGTTCTTCGGGGTTGGGGGAACTTTGGACCCAGACACAGGGAAGTGTGTTTGGACGAAAGCTCAACTTGCAATACCCGTCAACAAGCTTGAGGAAGCAATCCAGGCAGCGCAGGAAGGGAGGTTACATCCCGACAGAGAGAATGACGAGCTGACACAGGCCCTTGGGAATCCTGAACACCCTGGACGAACACGAGGCACATCAGGCTCCCTTCCGTGGGTGTATGGGTTTCCCGACAGCGGTGGTTATAGAAGCCGAGAGAGAAAGAAGAAAGCGGAAGCAAGCGAAATGCAGAAGATCAATGCAAGATTAGCGAAACCAGAGGAACTTGAGAGCCAGCGAGCTACCGGCCAACCATCTCAGCGGCACGAAGATCCTTCGTTCGACCCTGCCCCCGAAGCTACCCCACCATCTCTGCGGAGAAGCAGCGTGGCTTCCACGGAGCTCGTTCATCCTAATATCACGGCTCCTCGCTACCCCGTGGATAGTATCACGGAGAATGAACATTGTGTGCTAATGGCAAAATGCCATAACCTGACCTTGAAGGTGGCGCTCGGCTCTGTCTTACCTCCTCGAGCTGAGGGAACTTTCCATTGCCGTCCGATTTCACATGGCTTTGCTATTGTTGGGGTGGATGAAATAATGGAGGGATTTGAGGGGCTGGAGCTTGAGTACCCTACAGGTGAAGGGGAGATGTTTCTGGAGAATGCCTTAGGAAGTACCTGCCTATGGAGAAAGGAGAACATCAAGCTTCCAAACTGGACGCCGCCTCAGCAGACTCAGCCGGAGGAGGCCCCTCAGCAGACTCCGCTGCCTCATTCATCTCCGGCGCGTCAGCTGTCTCCGTCGCCTCAGCTGTCTCCGTCGCGTCAGCCGACTCTGGCGGAGGAGGCCCCTCAGCAGAATCCTCCTTCGCCTCCTCCGCGGCGTCAGCGGACTCTGCCTCCTGCGCCGCGTCAGCGGACTCCGCCTCCTCCGCCGCGTTAGAAAACTCCGCCTTGTCAGCAACGGCAGAAGAGAGCCGCCGCCGCTCCGGCGGCTAGCAGTACAAGAGGTGGTGGGAAGAAATTCAAATTTGGTCCAAGCCTCAAGCCTCTTGCCAAGTTACCATATGAGCTGACTGACAAGGAAACCGATGAGGTCGTGGCTGCCGATATGAAACGCCAATTTGCACGGAAAGTTCCACCTCCAAAGGAAAAAATAGCTCTGGTAAAGTTGAATCACACTCTGGATGCCCTTACACGACCACCTCCACCTCCGCCGCTATCAAACTATGACTGCATTATTGCAAAGACATATGACGAAGCTATGAGTCGGTCGAGAAGTAGCAGTACTGGTGCAAGAAGTGGGAAAACAATTCCCCAGCTCGGCGAACAGGAAAAGCAATCGTGCCCCCCGCTCAAGGTGTTTACCGATACCCCGGGGGTAGCGGTCGTTGCTCCTGGTTTCAATCCTGGTGATTACCTAGGCGATGATGTATAGTTTGAAATCGCTAAGGTAGACACCTTTAAATACCAGCACGGGAAGCGTCTCGTCAGAAGTGATGATCTGGAACGAGATCTATCAACAATGATGCGAAGATTACATAAATGGTAATTGGAAACCTGCAAGGATGGGACGGGCAGTATCTTGGTGGGAATTAAGGATGAGCACGACTTCGTTGGAGTCGACTCGATCTATGTTGAATTTGACGAACTCTTTCAGTTATACAATCAAGCCGCCCTCGACAAAAGTCTCGTGGGTTGTTATTGTCTGTAAGTATTATTTCTATAATTAAGTCTCTAGCTCAGCTCGTTCATTGCATGTATATAATTATCCTCACTATATTATGCAGATTGAAGATCGTCGAATTTAAAAGAGGACAAATCTATGACATTGGGTTCATTAACCCAAATATCGTAAATGAATGGTCGGTACAGAAAATCCTCGAGGAGACTGAGAAAATCTTGCTAATGTCGTTCCTTTGACACCAAAACAAAAGGGAAATACTCTTTCCTTACAACTTCAAGTGAGTGTTACTGTCTTCTGCATATTCTGTTTCGCTGACTCAAGGTTAAGTGTAATTGATGAGTTATGCGCGCGCAGGTTCCACTTTATTCTGCTAGCCATTCAGCTTGACGAGGGAGCAGTAACTGTCTTGGACTCGAGACGTAAAGAGGCTACGGAGTATGCGAACATGATTGAAATGCTCCAGAAGTAAGTTCAATCATTATCACACTATATCGGCAACTTTCGTTCATTTCCTGATATCAAGTAATCATTTTCTTTGCCAGACATGGTTTGGAAAAAGTTCATCATGCGGGTTAAGGGTGAATGGAGACCGGAGCTGCGATTTAAACAGCCCAGAGTAAGTAGTACTAGCTAGTTCCGCACATCTCTCATTGATTCTAGTTTCAATACCATTATCATGGTTGATTATCATTTTGATTGAACTCTATTCTCGTAAAGTGCATGTGGCAGCAACCCGGAAATGATTTGTGTGGATACTACGTTTGTGAGTTCATTCACCAAAAGACCACTGAGAGGGGCTTCACTTAACGACAATTTGAAGTACGTAAACAATATTCATAATTTTATTTTATCACCATCAATTGTGTTGATTTCATTCATATATATATATTGACCCCCCTTCTTTAAATTAGACCTGGCAGAAGTGGGACGTACTCCTACCAGCTGATCGCCTACGCGCAATTCAAGAGGAGTTGGCGGGATTCTTTATTGACCACGTCATTCCTAAAGACGGAAAATGCCATCGGGAATTGCAAACTTGATGAATAGATATATGCATCAACGTGTACTATCTGTAGTAGCGTCGAATAGATATACGAAAACTTGTTGTTCGACCAACAAGCATGGAGAAAGAGAGGTCACTTCTCTCTATATATTGATCATGCATGACGATGTTGTGTAATTAATGGTTCCTTCATTTCTTACTAGCTAGCGTCGAGTTCTCTCTATATGTAGTAGCTAGCGTCGACCAAGCACGGAGAAATAGAGGTCACTTCTCTCTATATGTAGTAGCTAGCTAACACAATATGAAACCCCTAAACCCTCCAAAACCCCTAAACCCCCCCTTTAAAAAAAACCCCAGCGCCTGGGGGCTGTGACGCATGGCTACCTTTTAGTCCCGGTTGGTGTTACCAACCGGGACTAAAGGTCCTCCTGCCTGGGCGCCCCAGAGCGGCCACGTGGAGCTCCTTTAGTCCCGGTTGGTGTTACCAACCTGGACTAAAGGTCCTCCTGCCTGGGCGCCCCAGAGCGGCCATGTGGAGCACCTTTAGTCCCGGTTCGTAAGCCAATCGGGACTAAAAGTGAGGGGCTTTAGTCCCGATTGTTTTGTCCCGGTTCCAGAACCGGGACTAAAGGCCCTCTGGAACCGGGACAAGTGCCCTGTTTTCTACTAGTGAGAGGATGGGGGGTTCTGCTAACCAGGGGGTGCTTGCATCCCCGTAGGAGAGCAAAACTCTGGATCCGATAGCAAGCCTCTCAGCATGGCTGGGGGGCATGGTGTTGATGGACAAGGAGGCCGATGGACTCATCTTTGAACATGATGATCAGTCGTTACCGAAAGCTTCAAGATGGTCGGCAGTTGGGAAGGTATGTTCATCCAGGCCTTTGAAGAAATCAGTTTTGGAAAGAACAATGCCAAGAGCCTGGGGTTTACACAAGGAAGCAAGGTTCAGAGATATGAGTTCAAATATCTTTGTGGTGGATTTAGGTAGTGAAGGAGATTGGAAGCATGTTCTGAATAATGGTCCATGGCAATATGATTTCTGTGTGCTGATTATGAAGGATTATGAGGGAGATGTAAGGCCCTCCGAGATGGTGTTCTATAAGATTGATATTTGGGTTCGGGTGAGTGATCTTCCACCGTACAAGAGAATGGAGGCATTTGGTAAGGCTCTGAGCAACTGGCTCGGAGCAGTGGTGAAGGTTGATGCTGACAAAGATGGCATTGCCAGAGGGCAACATGTAACGGGCCCGATCTACAGCAGGGGATCAAGAGAGGGAAGGAGGGGCATCGGGAGGAAGAACACGAGGTAGGAGGGAAAAATGGGATAGGTTCCTCAAGGGAGATCAGGTCCTCTTGTGTCTTTGTCTTACAATAATTCTCGATGCCTTCACCAATAACCCACACACGCATATAACACCCTCACGCTATAGCTGGCTCCAGCCACACACCAACTGTGGACCCAACGACACCCAGGATTGCCTAGCCACTCTCTGCTGAGGACGCTGCCATCTGGTCCCACTCACAGGAAGCCGTTTCCATTGATGGAGCCACCTTGTCAGACGTGACACAACACCTCAGGGTTAGAGCTACAATCTCTGTTTATGAACCTCTGGTTCGTTGCTTTAATCTGAAGAAATCAAAGGAGGATACTGAGGGGACATGGTTTGACTTCCATTTTGAGAAAGTTCCACACTTTTGTTTTGAATGTGGCAGATTGGTTCATGTGGGAGGGGTGTGTGATCCGCCTCTTGACTCCTCTGATCAATGGGGGGGTTGGCTGAGAGCTTCTCCGGGACAAAATAACTCTGGAAAGGAGGGATCTGCTAATGGCGCAGCCAGCAGCATTAAGAACTTTGTTAGCTCTCTAGGTGGAGATGGCTCGCGGGCACGACTGGAGCACCCAAGGATGAGAGACATACCGACGAAGAGGAACCTTAACTCAGATTTTGCTAGTTCTGGCGAGCACCGCACTGGCAGGCGCTCGATGCGGGACAAGGGTACAGTTGACAGCCCCAGATATGATGTTACAAGAGAGGGTGATCTCAGGTATGGTCTTGAGCAGAGAAGAGAGAGGGACCTGTGAAATAAGCTTGTGGAGCAAAGCCAGCAGAGACAGAGAGCTGCAGGGTGGGATGACTATGGCGATAGAAAAGGGAAGGCAAGCTACAGTGAGTATGATCATGACAGATATGCTGCGGGGCAAAATCCATACAGGTGGGTGAACCATTTGGGGAACTTGTTGTGCATGATAGACCCGGTATGCATGGAGAGCGCAATCGTCGTAAGGGTCACTATGTCAGGAAACATAGGAAAGATGTTGATCTGCAGCAGGGCAGCTCGTCACAATCTATAGTTGAGCAGGAAAGTAGGAAAAGAAGGCCGAAGAAATGTGGATTGCTAAAGGGGATATGGACAGGCAGGGAGCACATGATGCATTCATTCGCGACACGAGGCGTAAGACGTCTACAGTGTTTGATCGTATCTTGGATCACAATGATAGATCGGCAGACCCTGTGCAGCAGGGCCGCCGGGAGCAATGAATATCCTTGCCTGGAACTGTCGAGGACTGGGGTTGGACTCGATAGTTGGCGAACCTCGTGACCTGATTAGGTCCTACAACCTAGTGGTGGTTTTCTTGAGTGAGACTAAGAAAAAAGCCAGTGCGATGAATAGGCTAAAATGGAGCTTAGGTTTCAAGGAAGGTGTGGCAGTGGATTCTGTTGGCAAGAGTGGGGGCATGGCTTTTTGGTGGAGAGACAATGTTCAGGTAACAGTGAGACCCTGGTGTCAATACTTCATCGATGCGGCTATTGTTTTCGAGGGTAAATCATGTAGGATCACTGGATTCTATGGCGAGCCTCGAACGGAGTTAAGGAATAAATCTTAGGAAGCTCTTTGCTATCTGAGAAGGCAGGATAACCAGCCGTGGCTATGCGTCGGGGATTACAACGAGGCTCTCCTCCAGTCTGAACAACATGGCGGGAACTTGAGGAGCTTTTCACAAATGGAAGATTTCAGAGAGTGCCTGGCTGACTACGGCTTGGCTGATCTGGGATTCCATGGTTATTCATACACTTGGGACAACAACAGGGATGGATTGACAACATTCAGGTTTAGCTTGATCATGCAACTTGCAACGATGGATTCCTCAGTCTGTTTCCGGACACGGAAGTAGAACATGTCATCACTGAAGAATCGGATCACACCGCTCTTGTGGTGAGAGCTAGGGAGACAGCTCCTGAAACTAACCATGATGAGCCTAGGAAATTTTGTTATGAGGAGATGTGGACTAAGCATGAAAAGTACAACGAGATGGTTACTGCAGCGTGGCAAAGAGCTGTGTCTGGCAGACAGGGGGCTATTAAGACATGTGATATGCTGCGGTATGTTTCAGCTGAAATGCAACAGTGGGGTCGCACAGGTTTTGGTTCTGTCAGAAGACAAATTAGTAAGTTGAAAACCCAGCTCGGGCATGCGAAGGAGAGAGCTCTTGTTTCTGGCATCTCACTGGAGGTCCGGGAATTGGAAGACCAACTAAGAGAGTTGTATGAGCGAGAAGAGATAATGTACAAGCAAAGATCAAGAGTGGGCTAGCCGAAAGAGGGTGACCAAAACACCAAATATTTTCAGAATCGGGCTAGCCACTGTAAGAGGAAGAACACGGTTAGGGCTCTTCGAAGGGAGGATGGAAGTAAATGCACTATAGATGAAGAGATGAGAGCCATGGCTGCATCATTTTATTCTAATCTCTTAACGTCTGAGGGCTCGGTTGGGGCGGACAGGTTGCTTGAGTTGATGGATGAGGTGGTCACGAGAGAGATGAACGAGAAGCTTACTAGCCCAATAGTGGATGAAGAGATTGAATCAACTCTATTTCAAATGGGTTCTACGAAAGCGCCCGAACCGGATAGCCTACCTGCTCTATTTTATCAGACACTGGTCTCTTATAAAAGGTGATATTTGTGCCGCTATTCGTGATTTTCTTCAGGGTGGAGCGACACCGGAGTCTTTTAATGATACGGTGCTGGTAATGATCCCAGAAGTCAACTCACCAGAGTTGCTCTCCCAATTTCGGCCTATAAGTCTATGCAATGTTTTGTACAAGGTGGCGGCGAAGGTGTTGGCCAACAGACTGAAGGGAATTCTTCCGGTCATGATCTCAGAGGAGCAAAGCACCTTTGTACCTAGGAGGCTTATCACGGATAATGTGCTTGCCGCGTACGAGTGCTTCCATGCTATTAGAAACAGGAAAAGGAAAAACCCCTTGTGTGCTGTTAAGTTAGATATGATGAAACCATATGATCAAGTGGAATGGACATTTCTGGAGCAAGTGTTGCAAAGATACGGCTTCTCTCAGGGATGGGTTGATATGATCATGAGGTTTTTTTTTGAAAAGGAGGATGACCCCCGGCCTCTGCATCGGAACGATGCATGCAACCATCTTATTAATGTCCAAACCAAACAAAGTTTGTAATTCAGTACAACTCGCAAACGGAGCACAAAAGATAACAAAGATGATAAAAAAGGCCACAACCAGCGATGTAACAAGGCTAGATGACTAAACACCTATCCTATTAATGGACCACCATCCAAACCGGTTGTAGATAGCCCGTGCGACCGTCTCCCATCGGTTGCACCTAGTAACCAAAAGCTCCCTGGAGTCCGTATGAGTTAGTAACGACCACGTACGGATCCAAGCTATAGCTCTGTGGATAACCTGCAAAAAGTTTATAAGATTTTGTCTGTTAAAGATCATATCATTTCTGCAGTTCCATATAGCCCAAAGTAATGCGCATATTCCTATCCGAATATGTCCCGCAATAACTGGTTCCACTCCAGTAAGCCACGTCTCAAATAACATGTCAATGCTCGCTAGAGGGGTAATGTTAAAGGCTATATGTATCGTACACCATAGCAACTTAGTGAGAGGGCAATCAATGAATAGGTGTTGTATCGTTTCAGCGTTGTCACAAAAACAACAACGTGGACTACCTACCCATCTTCACTTTAGTAAGTTATCTTTGGTGAGAATCACTTCCTTGTGAACAAACCACATGAAGATTTTGATTCTCAGCGGAACTTTAATTTTCCAAATATGAATCGATCTCGGGATTGGGCCAGAATTGATTAGATCTAGATACATGGATTTCACCGTGAACGCACCGTTCCTGGTTAATTTCCATTGAAACACATTTGCTTGGTCCGAAAGTTGAACATCCATCCGCCTTCTCACCAGATGCAACCAGGAGTTCCAACGCTCTCCCTCTAGAGACCGCCTGAACTGGATGTTTAATGGGGCCGATTGTAATACTGTAGCAACGTAATCCTCCTTACGCTGTACAATATTATACAAGGTGGGATACTGCAAGGCTAAAGGCATCTCCCCTAACCTTGTATCCTCCCAGAATCTTGTTGTTGCACCATTACCTACAACAAATTTAGCTCTGCGAAAAAAGGTTTCCTTCGTCCGCATCTACCCCTTCCAGAACGGTGAGTCATTAGGCCTTCCGATAACCTAGGCCAGAGTTTTAGTTTGTAAGTATTTGTTACGAAGAATCTGTGTCCACATACCATCAGTTTCTCTCGATAACCTAAAAAGCCATTTGCTTAGCAGGCATTTATTTTTGATTTCCAAGTTCTCAATCCCAAGTCCCCCTTGATCTTTGGGTCTACAAATGATATCCCATTTGGTCAATCTATATTTCGTCTTAATATCATCACTTTGCCAGAAAAATTGGGATCGATAAAAATCTATTCTTTTCCGTACCCCTATGGGTACCTCAAAGAAAGACAATAGGAACATCGGCATACTAGTCAACACTGAGTTGATTAACACAAGCCGACCCCCATACGATAAAAGCTTACCCTTCCAGCAACTTTGCTTTTTCTCAAATCGATTCTCAATACACTTCCATTCTTTATTTGTCAGTCGACGATGATGAATTGGGATTCCAAGATAACTAAATGGCAAAGACCCCATTTCACACCCGAACAATTGTCTATATGCATCTTGTTCCTCTTTTGCCCTCCCAAAGCAGAACCATTCACTCTTGTTAAAGTTAATTTTTAGCCCTGACAATTGCTCAAAATGGCAAAATACTAATTTCATATTTCTAGCCTTTGCGAGGTCATGTTCCATGAATATAATCGTGTCGTCAGCGTATTGTAGTATGGAAACCCCTCCATCAGCCAGATGAGGTACGAGTCCTCCTACCTGGCCATTCTCCTTGGCCCTCCCGATAAGAACTGCCAACATGTCTGCCACTATGTTGAACAGAATAGGAGACATCGGATCTCCCTGTCTTAAGCCCTTATGTGTCTGAAAATAATGACATGTGTCATCATTGACTTTAATCCCCACGCTACCCTGTTTAATGAAGGAATCTACCTGGTTCCTCCAGGCTTCATTGAACCCTTTCATACGCATGGCTTGCTGGAGGAAGGGCCATTTGACCTTATCGTACGCTTTCTCAAAATCCATCTTGAAGATCACCCCATCAAGTTTCTTCGAGTGAATTTCATGTAGAGTTTCGTGTAAGACAACAACCCCTTCAAGAATATGTCTTCCCGGCATGAAAGCGGTTTGACTCGGTTGTACCATCGAATGGGCAATCTGTGTCAATCTATTCATACCAACTTTCGTGAATATTTTGAAACTCACATTTAAGAGACAAATAGGCCTGAACTGCTCAATGCGCACTGCCTCCTCCTTCTTTGGTAACAGCGTAATCGTTCTAAAGTTGAGGTGAAAGAGCTGCTGGTGGCTGTTAAACAAATCATGGAACATTGGCAGAAGGTCACCTTTTATAATATGCCAGCATTTCTTGTAAAATTCTGCTGGGACCTCATCTGGTCCAGGTGCCTTATTCTGCTTCATTTGTGATATGGCCTCAAACACCTCTTTCTCAGTAAACGGCGCAGACAAAATCTCATTTTCGTCTGTCCGTAACTTTGGTATATCCCCAACTCCTAGCTCGTCAAGCGACACAAAGTTGTCCTCAGTCGGCTCAAAGAGTTGTTTATAATAATTTGAGATATACAGTTTGAGGTTCTCATGCCCAACTACCATACCTTCATCCTGTTCTAGCTGGATGATTTTCTTCTTCCTATGTTTGCCATTTGCGATCATGTGGAAGAACTGAGTGTTGTCATCCCCTTGGATGACTTTAAGTACTTTAGCCCTCAGAGCCCATTTCATTTCTTCTTCTCTAAGGAGATCACGAAGTTTCTGCTCTGCCTCAGATTTTGCGGCCTGTTCAGTTACGTGAAGTAGGGTAGACTCCGCTTTGAGGTCAAAAGCTTCAATTAATCGAATGAGTCTCTCCTTTTCCTGTTTATAAATCCCGCTTTCATTCCTGGCCCAACCCCTCAAAAATTGTCACAGGTGTCTGATCTTGTTCTGCCACCTTTCGACATTTGATCGACCAGCACAGTCCTTAGCCCATTCCCTTGCAATGATATCTAGAAATCCCTCTCTCTCAAACTAGCTTAGGTCAAAATAGAAGGAGTTCTTGTTTCCTAGATGTGTCACCTCCCCTGAATCGACCAGCAGGGGTGTATGATCGGAAATAGCCTTTTGTAACGCGTGCACCGTTACCAATGGGAATTTTTGTTCCCAATCAATACTTGTAAGCACCCGATCCAACTTCTCATATGTCGGATTCGGCAGCGAGTTCACCCACGTGAACTGTCTGCCGGTAAGGTCTATCTCCCTCAGATTAAGGCTTTCAATGATAGTATTAAACATGAATGACCATCTTCCATCGAAGTTGTCATTGTTCTTTTCTTCTCTCCACCTTATAATATTAAAATCTCCACCCATTAGTAGCGGTAATCTTTCATCCCCACAGACCCGCACCAAATCCGCGAGGAAGTCAGGTTTGAACTCCGGTTGAGCTGCACCATAAACAGCCACCAGCGCCCATCTAAAGCCATCCAGTTTTGACCTAACACGAAACTTAACGGCATAGTCACCTTGAACAACAATCATCACTTCTAAAAATTCGCACTTTACCCCAAGTAAAATCCCTCCGGATCGTCCCCTTGGGGGTAAATAGTGCCAATCAAAATCGACACCACCTGATAAGTTACCAACAAATTGCGAAGTGAAATTGTCTCTACCCGTTTCTAATAGGGCAATAAAATCTAGTTTATGTTCAAGTGATGCTTCCGCAAGAAACCTTGTTTTAGCCAAGTCTTCTAGACCTCTGCTATTCCAGAAGATTCCTTTCATTTGTCATCATGGAATTTTTTCTTGAATTTCACTCTCGCACTTCTACGAATTGCCGATGCAGGATAAACCTTCCTCTTCCAGGAATGTTTTGTTTTATCATGCACCCCTTCCGCGTCCATATACCCAGAGGATGTCTGTGCAGTGCAATCAGACAACAAAGGTGCCACATACACCTCTGAACTCGTACCATCTACCGCATCCTCAGGCTTCGAGGATGGTATGAGATCCTCACAAAAACTCTCAAGTGCCGTAATCCCCAAATTATTAATTTCAGCATCATTCATAGGTTTCACAGCAGCTATATTACGAATCATCTCTTAGGCTCTCTCAGCTTCTATGTCTAATAAGTCATTAACTGATTTAGCTATTTCCTTCCCGTTAGACCCGAGAGATATACCTAAGTTGCCCGCATTATCAATAATATCTTGTTCTGAGAAATGCAAAATGGAACAACTCGTATAAACAGACATACCTGTAGTCGCTTCGATGTCACGAAACTTGGCTGCCCGCATGGCACGCCCCAACTGCAGATGTCAACATCAGGTTGGGCCTGAATCCGGTGACTAACGCGTCTATCACTGGATGTCGGGTCCATGATCCCACCAAAAGAAATCACCTCCTCCGTCGTACGCACATGTACGCCTGCCGTATGCCCAACTTGTGCCGCCTCCACCATCGTGGGAGAAGCTTGACTGAACTCCGGTGGGACTCCCCCCACCGGTGCGGCCGTCATGTCGTTGTGCTGTTGCGGCGAGCACTCCATAGCAGGAGAAGAAGTCTGCGGGAGCACCGGAGAACTCGGTGGGAGCGAGAGGAAGAGGGGGGCCACCTGCCCGCGTCTCACCTCGCCATCGGCCACGACAGCTGGGGCCACCCGAGGCTGATGTCCGTGGCTCCCAGCATCCCCGGCCGCGGCAACTGGGTCCACCCGCCGCCTCGCCGCCGAAGCAGGCAACCTGCAGATCTCCTCACTCGAAGCCCTGTCCGTGGACCTCGAGGCTAAGATTGGTGCGTCCTACATCGGGAGTCCCACCTTCGACAGCGGCGGCAACTCATGCTCCGAAGGGTCATCCAGCTCAACTCTGTGACCCCATAGACGTCTGGGAGCCGATGATGCACCAAAAGATCTGAACCATAGCATATTCATCGATGTAGACGATGGTGCTGCCTCCTTGGCAGTCTCAGTCGTCGAAGAGTGCTGTCTATCCATACTCATAGTTTCATTACGCTTACTGTGCTCAGATCGCTTATCACGGTTCCCTGAGCCACCATCACCCTCAGTCATGTCCATATCATTCTGTCCATCCACCTCCTGGAAGATCGGAGATGTCTCAATCTCAACATCCAAATCATACATGACGCCCGCATGAGTCCATCTGACCATGTTCGGCATGAACTCAATATCAACAACACTGACAAGCAAATGCGCCACACCATGTGCGCGAGTAAAGGGCATATCAACTTGCTCTGTTTTACCAATCAGTGATCCCAGACTCCACGTAACCAAGAAATCCCTCATAGGCTTAGATGGAGCCCCTAAAAAGCGGACCCATATCTGAGATAAAGGAGTTGCCTTTGGCTCCTTCTGCTTCCATTCATTGAACTCAAGAATACAATTACTACTATGTACTCTGCACATGCCAAACTTAAGGAGACGGGCCAGATCTTCCGTTGTCGGAAAATCCACCTTGTAAAGATGATCCTCAAGTTTGACAAGCTTCCACTGAAAACTGCCTGGTGCCAGCTCGCGAAGCTGCTGCACTATTTGTGCCTCAGTCATAGATCCATTCATCACTTTCATCACACCTTTCCTCGAACTCTCCGTCATGGATGCGGGTTGAGCAGCAGCTCATGGTGACTCAAAAAACATCAGCTAGGGACAGCAAACGCCATATATTGTGACAACTGGCTTAGGTCCCAGGAGGATGGTGATGGAAATATGCCCTAGAGGCAATAATAAAGTTATTATTATTTTATATTTCCTTGTTCATGATAAAGGTTTATTATTCATGCTAGAATTGTATTGACCGGAAACTTAACTACATGTGTGAATACATAAACAAATATCGTGTCCCTAGTGAGCCTCTACTAGACTACCTCGTTGATCAAAGATGGTTAAGGTTTCCTAACCATAGACATGAGTTGTCATTTGATAACGGGATCACATCATTAGGAGAATGATGTGATGGACAAGACCCATCCGTTAGCTTAGCATATGATCGTTCTGTTTATTGCTACTGCTTTCTTGAATGTCAAATACATGTTCCTCAGACCATGAGATCATTCAACTCCCGGATACCAGAGGAATACCTTGTGTGCTATCAAACGTCACAACGTAACTGGGTGATCATAAAGATGCTCTACAGGTATCTCCAAAGGTGTCCGTTGAGTTGGCATGGATCGAGACTGGGATTTGTCACTCCGTGTTTCGGAGAGGTATCTCTGGGCCCTCTCGGTAATGCACATCATAAGAAGCTTGCAAGCAAAGTGAGTAAGGAGTTAGTTACGGGATGATGTATTACAGAACGAGTAAAGAGACTTGCCGGTAACGAGATTGAACTAGGTATGGAGATACCGACGATCGAATCTCGGGCAAGTAACATTCTGACGGACAAAGGGAATTACGTATGTTGTCATTGCGGTTCGACCGATAAGATCTTCGTGGAATATGTAGGAACCAATATGGGCATCCAGGTTCCGCTATTGGTTATTGACCGGAGAGGCGTCTCGGTCATGTCTACATCATTCCCGAACCCGTAGGATCCGCACGCTTAACGTTCGTTGACGATATAGTGTTATATGAGTTATGTGAATTGGTAACCGAATGTTGTTCGGAGTCCCGGATGAGATCCCGGACATCATGAGGACTCTTGGAATGGTCGAGAGGTAAAGATTTATATATGGGAAGTCATATTTTGGGTTCCGGAAAAGGTGCAGTTTTTTCGGTATTGTACCGGGAAGCTTCCAGAAGGTTCCGGAGGATTCCGGAGGGGTCCGGAAGTCCACAAGTGGGTCCACCACGTCCCAAGGACTGGCATGGGCTAAGGGGAGGCGCCCTGGCCTTATTGGGCCAGGCGCACCAAGTCCTCAAAATCCCACGCAGCTAGGGAAAGGAAAAAGGGAGAGGCCTAGTAGGAATATGATTGGACTTTGGAGTCCAAGTTCATGTGTTTACTATTCACAATTACTGTTCATGTGGCACTATTCCTTCTACTCCAAGCCCCTACACATATATAAATAGAGGAGAGGGCGCACCCCAAAGGACAGAACATTGTGTTAGCCGTGTGCGGCGCCCCCCTCCATAGTTCCGTCCCTCGGTCATATTTTCACAGTGCTTGGGCGAAGCCCTGCGGAGATAGCATCACCATCACCGTCACCACGCCGTCGTGCTGCCGGAACTCATCCACTACCTCGCCGTCTTGCTGGATCAAGAAGTCGAGGACGTCACCGAGCTGAACGTGTGCTGAACGCGGAGGTGCCGTACGTTCGGTGCTCGGTCAGTTGGATCGTGAAGTTGTTCGACGACATCAACCGCGTTGTTCTAACGCTTCCGCTTACGGTCTACGAGGGTACGTAGACACACTCCCCCTCTCGTAGCTATGCATCTCCATGGATAGATCTTGCGTGTGCGTAGAAATTGTTTTGTTTTCCATGCAACGTTCCCCAACAGTGGCATCATGAGCCAGGTCTATGCGTAGATGATATGCACGAGTAGAACACAAAGAGTTGTGGGTGGTGATCGTCATACTGCTTACCACCAACGTCTTATTTTGATTCGGCGGTATTGTAAGATGAAGCGGCCCGGACCAACCTTACATGTCCACGTACATGAGACCAGTTCCACCGACAGACATGCAACTTGTTTTGCATAAAGGTGGCTGGCAGGTGTCTGTTTCTCCTACTTTAGTTGAATCGAATTTAACTGCGGCCGGTCCTTGTTGAAGGTTAAAACAGCAAACTTGATAAATCACCGTTGTGGTTTTGTGCCGTAGGTAAGAACGGTTCTTGCTAGAAGCCCGTAGCAGCCACGTAAAACTTGCAACAACAAAGTAGAGGACGTCTAACTTGTTTTTGCAGGGTATGCTATGATGTGATATGGTCAAGACATGATGTGATATACGTTATTGTATGAGATGATCATGTTTTTTAATTTATCGGCAACCGGCTGGAGCCTTATGGTTGTCTCTTTATTGTATGAAATGCAAGCGCCATGTAATTGCTTTACTTTATCGCTATGCGTTAGCAATAGTTGTAGAAGCAATAGTTGGCGAGACAACCACGACGCAACGATGGAGATCAAGGTGTCAAGCCGGTGACGATGGAGATCATGACGATGCTTTGGAGATGGAGATCAAAAGCACAAGATGATGGCCATATCATGTCACATATTTTGATTGCATGTGATGTTTATCCTTTATGCATCTTATTTTGCTAAGAACGATGGTAGCATTATAAGATGATCCCTTCACTAAATTTCAAGATAAAAGTGTTCTCCCCGAGTATGCACCGTTGCTAAAGTTCGTCGTTTCGAAGCACCTCGTGATGATCGGGTGTGATAGATTCTACGTTCACATACAACGGGTGTAAGCCAGTTTTACACAAGCAGAATACTTGGGTTAAACTTGACGCGTCTAGCATGTACAGACATGGTCTCTGAACACTGGAGACCGAAAGGTCGAACATGAGTCATATAGTAGATATGATCAACATGGAGATGTTCACCATTGATGACAATCCCATCTCACATGATGATCGGACATGGGCTAGTTGATTTGGATCATGTATCACTTAGTTAACTTGAGGGATGTTAATTTAAGTGGGAGTACATTAGTAATTTGATTAATTGAACTTAATTTATCATGAACTTAGTCTTGATAGTTTCTTTGCATATCTATGTTGTAGATAAATGGCCCGTGCTACTGTTCCGTTGAATTTAATGCGTTCGTAGAGAAAGCTAAGTTGAAAGATGATGGTAGCAACTACACGGACTGGGTCCATAACTTGAGGATTATCCTCATTGCTGTACAGAAGAATTATGTCCTTGATGCACCGCTAGGTGATGGACCTGCTGCAGGAGCTGCTACAGACGTTGTGAACGCCTGGCAGGCTCGATCTGATGACTACTCGATAGTTCAGTGTGCCATGCTCTACGGCTTAGAACCGGGACTGCAAAAGCGTTTTGAATGTCACGGAGCATATGAGATGTTCCAAGAGCTGAAATTGATATTTCAAGCTAATGCCCGGGTTGAGAGATATGAAGTCTCCAACAAGTTCTTTAGCTGTAAGATGGAGGAGAACAGTTCTATCAGTGAACACATACTCAGAATGTCTGGGTACCACAACCACTTGACTCAGCTGGGAATTGATCTTCCGGTTGAGAGTGTCATTGACAGAGTTCTTCAGTCACTGCCACCAAGCTATAAAGGCTTTGTGATGAACTATAATATGCAAGGGATGGAGAAGACAATTCCCGAGCTCTGCGCGATGCTGAAATCAGCGGAGGTAGAAATCAAGAAGGAGCATCAAGTGTTGATGGTTAACAAAACCACTAGTTTCAAGAAAAAGGGCAAGGGAAAGAAGGGGAACTTTAAGAAGAACGGCAAGCAAGTTGCCACTCCCACGAAGAAACCCAAAGCTGGACCCAGGCCTGAAACAGAGTGCTTCTACTGCAAAGGGACTGGGCACTGGAAGCGGAACTGCCCCAAGTGTTTGGCGGATAAGAAGGATGGCAAAGTGAGCAAAGGTATATTTGATATACATGTTATTGATGTGTTCCTCACTAATGCTCGCAGTAGCTCCTGGGTATTTGATACTGGTTCGGTTGCTCATATTTGTAACTTGAAACAGGAGCTACGGAATAAGCGAAGATTGGCTAAGGACGAGGTGACGATGCGCGTCGGGAATGGTTCCAAGGTTGATGTGATCGCCGTCGGCACGATACCTTTACATCTACCTTCGGGATTAGTTTTAGACCTCAATAATTGTTATTTGGTGCCAGCGTTGAGCATGAACATTATATCTGGATCTTGTTTATTGCGAGACAGTTATTCATTTAAGTCAGAGAATAATGGTTGTTCTATTTATATGAGTAACATCTTTTATGGTCACGCACCTTTTGTGAATGGTCTATTCTTGTTGAATCTCGATCGTAGTGATACACATATTCATAATATTGATGCCAAAAGATGCAAAGTTAATAATGATAGTGCAACATACTTGTGGCATTGCCGTTTAGGTCATATTGGTGTAAAGCGCAAGAAGAAACTCCGTGCGGATGGACTTTTGGAATCTCTTGATTATGAATCATTTGATACTTGCGAACCATGCCTCATTGGCAAGATGACTAAAACTCCGTTCTCCAGAACAATGGAGCGAGCTACTGATTTGTTGGAAATAATACATACCGATGTATGCGGTCCGATGAATGTTGAAGCACGCGACGGGTATCATTATTTTCTAACCTTCACAGATGATTTGAGTAGATATGGGTATATCTACTTGATGAAACACAAGTCTGAAACATTTGAAAAGTTCAAAGAATTTCAGAGTGAAGTAGAGAATCATCGTAACAAGAAAATAAAGTTTCTACGATCTGATCGCGGAGGCGAATATTTGAGTTATGAGTTTGGCCTTCATGTAAGAAAATGTGGAATTGTTTCACAACTCACGCCATCTGGAACACCACAACGTAATGGTGTGTCCGAACGTCGTAACCATACTTTATTGGATATGGTGCATTCTATGATGTCTCTTACCGATTTGCCACTATTGTTTTGGGGTTATGCATTAGAGACAGCTGCATTCACGTTAAATAGGGTACCGTCTAAATCCGTTGAGACGACACCGTATGAACTATGGTTTGGCAAGAAACCTAAGCTGTCGTTTCTTAAAGTTTGGGGATGCGATGCTTATGTGAAAAAGCTTCAATCTGATAAGCTCGGACCCAAAGCGGAGAAGTGCGTCTTCATAGGATACCCTAAAGAAACAATTGAGTACACCTTCTACCACAGATCCGAAGGCAAGGTCTTTGTTGCCAAGAATGGGTCCTTTCTAGAGAAGGAGTTTCTCTCGAAAGAAGTGAGTGGGAGGAAAGTAGAACTTGATGAGGTAATTGTACCTTCTCTTGAGTTGGAAAGTAGCTCATCAGAGAAAACCGTTCCCATGCTGCCTACACCAATAAGAGAGGAAGATAATGATAAAGATCATGAAACTTCAGATCAAGTTACTACTGAACTTCATAGGTCGACCAGAGTACGTTCCACACCAGAGTGGTACGGTAATCCTGTTCTGGAAGTTATGTTGTTAGACAACGGCGAACCTACGAACTATGAAGAAGCTATGATAAGCCCAGATTCCGACAAATGGCTTGAGGCCATGAAATCTGAGATAGGATCCATGTATGAGAACAAAGTGTGGACTTTGGTGGACTTGCCCGATGATCGATCCATGTATGAGAACAAAGTGTGGACTTTGGTGGACTTGCCCGATGATCGGAAAGCCATTGAGAATAAATGGATTTTTAAGAGGAAGACAGATGCTGATGGTAATATCACTGTCTACAAAGCTCGACTTGTCGCGAAAGGTTTTTGACAAGTTCAAGGGGTTGACTATGATGAGACATTCTCACCCGTAGCGATGCTTAAGTCTGTCCGAATCATGTTAGCAATTGCCGCATTTTATGATTATGAAATCTGGCAAATGGATGTCAAAACTGCATTCCTTAATGGTTTTCTCAAAGAAGAGTTGTATATGATGCAACCAGAAGGTTTTGTCGATCCTAAGGGTGCTAACAAAGTGTGCAAGCTCCAGCGATCCATCTATGGACTAGTGCAAGTATCTCGGAGTTGGAATATACGCTTTGATGAGGTGATCAAAGCATATGGTTTTGTACAGACTTACGGTGAAGCCTGTATTTACAAGAAAGTGAGTGGGAGCTCTGTAGCATTTCTAGTATTATATGTGGATGACATATTGTTGATTGGAAATGATATCAAATTTCTGGATGGCATAAATGGATACTTGAATAAGAATTTTTCAATGAAAGACCTCGGTGAAGCTGCTTATATATTGGGCATCAAGATCTATAGGGATAGATCAAGACGCTTGATAGGACTTTCACAAAGCACATACCTTGACAAAGTTTTGAAGAAGTTCAAAATGGATCAGTCAAAGAAAGGGTTCTTGCCTGTCTTGCAAGGTTGCAAGTTGAGTCAGACTCAATGCCCGACCACGGTAGAAGATATAGAGAAAATGAAAGTCATTCCCTATGCCTCAGCCATAGGTTCTATTATGTATGCCATGCTGTGTACCAGACCTGATGTGTGCCTTGCCATAAGTTTGGCAGGGAGGTACCAGAGTAATCCAGGAGTGGATCACTGGACAGCGGTCAAGAATATCCTGAAGTACCTGAAAAGGACCAAGGACATGTTTCTCGTTTATGGAGGTGACGAAGAGCTCGTCGTAAAGGGTTACGTCGATGCAAGCTTCGACACTGATCCGGATGACTCTAAGTCACAAACTGGATATGTATTTATATTAAATGGTGGAGCTGTCAGTTGGTGCAGTTCCAAGCAGAGCGTCGTGGCGGGATCTACGTGTGAAGCGGAATACATAGCTGCTTCGCAAGCAACACATGAAGGAGTCTGGATGAAGGAGTTCATATCCGATCTAGGTGTAATACCTAGTGCATCGGGTCCAATGACAATCTTTTGTGACAACACTGGAGCAATTGCCATAGCCAAGGAGCCCAAGTTTCACAAGAAGACCAAACACATGAAGAGACGCTTCAACTCCATTCGTGAATATGTCAAGGATGGAGACATAGAAATTTGCAAAGTACACACGGATCTGAATGTGGCAGACCCGTTGACTAAGCCTCTTCCACGAGCAAAACATGATCAGCACCAAGACTCCATGGGTGTTAGATTCATTACTATGTAATCTAGATTATTGACTCTAGTGCAAGTGGGATACTGATGGAAATATGCCCTAGAGGCAATAATAAAGTTGTTATTATTTTATATTTCCTTGTTCATGATAAAGGTTTATTATTCAAGCTAGAATTGTATTGACCGGAAACTTAAATACATGTGTGAATACATAAACAAATACCATGTCCCTAGTGAGCCTCTACTAGACTAGCTCGTTGATCAAAGATTGTTAAGGTTTCCTAACCATAGACATGAATTGTCATTTGATAACAGGATCACATCATTAGGAGGATGATGTGATGGACAAGACCCATCCGTTAGCTTAGCATATGCTCGTTCTGTTTATTGTTACTGCTTTCTTGAATGTCAAATACATGTTCCTCAGACCATGAGATCATGCAACTCCCGGATACCGAAGGAATACCTTGTGTGCTATCAAACGTCACAACGTAACTGGGTGATCATAAAGATGCTCTACAGGTATCTCCGAAGGTGTCCGTTGAGTTGGCATGGATCGAGACTGGGATTTGTCACTCCGTGTTTCGGAGAGGTATCTCTGGGCCCTCTCGGTAATGCACATCATAAGAAGCTTGCAAGCAAAGTGACTAAGGAGTTAGTTACGGGATGATGTATTACAGAACGAGTAAAGAGACTTGCCGGTAACGAGATTGAACTAGGTATGGAGATACCGACGATCGAATCTCGGGCCAGTAACATACCGACGGACAAAGGGAATTACATATGTTGTCATTGCGGTTCGACCGATAAGATCTTCGTGGAATATGTAGGAACCAATATGGGCATCCAGGTTCCGCTATTGGTTATTGACCGGAGAGGCGTCTCGGTCATGTCTACATCATTCCCGAACCCGTAGGGTCCGCACGCTTAATGTTCGTTGATGATATAGTGTTATATGAGTTATGTGAATTGGTAACCGAATGTTGTTCGGAGTCCCGGATGAGATCCCGGACGTCACGAGGAGTCTCGAAATGGTCGAGAGGTAAAGATTTATATATGGGAAGTCATATTTTGGGTTTCGAAAAAAGGTGCAGTTTTTTCGGTATTGTACCGGGAAGCTTCCAGAAGGTTCCGGAGGATTCCGGAGGGGTCCGGAAGTCCACAAGTGGGTACACCACGTCCCAAGGACTGACATGGGCTAAGGGGAGGCGCCCTGGCCTTATTGGGCTAGGCGCACCAAGTCCTCAAAAGCCCACGCAGCTAGGGAAAGGAAAAAGGGAGAGTCCGAGTAGGAATAGGATTGGACTTTGGAGTCCAAGTCCACGTGTTTACTATTCACGGTTACTGTTCATGTGGCACTATTACTTCTACTCCAAGCCCCTACACATATATAAATAGAGGAGAGGGGGCGCCCCAAAGGACACAACATTGTCTTAGCCGTGTGCGGCGCCCCCCTCCAGAGTTCCGTCCCTCGATCATATTTTCGCAGTGCTTGGGCGAAGCCCTGCGGAGATAGCATCACCATCACCGTCACCACGCCGCCGTGCTGCCGGAACTCATCCACTACCTCACCATCTTACTGGATCAAGAAGTCGAGGACGTCACCGAGCTGAACGTGTGCTGAACGCGGAGGTGTCGTACGTTCGGTGCTCGGTCGGTTGGATCGTGAAGTTGTTCGACGACATCAACCATGTTGTTCTAACGCTTCCGCTTATGGTCTACGAGGGTACGTAGACACACTCCCCCTCTCGTAGCTATGCATCTCCATGGATAGATCTTGCGTGTGCGTAGAATTTTTTTTGTTTTCCATGCAACGTTCCCCAACAGATGGGTGATACGTCCAATTTGCATCATGATTTTCTACGGTTATTTATTATGTTTTTGATCATTATTTCACTTTGTGGTACAATTCTTATGCCTTTTCCCTCTTAATTTGCAAGATTTACATGAAGAGGGAGAATGCCGGCAGCTGGAATTCTAGACCTGAAATAGCCATATCAGAGATACCAATTCTACAGAGCTCCAATTGACCTGAAATTTCATGGAGATTTTTTATTGAATATATAAAAAATATTGGAGAAAAGAGTTTACAGAGGGGACCCACCAGCTGCCCACAAGGCAGTAGGGCGCGGCCACCCCCCTGGGCGCTCCCTAGTGCCTTGTGGGGCCCACTGCTGGCATTTGGCCCCCTCCTGCTATATGAAGCCATTTAACCTCGAAAAATCAGGAGAAGACTTTTGGACCGGAGCGCCGCCGTCTCGAGGCGGAACTTGGGCAGGAGAACTTTTGCTCTCCGGCGGAGCGATTCCGCCGGGGATACTTCCCTCCGGAAGGGGGAAATCGGAGCCATCGACATCACCAACGATCCTCTCATCGTGGAAGGACCAATCTTTATCAACATCTTCACTAGCACCATCTCATCTCAAACCCTAGTTCATCTCTTGTATTCAATCTTTGTCTCAAAACTTCAGATTGGTACTTGTGGGTTGCTAGTAGTGTTGATTACATCTTGTAGTTGATGCTAGTTGGTTTATTTGGTGGAAGATTATATGTTCAGATCCATTATGCTATTCAATACCCCTCTGATCTTGGACATGAATATGATGTGTGAGTAGTTACTTTTGTTCTTGAGGACATGGGAGAAATCTTGTCATAAGTAATCATGTGAATTTGGTATTCGTTCGATATTTTGATGATATGTATGTTGTTGATTCTCTTAGTGGTGTCATGTGAACGTCGACTACATGACACTTCACCGTCTTTGGGCCTAAGGGAATGCATTGTGGAGTAGTAATTAGATGATGGGTTGCTAGTGTGACAGAAGCTTAAACCCTATTTTATGCGCTATTCCGTAAGGGGCTGATTTGGATCCATACGTTTTATGCTATGGTTAGAGTTATCTTAATTGTTCTTTCGTAGTTGTAGATGCTTGCGAGAGGGGTTAATAATAAGTGGGAGGTTTGTTCAAGTAAGAACAGCACCCAAGCACCGGTCCACCCACATATCAAATTATCAAAGTAGCGAACGCGAATCAAACAAACATGATGAAAATGACTAGATGAAAATCCCATGTGTCCTCGAGAACGCTTTGCTTATTATAAGAGATCGTTCCGGCCTGTCCTTTGCTACAAAAAGGATTGGGCTACCTTGCTGCACTCTTTGTTACTATTGCTACTTGTCACTTGTTACAAATTATCTTGCTATCAAACTACTCTACCGATAATTTTAGTGCTTGCAGAAAATACCTTGCTGAAAACCGCTTGTCATTTCCTTCTGCTCCTCATTGGGTTCGACACTCTTACTTATCGAAAGTACTACGATTGATCCCCTATACTTGTGGGTCATCAAGACTCTTTTCTGGCGCCGTTGCCGGGGAATGAAGCGCCTTTGGTGAGTGGAATTTGGTAAGGAAACATTCATATTACGTGCTGAAATTTATTGTCACTTGTCACTATGGAAAGTAATCCTTTGAGGGGCTTGTTCGGGGTATCTTCACCTCGACCGGAAGAAATACGAGTTTCTCCTCCACCTATTGAACGTACTGAAAATATTTATTATGAAATTCCTTCGGGTATAATGGAGAAATTGCTGGCTAATACTTATGCAGGAGATGGGACAGTACATCCTGATATGCACTTGATCTATGTGGATGAAATTTGTGGATTGTTTAAGCTTGTAGGTTTATCCGGGGATGGAGTTAAGAAGAAAGTATTCCCTTTATCTTTGGAGGGAAAGGCATTGACATGGTACAGGCTATGTGATGATACTGATACATGGGACTGGAACCGGTTGAAGCTGGAATTCCACTAGAAATTTTATCCTATGCATTTGGTTCATTCTGATCGGAATTATATATATAATTTTTGGCCTCGTGAAGGAGAAAGTATCGCTCAATCTTGGGGGAGGCTTAAGTATATGTTGCATACATGCCCCAATCATGATCTCTCAAGAGAAACAATCCTTCAAAACTTTTATGCTCGGCTTCTCATAATGATCAATCCATGCTCGATACTTCTTCTGCTGGTTCCTTTATGAAGAAAACTATTGAATCCAGATTGGACCTTCTTGAAAGAATTAAACACAATTATGAGGATTGGGAAATCGACAAAGGTAACGAGTCAGGTATAAATTTTGAGTTTGATTGTGTTAAATCTTTTATGGAAACTGATGCTTTTCGTAAGTTTAGTACCAAATATGGACTTGACTCTGAGATAGTAGCTACTTTTTGTGAATCTTTTGCTGCTCATGTTGATCTCCCTAAGGAGAAATGGTTTAAATATCATCCACCTATTGAATTTAAAGAAGAACCTGCTAGTATTAAAGAAGAAACAATTGTTTACCATGTTGATCCAGTTGTGCCTACTGCTAATATTGAGAAACCTCCTTTTCCTGTTAGGATTAAGGAACATGCCAAAGCTTCAACTATAGAATAAGAGTAAAATTAGAGCGCCTAGACCTTCTGAGAAAATTAAAGTTGAACCTAGTGTTGCAATGGTTAAAGATCTTTTGGTTGATAACATTGATGGACATGTCATATATTTCTGTGATGAAGCAACTAGAATTGCTAAGCCAGACCCTAAAGATAAAAATAAACCTGTAGTTGGCATGCCTGTTATTTCTGTTAAAATTGGAGATCATTGTTATCATGGTTTATGTGATATTGGTGCTAGTGTGAGTGCTATTCTGTTTACTCTCTATCAAGAAGTCATGAATGATATTGCACCCGTTGAGATTGAAGATATTGATGTTACTATTAAGCTTGCAAATAGAGACACTATTTCACCGCTTGGGATTGTTAGAGATGTTGAAGTCTTGTGTGGTAAGATCAAATACCCTACTGATTTTCTAGTCCTCGGTTCCCCACAAGATAATTTTTGTCCCATTATATTTGGTAGATCTTTCTTGAACACTGTTAATGCCAAGATTGATTTTGGTGGTATGTCTCATGAGTTTAATTTCTCCAAGTTTCGTAGACAACCTCATGATAAAGAATTGCCTAGTAAAGATGAAATTATTGGTCTTGCTTCTATTGCCGTACCTCCCACTGATCCGTTAGAACAATATTTGCTAGACCTTGAAAATGATATGCACATGAATGAAAGAAATGAAATAGATAGGATGTTCTTTAATCAACCACCTATCCTTAAACACAATTTGCCTGTTGAAACTCTTGGAGGCCTCCTCCACCTAAGGGTGACCCTGTATTTGAATTGAAGCAATTGCATGATACATTGAAATATGCTTATCTAGATGAAAAGAAGATATATCCTGTTATTATTAGTGCTCACCTTTCAGAGCATGAAGAAAAGAGATTACTAAAAACTCTGAGTAAGCACCGTGCTGCTATTGGATATACTCTTGATGATCTTAAGGGCATTAGTCTCACTCTATGTCAGCACAAAATTAATATGGAGCCTGATGCTAAACCAGTTGTCGACCACCAACGACGATTAAATCCTAAGATGAAGGAAGTGGTAAGAACTGAAATATTAAACCTTCTGGAAGTAGGTATAATCTACCCCATAGCTGATAGTAGATGGGTAAGTCCCGTTCATTGTGTCCCTAAGAAAGGAGGCATTACGATTGTTCCTAATGATAAAAATGAACTCATTCCACAAAGAATTGTAACTGGTTATATGATGGTAATTGATTTTAGAAAACTAAACAAAGCCACTAGAAAAGATCATTACCCCCTACCTTTTATTGATCAAATGTTAGAAAGATTGTCTATAAGCATACACACTTTTGTTTCCTAGATGGTTATTCTGGTTTCTCTCAAATACCTGTATTACCTGAAGATAAAGAGAAAACCACCTTTACTTGTCCTTTTGGAACTTATGCTTGTCGTCGTATGCCTTTTGGTTTATGTAATGCACCTGCTGTTGGAAATATGCCCTAGAGGCAATAATAAATTGGTTATTATTATATTTCCTTGTTCATGATAATCGTTTATTATCCATGCTATAATTGTATTGATTGGAAACTCAAATACATGTGTGGGTACATAGACAACACTGTGTCCCTAGTAAGCCTCTAGTTGACTAGCTCGTTGATCAAAGATGGTTAAGGTTTCCTAGCCATTGACATGAGATGTCATTTGATAACGGGATCACATCATTAGGAGAATGATGTGATGGACAAGACCCAAAACTAAGAACGTAGCATTTGATCGTGTCAGTTTATTGCTATTGTTTTCTGCATGTCAAGTATCTGTTTCTATGACCATGAGATCATGCAACTCCCTGACATCGGAGGAGTACCTTGTGTGTATCAAGCGTCGCAACGTAACTGGGTGACTATAAAGGTGCTCTACAGGTATCTCCGAGGGTGTCTGTTGGGTTGGCATGGATCAAGACTGGGATTTGTTACTCCGTGTGACGGAGAGGTATCGCAGGGCCCACTCGGTAATACAACATCACATTGAGCCTTGCAAGCAAAGTGACTAAAGGGTTAGCCACATGATCTTGTATTACGGAACGAGTAAAGAGACTTGCTGGTAACGAGATTGAACTAGGTATAGTGATACCGACGATCGAATCTCGGGCAAGTAACATACCGAAGAACAAAGGGAACAGCATACGGGATTAACTGAATCCTTGACATAGAGGTTCGGCCGATAAAGATCTTCGTAGAATATGTAGGAGCCAATATGGGCATCCAGGTCCCGCTATTGGTTATTGATCGTAGAAGTGTCTCGGTCATGTCTACATAGTTCTCGAACCCGCAGGGTCTACACACTTAACGTTTGGTGACGATTAGTATAGTTGAGTTATTTTGTTGGTGACCGAAAGATTGTTCGGAGTCCCGGATAAGATCCCGGACATGACGAGGATCTCCGGAAGAGTCCGGAGGTAAAGATTGATATATGTGATAATAGTGTTTTGATCTCCGGAAGGGTTCCGGAATTCACCGGAAGGGGTTCCGGATGTTTACCGAAGTGTTCGGGTGCAGTAACACTTTATATGGGCCAAAGGGATAAAGCCCACGAGGTATTGGAAAGTGCAAAAAGTAGTTTTGCTGCCGCGTAAGCGGTACTACCGTTTTGTGAAGCGGTACTACCGCCCAAGCGGTACTACCGCTTGTGTGAAGCGGTACTACCGCCCAAGCGGTACTACCGCTTGTGTGAAGCGGTACTACCGCTCAAGCGGTACTACCGCTTGTGAGCGGTACTACCGCTTGTGCGCAGCTGTGCACGGTTCGGCAGGGATCCGAGTTGGACTCTTTCCCTGCGGGCCAAACCGACCTTGTGCGGGCAAAACCGACCTGGAGGAGGCTTTTACTCCAAGTTTAGACCCCAAGGCTCAACATATAAATAGAGGGGCAGGGCTAGCACACGGGAGAGATCAAGATTTCCCCAAGCCGTGTGCGGCAACCCTAACCCTCTAGTTCCTCCGTCATAATCTCCGTAGCGCTTGGCGAAGCCCTGCAGAGATTGTTCCTCACCACCATCACCACGCCGTCGTGCTGCTGGAACTCAACCACTACTTCACCATCGCTCGCTGGATCGAGGAGGTGAAGGCGTCATCAAGCCGTACGTGTGTTGAACGCGGAGGTGCCGTCCGTTCGGCGCTAGTTCGTGATCGGATCGAGGGACGACTTGCGATTTGGATCGCGGAGACGTTCGACTACATCAACCGCGTTTCTTAAACACTTCCGCTTAGCGATCTACAAGGGTATGTAGATTCACTCTCCCTCTCGTAGATGCTCATCACCATGGATAGATCTTGTGTGTGCGTAGGAAAATTTTTGTTTCCCATGCAACGTTCCCCAACAGTGGCATCATGAGCCAGGTCTATGCGTAGATGAGATCTCGAGTAGAACACAAACGAGTTGTGGGCGTGGGTGTATACATATTGCTTGCCGTTACTAGTTGACATTTGATTCGGCGGTACTGTGAGATGAAGCGGCCCGGACCGACATTACGCGTACACTTACGCGAGACAGGTTCCTTCAACTGACATGTAACTTCGTTGCATAAAGATGGCTAGCGGGTGTCTGTCTCTCTCACTTTAGTTGAATCGATTTCAATGAAGAGGGTTCTTTTAGAAGATCAAAAAGCAATCACTACACGACATTGTGGTTTTGCGTAGGTAAGAACGGTTCTTGCAAACCCGTAGCAGCCACGTAAAATTTGCAACAACAATTAGAGGACGTCTAACTTGTTTTTGCAGGGTATGATGTGATATGATATGGCCAATTACATGATGAGATATATGTGATGTATGAGATGATCATGTGATGTATAGAATATCACGACTTGCATGTCGATGAGTACGGCAACTGGCAGGAGCCATAGAGTTGTCTTTAATTATTGTATGACCTGCGTGTCAATCATTAAGCGCTATGTAATGCTTTACTTTATCGCTAAACGTTAGCAATAGTCGTGGAAGCAACAGTCGGCGCGACAACCTTATGGCGACACGTTGATGGAGATCAAGATGATGGAGATCATGGTGTCATGCCGGTGACGATGGAGATCATGCCGGTGCTTTGGAGATGGAGATCAAAAGCACAAGTTCATGGCCATATCATGTCACTTATGATTTGCATGTGATGTTAATCCTTTTATGCATCTTATTTTGCTTAGGACGACGGTAGCATTATAAGGTGATCCCTCACTCAAATTTCAAGATAAATTGTGTTCTCCCCGAGTGTGCACCGTTGCGAAAGTTCGTCGTTTCGAGACACGCCGTGATGATCGGGTGTGATAGACTCCACGTTCACATACAACGGGTGCAAGCCATGTTGCACACGCGGAACACTCGGGTTAAACTTGACGAGCCTAGCATGTACAGACATGGCCTCGGAACACAAGAGACCGAAAGGTCGAACATGAGTCATATAGTAGATATGATCAACATGAAGATGTTCACCATTGAAACCACCTCAACTCACGTGATGATCGGACTTGAGTTGGTGGATTTGGATCATGTTACACTCGAATGACCGGAGGGATGTCAATTTGAGTGGGAGTTTTTTAAGTAATATGATTAACTAAACTCATTATCTAGAACAATAGTCTAAGTTGTCTTTGCTATATTTATGTTGTAGATCATGGCTCGCGCAGTAGCACCCCTGAATTTTAATGCGTTCCTAGAGAAAGCTAAGTTGAAAGATGATGGAAGTAATTTTGTGGACTGGGCCCGTAATCTAAGGATTATCCTTACGGCTTCCCAGAAGGCTTATGTCCTTGATGCACCGCTTGGTGATCCACCCGCTCCAGTTGAGTCTCTAGACGTTGTGAACGCCTGGCAGGCTCGTTCTGATGATTACTCAATAGTTCAATGTGCAATGTTGTATGGCTTAGAACCGGGACTTCAAAGACGTTTTGAACGTCATGGAGCATATGAGATGTTCCAGGAGTTTAAGTTTATCTTTCAGAAGAATGCCCGGATCGAGAGATATGAGATCTCCGATAAGTTCTATGCTTGCAAGATGGAGGAGAACGGGTCTATCAGTGATCACGTGCTCAGAATGTCTGGGTACTCCACCCGTCTGGCTGAGTTAGGGATGCCCCTTCCGCCAGAGGCTATCACTGACAGAGTTCTTCAATCATTGCCACCTAGCTACAAGAGCTTCGTGTTGAACTATAACATGCACGGGATGAACAAGTCAGTCGCCGAGCTGTTTGCGATGCTGAAAGCTGCTGAGTCTGAAATTCAGAAGGAGCATCAAGTGTTGATGGTCAATAAAACCACTAGTTTCAAGAAAAATGGCAAGGGTAAGAAGGGTAACTCCAAGAAGAGTGGCAAAGCAGTTGCTCCTCTCGTGAAGAAACCCAAGGCTGGACCCAAACCAGAAACTGAGTGCTTTCATTGCAAGGGAACTGGACACTGGAAGCGGAACTGCCCCAAGTATTTGGCTGACAAGAAGGCGGCCAACAACAAACAAGGTATATATGATATACATGTTATTGATATGTTCCTTACCAACCCTCGTTGTAGTGCCTGGGTATTTGATACCGGTGCGGTTGCTCATATTTGCAACTCAAAACAGGAACTGCGGAATAGACGGAGGCTGGCAAAGGACGAAGTGACGATGCGCGTGGGAAATGGTTCCAAGGTTGATGTGATCGCCGTCGGCACGCTCGCTCTTCGATTACCGTCGGGATTAGTGATGAACCTAAATAAGTGTTATTTGGTGCCTACGTTAAGCATGAACATTATATCTGGATCTTGTTTATTGCGAGACGGTTACTCATTTAAATCAGAGAATAATGGTTGTTCTATTTATATGAGTAATATCTTTTATGGTAATGCACCCATTGTGAGGGGTTTATTCTTATTGAATCTCGATAGTAATGATACACATGTTCATAACATTGATGCCAAAAGATGTAGAATTGATAATGATAATACCTCTTTCTTGTGGCACTGTCGTTTAGGTCATATTGGCGTAAAACGCATGAGGAAGCTCCATGCTGATGGACTTTTGGAGTCACTTGATTTTGAATCACTTGACACATGTGAGCCATGCCTCTTGGGCAAGATGACTAAAACGCCGTTCTCTGGAACAATGGAACGGGCAAGTGACTTATTGGAAATCATACATACTGATGTGTGCGGTCCGATGAGTATTGAAGTGCGCGGTGGTTATCGTTACTTTCTCACCTTCACTGATGACTTAAGTAGATATGGGTATATTTACTTAATGAAACACAAGTCTGAAACATTTGAAAAGTTCAAACAATTTCAGAGTGAAGTTGAGAATCATCGTAACAAGAAGATTAAATTCCTACGATCTGATCGAGGAGGAGAATATCTGAGTTATGAGTTTGGCAGTCACTTAAGACAATGTGGAATTGTTTCACAACTGACACCGCCTGGAACACCATAGCGTAATGGTGTGTCCGAACGTCGTAATCGAACCTTATTGGATATGGTGCGATCTATGATGTCTCTTGCCGAATTGCCACTATCGTTTTGGGGTTATGCATTAGAGACAGTTGCATTCACTTTAAATAGGGCACCATCGAAATCCGTTGAGACGACGCCATATGAACTTTGGTTTGGCAAGAAGCCAAAGCTGTCGTTTCTTAAAGTTTGGGGATGTGATGCTTATGTCAAAAAGCTTCAGCCTGAAAAGCTGGAACCCAAAGCGGAGAAATGCGTCTTCATAGGATACCCAAAAGAGACAGTTGGGTATACCTTCTACCTCAGATCCAAAGGCAAAGTGTTTGTCGCTAAAAACGGAACATTTCTTGAGAAAGAGTTTCTCTCGAAAGAATTGAGTGGGAGGAAGATAGAACTTGATGAGGTTGTTGAACCTTTACTTCAACCTGAGAGTAGCACAGCGCAGAAAGTTGTTTCTGTGGAGCCTACATTAGCTGAAGAGGAAGTTAATGATGATGATCATGAAGCTTTGGATCAAGTTGCTATCGAACCTCGTAGGTCGACAAGGACGCGTACTGCTCCCGAGTGGTACGGCAACCCTGTCTTAGAGGTCATGTTGTTAGACAACGATGAACCTACGAGCTATGGAGAAGCGATGATGGGCCCGGATTCCGAGAAGTGGTTAGAGGCATTTGAAATCCGAGATGGGATCCATGTATGAAAACAAAGTATGGACTTTGGAAGTATTACCTGAAGGGCGTAAGGCCATTTAGAACAAATGGATCTTTAAGAGGAAGACGGACGCGGACGGTAATGTCACCGTCTATAAAGCTCGACTTGTGGCAAAGGGTTTTTCACAAGTTCAAGGAGTTGACTATGATGAGACCTTCTCACCCGTAGCGATGCTTAAGTCCGTCAGAATCATGTTAGCAATAGCTGCCTTTTTCGATTATGAAATTTGGCAGATGGATGTCAAAACAGCGTTCCTTAACGGTTACCTTAAGGAAGAGTTGTATATGATGCAACCAGAAGGTTTTGTCAATCCAGAGAATGCTGACAAAGTTTGCAAACTCCAGCGATCCATTTATGGACTGGTGCAAGCATCTCGGAGTTGGAATCTTCGTTTTAATGAGGTGATGAAAGCGTTCGAGTTTATACAAGTTTACGGAGAAGCTTGTATTTACAAGAAAGTGAGTGGGAGCTCTATAGCGTTTCTAATATTATATGTGGATGACATATTACTGATTGGAAACAATATAGAAATGCTGGAAGGCATAAAGGAATATTTGAACAAGAGTTTTTCAATGAAGGACCTAGGAGAAGCTGCTTTCATATTAGGCATCAAGATCTATAGAGATAGATCGAGACGTTTGATAGGACTTTCACAAAGCACATACCTTGACAAAGTTTTGAAGAAGTTCAAAATGGATCAGTCCAAGAAGGGGTTCTTGCCTGTTTTGCAAGGTGTAAAGTTGAGTAAGACTCAATGCCCAGTGACTGCAGAAGATAGAGAAAAGATGAGTGTCATCCCCTATGCTTCGGCCATAGGCTCTATCATGTATGCAATGATGTGCACAAGACCCGATGTCAGCCTTGCCATGAGTATGGTCGGAAGGTTTCAAAGTGATCCAGGAATGGAACACTGGACGGCGGTCAAGAATATCCTGAAGTACCTGAAAAGGACTAAGGACATGTTTCTCGTTTATGGAGGTGATCAAGAGCTCGTCGTAAAGGGTTACGTCGATGCAAGCTTTGACACTGATCCGGATGACTCTAAGTCTCAAACCGGATACGTATTTATTCTTAATGGGGGTGCGGTTAGCTGATGCAGTTCCAAGCAAAGCGTGGTAGCTGATTCTACATGCGAAGCGGAGTACATCGCTGCCTCGGAGGCGGCGAAGGAAGGTGTCTGGATGAAGGAGTTCATGACAGATCTTGGAGTAGTGCCTAGTGCGCTTAACCCAATGACTCTGTTTTGTGATAACACTGGTGCCATTGCTCTAGCCAAGGAACCAAGATTTCACAAGAGGACCAGACACATAAAGCGACGTTTCAATTCCATCCGCGATTACATCAAGGAGGACGACATAAATATTTGCAAAGTACACACGGATCTAAATGTTGCAGATCCGATGACTAAACCTCTTCCAAGGGCTAAACATGAACAACACCAGAACTGCATGGGTGTTCAATTCATTACAATGTAAATCACATAGTGATGTGAACTAGATTATTGACTCTAGTGCAAGTGGGAGACTGTTGGAAATATGCCCTAGAGGCAATAATAAATTGGTTATTATTATATTTCCTTGTTCATGATAATCGTTTATTATCCATGCTATAATTGTATTGATTGGAAACTCAAATACATGTGTGGGTACATAGACAACACTGTGTCCCTAGTAAGCCTCTAGTTGACTAGCTCGTTGATCAAAGATGGTTAAGGTTTCCTAGCCATTGACATGAGATGTCATTTGATAACGGGATCACATCATTAGGAGAATGATGTGATGGACAAGACCCAAAACTAAGAACGTAGCATTTGATCGTGTCAGTTTATTGCTATTGTTTTCTGCATGTCAAGTATCTGTTTCTATGACCATGAGATCATGCAACTCCCTGACATCGGAGGAGTACCTTGTGTGTATCAAGCGTCGCAACGTAACTGGGTGACTATAAAGGTGCTCTACAGGTATCTCCGAGGGTGTCTGTTGGGTTGGCATGGATCAAGACTGGGATTTGTTACTCCGTGTGACGGAGAGGTATCTCAGGGCCCACTCGGTAATACAACATCACATTGAGCCTTGCAAGCAAAGTGACTAAAGGGTTAGCCACAGGATCTTGTATTACGGAACGAGTAAAGAGACTTGCCGGTAACGAGATTGAACTAGGTATAGTGATACCGACGATCGAATCTCGGGCAAGTAACATACCGAAGAACAAAGGGAACAGCATACGGGATTAACTGAATCCTTGACATAGAGGTTCAACCGATAAAGATCTTCGTAGAATATGTAGGAGCCAATATGGGCATCCAGGTCCCGCTATTGGTTATTGATCGTAGAAGTGTCTCGGTCATGTCTACATAGTTCTCGAACCCGCAGGGTCTACACACTTAACGTTTGGTGACGATTAGTATAGTTGAGTTATTTTGTTGGTGACCGAAAGATTGTTCGGAGTCCCGGATAAGATCCCGGACATGACGAGGATCTCCGGAAGAGTCCGGAGGTAAAGATTGATATATGTGATAATAGTGTTTTGATCTCCGGAAGGGTTCCGGAATTCACCGGAAGGGGTTCCGGATGTTTACCGAAGTGTTCGGGTGCAGCAACACTTTATATGGGCCAAAGGGATAAAGCCCACGAGGTATTGGAAAGTGCAAAAAGTAGTTTTGCTGCCGCGTAAGCGGTACTACCGTTTTGTGAAGCGGTACTACCGCCCAAGCGGTACTACCGCTTGTGTGAAGCGGTACTACCGCCCAAGCGGTACTACCGCTTGTGTGAAGCGGTACTACCGCTCAAGCGGTACTACCGCTTGTGAGCAGTACTACCGCTTGTGCGCAGCTGTGCACGGTTCGGCAGGGATCCGAGTTGGACTCTTTCCCTGCGGGCCAAACCGACCTTGTGCGGGCAAAACCGACCTGGAGGAGGCTTTTACTCCAAGTTTAGACCCCAAGGCTCAACATATAAATAGAGGGGCAGGGCTAGCACACGGGAGAGATCAAGATTTCCCCAAGCCGTGTGCGGCAACCCTAACCCGCTAGTTCCTCCGTCATAATCTCCGTAGCGCTTGGCGAAGCCCTGCAGAGATTGTTCCTCACCACCATCACCACGCCGTCGTGCTGCTGGAACTCAACCACTACTTCACCATCGCTCGCTGGATCGAGGAGGTGAAGGCGTCATCAAGCCGTACGTGTGTTGAACGCGGAGGTGCCGTCCGTTCGGCGCTAGTTCGTGATCGGATCGAGGGACGACTTGCGATTTGGATCGCGGAGACGTTCGACTACATCAACCGCGTTTCTTAAACGCTTCCGCTTAGCGATCTACAAGGGTATGTAGATTCACTCTCCCTCTCGTAGATGCTCATCACCATGGATAGATCTTGTGTGTGCGTAGGAAAATTTTTGTTTCCCATGCAACGTTCCCCAACACCTGCTACCTTTCAAAGATGTATGACTGCTATATTCTCTGACTTTTGTGAAAGATTGTTGAGGTTTTCATGGATGGTTTCTCCATTTATGAAACTTCTTTTGATGATTGATTAACCAACCATGATCGAGTTTTGCAGAGATGTGAAGAAACTAATCTTGTCTTGAATTGGGAGAAGTTCCACTTTATGGTTAATGAAGGTATAGTCCTTGGGCATAAAATTTCTAAAAGGGGTATTGAAGTTGATAAAGCTAAGGTTGATGCTATTGAGAAAATGTCATGTCCTAAAGATATCAAAGGTATAAGAAATTTCCTTGGTCATGCTGGTTTTTATAGAAGGTTTATAAAAGACTTCTCTAAAATTTCTAGACCTCATACCAATCTCTTGCAAAAAGATGTTCCATTTGTTTTTGATGATGATTGTGTAGAAGCCTTTGAAACACTTAAGAAAGCCTTAACCACTGCACCTATTGTTCAACCACCTGATTGGAAGTTGTCTTTTGAAATTATGTGTGATGCTAGTGATTATGCTATTGGTGTTGTTCTAGGACAGAGAGTTGATAAGAAATTAAATGTTATCCATTATGCTAGTAAAACCCCAAACAGTGCTCACAGAAATTATGCTACTACTGAGAAAGAATTTCTAGCAGTTGTGCTTGCATGTGATAAATTCAGATCTTATATTGTTGATTCCAAGATTACTATTCACACTGATCATGCTGCTATTAAATACCTTATGGAAAAGAAAGATGCTAAACCCAGACTCATTAGGTGGGTTCTATTGCTACAAGAATTTGACTTGCATATCACTGATTGGAAGGGAGCTGAGAATCCCGTAGCAGATAATTTGTCTAGAATGGAAAATGTTCTTGATGACCCACTTCCTATTAATGATGATTTTCCTGATGAACAATTAGCTGTGATAAATGCTTCTTGTAATACTCCTTGGTATGCAGACTATGCTAATTATATTGTTGCTAAATTTAAACCACCTAGCTTTACATATCAACAAAAGAAAAAGTTTTTCTTTGATTTAAGACATTACTTTTGGGATGACCCACATCTATATAAAGGAGTAGATATTATTATTAGATGTTGTGTACCTGAGCATGAACAGGAACAAATCCTAAGTAAGTGTCACTCTGAGGCCTATGGAGGACATCATGCGGGAGACCGAACTGCGCATAAGGTACTACAATCTGGTTTTTATTGGCCTACTCCTTTCAAGGATGCTTGTAAGTTTGTTTTATCTTGTGATGAATGCCAAAGAATCGGTAATATTAGTAGACGTCAGGAAATGCCTATGAATTATTCACTTGTTATTGAACCATTTGATGTTTGGGGATTTGATTATATGGGACCTTTTCCTAAATCCAATGGGTATACTCATATTTTTTGCTGTTGATTACGTTACTAAGTGGGTAGAAGCTATTCCAACCAGTAGTGCTGATCATAACACTTCTATTAAAATGCTTTAAAAAGTTATTTTCCCGAGGTTCGGAGTCCCTAGATATTTAATAACTGATGGTGGTTCACATTTTATTCATGGTGCATTCCATAAACTGCTTGTTAAATATAATGTCAACCGTAGAATTGCATCTCCCTATCACTCTCAATCTAGTGGTCAAGTTGAATTGAGCAATAGAGAAATAAAATTAATTTTGCAAAAGACTGTTAATAGATCCAGAAAGAATTGGTCTAAGAAACTTGATGATGCATTATGGGCTTACAGAACTGCATATAAAAATCCTATGGGTATGTCTCCATATAAAATGGTTTATGGAAAAGCATGTCATTTACCTCTTGAATTAGATCATAAAGCTTATTGGGCAATTAAAGAACTTAATTATGATTTTAAACTTGCCGGTGAGAAGAGGTTATTTGATATTAGCTCCTTAGATGAATGGAGAACCCAAGCCTATGATAATGCTAAGTTGTTTAATAAAAACGTTAAAAGGTGGCATGACAAAAGAATTCAAAAACAGGAATTCAAAGTTGGTGATCATGTTCTATTATACAATTCTCGTTTGAGATTCTTTGCAGGAAAACTTTTCTCAAAATGGGAAGGACCGTATATCATCGAAGAAGTTTATCGCTCCGGAGCCATCAAAATAAACAACTCCGAAGGCACTAATCCGAGAGTGGTGAATGGGCAAAGAATTAAGCACTATATTTCAGGTACTCCTATTAATGTTGAAACTAATATTATTGAAACAATTACACCGGAAGAGCACATCAAAGAGTCCTTCCAGAACGCTCCAGAATCCTGAAAGGAGTTAGGTATGTGATACGGTAAGTAAACCGACTCCAAAAATTCCATAAAAATTATTTCTGTCAGTTTTGGAATATTACAAAAATTACAAAAATAAGAAACAGCCGAGGGGACCCGCGTGCTGCCCACAAGGCAGTAGGGCGCGACCACCCCCCTGGGCGCGCCCTAGTGTCTTGTGGGCCCCACGTGTGCCTTCCTGACTCTGTTTTCTTCCCGTATTGCTTGTTTTGCAAGATAAAAATTCTTTATATATACTCCCGTATGTTTTGACCACCGCATCACAAGTTTCTCCTTTGTTCTTATTTCGGGCTATTTTTCTGACAGATCTAGGTCGCCGTCTCCAAGCTCGTCTAAGGACGAGTTTTATGAGAAGGTCATCAACCCGTACCTACCGGTGGTGATGAAGCACCCTCAAACCATTGAGATGCGTGAGGGGGTGCTCCACATCCGGGATGTTCAAATACCCAAGAAGACCGGGAGCGTGGAGGCTAGGCTTGAAGCGGTGGACTAGGAGATTTTCAAGTGCCAAGGGATGATAGAACGTGGACTCAGCGCCAACCACTCCATGATCACGGAATTCACCCGCGATCGCAAGGTGGATGGCAAGAATATTGGGGACGTCATCTTCAAGCTCAATGATTGGATTGATTATCTTCAGGCCCAAATCTATGATCTTCAAAACCAAAATTTTGAGTATGAGGCAATATTCAAAGGTATGAGTTTAGCTGCAAGTTTCAGGGCCCCGGAGACTCGTTCATCTTTTTATGATAGGGAACCTATGCCATGGAAGCCGGAGGATAAGCCCACCACTTAATCACCACCACCATCACCGAAGAAGGAGACTTGAGTACATGGGTATGGGCACTCCCCTTGGCTTGTGCCAAGCTTGGGGGAGGCGCCCCGGTATCGTATCACCATCACTTTCTCATCATCATTATCTACCTTAGTTCGATCCTTAGTTATTTCGTGATTTAGAGGAATAAAGTTTTAGTATGATTTAGTTTCGAGTGCTTGCTGTGTGATCTATCTATCTATGTAATCGTGTGTGAAAGTTATATAATAAAGATTAGTTTGAGTTGAGTGTTTTGCTTTTGATGATCCAATCTTAGAAATAAAGAGTAAAAAGTAAGATCGTATGCTAATCCCATGGGGAGTGATGACTTCACATAAAAGAAGTATAATTAATAAAACATGTTGGAAGTTGACAAACATAGCATTGGTCATTGTAGCAATTCATGAAAAAGTAAGGAAGGAAGAGGGGTCTCACATATAAATATACTATCTTGGACATCTTTTATGATTGTGAGCCCCCATCAAATATTCAATGACAATTAGTTGACGTTGGACAAGGAAGACAACGTAATGGGTTATGTTTGCTTATATTTACATATAAATTATATTGTTTTGGATCCTCTAACATGTGGTGTTTGCCACCTATCTTTGCTAGCCAAAAACATCTGCACCAAGTAGAGATACTACTTGTGCATCCAAAGACCATTAAACCCAGTTTCATGCCATGAGAGTCTATTATATTTACCTATGGATTGAATAAGATCCTTCAAGTAAGTTTTCATCGGTGCAAAGCAATAAAAATTGCTCCTAAATATGTATGAACTTTTATTGTAAAGGAAAATAAGCTTTGTACGATCTTGTGATGATGGAGAAATAAAAGCGACAGACTGCATAATAAAGGTCGCTATCACAAGGGGCAATATAAAGTGACGTTCCTTTACATTAAGAGCTTGCGCATCCAAAAACAAAAGCGCATGACAACCTCTGCTTCCCTCTGCGAAGGGCCTACCTTTTACTTTATGTATTTACTTTCATGCAAGAGGCAACAGTATTCTTCTCTATTCTTTTTTTTATTTTCTCTTTTGGCAAACATCATGTGGTGGGGATTGATCCATGCATATATATCAAGTTGAATGTAGGTGATCATGAGTTATTATTGTTGACATTACCTTTGAGGTAAATACATTCGGAGGCGAAATTATAAGCCCCTATCTTTCTATGTGTTCGACTGAAACTTTTGCTCCATAAGTATGCCATGAGTGTCAGCAGTCATAGAAGACTAAATGATAGTTGAGTACGTCCAATTTGCATCATGATTTTCTACTCTTATTTATTATGTTTTTGATCATGATTTCACTTTATGGTATAATTCTTATGCCTTTTCTCTCTTAATTTGCAAGATTTACATGAAGAGGGAGAATGCCGGCAGCTGGAATTCTGGACCTGAAATAGTCATATCAGAGATACCTATTCTACAGAGCTCCAATTGACCTGAAATTTCACGGAGATTTTTTATTGAATATATAAAAAATACTGGAGAAAAGAGTTTACAGAGGGGACCCACCAGCTGCCCACAAGGCAGTAGGGCGCGGCCAACCCCCCTAGGCGCGCCCTAGTGCCTTGTGGGGCCCACAGCTGGCGTCTGACCCCCTCCTTCTGCTATATGAAGCCATTTGACCTAGAAAAAATTAGGAGAAGAATTTTGGGACGGAGCGCCGCAGTCTTGAGGCGGAACTTGGGCAGGAGCACTTTTGCTCTCCGGCGGAGCGATTCCACCGGGGATACTTCCCTCCGGGAAGGGGAAATCGGAGCCATCGACATCACCAACGATCCTCTCATCGTGGGAGGACCAATCTTTATCAACATCTTCACCAGCACCATCTCATCTCAAACCCTAGTTCATCTCTTGTATTCAATCTTTGTCTCAAAACATTAGATTGGTACCTGTGGGTTGCTAGTAGTGTTGATTACATCTTGTAGTTGATGCTAGTTGGTTTATTTGGTGGAATATTATATGTCCAGATCCATTATGCTATTCAATACCCCTCTGAATTTGGACATGAATATGATGTGTGAGTAGTTACTTTTGTTTTTGAAAACATGGGAGAAGTCTTGTTATAAGTAATCATGTGAATTTGGTATTCGTTCGATATTTTGATGACATGTATGTTGTTGATTCTCTTAGTTGTGTCATGTGAACGTCGACTACATGACACTTCACCATCTTTGGGCATAAGGAAATGCATTGTGGAGTAGTAATTAGATGATGGATTGCTAGAGTGACAGAAGTTTAAAACCTAGTTTATGCGCTATTCCGTAAGGAGCTGATTTGGATCCATATGTTTAATGCTATGGTTAGATTTATCTTAATTTTTCTTTCATAGTTGCGGATGCTTGCGAGAGGGGTTAATCATAAGTGAGAGGTCTATTCAAGTAAGAACAGCACCCAAGCACCGGTCCACCCACATATCAAATTATCAAAGTTGCGAATGCGAATCAAACAAACATGATGAAAGTGACTAGATGAAATTCCCATGTGTCATCGAGAACGCTTTGCTTATTATAAGAGATCGTTCCGGCCTGTCCTTTGCTACAAAAAGGATTGGGCTACCTTGCTGCACTCTTTGTTACTATTGCTACTTGTCACTTGTTACAAATTATCTTTCTATCAAACTACTCGTTACCGATAATTTCAGTGCTTGCAAAAAATATCTTACTGAAAACCGCTTGTCATTTCCTTCTGCTCCTCGTTGGGTTCGACACTCTTACTTATCGAAAGGACTACGATTGATCCCCTATACTTGTGGGTCATCAACGGAGCACACTCCTGCATGCTTCGGTTTAAGACAAGTGTCGCATAACTCCGTGGTACATTCAACCACCAAGTGTCCCGGCTCACCACAACGATAGCACATCATTTTCTCTTTCTTACTTATCAGAATTGTCGGATGCTTTGTCTTTAGTAGGCTCCCGACCCTTTGCCGCACCTGGCTTGGCGGCCGGCACCTTCACCGCCGCGAGAGCACGCAGTCTCCAAGGCCTCGCCTGACAAGGACGGCGTAGATGTCACAGCAGCCGCCGCAGGTACCACCGCGGGTTCCGCCTGAACCGCGGCATCCAGCGTCATCGCCGGGGGCTTAGGAATGTGTGCAGGTGGAAGAGGACGAGGATAGGGTGGCCGCCTGCCAACTCCCCTTCCCCCGCGGTATCCCCTATGACCACCACGATGGCGAAACTCCGGACCTGACGTCCCTTCCACGAAATTGCCTGGGGGTCCATGGAAACCGCGACCAGCCCCGCCGTCGTTCCGCCATGCATATCCGTGCCCGCCGCCCATTGACGACGATCCACGATGCAGCCCTTCCCCGTACGCATTATAGCCGTCATCACCCCATTGACCTCTAGGCGGATGGCGGCCACCGTTCACCGGCCCAGAGAACTCGCGACCGGGGTCGAAGTCCCGCGCTCGAGCAGCCCCATGGACATCGGCGTTCGAAGCCATCGCGCGGCCATGAGACTGCTGTTGCGGCGTCTGGCCTTGCGGTGGAGCTGCCCTAGCCGGGGGAGGAACAGCCTTAGGCGGCGGCGGTCCGTTCCCGCGACCCGCCATGCCCGCCGTCCCATCCGGAGGCGCTGCCGGCGAGATTCTGGCGGCACGGCCCTGCCCAAGACAAGGAAATCCTGGGCGTGAAACAACACGAACCCTAGCTGCTGGACTCGCGTGTATCGACGCAATGACCCGAGCGGCTGCATGCAACGATGCGTGGGCCTCATCCGCCTGTGGAGCAGCCTGGGCCTCGGACTGGGCCACATACCCAGTACTCAGCGAGCCCAGCGCCACATCTGCTGCCTGCGGCCCAACTTGGCCTAGCAGCACGTTCAAACGAGTGACCCTTGCCGCTCGGATCCCAACGACGGCCGCCGGCGCCGGCGACTGCACCACCGCCGGAGCCCTCTTTTTCTTTTTTCTGGTGACCCTCGTCCAAACATCCGGCTTAAAGAAATCTGAGTAATTTGCGGCAGACATACCTTGGGCAGGGGTCCTTTCCATGGCTTGATCATCGACGCCGACGGCTTGCAAGATGTGACCCGGTGCGGTCCGGCCACCACCGCCTCCGCCTTACGCCCACCGCCACATGCATCCGGTGACGACCCAGAGCTTGGTGACGTGAGCCACGGCGTATCGGCGACTGGGTGAATGCAGCCGGAGTCATCCTCGTTGTCTTCATTCTCCCCCCCTCCGCGAGAACCCAAAAGCGGCCGCCGAATCGCCGGCGAGAACCCAAAAGAAACCTCTCCCTGCGACGCTGAAGCCGCATTTGCCATGGTGAGATCCACCACCTCGATCAGATCTGACTCCGGCCATGGTGACCGCGTGCACGACGCTCCAACAGAGATCTCGTATACGTCGATCTCCATACGGCCGCCTTCGAGCACCTACTCGCCGGCCAGCAAGTACCTCCCAGCGAGAATATCCTCCTCTTGATCTCTGATTGTAATCCATTGCGACGGCGGGTGAAGATTGAGAAGACCCTGACGGGCGTCTCCCCATCCTCCGCTCAAACGGAATACCACGTGCCACCGCAATGGCTCCACGGGAACGGGTGTCCCGCAACCAGATCGCACATCCGCGGCTCCAGCAGCTGCCGCGATCCCGTCCTCCGGCGGAGGCGGCTCTGGCGGCAGCGGAAGACCCGCCCGTGCCGCACCCTCGCCCGCGTCCATCTCGTACAAAATATGTCTCACTCTCGTGTCAAGACTGCCAGATTCACGGTTAAGCTGGATGGTGCCTATTCTGAATCCTTTGTACCATCTCGAGGTCTTTGGCAGGGAGATCCTTTATCCCCTTATTTGTTCCTATTCTGCGTCGAAGGCTTCTCCGCTCTGCTGAAAAAGCCTCAACTTGACAAGCAAATTTGTGGAATGTCATTTGGGAGCACTGGCCCCCATGTGACCCACCTTCTGTTTGCGGATGATAGCATAGTTTTCTTAGAGGGATCCCAAAGCAATCTGGAGGCCCTTGGAGACATACTCCAAGTTTATGAACAAGCTTCGGGCCAGCGAGTTAATCTTCAAAAATCTTCCATATTTTTTGGGAAAGGGGGTTGTGACGGGGACAAAGAGATGCTCAAGGGGATCATTGGTATTTCTTCAGAGGCTCTCAGTGAGAAGTATTTGGAACTGCCAACTGTTGTTGGAAGATCAAAAGAGGGTACCTTTAAGCATGTTAGGGAAAGCTCTAAAGGAAAGGTCTTGGGCTGGAAGGGTCAAGGATTGTCAAAGGCTGCAAAGGAAGTGCTTGTCAAGTCTGGGCTACAAGCGACACCAACATTCACCATCAGCTGTTTTCAACTCTCAAAGAAAATGTGCCGGAACCTGACTACCATCTCTTCTAACTTCTGGTGGGGTTCAGCGAATGGTGAGAAGAAGGTGCACTGGGTGGCTTGGGACAAGATGTGTATGACAAAAAGGGAAGGAGGCATGGGGTTCAGAAATTTTGAAGCTTTCAATCAGGCGCTTCTCGCTAAACAAGCTTGGAGAATATTGCAAGTCCCCCAGTCTTTATGTGCTAGAGTTCTTCAAGCTAGGTACTTCAAAGATGGATCCATTATGAATGCAACTTGCCCGTTGGGAGGTTCCTTTACATTCAGGAGCATTGTTTTTGGTCGTGACCTCCTCAGGGAAGGTGTTGTTTGGCGCATTGGTGATGGGTCCAAAGTTCTAATCCACCATGATAGTTGGATACCGCGAAAGGGGAGCTTACGAGCACTGGGTCAAACATTCATGCATGGCACCACACGGGTGTGTGACCTGCTGTCCTCGGATGGTGATGACTGGGATCACGCCAAGGTTGATGCTATGTTCTCTACTAATGATGCTACCGATATCAAACAAATTCCTGTCGGTGGCCAGGGCGTGGATGATTACTTAGCTTGGAATTTCACCAAGGATGGAGTATTCACGGTTCGATCTGCATATCATCTTCTCATGAGCAGAAAGAGGGCGCATACCGGACGGCCGGAAGCCTCTTCGAATGTGCATACTCACGGGAGCTGGCTTGATGTGGACATAGCAATCATAGAAACATCTACGAATATGACGAAAAAGGGTTTCCCCCCGCTTTATATTATAAAGCAACCAACACAACATCGAAGCATCCGATACAAACGCACGCCACACACACCCAAGGCAAGATAAACGAATGCCGGGCACCGACACACAATCTCAACGACTACCAAGCACCTATAAGATGAGCAAAACGGATCCGTTTAGAGCCGACGGAGACCACCACCACGAGGAGCGATCATCCGGGAGGATGTGCGACGGACACGCCGGACCGAGGACTCCAAGACGATGCCTCCAGGAAGGACACGACCACGAACGTCGCCACCGTCCGATCCGAAGATCAAGTTTTCACCCGGAGTAAGACGGAAGGAGTGGGAGAACCACGACGGAGCCTACAAGGAGGAACACGACGTCCGCGGACGCCGTCACCGTCGACCAGTGCACGGACTGGGTAGGTGATGTACCCCGGTGCTCCAACCCCTCCGCCGCATCCCCGGTCCGCCAACCACCCGCAGCCACGCCGCCCGAGCGGCCATGGTTGCCTGCCCGCATCCGAGCCGCGAATCCGCCCACGACTGACGCGACTCCCACCGCCAGGGCTGCCGCCCCGCCATGAGACCACCCCGAGAGCCACCAAAGGCCACGACTTTGCCCAGATCCGCGACCCCAACCATCTCCAGAGCCGTCGGCGGCCAACCTGCCTCGAGAGGGGCCGCGACCATACATCGACCGGGGGAAAGGGGAGGCGGAGAAGTGGCCCATGGCCACGACCGGCGCCCGTGCCGGCTCCAGCTCCCCCCCGAAACCATGTTTCGCCCCCGCACCGAAGGCCCAGATCACCAGGAGGGCACCGGCCGCCGCCTGAAGCCGGAGAGGAAGGATGGCAGAGCTGCCGCCGCCGCCTAGAGACGCCACCAGGGGGGTCCTTCCGCGCCGAGTGCCGCCACCCAGCCGCAAGGGCCTGACTAGGCGGGGGCTGCCCACCTCCCCTGCTGCCGCGCCGCCCCCCACCAGAGATCCACGGCGAGAGGGCCGCCCGCGACCCGGTCAACCGCGACCCGCGGCGCTGCTGGAAGCAGCCGCCGCCGCCGCCATCCACCGGCCCGCACCACCACCATGCCGCCCGCCGCCCGACGCCACGCCACCATCGCCGGCCTGCTCTGGAGCGCCGTCGCGCCGCCACGCCCGGCATCGAGCGCCGCGTCCCCGCCCGCGAGATCCGTCCCGCGCCACACCCCACGCGCGGGAAGACGAAGGGGCCCCGCCGCCGCCGGCGACGACCGGGCTTCGCTCGCTCGCGCTCCCTGGCGGCGGCGAGGGGGGGGGGGGTGGGAGAGGAGGAGAAGGGAGGCGGCGGCGCTAGGGTTGGCTCCCGGACGCTTGCGGGAGCGTCGCGGGAGCGGAGGCTCTTAACATCTACGAATATTACACGGCAAATTATTAACCAGGTACTTTCGTTCCTTTGGACATACTAGCACAAATGCCCGTGCGTTGCAACGGGAGAAACAAAATCGAGCCTCTCCCTGCACTGACTTGTAATTCCTTGTGCGTTGCAACCATCGCATTCACTTCAAGTGGTTCAACACAAATCATGTCTTGACATATCAGGCGGTGCATGTCGATCTTCTTCATCTCTACCGTGAGCTTGGACATTTTTCAGGCAGTAAACTATGTCGCGTTCTTCCACCATGGCCCTCGAACCACAGTTAAAAAAACGGTGAGAGTAAACTTATTGTTCTAATCATCAAGTACAAAAGAGAGCCATAATTCATATTCATGAAATTCATTCCCACTGATTGGGAATCAATCAACTGTAAACTTTACTTTCACACTTCCGGCCAAAAAGCTTGACTTTCACACTGCCCTAAATAATTCATATAAAATTATAATATAAACATGGCCAAGCACAATTTATATATACCACAGGAAATTGAAAACAACATTATCAAGAAGTGGAGTACAACATGTGGGAATCAATCAATTGTAAACTTTACTTTCACACTTCCGGCTAAAAAGCTTGAGTTTCACACTACCCTAAATAATTCATATAAAATTATAATATAAACATGGCCAGGCATAATTTATATATACCACAGGAAATTGAAAACAACATTATCAAGAAGTGGAGTACAACATTAGCGTGTGCCCATTTATTTAATGGTCATCTCTCCTATTAGTTTTTTTTAGAAGAGTCTCTCCTATTAGATAGAACACAGAATTTATTCGTTCTTCTAATTCCTTTCTTTCTGTCAAATTTATTTCCTCTTTTAATTTCTTTTCTTCGTGCTCAACTGCTCATAATAGCAGATTACTTCTTCTTTTAATTATTTTACTTTCTTTCCTGACAAATTTATTTCCTCTTCTAATTTCTTTCCTTTGTGCTCAAGCGGATTACTTCTTCTTTTAAATTTTTCCTTCCTTCTTGCTCCTAAGAGTGGAATTTATTCACGTACAGAACCAAAAAGCCCACACGCATGTCATTATTTGATCGAATGAACACTCTGTTAGTATTAATAAAAAATTAAAAACTTTTGTTTGAACGAACGACTCACTCGGGTATGACGCATGGAAAGCAATCCCGGAGCTCCCGCGTGTGCAGTTAGTCTTGCAGGGATGCACACAGCCGGCTCCAATTTCCCTTTCTGCCCGCCGAGTCTTCGTGCACACAGCGAGTTCATTCCAATCAGCCAATTAGCAGGCATGTCGTCCTCCATCTCATGGATCCTTCCAAGTTCCAACCCGTCCCAATTTATAGCCAATTGGCAGCCCAGTCGTGCATGCATCCATCATATATATACCCACAATCAGTCCGCACATCCCTTGCATGTTCCTCCTCTTTTTCTTCCTCAATCCGAAATTTAAAGCCACAATCAACGCATCCGTTGCATGTCCCTCCCTTCCTTTTCTCGTGTCATTCCTTCGTTCTCTTTGTTTTTTGGTTCTGGAGGCTTGCTGCTAGGCAACTTGTAAACGTATATAAACTGATGGAACTTTGAGAAAAGAACCGAGGTGGGACTATTGGATAGCGAACCCAGATTTCTATCAAAAGCATACATACTCAGTTGGCTGCCGTCTTCTTGACAGGAACGGAGATCGTGGGTTCGAATACCATACGACACATATTTTTAACTGATCGCTTCTTCCCATCGACAACAAAAAAAACTTTTATTTTTCAGTGCTTCTATTTCTCGTGGCTTCCAGGAGAGCCCACTCGCAAAACGTGGTTGGCGGCCCGTTAGAAAAATAGTAGCAACGGCCAACACAGAGGTCCAGCTGAGCTACTTGTAATTAAGATGACGTACCAAAAACGAACATGAGCTTAGCCCACCATCCTGGTGGCCTCGGATCGAATCCTAGCGCGCCCGCTTTTCTCTTTTTTTCTATCTATCTTTAATTAAGACAGCACGGCCGCTTGGAAACAAAAGAGGAAAACGATTGTAAAAAAAAAAAGAACGACGGTGAACCCACGGAGTCAATCCGTGCTTTATTATTAATTAGGGAAAGATTATTTAACTAACAGAAATATGATATTACACTCATGTTGCGATTTACTTGTACTCAGGAATAAAAGAATGAAAGAAGCAAGGGACTACTGTGTTTTAAAACCAGATGGAGCATCCTCAAAAAAAAAAAAAAAACCAGATGGAGCAATCCTTGCATGCATGTGTTCCATCATCCTTGCATGCATGCCCACCGAACCATCCATTCCATCCCATCCAACATTGATGTCACGTGGAGTGCACAAGGAACAAAGGACTTTTGATTTGAATCCATTGATCAATATCAGCGACGTGGGCCATGGGATTGTGGGCTGCGCCAAGTCTCCTCACGTGTCAGGGCCTGCAGCTTCGGCCTTTATGCTGTCCGACTCGTGGACAACTTCCTTCGATCAGCAGACCGGGTTGAACACGTCTACGTACTCGTTCGCGTCTGTACCCCTTTAATAAATAGCTAGTCTAGGTTATTGTTTAGACTCGGGTTATGTTTAGAGAAGTTTAGCTATTGCTATTTTTATTTGTCTGCGCTCGTAGCGGCTAGTGCGACCGTCAAGACATCTTATCGAAACCCCATCTTGTGAGATTTATTCCATCTAACATATTCGCAATTTCAGATTGCTTGGCTATTATTTTCTTGCATGTTCTTCGATTTGCTTGCAGGAAAAATCCTTCGTGGATAGGTCAATCGCGCCGTTAGCTCGGTCGATAACACCGTGGAGTTGGTTCAGCAATTGCCGTGGATATCAGTCGTGTACGGTTCTTCCTGTACGGTTGGTAACCGGATCGTGAGGGTCAAGTCCCACAAAATCGTAGTTATCCTCTTTCTCATCGAAAGATTGGGACCCCGGTTCACATCAAGTGGTATAAGTTTTCAGGTTCATCGGTGAGAGATTTACAGTTTTATTAGATTACTAGACAATTGCTCGTGCGTTGCAACGAGAGTATAAACATTATAATAGATTAGCCCGTGACTGCACGTCTATTATTATATTGATGCGCTAAAATCTTAGTATGTTTTTGTATGTAATCACCATGATTTACCTGCCATTGTATTGTTAAGCACTTATTTGATAAGAATTTAATGACTTACCTAACAAAATACATTTTTATTTTGGTAAGTTAATAAAACATGAGACAATTGATTCTATTTTAGGGAGAATGGATGGGAGAAAAATCAGAGATGGGAGGAAAAAATCAAAGAGGAGAAGTAAAGGGTGGGACGTATATAAGGAAGGTTGGACGAAAGAGAGGTGAAATGAGAACTTTACATTCGTTTTAAGTAGTAGAGATATCTTTTTCTGTCCTATAACGCACAAAAAAAGCCAAACAAATTTAGATTGGTTGATCCACTTTACCTACCTTTTTAGCCTCTAGCAATTTTTGCATCTAGTATTTGCTTTGTTGAATCTTTGGTTGCATCCATCCTAGTATTAGTGCTGGTTTAGATTAGTTCGCGAGAAAATCATCTACTAGATCAATCTATTTTTGTCCACCACATAATCTCTGCGCAACGCTCGTTCTCCCTCTGAAAAAGGAAAATCTAAAAAAAAACATTACGTTGATTCGGTTCCCATTTTTGAGCAGTTTTTCTGTTATTGCTTGCTGCAGGAATTTTGGGCATTGATTAGTTCGCACCGAACCTTTTCTGCCCTGCGCGTCACCCTAGCCTTCCGCCAACAACTCTTTTTTTTTTGGAAACTATGAAATTTTATTGATAAGCATTAAGTACAGTTGACAAGTATCAGTCTAAGTGGTGAAACACTCGAGACTGTGAGGACAGTACACACAGGGCATTGGCACGATCCTGCTGATGACAAACACCTGACACTACAAGTAGTGATTCGTAGAGCTAGCCTAGAATGATGATGAGCCTTGACATTGTGTATCCTAGATACATATGATAATCTGTTTGGATGAAAACTGGAAGAGGTTCGGACTTGGGATACTATAGCCCTGATCTGTTAAGGTCCTTCCATCGCATTTCGATCCGACCTAGCAGCCGAAGCAAGCACCTGCGAATCTGTGAGGAAGTAAGCATCGTGAAGATGAAGAGCTTCTGCCGCCTTGACCGCCAGCAGCAGACCGTACGCTTCGGCCTGTAGAGGAGAGCCTACTGGTGGAGACAGTGCTGCAACATATATGCTGGAGGCATGATGTTGACGAAGTTGGATGTGGATGCCCAATCCTGCTTGTTGCAGCTGACCATCAGACGATGGAGCCCATGCTGTATCTGAATGTATCTGTACCTGCAAAAGGAATAGCGTGTTGTAGCATTTCATGTTGTTGTCGGCACAACCGCTGGTCGTCAGTTGGCCGCTGGACCTGCAGGCTCGCGTCAAGGATCTGAAAATCCTGCAATAAAGCTGAGAAGGCAGCAAAAACATTTTTTGGATGTATTTTAGCATGGTCAAAAAGAGAATCATTTCTTGCTTTCCAAATGCACCAAAGCATAGTGTAAAGTTTATTAACTGGCATGAAGGGATGATTAGAATTTAGCAAGAAATTAAGGATGTCAGGAATAGAGTGATGTTGTTGTTGTAAACAGTCAGTGTTGATAAACCAAGGCTGCAAGAACCAACCAGCTTTTGCAAAGTGACATCCGAAAAACAAATGCATATCATCTTCCTCTAAATTACACCTTGAGCAGATAAGTGAAATATGTCTAGAAAAATGACCTGCTCTTTCACCTGTGGCTAGGGCTCCTCTCAATAATCTCCAAGCAAAGGTCTGGACTTTTGGGATAATGTTCTTCTCAGCCCAAACCTGACTGAGCAAGTTAATAACCTGCTGAGGTACTTGTTAAGCATCTGATTCTGCGGCAACTGCAAATTTTTGAAACAATGTCGATATGCGCTTTTTGTAGAAAACTTCCCTGCACGAGTCAGTTTCCAAACAAGCATGTCTTGGCCCACATCATCAATGATAGGAGTGTTTAAAATGTTTGTGGCCACATGTGGAGTAAAAAGAGAGTTAACTAGATCATGGTTCCATGCCTTAAGATTTGGGATCCACAAGTCTTTAATAGTTGCTCGATAATTAAAAGGTGGTTGCTGAATGACAAGATTGTTATAGATGTTCTGCCAACAATTAAACCAAGGTGTACTCCAAATGGAAGAGGAGCCATCCACAATTTGTGTAAAACAAGCAGATTTTATCCGTCTGCCACCGCGCGTACGCCTCAGCAAATTACGCTAGACCCCAAACACACGCCCACCTGTGCGCCTCTGCTCCTTGGCGCCGATGTTCCCTTTGCTAGACAGCACTGCTGTCTACTTTGTGCATCACTAGCCAGTACTACTGTTGAACATTTGGAGTTGCCTAGCTACGCATCTGACATCTCATTAATCTCCTATATCTCCAGTAATCACTAGTAGAAAACGGGCGTTCAGTCCCGGTTCGGGAGGGCCTTTAGTCCCGGTTGCCCAACCGGGACTGCGCAATCGGGACTAAAGGCCCCCCCCCCCTTTAGTCCCGGTTGCATTACGAACCGGGACTAAAGGCCCTCCACGTGGCCGCTATCTGGGGCGGGGGATGGAGGACCTTTAGTCCCGGTTCGTGTTACCAACCGGGACTAAAGGCTCCACCTTTAGTCCCGGTTGGTAACCGGGACTAAAGGAATTTTTTTGAATTTTTTTTTTGAATTTTTTTTTGAATTTTTTTGATTTGTTTTTAAGTTTTATTCCGATTTTCAAATCTTTGAATTATTTGACAATTTAATCTCTAATCACCCCTCCTCACTGCTCCAGCGTGGATCACTCATTCCAAATCGTCTAACTTTCCGACCGGTCACCCATCCTCTCACTACTCCAGCCCCAGCACGCTTAACTTCCTGGTTCTATCGCCCCTAGTTTCCAAGTCTGCACTTGTTGTTTTCCTGACAATAGTAAGCTATCAATTCTATTAACCCTTAGGGCTTGATGTCACATGATTTAATTTTTTGAATTCCAAACAATTATTAAACTAAACAAAATAAGTAATAATAATATTGAATTTCAATGAAAATAAAATAAGTAATAATATTATTTTATTCATTTTTTTGCAATTTATTCATTTAATATGGTATAATTAATATCTTTAAATCTGTAAATCGAAATTCGACAAATAATATATCCATTATTATCAGAAAAATGTGAGGAATCCAAATATGACAATCTTATTATTATCAGAAGTTATACCTTATTGTTATATGTATCATATCAATCCTATTAAGCCCTTGAGCATGATGTCACACGTTTCACCGTTTGAGTTTGAAACTATTATTCTAAAAAACAATAATTATTTAGTAACACTAATATTTATTGAATAAGTAGTTTGACCACTGTTTGACCACAGTTTGACCAGAGTTTGACCAAAAATTTGAAAAAACTTAAATTTGAGGATAGCTTTTTTTCCTTTCGGAATTTGAGAAATCTAAAAATTTGCAAAACGGCCTACGGTGTTGAAATCGAAACCGGCTTCTCGTGCTGAACATTTTGATATATTATACGGTTTTTTTCGACATCGTATTCAAAAATTATATCCGTTTTACTTTTTCATAACACTTTTTTGCGAAACATGTCGAATTTATGTTTTTTAATTTTCCTAACTAGTAGATGTAGTAACATAACTACATCTCGAAGGATTTTAATTTTTGAAGTTTTTATCATTTTCTTTTGTTTTTTTCAAAACTGAAATGGCGATAGGGGGGTAGAGTTTGAAAATTTCAGAACCCCTTTAGTCCGGGTTGGTGTCCATCCAATCCTACCATCGACTACATCTGCTAGCACCGTCCCAGCCAGAGTCACAACTAAGGTTAACCAAGCCAGAGTCAACCCTTTCTAACTTCATTTGCTATTTTTCATGCATTTAATGATTTTTTTGAGCTAAATGACTCTGAAATTGAAAAGCACTACAAATGAACTCTGAAAAGGTTGAAACTTGGCATGGTATCATCATTTCACCCACATAGCTTATGCTAAGAAGTTGAGAGGGTTACGGCAAAAACTGGATGCACTTCGTGTACAAACTGGACCATCTCCTTCGAAGTATCAAGGTTTCGGACGAAAACTCATCTGTTACAATGGCATTTCATTTTTTAAACTTATTTCAACCCCAGACTTTTTGTGCACTCAATATGCACCATACTACAACATGTTAAAATCTACAGAAAGAACTAACTAAAAATAATAAAAAACAATAATTAAATGACTAAAACAACTATATAAGCAAAACAGTACTGTTTTAATTAAAATCCTACCTTAAATTATTCTAAAAATAACCAAATAAATCTTACTGTGACAACAATCTAACATGTGACTAGGAGCAAAAAGAATTAAATTAAAAACTATTTTTAAACTCAAGTTATTCACAATCTAGGGTTTGAAGCAAATATGAACAAATTCAAATTCAAACCATTCACATTTGAAAACTAATGCCACAAACAGAAACTAGACAAAATTTTGAATCTAATACAAAAAGAATCACTCAAAAACATCAAATATCCTAAAAGATATAAGCAACTTAAAACAGAAACTAAAAACAGAAAACAAATGGAAAAACAAAAAAGAAACTTTCAGAACCCCTTTAGTCCTGGTTGGTATCTCCAACCGGGACTAAAGGTCTAACCTTTAGTCCAAGTTGGAGACACCAACCGGGACTAAAGGGTATCGGCCCCTTTAGTCCCGGTTGGTGTCTCCAATCGGGACTAAAGGTCCCATTTGAACCGGGACTGATGCCTGCCGAGCCCCGACCAGCGCCATAGCCGCTCGAACCGGGACTAATGCTCACATTAGTCCCGGTTCGTAATGCAACCGGGACTAATGTGTAGATCGAGCTTGGACCAAAGCCCTGTTTTCTACTAGTGAATACAACCAGGTCGCTTCTAGTACTAGCACACTTTGGTTTAGTCCTGGTATATTCTCTTGTACATGTGTATACTTCTTGCTAACAGGCCTGGTCAACGCCTGGTCAAAAAAAAAGGAAAAAAAAGAGAGAGAAAAAAGAGCGACAAAAAAATGAAAAAAAAGCAAGTAAAAAAACATTGAAAAAAAAATCAGGCCGGCTAGAAACTGTTTTGGAATGCTTTGTTCTGTTTGCTACTCAGGACATTATTTTTGCTGCTACTTGATCACCACTTCATCTATCATCTATTTCTGAGCTTTGGTATACACTGCACTTATACCTCATTTATATCTAGCTAATTAGAGCTATCATATTTCATCGGTTTCCACTCATTTGACTCAGTATCTGGGCTTAGATTGTTTTATCTTTTACTAGTCGACTGCCAGCACTAGTTAGGAGTTTGAGCAATTATTCAATTCGCATTGCTTTTTGCTAAATTATGCCACTGATATTGTGAGTTGAGAAGCCTTTGCCAAGCTACACCTTTTCTTATCAATAAGTACAGGTCCCGGCTCTACTGATTCCTGGTTATCGCTCCATCCAATCTTCATCGATAGTTTGAAACCAACACCAACGCGTCGATCACCACCTCTTGCATTGGTAAGAACAAGTAAGAATTTGATACTAAGCTTGAGTGTGAGCGGTTTTTCTCCACCACGTCCTACTAGTTGATAGGGATTATACACTGTGTGTTTTTTCTCTTTCGCTAACAATGGCACAGGATCAACCCACACTTGAGGGCCTCACCGCGGATGTCAAAGTCACCAGTGAGCGTCTCGCCCAACTTGAGGGTGCTCAGATTGTGGCAAAAGAGAGACTCAAGGCCATAGAGGATGCACAAGGTGTTGCCAACACACATCTACAGGACATCTTGTCATGTCTGGACGAGTTGTGGACTACACCCCCTGTCAACAACAATGTTGATCCTCGCAACTCCATGGGTGGTGCCACTATTTCGCGAGCTCGGCGTGTGCCTATGGGTCATCCACAACACCCAGCTACTGCCACTGATGCAGTCACCATAAACCAGAACCCACAAATTCCTCCCCGCATCAACGAGCAACATGGGGACAACTACGACGATTATTCTGGTGACACCGAAGACGACCAAATGGTTAACCACCACAATGACTGTCATGGTTTTATCACAGCAGATGTCCTCGTGAAAGGACTTAGTCATGAGGCCATCGTAGCTTGGTGGTAACTTGAACGGGGTTAATCGGAATCGAGAGACAAGGGTTTACCCAGGTTCGGCCCCTCGTGATGGAGGTAATAGCCTATGTCCACTAGTAGAAAACAGGGCATTAGTCCCGGTTCCTAAGGGCCTTTAGTCCCGGTTCTGCAACCGGGACTAAGCAATCGGGACTAAAGGCCCCCACTTTTAGTCCCGGTTGTGTTATGAACCGGGACTAAAGGAGCACCACGTGGCCGCTGTGGGGCGCCCAGGCAGGAGGACCTTTATTCCCGGTTGGTAACACCGACCGGGACTAAAAGGCAGCCACGCGTCAGCACCTGCCAAGCGCTGTTTTTTTTTTGAAATGAGGGGTTTAGGGTTTTCGAGTGTTTAGGGGTTTCATATTGTGTTTCCCCCTTTTCTTTTTGTGTTTACCATTCAATTCTTTAACATTTAGGATTTTTGTTTTTATTTTACGTTTTCCATTCAACTCGACGCTAGCTACTACATATAGCAATGAAGGAACCATTACACAAATCGTCATGAATATAGAGAGAAGTGACCTCTCTTTCTCCGTGCTTGGTCGAACAACAAGTTTTCGTATATCTATTCGACGCTACTACATATAGTACACGTTCATGCATATATACAATGTAACATCTCTTACGATCCCTAATATCTAATTACCAACATTCACATCCAATTCTCGATGGTATACTCCGGTTTTAGCTATGATCTCTTGAAGGAAGAATCCCGCCAATTCCTCTTGAATTGCTCGTATGCGAGGCTTTGGTAGGAGATCGTCCCGCATCCGTTGGATCTAATTTAAAGAAGGGGGTCAATATATATGAATGAAACTCAACACAATTGATGGTAATAAAATAAAATTGTGAATATTGTTTACGTACTTCAAGTTGTTGTAAATTTCTGCCAGTCTCACTGGTCGTCTTGCGAATGAACTCGCAAATGATGTATCCACATAAATTAGTCCCCCTTTCCTGCCTCAAGCACTCTACGAGAGTAGAGTTCAATCAAAATAATAATCAAGCATGATAATGGTATTGAAATTAATTAGAATCAAAGAGATGCGCGGACCTAGCTAGTACTACTTACAGTGAGTTGTCGAAATTGCAGCTCCTCTTTCCATTCACCCCTAGCCTTCTTGGTGAACCGTTTCGAAACCCTGCCCGGCAAAGAAAATAAATAAAGGAGTTATTAATTACTTGATATCAGGAAATGAACGAAAGTTGCCGATATAGTGCGATAATGATTGAAATTACCTCTGGAGCATATCACGCAGGTCCGACCACATCTGAGGGTCTTTACGTAGCGAGTCAATGACAAGTACGCTTCCTGAGTCAACCCGAATGATTAGCAGAATAAAGTGGAACATGCGCACGCAGCATAACTCATCAATTACACTTAACATCGAGTAAGCGGAACAGAATGATGTGTACAAGACAGTATAAACTCACTGGAAGTTGTAAGGAAATAGTATTTCCCTTTTGGTTTGTTGTTGAATTAACGCCCTTAGCAAGATCTTCTCTGTATCCTTGGCATTCCATTTTACCGTACCTTCATGAATAGTATTTGGGTTAATGAACCCAATGTCATAGATTTGTCCTCTTTTGCATTCGAGGATCTTCTTTCTGCATAATATATATTGTGAGGATAAATATACATGCAATGAATGAGCTGAGCTAGAGACTTAATTACAGAAATGATGCTTACAAACAATAGTAACTGACGATAGATTTGTCGATGGCGTCTTGATTGTATAACTGAAATAATTCTTCAAATTCAATGAAAATCTGCTCGTCTCCATTGAAGTAATGCTCATATTTAATTCCCGCAATGATATAGTTGCTCCCTTGCTTTGAGGCTTCCAAGTACCAGTCATGCAATCTTCGCATCATCGTTGGTAGATGAGGGAGCTCCTCAGGTCTGACAAGAGGCTTCCCGTGCTCGAATTTAAAGGCTAACTCAGCCATTTCGAACTGTACCTCATCACCTAAGTAATCACCAAGAGTGAAACCAGGATCAGCGGCCGCTACCCCCAGATCATTAGCGATATTGGTAAACACCTTGAGAGGGGGCACGATTGGTTTTTCTATTCGCCGAGCTGGGGAATTGTTTTCCCCCATGCACTACTCCTACTTCTCGACCGCAGTTGTGGATCTCTATATGACTTTACAATAGAGCGGTCATAGTTTGATAGCAGCGGAGGCGGCGGTGGTTTTGTAAGGTTTTCCAGCAAGCGCCTCGCTTATACCGGATCTATTTTCTCCGTTGGATCTGGACGGGTCGGTGCAAGCTGGCGTTTCACGTCGGTAGCCACGGTCTCCTTGGTTTCCTCCTCAGTCATGTCGTATGGTAACTTGGCAGGAGCCTTCTTGACGCTACCTGCTCTGGATTTCTTCGCTGTTGTACTACTAGCCGCCGGAGCGGCGGCGGATCTCTTCCGCCGGTGCTGGGGCGACGGAGGAGGCAGAGTCAGCTAACGCGGCGGATTCTGCTGAGGGGCCTCCTCCGGCGGAGTCTGCTGAGGCGACGGAGACAGCTGAGGCGACGGAGTGTGCTGACGCGGCGGAGACGACTGAGGCAGCGGAGACGGCTGAGGCAGTGGAGATAGAGCTGGACTGTGAGGAGTCTGCTGAGGGGCCTCCTCCGGCTGAGTCTGTTGACGCGGCGTCCAGTATGGAAGCACGATGTGTTCCTTTCTCCATAGAATGGTAGTCCTTATGGCATCTCCCAAATGAGTCTCCCGTTCACCTATAGGGTACTCAAGCTCCAGCTGCTCAAATCCGTTGGTAACTTCATCCACCCCGACAACAGCATAGCCATCTGGAATCGGAGAGCAATGGTAAGTTCCATCAGGTACACGAGGTAAGGCATAGCCGACCGCCACCTTCAAGGTTATGTTCATGCATTTTGCATGTAGATCACAATGTTCCCTCTCCATGATATCATCCATGGGGTAGCAATCAGGAGCCGTGATATCATCTATGGGCGGCCGAACGAGCTGCGTGGAAGCCACGCCGCTTTTCTGCTGAGATGGTGGGGTAGCTCCGTGGGAAGTATCGAATGAAGGATCTTCGTACCGCTGAGATGATGGGCCGGTAGCTCCCTGGCTGTTAAGTGCCTCTATTTGCTTCTCCTGCAACGCTAATATTTCTTCTACCTTCTGCAGCCGGTCTGCATCCTCTTTCTTCTTTCTCCCTCGGCTTCTATAAGTGTCTCTGCTGTCGGGAAACCCAACCATCCACGGAACGGAGCCTGATGTGCCTCGTGTTCGTCCAGGGTGTTTAGAATTCCCGAGGGCGCCTGACAGCTCGTCCTTCTCTCTGTCGGGATGGAACTTTCCTTCCTGCACGGCCTGGATTGCATCCTGAATGTTTTTGACAGGTGTTGCAAGTTGATCTTTCATATAAACACACTTCCCTGTTTCTGGGTGCAAAGTTCCCCCATGCCCGAAGAACCAAGTCCTTGCTCGTTTGGGCCAGTTCAATGTCTCTGGATGGATCCCTTTATCAAGCAGGCCATTCTCAGCTTTGTCCCACGTAGGCCGGGCAACCATGTAGCCACCTGACCCCGTAACATGGTGATATTCCTTCTTTGAAGCATTTTGCTTATTTATCAGTGACCTTTTCTTACCTATCTCCGATGTCTTGTACGCCACAAATGCGGGCCAGTGATCTTTCATCTTCTCATATTGACCGGTGAATGTTGGAGTCTTCTCTTTCAGGACAAACTTTTCGTGCAATCTTTTTTTCCAGTTCTTGAATTGTTCGGCCATCTTCTTAAGAGCCCACGCCTTGACTTTTCGCTCTACAACATTGCTATTTGGATCCACCTCTGGTGGTAGGCTGAAATTTGTCATGAGCGTATTCCAAAGCTCATCTTTGGATCTGTCGTCGACATAAGAAACTCCATCGTCCGCCTTTGGCTTATTCCATTCTTGAATGCTGATCGGGATGCTGTCCCTAACAACATCTCCGCACTGACTTATAAATCGGTCTGCGGTCCACTTGGGAGGAGTCGGTTTGCCATCTGCAGCGATTTCTTCGATCATGAACCTTTCATTCTCGCCCAACCTTTTCTTCGGGCCTCGTCTCTTTACAGAAGGTTGGCTCGATCCGGAGGGCTAAAAGAAGAAAGAAGCGTTAATATATGTTCATACAAATCAATTAATGCATCTAGTCAGTAGGCTTAATTAATATACCTCGTCGGACTTTGCAATAGTTAAGGCTCCAACACCGCCGGAGCCGTCATCTTCTCCCTCCATTCGATCACCGGAGCTGTCATCCTCTCTTCCGTCACCATCGGAGGCGTTGAGAAACTGTGAGGTGATATCATCACCTCCGTCGCGGATTATATCCCCCAACATCTCTTCTTGTTCTAAGTCTCTGTCGTGTTCCATAGTTTCTGCAAATATTACAACATGGCAATATACAACCATGAGAGATAAGCTGTTTTTCAGACTTAATGAAATCTGAGAATGCAAAACAGTAACATTATGATGACAACTTGAGAGCAAGATTGATTCATGCTATAGCAACTTTACATGGCAATCAAGGGCATGGCATCAAAGTACACATTACATAGACCAAATCACAAGATGGAATCATATGCATATGAGCAATGGATTAGTGGCAAACATCATGCAAAGTTGACAAGTTTTATAACAGTCAGTTACACATCTCAAATAATCTAGTTAATGCAACAATCATATCACTAAACATCTCGCCCAATCAAACTGGACGCCGACTCCCGGTTCCTGAGCCGCGGGTGGTGAACACCCAAAAAGAAGGAACCATCACAGGATCATAGCTCGGGTGAGATCCCTGAAGAAACTGCCAGGTAATGGAGAAGTTGTCATCCAACGCAACCATGTAGCGATGGACGTGCTCGTCCTCCTCCCTGACACGGTGACGTATCACCCTCTCGGGGGCCGGCTCCCTCTGCACCGATAGTGGCCCACGCGACCGCCACAAAAGAAGCTCCGGGTCAATGACGAGACCCCGATTCTTCACCAAGCTGCGCGCCCCGGAAGGTAGCACCTCCCAGTGCCAGCCCGGCGGAGCCCAGTCCCAGACATGGCGCCTCTCAAACTGGTTGTTGCCGCCGAGTCGACGACGAGGATGCGGGGCCGGCATTGTCGCCGAGAACAAATTCCTATGAAAACAAATCAGGTCTATTCTCATTCATTGTGAGACGTTGCTCCGGCTCGCCTTTATTTCATTGTTTGCATCAGATTTCTTTAATTTTTACCCCTAGATGAGGATGATACCGTAGAGGAGGATGATAGTCGAGCTCACCCCTAGATGACCGTAGAGGAGGTAGTGGATGGCAACGGCAACGGGTCCGACGGTGCTCCTAGAGGTGAAAAGATCGATCCCGGCACATCAAAAGCACCGGCACAACCAACATCAGCATTCGTGGAAAATTTAAACAGAAACAAAGGTAAGCATTCGGGGACTCCTCACCGGTGATCGTCGGGGACTCCTCACCGGCGACCGTCGGGGACTCCTCCGACGACCGTCGGGGACTCGTCACCGGCGATCGTCGGGGACTCCAACGGTGATCGTCGGGGACTCCTCACCGGCGATCATCGGGGACTCCTCCGGTGATCGTCGAGGACTCCTCACCGGCGATCGTCGGGGACTCCTCCGGCGATCGTTGGGGCCTCCTCACCGGCGATCGTCGGGGACTCCTCCGGCGATCGTCGCGGCCTCCTCACCGGCGATCGTCGGGGCTCACCTTTATTTCATTGTTTGCATCATATTTCTTATATTTTTCTTTTTTTCTCTCACCACATGTCTATATTTTTTATACACCTATCAAATACACGATTCACATTTCTTATAATATATGTTTTTTGTACCAATTTTTATTCATACACATTGTACATTTTTGTATACATGCATCTAAAACATTTTATACACATCCAATTTCATTCATACACATTGTACATTTTTGTATACATCCATTTTTGTATACGTGCAGAAGGAAAAAGGGGCCAGCGCCGGAGCTCACTGCGGGGAGGGGGCTCGGTCGTCGGGGAGGGGGGCCGGGCGTGGAGTTGCGCCGGCGTCGGGGATGGGCTCGTCGGGGCGGGGGGCCGGGCGTGGAGGAGCGCCGGCGTCGGGGATGGGCCTGTCGGGGCGGGGAGGAGCTTGGGGCACCGGCGTGTGGTGGAGCGGCGCGGGCTCGGGCGGCGGGCCTGGAGGAGAGCGGCGCTGGCAGGGGCGCGCAGGGGCACGACGTCGAGGCGGGCGCGTGGAGGAGAGCGGCGCCGGCAGGGGCACGACGTCGAGGAGTAGATGCGTCGAGGCAGCCCGGCGGCGTCGGAGAGGGAAAATGGAGGAGGAAGATTGGGGGGGGGGAGAGAAGGGTGTTAAATAGCGCGAGGCCTTTATTCTCGGTTGGTGGCCACCAACCGGGACTAAATGGTCTTTAGTCCTGGTTGGTGGCTCGAACCAGGACTAAAAGCACATTTTTGGCAGCTAAAAGGGTGCGAAAGGTTGGGCCTTTAGTCCTGGTTGGTGGCTCCAACCGGGCCTAAAGGTAGGCCTTTAGTCCCGGTTAGTTCCACCAACCGGGACAAACCAGGATATTTCAAGCTTTTAAATGATATTTTAATAAAAAACAGATTATGTTTAGCTCTTTTAGTTTTATACCTTTTTCCTTTGTTTTAATTATTTTAGTTTATGTTTTCTTGTTATTCTTTTGCCAAATTATATTATGTTTCGGTTAGTCAACATGAGGATATTTTAAATAGGTGTTTTAAAATTATTTTAATATTTTAAACAGATTCAAAAACAGTAGCATACATGCCTAGTTTTGATTTAATTCTTTTTGCTATTAAAGTTTTTAACAAAAAAATTTAGTTGGATAAATTTTATATAATTTTAAGTTAATATTATTTTGATCATAACTAGAGTTTTATAAAAGCTTTTTAGTTGATTCTTTTTGCTATTGTAGAATATTATAAAATACTTTTTGTTAACCTAATAATGTTATATTTTCTTTTCTGTTAAGTTATTAGTTTAGTAATTTTCTTTGCTGCTAAGTTTTATTTAGGACAAAAACTATTTTTGTTATTTGTAATTAAGTCCTACAGTTCCCTTAGGAGTTTCTATTTGGATTTCCTTGAAGTTTTGTTTTGCTTTCTATTTGCTTTTTCTTATTGGTTTCTTTATTGCTTTATTCATTGATTGGATTTTGATTGCTAGAATGCTTGCTAAAATGAATGCTTATATGAATGCAATGTTTGATGATATAGATTTTCATCAGATAGTGACAAATAGTTCTATCAAGTTATTTTTCATAGGTACCATTGCCGCAACATTTCGCATTGAAGGGCCAGCATCAGGTTTGTCAATATGTGTTTGAAAATATGACACAAGGCGATCAAAGCTATCAAAATCTTTTTTCCGGAATCTAAAGCCCTTTGAACATAACCCAACATACTCATGATGTGGGTTTGTACTCCTGATGTAAGATAATATAAAGGTGCCTGGATGTTCATGAGATATGCCAAAACAGTAGACTATTCTTGAGAATGGCCATCTGATATGTTGTCCTCAGTTTCACCAAAAAGCAACCAGAGGACTCCTCATCTGGATCTCCAACTTTATGTCATACAACGTTTCTCTCTTTTCACCTCCGATGCTTCTGCTGTATTCATCTATGTCAAGACGTTTAAGCCATGTCTATATTAACCTTGTTATTTTATATGGAGCCACCAACCGGGCCTAACCGCGTATGATCAACCTTGCAAAACTTGGGACTGAAATCACTACAACTGGTGAGGGTGTGTATGGCCTATGCCTGTCAACCTCAAGCGACTTATCTGGAATGCTCAGAAGACATTCATATTTTTGTAACACCCTGGTTTTCGCTCCCTGTTTTTTTTCCTTCGCGGGATTTGGCTCCCGTCTTTTTTTTGATGTTATTGGATTTTCTCTTGCCTTTGGGTATATGAAGATGGTCATATAGCCTTGCCTCTCCTATCCAACCAGAGACTCTCTCCAACCCAACCTTGCCACTCAAGATGTATTCTCGGGATTTTGCCACCAAAACCCTACTCTCCGGTTTACCGAAAGGGAAACCCTAATTCCTTCTGTTACAAAGGAACCCCAATTTCCTTTGATCTTTTTCCTCCCAAACTTTTCCCAGTGATCATCCCATATCTATTAACCCTGGATATGCAAAAATAATGCCAAGTCATTTGCAATATTCTTCATTTAAAATTAATTCCTTTTTCTGCCGTTTAAAGGAATTAAATCCAGGAAAATATCTATCCATCTCCAAAGCTCATGACAACTTGGGGAGATATTCTTTGTGATCATATTGAGCTCCCATAAAAATATTGGCTATAATTAAATGAGGGAAATTGCATTTTCCTATTTAAAGCCAATATTGCACTTTGGGCACTTTCCAAAGGAACTACCATTTTGGTTGCCAGGAAAAATCCCAAATAATTTGTGGAGCTTCTCCTATCCATATCTTCACCATTTCCATCAAGAACCCAAGTTCCATAGTTCAACTTTTGAGCACATCATCCAATTCTTGTTTCTAGATTTATTTTGAGGTTGTGAAGCAACTATACTTTATATTGCTTCACAAATCTTGAAATTAATCCAGGAACTCACAGTCCTCTTATGATGTGAGCATGCAAAAATTCACATCATTTTATCTAGCCATTTTCTCCCAAAAATTCCATCTAGTTTCTGTCCAGATTCAAGCTCTGTGAAGGAAGTACCACTTTGGCATTTCCAAATGATCTGAAATTTTTTCCAGTACCTTCATATCTCCAAATCATCACCCTACACCAAAATTCAGTTCATTTCACCAAGCCAGTTGAGCACAACATCAAAATCCATTTTCTGGACCAGAAATTGCATTGTAAAGGGAGTATATGCAAATGAGGTCCAAAGGCCTTAAATTTTTTCCAGCATCTACTCCGTCCTACCCCATCTTATTTTGACAACATTTCAATCTCACTTGCTAAATCATTTCACCTCAGCTTGGTCCCCAAGTTTCTGTCCAGAAGTTGTTCTGGATCCCCTCGACCCCTCTAGAGCAATCCTGGTCCATCCCATGATCCATCTCATCTATTTGATCAGTGATCCACCTGTTGGACAAGATATGGCAAGCAGGGACACGCCGGAGCACGTAGTGCACGTGGTGACCGCGCAGCGGCCGTGCAGAAACGGCGCTCTGCGCTCTGCCAGCTTCGTGCGGTCGCCTCCGGCCAGTCCCCGCTTGTCCAAACCTGTCCAGCAGCTCCCCACCGTCCGCGCACCCCTCTCCTGCAGCTTCTCCCCTCCTCTTTCTTCTTCTCCACGCCACGGCAGCTGTCGCCATGGCACTGTCCTCCTCGTGAAACCCCTCTATTGCCTCCCCTCCGCTGTCCTCTTCCTCCCCGAGTACTCTCGAGCTCGCCAGCGCAGCCCTGTTCTCATCCACGCGTCAGGTCAGCACCAACTGGCGCTGGCCACCTCGCCGAAGGCGCTAGTGCACCGATAAGCATGCCACCGCGGCCAAGCTTATCCTCGCCGTCGCCTGGCTATAAATAGCCCCCTTCCGGAGCCCCTCGAGTGCACACCTCCTCCTCTACTCCCTAGCCCTCCCCCGGCTCAAGGAATCGAGCTCCCGCGCCACGGTTTACCTCCATGGCCACCATGCCTGCCGCCGTCCTCCTCTTAAATTAGCGTGCCCCTGGCCTTCCCCGCCTCCACCGAGTCCATTGCTGGACTCCCCAGCTGCCGTATTCCACCTCCGCCGCCTCGCCCAGCCTCCTAGCCCACTGGAACCCCACCTACTCGCTGGAGCCGCCGCATACTGCTGTCCGCCGCAGGCCAGCTGCTGCTGCCCTGGAGCTCTCCAGCAGTGGTGGATGGGGCCATTGGTGCGCCGCGCTGCGAGGATTCCGTCGGTGGCCGGAGTCTCGCCGGAGACGGCCTGAGCAGCCCAAACGAGTGCCGGCGCCGGCGACCCTCTCTGCTGTACAGGAGAGTGTCGGGGGAGAAGAAGGGAGAGGGAAGAGAGAGAAGGGAGACCTGACAGGTGGGCCCCGACCCCACCTGTCAGTGAGACAGACACCCGCCAGCGTGGATAAGTGGAAGCGTACTCCGGAGAGTACGCGACCACCGCAGCGAAATCGTATTTCCGCAAAGCCGCTTCCTCTCTCCAGCCCGGCACCGAAACCTTTAGATTGCGACCGTTCATCGGTTTAGCGCAGAAATGAACACCTTTTTGTTTGTTTTCTGCCTAACGAACGAACGCCCGTATCTTTTCAACCGTAACTCCGATTCAGGTGAATCCAACGCCCACTTCTTCAGTTCGTCTAGCCCGTTCCGATGGCATCACTTTCACCATGGTTACACTTTATGAAAATGACCATTTTGCCCTTGCCCTTCAATCAGCCCCTCCGAGAGAGAACCCTTTCTGGAAAATTCTTCCGCAAGGTTACCGCACTTCTCCCGAAGTATTCCTTCACCCCCAGGCAAGCCGACCATCTGATATATGCTCTGAAGCATTGCTCTATGTTATTCGTGCGTGTTTAATTAATGATCATGCTAGTGTTAGAAATAGTTAAACTCCTGCTAGTTTGACTTTGCTATTTACATTACTTGCTCATGCTCATCATATTGTCGCACTAGTGACTCTAGAGGAGAATGTGGAGATAGGTGGTTATGTTTTCATAGTTGTTACATCATGCATTGTTACTGTTATTGCAATATTATGAAATGTGTCTTAATAATGACAACAACCTCCTCCGTCGGCTGGATCGAGTCATAGTGCCACCAATCCGAGCTCATCAAGTGCAACCACATTTGCCGGTATGGGACGGCCCTGACTTAGTCTATTGTCTTGCCTCTTGTCGGTACCACCAAAATAGGGAGGATTATGCGTGCGTGCTACCCTGGCCCGGTAGGCGGAGATAATCCTGTGAGCCCAGTTTGGTTTATGTGCACAGGTCCCCGTTTGGGACAGTTTTGTTTGGCCACGATGGTGGCTGGTGTCACGGGGTGACACAGGGCCACCTGTCGTGGGTGCAAGTCTGACAGTGGAGGTAATAGCCCTACGTCTCAGTGCTCTGGAGTTGTATTGCTTGAGTTTATGTTTACAAAGATGCGAACCCTTGGAATGGAGCTGGGGGTGGCTTATATAGTCTCGCCAGCCCTCCCATGCACGCCTGCCATTACCAGGGGTTAAGAGGGGTGTCAATGCGCTAGGTAACGGGCGCATTGATTACAATTAATACGAGAGAACGTGCCTCCCGACCGTTGCACTCCGGGAGTCTCTTGGTCTTCTCTGGTCGAGTGACTTTCGGGTGCTCCGAGTGAAACAAGTCTGTCGAGTGAACTCTTGTCTCCCGAGTGGTTTTATTAACTCCGAGTGAATGTTAGTCTACGGAACTCTTGGTTGCTGATCTGGCCCTGGGGCCCAATATAAGACGTGTGGTGTCCTAGGGTAGGGTCTATAGGTCAGGCCTATTACCCTATCCCTAGTACATGCCCTCATCATTAGCCCCCGAATCGGTCGAGGTTAGGCGGGTCGAGTCAAGGCAAATTCCCAGGCGAGTTGAGCACTACGGAGGCGCTCAAGAACTCTTACTGGTCGTTTAGACACCCTTGTCTTCATGCGGCACCTTGACGGATTTTGGACCATATGACGTCCGAGTGAAATGAGTAGTCTCCATCCGAATGGGTAATTTCCATCCGAGTGGTAGTTCCCATCCGAGTGGAATGAGTAATCTTCATACGAGTGGCGGAGCGGATCCGTGTGTTTATGGAATGTCTTCAAAGGCGAGTCGTCGGATCGCTGGAATCCAGATCTTGCGGGATTTGAAATCGGTGACGAGCGCGCACGAACGGTTGCGGCGTGGTGAGTGGGGAAAGTGGGGCGTGATGCCTCGATTTTCGCCCCAGTTCTCGCCACGTACAGCTGGATCTTTGATGGCGCGATTTGAGGAGATTTGCGGGCCCACGATTCAGCGGCGTGGATTGTGGAGCGGCGCGGGTGGCGATATAAGGGGCGGCCACGGCGGAGAGAAAGAGAGGACTAGACCCCCTTTTCTTCACTCCTCCCATTTCGCCCAATCTCTTCTCCAGAGACCCACTCCGCGCGAATCCTCCTCAGCGCTAAAGAGCTTGGCGGCGATGGAAAAAGACAGGACGGCGAAGCTTGAGAAAGCGAAGAAGGTGACGAAGGGGAGGAAAGCGTCGAGCTCCCGAGCCGTGCTCCCGCCCGGGTGGATCCAAGGCGACTGGATCCCGCTGACCACCACGGTCGACGACATCAGCGGGCTCGTCGTGGACGGGCTGATCCGCGATGGGACCTGGAGGTTGCCGGAAGAAGGGAAGACTGAGCCTGCGTCGCACCCCGGGGAGCGAGTGCTCCTCACCACGCACGTCGAGCGAGGTTTCTCCATGCCACCCCACCCTTTTTTCCGCGGATTTCTAAACTTCTTCGGTGCACAGCTCCACCACCTACCTCCAAATTCCATAATGTATCTTGCTGCATTCATCTCTTTGTGTGAGAATTTTCTGGGTTGTCCATTGCACTGGGGTTTGTTCAAACACATTTCACGTGCCGATCTCAGTCGGTTAAGAAAGTTGACCCCGATGGAGAGAGGACCCACGTGATCCAGATGTGCGGGGGTTTAGGTATTCAGATGAGTGGAAAAAGTGCATTCCCATCCATGTCTTTTCCCGACTCGGTGAGGGGTTGGCAGTCGACCTGGTTCTACTGCAACGACCTGCCATGCTCGGGCTCGTCGACTGGCCTTCCTCCTTACACGACTGAGAGAGTTCAGTCTCCTCCCTCGCTGACGGTTGACAAAAAGGAGAAGACGGATGTAGGGATCTTGATGACCGCCATGGTTATCCTGATTCAGGGCGGATTGACTGGCCTGGACCTTCTGGAGGTCTTTCTCAGTCGGAGGGTCTAGCCGCAGCAGGAGCGGGCTCACCCCATGTGGCTCTATACTGGACCCAGTGATCTGACCCGAGTGCATCCGGAAGACGTCGTGGAGAAAACTGTGGAACAGTGGATCAAGTGCATCACTGGCGTGCGCGACAATCCGCGAGGGTCAAGACGGATCCCACCCTACGACGCCAATAATCTGCCGTTGGAGGTATGACATGCATTTCCGAGTGAATCACTTATGCGCAAATTTTCCGAGTGAACTGAGTAATCTGACTGAACCGACTGTCTCTGATCTTTGTGTCTTGCAAGAATTCCAGAAGATGTTATCGCCTGTGCCGAATGGAGAACAACTTGTCGGAGGCGTGGAGAGCGAACATGGCAGTGCCGGGGGCAGCTATGCGGAGGACAGCGAGGAGGAAAGTGATGACTCGGAAGGGAGCGACGATGTCGAGTCTTCTCTATCTCCGGAGTTGCGCTCCGAGCACCGCTCCAAGCGAGCTCAAGATCCGAGTGGTGACCTGGAGAAGGAGGCGGCTCCGAGTGCCAAGGCTCCGAAGCGCGCTTGGAGGTCTTCGCCTGCGCCGACTGAGAAGGTTGGCAAGCAGCCTAAGGTCACTTCCACCAAGCCTCGGAAGGCTCTGGCCGGATCAAGGTCACTGTTCCTGTCGCCTCAACATGAGTATCTTTCTCAGCTTTTCTTTTCTGTCTTTGTCAACTTTCGTGATTCTTCTGACCGAGTGCATCTTATGAACCAGTGCTGCAACCTCGACGACGTCTCCCATGCAGACTGACGGGGACCGCGCCGAGGCCGAGTCGGCAGACGCGGCCACATCTCAAAAAGGTAACCATGACTTCATTTTTGCTTCGTCCTATCATCCGACTGGAATGCCTTCATCCGATTGAATCGTGCATTGTGACTGATTGCGTCGAGTGGACGTAGCGCTTGCAGAGGTCATCCACGTCGGAGATGATGATGAAGAGCCGCCACGAAGGGACACTGAGAAGGAGACCCCAGTTTTGACTGCTCCTCAAGCCACCACACGGAAGACGCCGCCGAATGAAGTGCCTCGATCTCCACCTGCACCCGCCCTGACCGTGCCACTATGGCAGGGTTCTTCTCAGGCTGGGGCTGGTCCCACCGCGGCTCCGTCGACTGCTCTGGCTTTGGTTCCGACTCCTCCCGTCAACATCTTCAATCTGTACAAGGTGCCGGAGGACCAAACTGGGGCCAGCAAGGAGGCGATGATCCAGGCAGAACTGATGACCCAACGGCTCAAGAGGATGTGCGCGGCTGGGAAGCTGGCATATGATGTCAGTGCCGCTCTCCAGGAGAACGTTCGAGTAAGTGCCCTTGTAAGTTGATCTCCACGTCTTTTTTCTTCAGTAGGAATTTCGGTTGGAAAATATCCGGCACACCCACTAGGTGTTTTTTTTATGTTTGGCCGTCACTCGGATCGGGTGGACCAGTCCGAGTGGATACCGTTCCAGTGGGGGCACGCTGAGTGCACCCACTGGGTGTAGTCCCCGAGATTATCGTCGACTGCGGGCAGTCGGCGGGAGTCTTAGAACTTAGACTTTGTTCTGTTGTTGCTCTTCTTTTTTTTTGTTCGGCCATCACTCGGGTCGGGGGACCGGTCCGAGTGGATACCGTTCCAGTGGGGGCACGCTGAGTGCACCCACTGGGTGTAGTCCCCGAGACTGCCGTCGGCTGCTGGCAGTCTGCGGGAGTCTTAGAACCTTTTTCCTCTTCTTTTTTTTTGTTCGGCCGTTACTCGGGTCAGGCGGACCGGTCTGAGTGGATACCGTTCCAGTGGGGGCACGCTGAGTGCACCCACTGGGTGTAGTCCCCGAGACTGCCGTCGACTGCGGGCAGTCGGCGGGAGTCTTAGAACTTAGAATCTTATACTGGTCAAGCTTGTTCCTCCCTGTCAAAGGTTACTTTGGGATCTGATACTGGTCAAGCTTGTTCCTTCCAGGAGTGTCAGTCTCTGAGCACTCGGAATATTTCTTAAAATTAACTAATCCGCTCTTTCTTGTGTTTCAGAAAACTTGTGAGCTTGGGACTCAGTATGTGGCACTGGAGAAGGAGACGGCTCGGCTCCGAGTGGATTTAGAGGTGGAGAGAAGGAACACCGCGCGTGCTCAAGCAGAGCTCAAGACCATGGGAGGTAAGCTTCAATTGCCGAGCATTCTGCTTTCACCTTTTTACATTCTTTGAACCGAGTGACTTCACTCGAACAGATGTGCGTAGTGAAAACCACTGACTCCAAGTACGGCTCAGAACTTCTATCTCTTTAGATACCATGAAGCAGGCACTCGAAAACAAGGACCAGGAACTGGCGGGGGCCTAGCAGGTGGCGAAGGAAAAGACCAAGGCCACCGAAGAGAAGCTGGCCTCACTCGGGAAGCTCGAAGCAGAAAACGCATCACTGAAGAAAGAGGTACTCGAGCTCAGGAAGAAGCAAACCGAGTGGGAGAGCAAGCTCAAGGCCCAGGCAGAAGTCTACGAGAAATAGAAGGAGACTCTGAATGAGAAGATCACCCAGCTGATCGAAAAGAAGAACGCCCTGGAGAAGCATATAGAGGAGTTCACGGAGGAGATGTACACCAAGCTTGCAGGTAACTTATAGCGTCCGAGTGTATTTCAACTTATCTCCGAGTGAACTTCTTGCATGCTAATGTTCAACTCTCTTCTTTCCTTCTTCACAGAGTACTGTCGAGACTTCGATCTGGAAACTAACAGAATCGAGAGGGATCTGGATCCTTCAAGGTCACTCGTCAGTGACAAGGCTGCTCTGGGCATCCTGCGGGTGGAAACCCGCATCGAAGACGTGCAAGGGTACATCATCCGTCTGCGGGGTGCACTTGGTAGAATCAACAAGGAGCTATGGCCTGAAGACACCTTTGACACCGACCTGGAAGCGATGATGACTCGCCTCAATGAGATTCCTAGTCGGGTGCAAGCCTGGAAGAAGTCAGCTGCTCGCTGCGGGGCTGACGTGGTGCTTTCTCTCGTCCGAGTGCACTGCAAGGACGCCAAGGAGGAGAAGCTGAAGTCTCTCCAAGTCGGCAACACGAAGAAACTCCAGTTTGAGGACTTCATGGAGACGTTCATCGAAGCGGCAACTCGGATCGCAGACGGCATCGACTTGGATTCCTTCGTCGAGCCGGCCAGCCCCACAGCCGCGTGAGAAAACTTTAAGTCCCAACCATTATCCTCGGGATGCCGAGTGGATCTGTAATCGTTAAACTCATTCGGGATTCAGGCCCAAGTACTCGTATTCATTTTAGAACTTCTGGAGTTAATCGAATGCTTTCCTTCGAGTCTTTCATATCTTTGAACTGGGTTTTAACTTAGGCAAAAGCCGGTTCGCAGCTAAGCCTCCGAGTGAGAGGGATGCTCTTCACTCGAAGTAGATTTTTAACTTGGGCGAAAGCTGGTTCGCAGCCAAGCCATCCAGTGAGAGGGACGCTCTACACTCGGAGTAGTTTTTAACTTGGGCGAAAGCTGGTTCGCAGCCAAGCCTCCGAGTGAGAGGGACGCTCTTCACTCGGAGTAGGTTTTTAACTTGGGCGAAAGCTGGTTCGCAGGCAAGCCCCCGAGTGAGAGGGATGCTCTTCACTCGGAGTAGGTTTTAACTTGGGCGAAAGCTCGTTCGTAGCCAAGCCCCCTAGTGAGAGGGACGCTCTTCACTCGGAGTAGGTTTTAAGTCGGGCGAAAGCTGGTTCGCAGCCAAGCCCCCGAGTGAGAGGGACGCTCTTCACTCGGAGTAGGTTTTAACTTGGGCGAAAGCTGGTTCGCAGCCAAGCCCCCGAGTGAGAGGGTCGCTCTTCACTCGGAGTAGTTTTTAACTTGGGCGGAAGCTGGTTCGCAGCCAAGCCCCCGAGTGAGAGGGATGCTCTTCACTCGGAGTAGTTTTTAACTTGGGCGAAAGCTGGTTCGCAGCCAAGCCCCCGAGTGAGAGGGAAGCTCTTCACTCGGGGTAGTTTTTAACTTGGGCGAAAGCTGGTTCGCAGCCAAGCCCCCGAGTGAGAGGGACGCTCTTCACTCGGAGTAGGTTTTAACTTGGGCGAAAGCTGGTTCGCAGGCAAGCCCCCGAGTGAGAGGGATGCTCTTCACTCGGAGTAGTTTTTAACTTGGGCGAAAGCTGGTTCGCAGCCAAGCCCCCGAGTGAGAGGGTTGCTCTTCACTCGGAGTTGCGTTTTTAACTTGGGCGAAAGCTGGTTCGCAGCCAAGCCCCTGAGTGAGAGGGTTGCTCTTCACTCGGAGTAGCGTTTTTAACTTGGGCGAAAGCTGGTTCGCAGCCAAGCCCCCGAGTTAGAGGGACGCTCTTCACTCGGAGTAGTTTTTAACTTGGGCGAAAGCTGGTTCGCAGCCAAGCCCCCGAGTGAGAGGGACGCTCTTCGCTCGGAGTAGTTTTTAACTTAGGCAAAAGCTGGTTTGCAGCTAAGTTGAACTTCAATGTGGAACTGGAAAAGTCATGCTTTTATTCATCAAATGTCACTCGAGTTCTTTTATTACATCTCATCATCAAGTATAAAATCGTCACAGCAAATCTGCATTCCAAGCACGGGGCTCGTCTGCTTGCTTCTGAAGGTTGTATAGGTGATATGCTCCACTGTGCAGAACCATTGACACGATAAAGGGGCCTTCCCACGCGGGGGCAAGCTTGTGAGGTCGCTGTTGATCCACTTGGAGGACAAGATCTCCTTCCTAAAAGGTCCGACTTCGGACGTGCCTGCTGTGAAAACGTCTTAGATCTTGCTGATAAGTGGCCGATCAGATCAGAGCCATTTCTCTTTCCTCCTCCAAGAGATCAACGCCGTCTTGCCATGCTTGCTCTGCTTCAGCTTCAAAGTACAGTTCCACTCGGGGTGAATTATGTAGCAAGTCACTCGGCAGGACGGCTTCAGCTCCGTACACCATGAAGAAGGGAGTGCGATTGGTGGACCGATTGGGGGTCGTCCTCAAGCCCCAAAAAACCGACGGCAACTCGGTGACCCAAGCTCCAGCTGCATGCTCCAAATCGCACATGAGTCATGGCTTTAACCCTTGCAGGATCAGTCCGTTTGCTCTTTCAGCTTGTCCATTCGACTGCGGGTGCGCCATAGATGCATAGTCGACTCGGGTGCCTTGGGCAGCACAAAACGCCCTGAACTCTTCCGAGTCAAAGTTTGAACCATTGTCAGTGATGATGCTATGGGGCACGCCATATCTGAAGACTATCTCCTTCATGAACTTGATCGCTGTACGGGAATCTAGCTTCTTGATGGGTTTGGCCTCAATCCATTTGGTGAATTTATCGACTGTGACCAGCAAGTGGGTGAATCCACTCGCCCCTGTCCGGAGGGGTCCCACCATGTCTAGTCCCCAGACTGCAAACGGCCAGACGAGTGGAATTGTCTTCAAAACAGACGCAGGCTTGTGGGATAAATTTGCATAGAAATGGCACCCGACACAGTGTTGGATTATCTCCAGCGCAGCTTCATTGGCTCGGGGCTAGAAGAAACCGGCTCGGTAAGCTTTAGCCACGATCGTCCGAGAGGATGCATGGTGTCCACAAGTTCCCGAGTGAATCTCTTCCAGGATTAGTCGACCTTCCTCCGGAGAAATGCAGCGCTGAGTCACACTGGTGACACTTTTTCTGTATAACTGATCACCAACCACTTCAAAGGCTTTGGACCTATGAACAATCTGGTGGGCCTCAGCTTCATCTTCTGGAAGTTCCTGTCTGAGCAGGTATGCAATGTAAGGCACTGTCGACTCGGGTGTGGTTGCCAGGACCTCCATCACCAAATCAATGACTGCTGGGACTTCGACATCAGTCGGATCAGATGGACTGACCGCTTGCGGGGGCTCTTCCATGAAGGGATCTTCTTTTACAGTCGGAGAACGTAGATGCTCGAGGCAAACATTGTTGGGTATAGATTTCCGAGTGGACCCGATTTTGCCAGATCGTCTGCCTCCTGATTCTTGGCTCGGGGAACGTGATGCAGCTCCAGCCCTTCAAATTTCTTTTCCAACTTTCTCACTGCATTGCAGTATCCTGTCATAGCAGGGCTTCTGATATCCAACTCCTTCATCACTTGGTTCACAACAAGATCCGAGTCCCCGTAGACCATCAGGCGCCGGACGTCGAGTGAGATGGCCATACGTAGACCATACAGGAGTGCTTCGTACTCGGCTTCGTTGTTGGAGGAATCAAAGTGAATCTATAGAACTTATCTAAGACGATCGCCCTTCGGAGATATTAACACAACTCTAGCCCCTGAACCATTCATCATCTTGGAACCGTCAAAGAACATGGTCCAGTGTTCCGGGTGACTCTGAGTCGGTTGCTGTTGTTCAGTCCACTCGGCTAGGAAATCGGCTAATGCTTGAGACTTGATCGCCTTCTTCGCCTCGAACTTGATGTCCAGGGTCAGGAGCTCGATCACCCACTTCGCCACTTGACCAGTCGCATCCCGATTATTCATGATCTCAGACAGCGGGGCGTCGCTGACGACTGACACAGTGTGCTCTTGGGAGTAATGGGCTACTTTCTTCGCAGTCAGGTAGATGCCATAGATGAGCTTCTGATAATGAGGATACCTCTGCTTGGACGGAGTTAGAACTTCAGAAATATAATATACTGGGCACTGAATTTTATAAGCCTTGCCCTGTTCTTCTCGCTCGACTATGAGGACAGTGCTGACAACTTGACCAGTGGCCGCAATGTACAAGAGCAATGACTTGTTGCTATTCGGAGCGGCAAGCACCGGCTGGGTGGAAAGCAGGGCTTTGAGCTCAACAAACGCTGCTTGTGCTTCAGAAGTCCACTCGAACGAATCAGATTTCTTCATCAATCAGTACAGGGGCAGTGCTTTCTCACCGAGACGGGAGATGAATTGGCTCAGAGCTGCGAGGCAACCCGTGAGTTTCTGTACATCATGAAGACGTTCAGGACGTTTCATTTGTACAATCGCCCCGATCTTCTCAAGATTGGCATCTATCCCTCGTTCGGAAACGAGGAAACCGAGTAACTTGCCCCCAGGAACCCCGAAAGTGCACTTTGCCGGATTCAGCTTGATATCATACTTCCGCAGATTCACGAAAGTTTCGGCTAGGTCAGCCAGCAGGTCGGAACCTTTTCTGGACTTAACAACTATGTCATCCATGTACGCCTCAATATTCCGACTGATCTGTTTTTGCAAACACTTCTGGATCGTGCGCATGAAAGTGGCACCGGCGTTCTTGAGACCGAATGGCATGGTGATATAGCAGAAACACCCGAATGGAGTGATGAAGGCTGTTTTTATTTCATCTAGCCCATATATACAGTCGAATCTGCTGGTACCCGGAGTACGCATCCAGAAAAGACAGTCGCTCACAACCCGCAGTGGAATCAATGATTTGATCTATGCGGGGGAGCGGGAAATGATCCTTGGGGCAGACCCGATGGCTGTGCTTAAAATCAATGCACATTCGAAGAGGCTTGTCCTTCTTAGGGACCATGACGACGTTGGCGAGCCACTCAGAGTGGTACACCTCACGGATGAACTCGGCTGCGAGGAGCCAAACAACTTCTTCGACAATGGCCTTCCTCTTCTGTGTAGCAGAGCGATGGAGCTGCTCCTTCACAGGTTTTGCCTTTGGGTCGACTCGCAAATGGTGCTCAGCCAGCTCCCTGGGTACACCCAGCATGTCGGATGGTTTCCATGCAAAGATGTCCCAGTTCTCACGGAGGAACTGGATGAGCGCTTCTTCCTATTTGCTGTCGAGTGTGGTTGATATGTTGGTGGGAACAGCATTGGGATCTTCCGGGTGAATATGCACAGGCTTCGTGTCGCCAGCCGACTGAAATGTAGATTCTGTAGCTGGCTTCTTGGAGCGCAGCAGATCACTCGGATCGGCGTTCTTCTTGTATTCCTCTAGTTCCACCATGGCCATCTGCTCATCAGCTATCTTTGACCCTTGCTGCAAACACTCTTCCGCGCGATGTCGACTGCCAGTGACTGTGATCACACCTTTGGGACCGGGCATCTTCAGCTTGAGATACACATAACATGGACGGGCCATGAAACGTGCGTAAGCCGGCCGACCAAGGATGGCAGGGTAGGCGCTGCAGAAGTCGAGCACTTCGAAGGTCAGTCTTTCCTTCCAAAAGTTCTTGTCGTCTCCAAAGACCACATCCAGGGCGATTTGCCCGAGTGACTTTCCTTTCTTGCCGGGGATCACTCCGTGGAACTGCATGCTGCTCTCGCTGAGTCAGGACATCGGAATGCCCATCGCTTGCAAAGTATCAGCGTATAGTATGTTCAGTCCGCTTCCACCGTCCATGAGGACCTTGCGCAATCGAACGCCTCACACGACTGGATCGACCACCAGTGCCTGCCGCCCAGGGGTGGCAATATAGGCTGGGTGGTCTGACTGATCAAAGGTGATCGGAGTCTTCGACCAGTTCAGAAACTTTGTCGTCGCCGGCGCTGCCATGTTCACTTCTCGATTGATGACTTTCAATCGGCTCCTGCTCTCTACATCTGCGAAGATCATCAGGGGTGCGTTGACACTGGGAAAAGGTTCATCTTTGTCTCCATCATCAGCGTCTTCTGGGCTCTTCTCACTTGACGGGCCTTCTCGGAACTGCTGGATCAACAGTCTGCACTATCGAGTGGTCTTTTTGGGCAATATCAGATTGCCATCTTCATCCTTTCTGGTGTTGATGTGACACGGTAAATCGAGGACATCTTGGCCCGACTGGTCTTTCTTTTTCTTTGGGATCCATTTATCCTTGGCTTTCCCCTTGTTCTTGGCTTGACCGGCCAGAGCGGCAGCCTCGGCCTGAGCCAAACCATCAGCCTTGTGCTTTGGCTTCCGACTGGGATTACTGTTTCCGGGGTTGGGCTTGCTGGTTTTCCCTTTGCTGTTACGGAGACGGTCTTCCTCTTCTCCGTTTGCGTACCGAGTGGCTATCTCCATCATTCGGCTCATGGTCAAAGATCCTGACGGACCAAATTTCAGGATGAGCTCCCAATATCTGACTCCTGCCTTGAAGGCGCAGACGGCTTGATGCTCTGTGACATTCTCCACCACGTGATGCAAGGTTGTCCACCGTTGGATGTACTCCCTCAATGTTTCATTCGGTTTCTGCACACAATGCTGTAGCTTAGACAATCCAGCCGGGCGTTTGCACGTGCCCTCGCATGTTTTGATGAACACTTGGGTCAAATCTTCCCAGCAGTATATGCTGGCCGGAACGGGCGGACCCTTCAAGCATCAATGGCAAATGCTTCATAGCCACATAGTCATTTCCTCCTCGAATCTGCACAGCCACTCGGTAATCCTCTAACCAAGTTTCTGGCTTGTACTCACCGGTGAACTTGCTTACTCCAGCTGCCAATCTGAAGTTTGGCGGAATATCGGCGGCCCTGATGGCTCTGCTGAAACACTCGGGCCCGGAGATGAATGCTCTACTTCCACTCGGACGATCTCTGTCCAAGTTCTCTCTCTGAGCTCTACCTCCGTCGACCAGATTTTGAGCGAGAACGGATCTTGCGTTGAACTGCGGGTCTCAATGGTCGACTGGCTCTCTCTGGCGATAACCGTCACCATGGCGGGGAGGGCTGGCCCTCCGATCGTTGCCGTAAGGACGCCTGGCGTCGTACGGCCGGGGCGCGTACGAGCCATCCCACGGAGGGGGCGACTGCATGCGATGACGATCGTCCTCACGCCGCGGAGGCGTATTCCGACTGCGACCCTGCCCCGAGTGTTGGTCTCAGTGGCGGTCTTGGTCATCTCGCCGTGGAGGCGAGTGTCTGTTTCTCCTTGGGGACACTGGGCTGTGAGCCGACAGGACGGTGTCAGCCCGAATGGATCTGCTATGAATCCTGTTGCGCGACTGGGACACTTTCGAATTTTGCACTTTAACCACCTTAAGCAGGGCTCGGATCTGTCGAAAACCCTCTCCTGCCTCGGATCGGGATGGCTCAATGGAATCTTCTATCCAAGCCACCGCCAGATTCTGGACAGGAGTGCGGAATACCTGGAAACTCTGTTGTTGGTCATTTGAGAACAACTATCGCTGCCGCTGACTAGAACTTGGCTGATGCTGTCTGCGGGCACGATCGTCGAGTGACTTCTGGAGCGCTTCCAGACGATTGCGCTCAGCCAAGTTGGCCTGGCGCACGGCCTCCAAAGCCTGAGCCTCGGGGGTCGTCCCAACGATGGGCGTCTGGAGGGCCTGCTCGGTCCTGCGCTGCTGTTCCTCCCTCTGCTGCCGAGTGAGAGGTTGGGGGATGTACTCGTCGTTATGCCGGTCCCTGCCGCCGCCAAGATCGGCGCACGACGGGTTGCCGTTCTCCGTGCCGCCGCGGTCGTACCCAGGCGGACTGGGCGGGGAATTGGCCATCAGCACCTCCGCAGCGGGGTCGCTGCTCTCGCAATCGGATACGCTTTTCGAGTGCTCGTACACAGAGGCGAACAGATCGAAGACAGGTTCATCGGGCTCGATTGCCGCGATCTGCGGGGCCGCAGCCTGAAGGGCCACCGCGTGCCTGATCCACTGCTGAAGCCGCGAGCGTCCAGAGCGCTTGCGATGACGGCTGGTGGAGAGGGAAGAAGTCGACTGATAAGGGGTCGATGGTTGCCGGAGAAGGACACCGAAGGAACTCGCACAGAAGTGCGCCGTGCCGCGGACAGGCAACGCCTTGACATCCAGCGGGGCTGCCTGGAGCCACGCCGAATCATCGGTGATGAAGCTAAGGACGCCGAAGCGGATCTCGCCGCCCAGAGTCAGTCCGCCGCCGGAAACCATGGTGATGATCGGAAAAATGCAACCACGCCGGAAGTCGCTAGACGCCTACCCCACGGTGGGCGCCAACTGTCGTGGGTGCAAGTCTGACAGTAGTGTGTAGGGGTATGGATGAGAGGGCAGAGCCTATTTACGGCGCAGGTGTTACACTCGGATTTACTAGTTCAGACCCCTCAACGGTGGAGGTAATAGCCCTACGTCTCGGTGCTCTAGAGCTGTATTGCTTGAGTGTATGTTTAGAAAGATGCGAACCCTTGGAATGGAGCTGGGGGTGGCTTATATAGTCTCGCCAGCCCTCCCATGCACGCCTGCCATTACCAGGGGTTAAGAGGGGTGTCAATGCGCCAGGTAACGGGCGCATTGATTACAATTAATACGAGAGAACGTGCCTCCCGGCCGTTGCACTCCGGGAGTCTCCTGGTCTTCTCTGGTCGAGTGACTTTCGGGTGCTCCGAGTGAAACAAGTCTGTCGAGTGAACTCTTGTCTCCCGAGTGGTTTGATGAACTCTGAGTGAATGTCAGTCTGCGGAACTCTTGGTTGCTGATCTGGCCCTGGGGCCCAGTATAAGATGTGTGGTGTCCTAGGGTAGGGTCTATAGGCCAGGCCTATTACCCTATCCCTAGTAGATGCCCTCATCACCACCCAGGACATGACCCTGGGAGGGTATGATTGTCGGTGGGACCGTAAGAGTGCCAGGCAATAGACAAGTCTTGTTGGAGCAACACCGGTCCACACAAATGGGAACATGTATTAAGTACGAGGCCGGGAGCTCCATGGTGTGGGTAAAGTGCGCAACCTTTGCAGAGTGTAAATCTATTCGAATAGCCGCGTCCTCGGTCATGGGACACAGTTCGTACTAGGTCACACTATTTGGTCTGGGTCGAGTCTGGAGGAACAAACCATATGATGTTAATAATGAACCAGAGTAAGGTAGGATTTGTCAGCCTTGCAGTACAGATGCATGGACATCAGGTGATGTCAGAGGTATGATTGCTAGCCATGTGATGGCTATGAGATGAGCGGTTGGATGACCGCAAAGTTTGGATCGGACTTGGATCGTGATAATACTCGGAGTATGAATTATTTACTTGATTTGCTTTACCTTACTATATTTACTCCAATAGTTATTATGATAGATAATCCTTCTATGACATCATGATTAATGCTGCTACATGATTAATCTTGCTAGACAATTCTGCCATAATATAATGGTTAATACTGTTAAGATAACAAGTGCATGCTTGAATGCCATGGATTGCTTTGCTTGGTGTATATGTTGGTTTGGTTTGCTTGAGAGTACATTCAAAAGTACCCAGCGGCCTTCAATGTGGCCAGGTTCACCTAAGGATCCGACAATCGCTAGCAAGGAGCCGGAGTGTTCGCGGGCTAGAAGAGTAACCCGGTCAGATCCCTGTGGATTGGAGCCGCACCAAGACCTTGCTGCCTTAGATAGAGCTTTTCCGCTGCCATCAGCCTTGTAATATATCATGTAAAACTTATATATCCATTAATAGAAAAGCTTGTGCTCATGATACCTGTTGTAAAAGCGCATGCCAGAGTGATTTTCCTGGGCTGGTGTGTGCGGTGACCGTCTGGCTACGGTGGTAATCAGGCGGGGCGCCACAATTTTGTTTGGACATAATTGCATTGATTAACTCCTCTGTATAATTAAAATACTAAAAGGATAGGAATAATTGAAATTTCATAACTTAATAAATAATTATTCTAAAATCATGTTTCAAATGCCAAAATGCCCTAGCTAGCTCTTACAAAGATTCCCTCCGGTTTGTCCAAAGTGGCACTTTCCAGCTAAAACTTTTTCTTCGCGTGTGTCCCTTGCTTATTGCGCCGTAACCATGGATAATCTTCATCATTTAACATGATGCTTGGGTCAGTCTTCACTGTGAAGGGAGGAATTTCATGAAACTTTTCATAATCTTCTGACATGTCTGTCTTGTCCTCCACTCCCACGATGTTTCTTTTCCCTGAAAGAACTATGTGGCGCTTTGGCTCATCGTATGATGTATTCGCTTCCTTATCATTTCTTTTTCTCGGTTTGGTAGACATGTCCTTCACATAGAAAACCCGTGCCACATCATTGGCTAGGACGAATGGTTCATATGTGTACCCAGGATTGTTGAGATCCACTGTTGTCATTCCGTACTACGGGTCTACCTGTACCCCGCCTCCTGTCAGATTGACCCATTTGCACCGAAACAAAGGGACCTTAAAATCACGTCCATAGTCAAGTTCCCATATCTCCTCTATGTAACTATAATATGTGTCCTTTGCCCTATTGGTGTTTGCTGCATCAAAGCGGACACCACTGTTTTGGTTGGTGCTCTTTTTATCTTGGGCGATCGTGTAAAATGTATTCCCATTTATCTCGTACCCTTGAAAAGTCAATACAGTCGAAGATGGTGTCCTGGCCAACAAGTACAGCTCATCTCCAACTGTGTTGTTACTCATGAGATGTGTTTGCAACCAACCACCGAAAGTCGACATGTATGCACATGTAATCCAGTCGTCGGACTGCCCCGGGTGTTGGGAGCGTACAATATTCTTGTGTTCATTGATATACGGGGCCACCAAGGTAGAATTTTGTAGAACTGTGTAGTGTGCTTGCGCCCAAGAATGCTCGTCCGTACATATTATTGCTTTCGGTGCTAGCGTGCCTTTTCCACTCAGTCTCCCCTCATGCCGCGATTGAGGAACACCAATCGGCTTAAGGTCAGGAATAAAGTCAACACAAAACTCAATAACCTCCTCTGTTTCATGGCCCTTGGAGATGCTTCCTTCTGGCCTGGCACGGTTATGAACATATTTCTTTAAGACTCCCATGAACCTCTCAAAGGGGAACATATTATGTAGAAATACAGGACCCAGAATGGCAATCTCGTCGACTAGGTGAACTAGGACGTGCGTCATAATATTGAAGAAGAATGGTGGGAACACCAACTCGAAACTGACAAGACATTAGACCAAATCATTCTGTAACCTTGGTAGGATTTCTGGATCGATTAACTTCTGAGAAATTGCATTGAGGAATGCACATAGCTTCACAATGGCTAATCGAACATTTTCTGGTAGAAGCCCCCTCAATGCAACCGGAAGCAATTGCGTCATAATCACGTGGCAGTCATGAGACTTTAGGTTCTGTAATTTTTTCTCTGCCATATTTATTATTCCCTTTATATTCGACGAGAAGCCAGACGAGACCTTGATACTGAGTAGGCATTCAAAAAAGATTTCCTTCTCTGCTTTGGTAAGAGCGTAGCTGGCAGGACCTTGATACTGCTTTGGAGGCATGCCGTCTTTTTCGTTCATATGTTGCTGGTCCTCCCGTGCCTCCGGTGTATCTTTTGTCTTCCCATACACGCCCGAAAAGCCTAGCAGGTTCGCGCAAAGATTCTTCGTCACGTGCATCACGTCGATTGCAGAGCGGACCTCTAGGATTTTCCAATAGGGTAGCTCCCAAAATATAGATTTCTTCTTCCACATGGGTGCGTGTCCGTCAGCGTCATTCGGAACAGATTGTCCGCCAGGACCCTTTGCAAATATTGCTTTTAAATCCTTGACCATATCAAATATATCATCACCAGTATGGGGGACAGGCTTCTTCCGGTGATCTACCTCACCTTTGAAATGCTTGCCTTTCTTTCTTAAGGCATGCTTGGTCAGAAGAAATCGACGATGTCCCAGGTACACATTCTTCTTACATTTGTCCAAATATATACTTTCAGTCTCATCTAAACAGTGCGTGCATGCATTGTATCCCTTATTTGTCTGTCCTGAAAGGTTACTAAGAGCAGGCCAATCATTGATGGTTACAAATAGCAACGCTCGTAGGTCAAATTCCTGCTGTTTGTGCTCATCCCACACACGTACACCTTTTATATTCCACAGCTGTAAAAGTTCTTCAACTAATGGCCTGAGGTACACATCAATGTCGTTGCCGGGTTGCTTAGGGCCTTGGATGAGCACTAGCATCATAATGAACTTCCGCTTCATGCACAACCAAGGAGGAAGGTTATAGATACATAGAGTAACAGGCCAGGTGCTATGATTGCTGCTCTGCTCCCCAAAAGGATTAATGCCATCTTCACTTATACCAAACCATAAGTTTCTTGCGTCATCTGCAAACTCCGGCCACTCTCTCTCGATTTTTCTTCACTGCGACCCATCAGCGGGTACTCTCAACATCCCGTCTTTCTTACGGTCTTCTTTGTGCCATCGCAACAACTTGGCATGCTCTTTGTTTCTGAACAGACGTTTCAACTGTGGTATTATAGGAGCATACCACATCACCTTGGCAGGAACTCTCTTCCTGGGGCGCACGCCCTCAACATCACCAGGGTCATCTCGTCTGATCTTATACCGCAATGCACCGCATACCGGGCATGCATTCAAATTCTCGTACTCCTCACCGTGATAGAGGATGCAGTCATTAGGGCATGCATGTATCATCTGCACCTCTAATCCTAGAGGGCAGAGAACCTTCTTTGCTTCGTACGTACTGTCAGGAAATTCGTTATCCTTTGGAAGCTTCTTCTTCATTATTTTCAGTAACTTCTCAAATCCCTTGCCAGATAAATCATTCTATGCCTTCCATTGCAGCAATTCCAGTGTGGTACCGAGCTTTGTGTTGCCATCTTCGCAATTTGGGTACAACCGTTTTTTGTGATCCTCTAACATGCGATCGAACTTCAACTTCTCCCTTTCAGTTTCGCATTCTCACTGTGCATCAACAATGACCCAGCGAAGATCATCAGCGGGCACATCTGGTGCCTCTTGATCTTCAGCTTCCCCCATTGCAGTATCACCGTATTCAAGGAACATAGGATAGTTGTCATCATCCTCTTCTTCTTCATTGTCTTCCATCATAACCCCTCTTTCTCCGTGCTTGGTCCAACAATTATAGTGGGGCATGAAACCCTTCTTAAGCAGGTGGAAGTGAAGGGTTTTCGAGGAAGAGTAATCCTTCGTATTCTCATAGACAACACATGGACAGTACATAAAACCATTCTGCTTGTTTGCCTCAGCCACATCGATAAAATTATGCAGGCCCGTAATGTACTTGGAAGTTCGTCGGTCACCATACATCCATTGCCGGTTCATCTGCAATATATAATTAAGTATATCAAAAACCATTACAGAACATCATGAATAGAGAAATGACCAAATTAATACAAGTTCATCATCACATTAAAACCAAAGTACAGTAGTGATCAAATGTTATTACTGCAAAAATAAATACATAAAGTTCATACATAGTTCTCATAAAACAACATACAACTATGTAAAACATTTAAATGCAACAACAAATCCGATCAAAATCGCAACTAAGGTAACAATTGGTCAAACAGCATAATGATACCAAGCCTCTTTATCAATGGCATATTTTCTAATCTTTCTAATCTTCGAGCGCATTGCATCCATCTGGATCTTGTGTAGATCAACGACATCGGCAACTTGCAACTCCAATTTCATCTTCTCTTCTTCAATTCTTTTCAATTTTTCTTTCAAATAATTGTTTTCTTCTTCAACTAAATTTAACCTCTCGACAAGAGGGTCAGTTGGAATTTCCGGTTCACATACCTCCTAGATAAAAACATCTATGTCAAGTTGGTCAGCATAATTGTCATAAACACTAAATGAAACAAATAGTTATAAAAGATAATATACCACATCCGAATCATAGACCGGACGAGAGCCGACGGGGGTGGATACCAAAACCATTTCACTATATAATAACAAACAATAATACGAGTAAGAAAATTATACAAGTAGCTATCTAATCATACAAGTAAGAATTTGTTCTTTTATAAAAAAGATAAGAATAAGAGGCTCACCACGGTGGTGCCGGCAACGAGATCGGCGTAGGCGATTGACGGCGGTGAGGATGGGGACGGGGATGGGACGGCACCCCACACATGTGCAAACTAAGAAGTTAATTTGAGCTCAAATTGTGCATCTAAATCAAATAAACTCCCACATACACTCCTCCACTAAAACCCACAAACCACTCTACTTTTAGAGCATATGAAATGAGCTAAACTAGCAGTGAGAGATGAAAGGATGAAGTTGCTAACCTCTTAGAACACTTGGATAGTTGGTGCACCACCAAATCTAGACAATCTTGGGGAAAATGGAGCTTGGAGGTCGAGCTTGGAGGAAGAACAGAGGAGAAAGCTTAAGTGTGGCTCGGGCATTTCATCGAACACCTGATGTGCATAAGAAGTGAGAATAGAGTAGCGCACACACCCCCCACCTTCTACGACCAAAAACAAGAGGAGAGGGCGGGCAGGGACGAGGATATATATAGGCATCTTTTTAGCCCCGGTTGGTGACTAGAACCGGGACTGAAGACTAACCTTTAGTCCTGGTTGGAGACAACAACCGGGACTAAAGGGGTTGCGCCAGGAGTGAGGCCCTTTAGTCCCAGTTGGTGTCTGGAATCGGAACTAAAGGTCCCAGTCAAACCGGGACTGATGCCTGCCGAGGCCCGGCCGGCGTCCTAGCCGCTCGAACCGGGACTGATGCTCACATTAGTCTCGGTTCGTAACATGACCGGGACTATTGGTCTAATCTGGCCAGAACCAAAGCCCTGTTTTCTACTAGTGGTCCTGCTTGGTTGTTATTGATGATGATGATCTCGGTTACAAAGGTGCAACTTGGCTAACTTAGTACTCGAGAACTCGTAACCTGCCCTCTCTGCCTCGGGGGCTCACCTTTATATACAGGTTGAGGCCCCGGGCTTACAACAGAGTCCGGGTCGTAACATGACCCATGCCCTCATCTATTTCCTATTCATCGTCTTCGTCAAGTAAAGGAAAACTCAGTGCGTCCTTAGGTAAGCCGCCACCTCAAGTACTGGGCTATGAGCCGGCCCACTTTATGAGTCGCCCTGACGGGCCTTGATGTCTTGATCGTCGTTGCTACTCTCCAAGGTGCCACTGGATAACCCGGCCCTGAACGGGCGGGTCATACCGTGGGGTTATATCCCCAACTTTAGCCCCCAAATTGATGTGGATTCATTCACGTTAATCTGCAGACTTGTTGTACTTCCGGGTCATCCTTCCACTAACCAAAAAATTTACTTTTTCGAGCTTATCTCGTTGCCGGATCATATGAATTTGCCGGCTCATAATACCTCTTTACCTTAGCGTTCCTCGCTCCCTTGTGTCAGGACGTCAGCTTCCAGAATCAACGGTGCTTAAGTGTGACGTCACAACGAATCTGGATGTATATCTGTTAGGCGCGAGAATCGAGGCACATCTTTGCCAAAAAGTTACTGTGCCTCCTCTGTTTTTGCACCTGTCTTTTCCCCATCTTATCATATTATAAATATCCTCAAGGGCCGCAGTTTTCTTTTTTCACTGCTTCATCTTCTTCCTCCTCGCATTCGAGCCTTCTCGCGACCAGAGCAGCGCCACGCCTCCTCGAGCTCGTCAGCCGCTTCATCCGCGACCACGACGCCGCCCAAATCGTTGTCAGAGCCTTCCAGAACACTCCGGTCGGTCACCGCCGCAATCAGGTACATTTCAAAACTTCCCACTAGATCCATGGCATTTCATCCCCTCTGCACAATCCATCTTAGTTGGATGGAGTTTATCGGTGTTCGTCGCCGTTCTTCGGTTTAGTAGATCTAGATACCACTTAATGATCTGTAGAAATACTCCTACTGCAACCTTAGTACCATTTTTGCATCTGGGATCTTCACATTGTCTTAGAATCCCACAAATAGATCAGTTTGCGCTTCTATTTCGCGTCTTAGGTTTAAGAAATATTTTCCTTTTTGAGTTATTTTGTAGATCTGTAATTGTAACTGCTTCGTCTGAATCTTGTTTTTACAACACTTAGCAGAAAATGCAATCTCCAAATAACTTAAGCCGGCTCGTGATGATCCAACTCGTCACCACTTTGTCATTATTTGCATAACTTAGTCATAGTCTGAATAAACATGCCCACTCTCTATCGTTGCCGGCTTAATCCTGGCGACTCATCATTTTTTATCAGAGATGCCGACTCATCCCAAGCCGTAGCTGCCTCTTATTTTTTGAGCTATCATGAACAACCGGACGGCTTATTACTTATGAATATGACCCACCAATTTACCTTTATTATTCCGCTTCGCAGTTTCAATTTTAAGGCGTCTCATCATGGCCAAGACTGATAAAGCCTGCAACTAGGTCAAATCCCAAGTGTCCAAGCTTGTCCTCGAGGATCTGGTAGGGCAAGGCCTTTTGCCGGCTCAGGAGATAATTAGCTGGCGGGCACCTGAAGAGGAGAGAACACCTCAACCTACCCAAGGAGAAGTGATTGTTTTTGTAGATCATCTTCAAAGAGGTTTTTCACCACCCGGGTCAAAATTCTTCCGGGACTTTCTTCAATTTTTCAACCTTCATCCTCAAGACATTGCTCCCAACTCATTAACCAATCTTTGCAATTTCCAAGTCTTCTGCGAGGTTTACCTTCAGATGGAACCGACTGTCCCCCTCTTTCGAGAATTTTTCTACATCAACCACCAGACCGAGTTCGCGGATGGCCCCAGTATAGAACTTGGTGGAATTTCTGTCCAGAGGCAGAAAAACAATCCCTTTCCAGAAGCCAAACTGGCGAGTCATCCAAAGGGGTGGAACAGGACATGGTTCTACTGCAAGAACACTGCCCCTAAAGGCGAGAATCCCTTGTTGGGTTATCGGTCGGACCGCTCGATGCAACAACCGTTTTTCCTGGTTGGCCGACGAAAGAAGAACGGGAACATGTTGCTTCTATTTATCCCAAGGTGCAAGCTTTAAAAGCCAACGGGCTCACAGGAGTCGACCTAACCCGGTGTTGGATAAGCTGGCGCATTCAACCCTTGAGCCGGCGGGGCGACTTGATGTGTAATTACACCAGCGACTCAAACAACGCACAGCGCTTCAGTCAGGTCAACTTATCTGCTGAAAAAGTATGCAAAGCCATGAAGAGGCTCCTGGGCGAGCCGTTGGATAAGTGCAAGAAGACTAGCATTGCTCCCTTTTGTTTGACCAATCCCGTACCCCCTGTAAGTGTACTTTGTATTTTCTCTTGTTCTTTTTTTATTCATCTTCATCCTAATATCCGTCTCATCAAATGTGCAGGCTGGCGCCAAGTTCTGGAAGAAGAAACTTCACCGCCCAGCTCCTGCTCAAGTAGAACAAGAAAGCGAGCCGGCAGACGCTGATGAGCCGGCAGCTGATGACGAGGCTGAGGTATCGCTCGATTAACTTGGTCATTTGTTCATTCAACTTGCTGACGCCCCTTCTTCTCTAAACAACTCTGACACCAGTCGAGCTGGCATACCAGAGGTAACATTGGTATCTTCAGATTCCGACTCTCCAAAACCTATCCCTAAGAAATCCCGGGTTGTTATTCGCAAAATCTAAAAAAAAACCCGGACTGCTGTCCGTAAAGTCCCTTTTTCTCATCAAGATGCTCACTTAGATCCCCAATTTCTTTTGAAGAAAACTCAACAAGCCGGAAAATCCAAGCGTAAGCTCCGAAGCAGCTCTGGAGAGTTATCCGCCGGCTTATCTGACGAGCCAGTCGCCTGCAAGCGACGAACTGAGGTGCCTCATAGCCCAACTCCATCTCTTCCTCGAGCCGGCCTTTTCAAGCAGCCTGTTAATCCTTCTGACTCGAATTATCAGGAGACATCTCCCTCCTCTAGAGAGTCAACCACCTCACAGCTTCCTCCACTGGTCATCAAGCCAGGGTAGGTTGGTAGTCATTATACTTGCCATAGTGAAATTTTCTCAATCTGAATATGTTCATGTGATTGCAGGGCCAAAGCCATCAAGAAGAAATCAGCCATCAAGAAGAAAAAGGCAGGCGGGTCATCTGGTGATGATGCCAGCCCTAAAGCTCAAAACCCGCCAAGGACGATTCCTGAGGCACAGGTTGAACCTATGAGTGAGGACAACCCGGACCAAAGGGTTGAGCCAGCTCATTTTAATGAGCCAGCCCTAAAACAAAGCAACACGGATGACCCGGCGGAGAAAGTCAACCTGCCAAGCCCTGCTCGAGACTTCAGTCCTATGGAGATGGAGGATGTCATTCCGGCTTACCCACTAGGTGACACGGAAGTGAACGTCAACACATTGGCCAAAATCACGGCCAAAGATGAGCCGTCCCCTTCTGTGAAGGGCAAGATGAAGTTGGAAGTTCCCGACATCAACGAGCTGGGCATGGAAGAACTTCATCGACAATATTTGACCCTGCTGGCCGAGAGCCGGGATGTTGAAGCGAGCATGATCAACATGCTGAAAAGAAAATATGAGGTACCAACATGCTCCTTATGTCATATCTTATGTATATACTTAGGTAGCCCCCAAGTTTTGAGCATATGAGGGTATGAATGTGCTTGAGACTTGTTGGAATGTCAGATGATCATACTGTAGCTCCCAAGGGCCGGCTCAGTATGATATACTAAGCTGGGACTTAGTAAAAATAGCCAAAACTGAAAAGTTGATACCGTAGCCCCTAAGGGCCGGCTCATCTCAGTGAGTGAGCCGGGTCTTTTGTAAGTAGGCTGTCCATACATGATATATGTAGAAAATCGACCTGTAGCCCCCAAGGGCCGGCTCATCTCTTTGAGAGAGCCGGGTCTTCGAAGAAATGTCATTTGAAAAACAACCTGTAGCCCCCAAGGGCCGGCTCATCTCTATGAGATGGCCGGGTCTTGCAATAAATAACAATAAAAAAATGACGAGCATTAGCCCCCAAGTGTCATGGGGTATGCCTGCAACGTCATGAGACTTGTGTCGGGAAAAAGAATTGGAGTGGTGTAGCCCCCAAGTGCCGGGTCATGCGGCCTCACTGGCTTGGGACTATAAAAATTGATCGTGAAATATGCATCTATGATGACAGGATATGCTGGAGCTGGCCGAGTCGAAAGCTGACGTGTTGCAGAAACAATTGAAGTTGGAGCGGCGACAACGTGTCAAGGCAGAGTCATCGGCTGCATACTTGCAAGAATCGGTGGCTCTTGCTAAGGAGAACTTGCAGACCGAGAGATCCGCCCATGGAGTGGAGAAAGAACAACTACTGAAACGGGCACAGGCTGGATAAAACCGACTTGAGCCAGTGACAGAAGAGCTGAACACGTTGAAGCGTCATATCACGGATATGACAGGTGCCATCTTTGGTAAGTAACAACAGAACCGTAGTTAAATTCTGGGTTGAAGACTGGCCGGCTTATATATTCATGCTTGTTCCGTTTACAGGTAGAAAAAATAATATCGGCGTCCAGCTGCTGCTCGTCAAGTTGAAAGCGATCTACACATATGTGGAGCAGTTGTATACAGGTGGCATGTATGCAATTATGGCAGCAAAAGAGGTCGGGTCGCATCCTACAAGGATTAAGGATATGCTGAACGACCTATCAACCGTTCCAGAAAGGATCCATGAGAAGGTGAGATCGGCGGCTCGTGTAGGGACTGGCATGGTTCTTGCAAGGGCCAAGGCATTTCTACTGGAGATGGATCCGAACGAGCTGGTTGGCGGCTTTCCCTAGTACAATGTTGATGGGGAAGAATTTTCTCAAGAGGACTTTGCACGGTGTGTGAAGGACACTCGAGTGGCTGCGACACAGATGGTTGAAGAGCTAGACTTGGTCAAGTATCAACCCGGTTACTCAGAAGATAACAAGCGCCTCCGGCTGCCAGAGTATAAGCCGTTTGATCTCACTCTGCCACACAGTGAGAAAACTTCGCTCCCGATGTTGACCCGTCTGGAATCGTCACTACCGACTCAATTTTCAAGAAACTCTCTGCCATCCAGTGGATTCCAAGAAACCGCCAGACCGAGGAGCATGCACAATCCGCCCCGCCAACCTCCGGTGCTGAGGAGCAACAAGTTGTCAACCCGGAAGACCCGGACGGCAACACAAGCGAGTAGCTGGTGCGAAAACTGAGGAATTTTGCTCCCAGCCCCCAAGTGGGGTTTGTAATAGAAGTAGGAAAACACTTGTGCTATTCTGCAATGCCATCGTGCCCTGGACATGTTTTGAGGTCTGTATGATAAACACTTGAATTGGTGCAGTGGTGAGCTAACTCGCCAATTTGCTGGAAGTGTAAAAATTTGCATCTGCGTTGTTAATGAGAGGTCGTTTGTCCAAGCATTCTGTCATAGAAATACAACCCGGCAATTCTGATCCAGTAGAAGTATAAGTCAAAGTGCTATAAGATGTGGCGACTCATGATCGATAGCATCATAACCCTGGGAAATAAGCTGGTGTATGTATAACCCGATGACTCGTGGTTGACATGCTTGATCAGAGGGTCCTGTAAAAACAGATTAAAACACAAGTATAATAATAAGCCGGCTTTCGAGGCACGACATTATAGACCGGCTTTCGAGGCGCGAGTCTTACTTCAAGGAAGCTGGCGTGATAGCCCATGGTTTATCCTCGCTCTCTGTAAGCCGGCTCTCACGTGACTTAAACCGATGTTTTAACCCAGACAAGTTCAGGGTCATAAAATGATTGACTTGTCAAGAGTACACTGGGTCACCTAGTCGGAGTAGCATCAAGCAGACAGGCAGGTTTAACCATGATATAATGTGGCGTTTTTTTTTTGCCGGGTCAAGAGGGTGAGAAAGCTAAACTCGGTGAGTTGGAAGCCCCCAAGTAACCAATGATCAAAAAAGTAAAGACTCATGCACAATACTTGAGATGAAATGATAGAGGCCCCAAGTTTCGGGGATGCTGGCTTTATTATAGTGATCATAATATATACAGAGGTATGTACAAGGGACTTGAGCCAGTGGCTCTAAGTATAATAAGGTTGGAGATGAGCAATATTCCAAGGCCTGTTGGTTTCCTCCTCCGACGTACGTGACTTATGGCGTTCACGTATATCCATCAGGTAATATGACCCATTGTTGAGATTTTTGCTGATGAGAAAAGGCCCTTCCTATGGAGGGGAAAGCTTGTGCATACCTGTCTGTTCTTGTATCAGACGGAGAACAAAATCGCCCTCCTGGAAGGTACGGCTGCGAACTCTACGGCTGTGATAGCGACGTAGGTCTTGCTGATAGATCGCAGATCGTGCTGCTGCTAAGTCACGTTCCTCTTCCAAGGCATCCAGAGAGTCTTGACGAGCTTGTTCATTGTCTGCTTCGACGTAGGCCGTAACTCTTGGGGAATCATGACGGATATCACTGGGCAAAACAGCTTCTGCACCATAGACCATAAAGAAAGGCGTATAGCCTGTTGATCTATTAGGGGTGGTCCAGATGCTCCAAAGGACAGAAGGGAGCTCTTCGACCCAACAACCCGGCGTGCGTTCGAGTGGGACCATAAGCCTAGGCTTGATGCCTCATAAAATCTCCTGGTTAACTCGTTCAGCTTGGCCATTGGACTGAGGGTGTGCAACCGATGCAACATCAAGTGAGATATGCTCTCGTTGACAAAACTGCTTCATAGCTCCCTTCGACAAATTTGTGCCATTGTCAGTGATGATGCTATGCGGATAGCCAAAGCGAAAAATCAACTTTTTCAAGAACTTGACTGCTGTGGCTGCATCACAATTGCTGATTGGCTCGGCTTCAACCCACTTGGTAAATTTATCGACAGCAACCAAAAGATGGGTCTTTTTGTCTTTGGATGGTTTGAACGGACCAACCATATCGAGCCCCCAGAATGCAAAGGGCCAAGTGATTGGGATCATCTGGAGCTCTTGAGCAGGAACATGAGCCTGGCGCGCAAACTTTTGGCAACAATCACATGTTTGTACAATATCCGCAGCATCTGCGTGAGCCGTAAGCCAATAAAAACCATGCCGAAAAGCTTTTGCCACTAAGGATCTTGAGCCGGCATGATGACCACAATCCCCAGAATGAATCTCATTAGGGATCTCTCGCCCTTCATCAGGAGAAACACAACGCTGGAAAACCCCTGTAATGCTCCTCCTGTGCAACTCGCCATTGATGATAGACATAGATTTGGAGCGGCGGACAATCTGACGAGCTGTGAGTTCATCTTTAGGAAGCTCGCCGTGAGTCAATTAATCTAGATAAGGAACTATCCAGTCCGGAATAGCGTGAAGAGCCGCCACCAACAGTGCCTCCGGGTCAGGGACAGCGAGGTCTTCCTCGGAAGGCAGCTTGACAGAAGGATTATGGAGCACGTCAAGGAATATGTTGGGAGGGACCGGCTTACGTTGAGAGCCAAGTCGTGACATTGCATCAGCCGCCTCATTGAGTCACCGATCGATGTGCTCGACTTGATATCCTTTGAAATGTCCAGCCACATTGGTTACTGCTTGCCGATAAGCCGCCATAAGCGGGTCCTTGGAATCCCATTTTCCTGAAACTTGTTGAGTGACCAAATCTGAGTCGCCCAAACACCTAACCCGGCTGAGATTCATCTCTTTAGCCATCCTAAGACCGTGGAGGAGAGCCTCATATTCAGCTGCATTGTTAGTACAAGTAAACAGAATCCTCAGGACATAACAAAAATTATCACCTCTAGGGGAAGATATGTCGACTCCAGCCCCCGAACCTTCTAGCTGTCTGGAACCATCAAAATGTATAGTCCAATATGTATTATCGGGCTTCTCTTCCGGAGCTTGGAGTTCCATCCAATCATTGATGAAGTCCACGAGTGCCTGGGATTTGATGGTCGTGCGAGGCACATATTTAAGATGGTGTGGGCCAAGCTCAATTGCCCACTTAGCAACCCGGCCTGTGGCTTCCCTATTCTGGATGATGTCTCCCAAAGGGGCTGAGCTGAGCATGGTAATAGGATGCTTCAAAAAGTAATGCTTCAACTTGCGACTAGCCATAAAGACACCAAACACCAGTTTCTGCCAATGTGGGTACCTCTGCTTGGACTCAGATAGAACTTCGCTGAGATAATAGACTGGCCTCTGGACTGGATATTCTTTCTCTGCCTCTTTCCTCTCGACAACAACTGCAACACTTACCGCTTTATTATTGGCAGCAATGTACAGGAGCATAGGCTCTTTGGCGATGGGAGCAGCGAGAACAGGCGGCTTGGCCAATTGCTTATTGAGGGCTTTGAAAGCTGCATCAGCAACGTCACTCCAGACAAAAGTGTCAGTCTTTTTCAACATCTGATAAAGGGGAATCGCCTTTTCGCCAAGGCGGCTTATGAACCGGCTCAAAGCCGCGATCCGACCCGCCATCCATTGAACGTCATTGATATTCTCCGGTTTCGCAAGCGAGGTTATTGCCTTAATCTTGTCTGGATTGGCTTCCATGCCCCATTTTGACACCAGGAAACCCAGTAGCTTGCCTGCAAAGACGCCAAAGACACACTTGGCCGAGTTGAGCTTCATCTGGTAAGTCCGAAGATTAGCGAAAGTCTCCTTGAGGTCATTCAACAAAGTCTACCTCTTCTGTGACTTGACCACTATGTCATCAACGTAAGCATGAACATTGCGTCCAATCTGTGTATGAAAACAATTCTGCACACACCGCTGATAAGTAGCCCCCGCGCTTTTGAGCCCAAAAGGCATAGAGACATAACAGAAAGCTCCAAAGGGTGTGATGAAGGCTGTCTTCTCCTGGTCCTCAACGGTCATCTTTATCTAATGATAGCCAGAGTAAGCATCCAGAAAACACAAACTCTCGCAACCAGCCGTAGCGTCGATGATCTGATCAATGCGTGGGAGGGCAAAAGGGTCTTTGGGACAAGCCTTATTGAGATTTGTGTAATCAACACACATGCGCCAAGTGCCGTTTTTCTTTAGAATGAGCACTGGATTGGCCAACCACTCAGGGTGGAATACTTCAATGATGAACCCGGTGGCTAAAAGCTGGGCTACCTCCTCTCCGATAGCTTTGCGTCTCTCCTCGTTAAAACGACGGAGGTATTGTCTGACAGGTTTCATCTTAGGATCTACATTGAGGTGGTGCTCAGTGAGTTCTCTCGGTACACCTGGCATGTCAGAGGGTTTCCATGCGAAGATGTCCCGATTCTCACGGATGAACTCGATGAGCGCGCATTCCTATTTGGGATCCATACCAGTCCCAATGGTAAACTGCTGGGACGGGTCACCTGGGATGAACTCAACCTGCTTTGTGTCCTCGGACGACTTGAACTTGAGTGGCGGGTCAGTCTCTGTGGTGGGTTTTTTTGGGGGGTCATGTCGGCTGGGTCAACATGAGCGGTGTAATACTTCAACTCATCTGCTGCACAGGCTCTCTCAGCATAGGCTGCATCCCCTTCCTCGCACTCAAGCACGGTTTTTCTGTCTCCATTAACTGTGATAGTGCGTTCTGGTCCAGGCATCTTGTATTTGAGGTAGACATAGCAAGGTTGAGCCATAAAACGAGCATAAGCCGGCCGCCCGAAAAGGGCGTGATACGGGCTCTTGATTTTGACCACCTCAAAGGTCAAGGACTCGCACCTGTAGTTATCATCAGTGCCAAACGCAACATCCAGCTTGATCCGCCCGATAGGATAAGCAGATTTTCCATGAACAATCCCGTGAAACACCGTGGAGGACGACTGGAGCTATTTTTCAGACAGATTCATCCGTCGAAAAGTGTCATAGTACAAGATGTTGATGCTACTCCCTCCGTCCATGAGCACCTTCGTGAGCGAGTAGCCGCCGACTTGAGGTGCCACCACCAAAGCCAAACAACCTGGATGTTCAACTCGGGGAGGGTGGTCCTCTCTGCTCCATGTAATGGGTTGTTCTGACCAGTGTAGATATTCTGGGATCGCCGGCTCGACAACACTGACGGCTCGTTTCCGGAGTTTGCGATATCGTTTGTCAATATGAGTCATGAACACGTGATACTGCCCACTATTCAACTATTTGGGATTGCTCTGAAAACCAGTCTGATTGCCCTGTTACTGATTGCCCTGCTGTTGATTTCCTCCGTTGCTGCCAGAACCCTGGTAACCTGCTCCTGAGCCGCCCAAGCCATGGAATCCTGGGTTATGAAAGCCACCAGACGAGCCAGCTCCAGGCTGCTCCGGGTTGCCTCCGCCGCCGCCTTGACGGTTCTGAAAGAACTGCTCTCCGAAAGCTTGCATTATGTGACAGTTCTCCCAAGAGTGGGTTGATGGCTTAGTAGGGAGACTGTGTTTTGGGCATGGGCCTTTGAGGGCTTCCTCAAAATTACGGGGCTTGTTGCCATTGTATGATTTTCCCAAATTATTCGCCCTCTGGTATTTGTAACCAGCATTGGTGTTAGCAACCAAGTCTGATCCTCCTTCCTGGTTCTTACGCTTCCCTCCATTGCCTTGATTACCATGGTTTCCATTGTTCCCTGAATTGTTCTGCTGGTTGCCCTTGCCACCGTTGTTTTTCTTTCTCTTGCCAATCTGGTCATCCTCTGGGCTAGGATCCTTCATAGTATCTGACTCGGCATACCTGGTGAGGACATCCATGAGTTCGCCCATATCCTGAACCTTCCGCTTGAGTCGGCCAAGCTTCTGCACGAGGGGATCAAAGTGGCAGTTCTTTTCCAGGATCAAAACAGCCTGAGCAGCCGTTATGCTGTCAGAAGAGTGGATGATGTCCGCAACCCGGCGTGACCAGTGATGGGCCGACTCACCCTCGCGCTGGACACAATGATGTAGATCAACAATTGTCATCGGTCGCTTGCAAGTTCCCTGGAAATTTTTGATAAAGCGGTCCTTCAATTCTGCCCAAGTGTTGATGGAGTTGGGCGGCAAGTTTTTCAACCATGTTCGAGCCGGCCCATCCAACATCATCGTCAGATACTTGGCGCAGACGGCGTCACTGACGTCCAGCATGTCCATGGCTATCTCGTAGCTCTCGATCCAGGCGGTTGGCTCAAGGTCGGCCGTGTAATTTGGAACCTTGCGAGGGCCTTTAAAATCCTTGGGCATGCGCTCGTTGCGTAAAGCCGGTACCAGGCAGGGTATCCTCTGGTACTTGAGGTCAATTGGTTTGTGACGGGCGGCAACCGAGCCGCCGCGTTCGCTGCTTCCGCCGCTCGCTGAGCCCGAGCCGTATCAACGATTTCCAGGGTGTTCGGGGCCCCAAGACGCAGCGGGTCATGAGGCTGCTCACGATGTCGATGAGTGCTGCTAGAGACGGCCGGCGACTCATCGTGGCGGCTCCTGCTGCGGATCGGAAGCGGGGTAGAGTGGAGCCGCTGCCGACTGTAGGAATAGTTCGCCTGCTGGGTGACCGCAGTTTTTAACAGCTCAATGGAATTTCGGGCTTCGATCACAACTAGTGAATTTCCTGTGATTGGGAGCGCGGCCAAGTTGGTCGCTGCTGCTACCAAGTTGTCCAAAGGGTTGGAGAAGTGGCCCGCCGGCGTGAGGAAACGATGCGGAGGCGTCTGCGCTGGCAGAAATCGATGGGCCGGCTCCTGCTGGCGCTGCTGAGCCAGCTGGTATGGTTGACCCAGTGACGGCTGTCTGCCTCTGCTTGGGGGCACAAGCGATGCTTTCGGGGTGCCTGCCCCAGCCCCCTGAACAGGCGTATCCTGCGGCGTGTTGAACAGTCGCATGGGCTCGTAGTTAGGTGGTAGACGGCTCATATGGCGCCTCTGATGAACCACTTCTGAGGCGCTCTGGCGGAGCCCCATGCGCCAGGCTTCGACTTTCAGGCGCTCTACCTCGCCTTGGACTTGGGACTGCAACTCTGCCATACGAGTGTTTTCGGCGTTGATATCTGCCTGTACCTTAGCCATCTGCTCACGGAGTTTGGTCACCTCCGTGTTGCGTTCCGCCTGGTTCTCTGCGGTCACCGGCGTCGCAAGGAGCGTTGCCAGGGCGGTTGCCAATTCTGCCAAGGCCTGAGCCGGCGGTATGGCTGAGCCGGCTCCTGAGGTGCCAGTCCCCGCCGCTGCGCCGACCACCGTCGAGTTAAGGGCTGGGGCGGAGCCCGCCATGTAGACAGCAGCCCGGGGGGCGTGTTGAAGGAATCCTGAGCCGGCGGTCGTCGGAGTAGCCCCCAAGCCCGCCATCGTGAAGCGGGAGGATCGACTCAGTCTCGCCTACCGAGGACTCGCCATCAGAGTAGACAAGGGTATCGCTGCCGGACGCAGAGTTATCTGCAAAGTCCACCCCCTGAGTGAAGCCGATGAAGACGTGCTTTCGGCCGGCCTGAGCCTGGGTGGGTTGCGCGCGCCGAGCTGACTCGACGATGTCGGTGTAGATGTCCGGCTCGGGTTCAGATCCGCCGGTTTTGCGATTGAAGACGTGGATTTTGCCGAAGGGGACCCGGTACCCGTACTCGATTGAGTCGGCCTTGGGGCCCCAGTCTGAATCGTCGATGTAGAGCTTGTCGCGGCGACTCTTGGTCATGCGGCCGATCGCATATCCCTCGATCCCTGGGGGGAGTTCCCTTCAAGTACTCGACACCACCGAGCGATAGCCCCACGGTGGGCGTCAACTGTCGTGGTTTTATCACGGCTGATGTCCTCGTGAAAGGACTTAGTCGTGAGGCCATCGTAGCTTGGTGGTAACTTGAACGGGGTTGATCGGAATCGAGAGACAAGGGTTTACCCAGGTTCGGCCCCTCATGATGGAGGTAATAATCTACGTCCTGCTTGGTTGTTATTGATGATGATGATCTCGGTTACAAAGGTGCAACTTGGCTAACTTAGTACTCGAGAACTCGTAACCTGCCCTCTCTGCCTCGGGGGCTCACCTTTATATACAGGTCGAGGCCCCGGGCTTACAACAGAGTCCGGGTCGCAACATGACCCGTGCCCTCATCTATTTCCTATTCATCAACTTCCTCAAGTAAAGGAAAAGTCACTGCGTCCTTAGGTAAGCCGCCGCCTCAAGTACTAGGCTATGAGCCGGCCCACTTTATAAGTCGCCCTGACGGGCCTTGACGTCTTGATCGTCGCTGCTACTCTCCAAGGTGCCACTGGATAACCCGGCCCTGAACGAGCGGGTCATACCGTGGGGTTATATCCCCAACAATGACCGTGCTCATCGACAACTACGTTTCAACCGTCAAGGTATGGCACGAGGTCCACACGGGTATGATGTTCGAGATTACGACCACTCCCGTGCGAAAATTAAATTTACTATGCCTGCTTTCAATGGTAAATATAATCCAGATGTTTATCTTGATTGGGAACTTTCAGTTGAACAAAAATTTGCATGTCATGATATTCCTGAGAACCAAAGAGTTAGGGCAGCCACTAGTGAATTTACAAACTTTGCTTCTATTTGGTGGAGTGAGTATTGCCGTACTAATGTGAATAATATACCTACTACTTGGGATGCTTTAAAACGAGCTATGCGACAACGTTATGTTCGTTCATATTATGCTCGTGACAAACTGAATGAATTGCAACGTTTAAAGCAAGGTAGTAGTTACGTAGAGGATTATTATCAAGAATTGCAAACTGGCTTAATGCATTCTGGATTAGTTGAAACCGAAGATGCTATGATGGCTAGATTTTTAGGTGGTTTGAATCATGATATTCAGGATATATTGGACTATAAGGAGTACAATTCTATTACTCATTTGTTTCATTTTGCTTGTAAAGCTGAAAGGGAAGTACAGGGACGACACAACAAGGGATGAGGTAACTTTTCTGCAGGTCATCAGTCATCATGGACACCCTCTCCTACTATACCGTCCATTACTGAGGCAACACCACCTATCTTGAACAATGGTACACGCCCATCAAGTTCAAAATCAGCTCCACAATCCTCTGAGGCTTCGGAAGCAATTTCTCTAGCACCCAGCACCTCGTCTGGGCGCACAAGGGACATGAAGTGTTATATATGCAATGGTGGCGGTCACTTGATGAAGGACTGCCCAAATAAACGTGCATTGATTGTGCGGGAAGATGGTGAGTACTCCTCTTCTAGTGATTTGGATGAAGATACACGTGCTATGCTTGCCACTAATAATGCAGGTGACACCAAGGAGCATGACACAAAGGAGATACATATTAATGCTGAGATGGCCGATCAATACCCAAGCCTTGTAACCATGCGAGTACTTAGTGCCCAGGTTGGGCATGCTGAGATGCTTCAACGCCATAATCTTTTTCAAACTAACTTTGTTGTCAAAGGACATTCCGTTCGTGTGATCATTGATGGTGGGAGCTGCAATAATTTGGCGAGTATGGAGATGGTCGAGAAACTTTGCCTCACCACTACAAGACACCCCATCCATATTACATCCAGTGGTTCAACGACTATGGTAAGTTGAAGGTAACACGTCGTCAGAGGGTCCATTTTACACTTGGTTCGTATCATGATTATGTTGACTGTGATGTTGTACCTATGCAAGCTTGTTCTTTATTGTTTGGTCGACCTTGGCAATATGATAATAGTGTTACCCATCATGGTAGAACAAATTCATATACTCTCGTGTTTGAATGAAAAACCATTAACTTGCTTCCAATGACCCCCAATGAAATAATAAATGATGGGAAAGCTAAATCAACGGATCATGCTACGCATAGTATACTTGCTATCTATTTTGAAGTTTTTCGGTTGAGTGTTCCAACTTTTGAACTGGACATACCGCATGCTCGGATAGTTCATTTGTGTCCCAATAATTCATATATAGACTATGTGTGGGATAAAATTTATCATGATATTCATAATGTTATGCTCCGACACGAGAAAATTTATCATGATATTCATAATGGCGTTATTACAAAATTATCACACACTCATGCGCTAACGCCTTTGGAACGGCCTATATGCGTTGCATCTATTTTTGCTTTGCTCTATGATGTGTTCCAGATAAATAAAAGCCGAGAACGGCTTTGTTTTCATGGAAAGGAGGATGATGTGGACATAGCAATCATAGAAACGTCTACGAATATTACACGGCAAATTATTAACCAGGTACTTTCGTTCCTTTGGACATATTATTTAACTAACAGAAATATGATATATTACACTCATGTTGCGATTTACTTGTACTCAGGAATAAAAGAATGAAAGAAGCAAGGGACTACTGTGTTTTAAAACCAGATGGAGCAATCCTTGCATGCATGCGTTCCATCATCCTTGCATGCATGCCCACCGAACCATCCATTCCATCCCATCCAACATTGATGTCACGTGGAGTGCACAAGGAACAAAGGACTTTTGATTTGAATCCATTGATCAATATCAGCGACGTGGGACATGGGATTGTGGGCTGCGCCAAGTCTCCTCACGTGTCAGGGCCTGCAGCTTCGGCCTTTATGCTGTCCGACTCGTGGACAACTTCCTTCGATCAGCAGACCGGGTTGAACCGCTCAAAAAAAAAAAAAAGCAGACCGGGTTGAACACGTCTACGTACTCGTTCGCGTCTGTACCCCTTTAATAAATAGCTAGTCTAGGTTAAGGTTTAGACTCGGGTTTTGTTTAGAGAAGTTTAGCTATTGCTACTTTTATTTATCTGCGCTCGTAACGGCTAGTGCGACCGTCAAGACATCTTATCGGAACTCCATCTTGTGAGATTTATTCCATCTAGCATATTCGTAATTTCAGATTGCTTAGCTATTATTTTCTTGCATGTTCTTCGATTTGCTTGCAGGAAAAATCCTTTGTGGATAGGTCGATCGCGCCGTTGGCTCGGTCGATAACGCCGTGGAGTTTGTTCAGCAATTGCCGTGGATATCAGTCGTGTACGGTTCTCCCTGTACAGTTAGTAACCGGATCGTGAGGGTCAAGTCCCATAAAATCATAGTTATCCTCTTTCTCATCGAAAGATTGGGACCCAGTTCACATCATGGCTGGCGCTGTGGGGCGCTCATGTGCCTAACAAAGTTAAGGTCCACTCTTGGAGATTAATGCGGAATGGACTGGCTGTGGGATCAGAGTTGCATAGAAGGAAAATTAAGCCGGGCATCTTCTGTACTGCATGTGGAAGAGAGGAATCAGTTGCTCACCGGTTCTGGACTTGCCCTCACTCTAGGCTGTTTTGGAAGGAACTTTCTGAAAGAAGGGGCCCGGTCAGCTCGCCACCGGAGTGTGTCCAGGCTAATTCTGATATTGGTCGCTGGATGTTAAACTGGATGGCCGAAGCAAGAGATGAGGAAAAGGAGATGTTACTGCATGGTGTCTATGGACTATGGCTAGCCAGGAATGAAGCAAGGGACGGCAAAAGAATCCAAGAACCACATGAAATAGCAGGCTCGGTTTGCAGGTTTATGGATGAGTGGCTTGAGGTGGTTCGGAAAAAAGCAAGATGCTCTGTGAAGACACCGCCGGAGAGGTGGCTTCCTCCGGAGCAGGGATGGATTCTCGCCAATGCTGATGGGGCTGTGTCAAGTGCAGCTAGCAAAGGTGGAGGAGGGGTGGTCCTGCGTGACCATGATGGCACCTTTCGGGGTGCTGCGGCTCAATTCTTCCCTAACGACTCGAAGCCGGAGATGGTTGAATTGAAAGCTTGCCGGAGAGCGCTGCAGTTTGGACGCGAGCTGGGGGTTTCGAAGATCCACGTCGAGCTGGACTGTAGAGAGGCCGTATGTATGATCAATGGTGCTAGCAAAAACCTCTCTGCTGCTGGTCCAATTGTCGAGGACATCAAAGGGGAAAGGTGATGAAGACGATCCTTTCATTATTATGGATAATGGAAATTCTCCAGCGTCATCATCTTCTTTAGCAACAAAAGAATTTCCATTTATTAGCCAAGCCACGAATAATGGCAATGCTCTATCTGGTGAATCTAGCGCCGGTTATGTCCAGCACTGTCAGAAGAAACTTTTGATAGTTTGAAAACAATGTGCAAGAAAATTATTGATAGTGGCAGTTAGGGGCATGAATGCGAAGCACAAGAGACAGCCTTGAAAATTCCTTCAGTCGACCTACGAGCAGAACGCTTGCCTCAAATATGTCAAGAAGAGTAAGTTATAAATACTATTTTTTTGTAAACGTACTGGTTATTTAATTTTTGCAGTTATTTAACTCAGTGTAATTATATTGTTGTAGGTCTATTTAGTGCAAGTGCGGTTCTAATAAATACCGATTTCCTGACTCCGTAACACATAGAGGCGGCCAGGGTTTTTATTCAGACTCTAACATCGTCAGAGAAGCACCTCAAAGATATTGTGGTTAATGTGGAGAATCCAGGCGACTATGCACGGCAGAAATGATTCTTGACATTCTTAACTATGAGTGGTTGAATGGCGCTGTAAGTCTAAGTAATTTTTTCTTCTACACTTATCTACTCTGGTGCGGAACGATTGACAACAATAAATTCATAATGATATTTACAGGTCATCAATTCTTATTGTAGACACCTTGAAACCCGTGGTCGTGATGTTGATTATCACATAGCGACAACGTGGGTGGCAAAATGCTTCTAGACCGGGCTGCAGGATTGATTAAATCTAGCAAAAGAAAAACGCGGAATATTTGGCAAAGAAAACGAAAGTTGTCTCCAGAGTCATGTACGAGTATTTTTAACGGGATAAGGTATTGCTCTTATATTTATTGGTTTTAGTACATAATAATCTTTATTTACACGAAGATATTTTCAGCCGTCTCGCACCGGCGATGAGGAGGAGCAGAACATTTAGGCGAGACAAGGACTCCAGTCCAGTCCAGAGGTTACAGCCTACTACAGAGTTCAACATCATTCAGATTTCAGCGCATAGTTGCTGTGTTAAAATTCAGCCTACAGGCCTGAGATGGGGGGATGCGGATCTGGCAGGCGGCCAGATCTGGCTTGCCGGTACTGCTCCGGCTGCCGGTGAGTAGTGGTTTGTGGTGACTCTCCGATGTTGCTGGCGCGGTATCTTCGTGGAGGTGGGTGGGCCAGTGGAGGTGCTTTGCGTGGGGGTGCTGGTGGTGACGGGTGCTCCGGGCGAAAGTCTGCCGGGCTCTTGCCGGCCGGCGGCATCGGCGTCCGTGGGCGTCGTTTCACCTCTTTGGAGGCGCCGTCGTGGAGCCCCGTGTCCGCCACCCTCGGACCTTGCTCTTCGGGTGAAAGCCTAAGGCCCGGCCGGGTCGGGCGACGGCGTCGTCATCGTCGCTTTCCCCTTGGGGGCGTCGCCTTGAAGAGCATTGGATCCCGTTTGCGCGCTCCATGGGCTGGACGCTCGCGGCATTGCGGTCGGCAGGTGTCCGTCCGGCAATGGTGATGTTGCGCGACTTCTTGTGTGGCAACGATGGCGGCTTTGGGCGGAGTTGGACGGCTACTGAGCCTTGGTAGTCGGTCTCATCCGGCGTGTTCGAGGGGTTGTCGTGCCTCACTTGTCTTTCTGAAGTCGGAGCTGCAGAGGAGGTGTCTCCGCGGTGACGATGACACGAAACGGGTGATCGGTTCCGGTGCCGGCTCGGCGCAGGCCCAGTGCTTTTCCCCTGCAATGCTCGTCGACAGAGTCGGAGCTGCCTGGTCGTCAGCGCGTGTGGTGGACTGTTTGGTATCGACCGGCGCAGGCCTCGGCGCTCGAGCGGTGAGGGCTTCATCGGTGGTCGTTGATGGTGGAGTCGGAGTCGCCCTCGTGGAGGCGTGATGACGATGACAGCGGATTGCAATCTCGACGGCGCTTTTCTCCTCGACGGCGTGTGTGGGTTGCCAGGTCGCCCTGAGTGCCTTGTTTCTGCGGGCATGTTGTGACGGTTTTTGCGCGGTTTTCCGTTAATTAACTGGGCAACTCTCTTCGATCTTTTTTAATGAATCGGGCCCTAAAGGACCGCGTTTCAAAAAAAAAATCAGCCTACAGGGTATTTACTACTAGTATATCAAGGTCTGTCAATAGAAGTAGTGGTGACGTTCACATTATTCAGCGCGTAGTTTGCTGAGTTAAAAACTTAAAATTGCATGGAGCTACAATAGTTTGATGTTACTACTTGAAATCAAAAGAGATGATATGCTAATTTTAACCCGCTGCATTGTGCTTTGTTTTAAGGTCCCCAAAATTTCAGTCATGGCAGCAGTGATGAAGAGCAAGGGCGACTGTATATTATATTCAGTAAGTATAAAAACAATACGCACGGTAGTACAGTAGCCATGTTACCTGAACTAGCCGCTCCGTCGCACGCGGCCAAGTGCGTACGCGCGCGGGACCCCCGCCACCTTCCTCCTTCTCCTCTCCGGTCGCCTCCTATTGAATTCATACTCCAGCCAACTCATCCAAAAGTCCGAACTGAGGGAGAGAGGCGGGCAAAATATTTCAATACCCCCCTCCTCACGTCCAAGCTTATTTAGTCCTTAGACGTGAGATTTATGTAGGCCGCAGAATCTTTGATTTATGTAGGCCGCAGAATCTTTTCTTTAATACTGCGTTGGCAAGGTCTTGAACTAAGACCTCCTGTCTCTGATACCATATTGAATTCATCCTCCATTCAACTCATCCAAAAGTCCGAACTGATGGAGAGAGGCGGGCAATATATTTCAATACCACCGATGCACGGTCGTGGTCTCCTTAGCGCGTCGGCGCCGGCGCCGAGCTTGAGCTGGTCCTCCAGTCGGTTTGCAGTGGCACGAACGGGCTCCGGAGAGAGGAGGGGCGGACGAGAAAGAAGGTCGGAGGAAATACGATGGAGGGAGATTCCGGCGTGGCCCGGCCGTGGGATGGATCCGCGATGGCGAGGAGGAATACAGAAGGGAGAGACGTCGAGGAAGGATCTCTGGGCATAGCTACTGTTATACTTGTTAATACTATTATATTTATATACTAATCTACACTCTTCTAATGCTGCAAGACACTGAAGATGCTAGTCTTCGATAGGCTAGGTCTTTCCCTCTATTCTGACATTTCTGCAGTATAGTCCACAGATACAACCCCTTCCCTTTGATACCGCTGCATACTTAGCATAGTTCTGATGTAAGTCTTGCGACTACTTTGGATGAGTACTCACGGTTGCTTTGCTTCTCTTTTTCCCCATACCCGATTGCTGCGATTAGATGACGGAGTCCCGAAGCCAGCTGCCCCAGTCGACGACTACTACTACCCCTCTGGTGGAGCCTACTACTACGTGGAGACCGATGACCAGGAGTAGTTAGGAGGCACCCAGGCAGGAGGCCTACGCCTTTTCGATCAGTGTCGTTGTTTTGCCCAGCCTTCTTAAGGCATATCTTGTTTAACTTTTATGTCTGTACTCAGATATCTGATGCTTCCGCTGATGTTTGTGTGACCCAAGCTTATGTATTCGAGCCCTCGAGGCTCCTGGCTTGTAATATAAAGCTTGTATGACTTTTATTTGTGTTTAGAGTTGTGTTGTGATATCTTCAAGTGAGTCCTTAGGCTTGATCATGTGCATTTGCGTATATGATTAGTGCACGGTCGGGCCAGGTGTGTCACAAGCTGGTATCAGAGCCGACTGCCTGTAGGACCCCCCCTTTCCAACTCCTTGGCCGAATTTGTGTCTAGTCGTGGAAAACTGTTTTACTAACTATGTTGTGTGGCTTACGGGCCCACATCACGAATGGATGGGATTAGGATCTTTTATTCCTCTTCTTTACTCTGGGACTCTAAACTCTCATCCTTTCGGGTTAAAGATTTTGCTAACACTAACATTAGGTTCTCGTGATCACATTCACCCGGAGAGCTGGATTATCTGCAACATTTCTTTCCAATGCTATCTTATGCTTCTCACACTGTCGTTTGACATCTTGCACTCCTCTGTTTCAGATGCGCCCCGCAAGACAGCTCGTACGCCACACTATGGCTGTTGATGCGACTGGGTTCCCTGCTATCTTGGTCGATCTTTTGACCAGGCTGGGATATCGCTGGTACCCCGAGTACACAGTTTACGAGGATTACCGCGAGTTCAACCAAGAGCAGTACCACGCTGTGGTTCGTATCTTTGATCGACAGAACAACTCCATCACTGAGTTGCACACCTTTCATGGTGTTGGAGTGACTGTCGACATGGCCATCCATGATGCTACCTATACTGCTATTGCCCGTCTCCGTGGAGATCACAGTCGCTTGGAGGAGACTGCTTTCAGATATATCTCAGATGCCCCCTCTGGGGATGAGACTGGATATTACACTGATGTCTGTACTTCTTACGTGCGACGTCGTTATGACCCGCAGGTTTTGGTACAGTACAATCAGGCTCTGGATCGTACTGCCCGAGCTCTTGCTGTCGAGTTGTATGCCACTCGTGCTCGTCTTTACGATGCTCTGACACAGTTGCTACCAGCAGTCAGTGCGAGGATGCATCCAGAGTATATCCTTTACCCGCGCAGGACGGAGATGCCACCAGGTCTTGAGTGGCCTGCTGTTGGAGGTTGTACTCCTCCACGTGGTCCTCTTCTTCCAGTTCGGGACCAGGTTCTGCACCAGAGTGTTCACGGAGCGCAGGATCCTTATATCGAGGGCACCCTGCGTCGTCACCTGCAGCTGCCTAGCTTCAGTGGTTTTCTCCGACGTTGAGGTAGCTATCGCTATGTGTTGACACACGAACACGTCACGTGTACCCTCGACGCCGGGGGTGATGCACCGCAGCTCACTTCGAAGGGGGTCCGACCTGCAGCGCGATACGCAAGACAGCCGGCAGACGCTTTTGAAGACCCGAAACCCCACACGCCCGGGAGGGACCCTGTCAGGGAGTGCGGCGGCTATGGGCTGCCCTAGGTCGATTCGCTTGCCCCTAGAGCCTCGAGATTCATAGCTCTCAAACACGAAGAACAGCGAAGAACGAGGGAGAATAACGAGGGAGAGACAAAACGTAGATGAAAAAGTAGTATATTGATTTGTTCGATTGTGTGTTCTTTCAATCGGCCATCACCTCTCATATATATGAGGCGGCTGGACTTCCCGTACAAGTAATGGACTTCTACAAGAATTACACGTTAAAATTAAAGTCGGATTCTAGCTCTAAACTAGGTAAACTATCTGCCGGCTTCGTACTGGACACGGACTTTTATCCTTCCGTGTTTGACGTCAAATTCACCTTATCTCGTGCTAGACCCGGCTCGCTCTCCTGGGCTCCTGGGCAATAGTTACTCCCACGTCTGGGTCACTGCCGAGCCGTAACCTTGCCGGGTCGCCTTGCCGAGCTGTCGCCCTGCCGAGTCCTTGTCGAGCTGTCGCCCTGCAGGGTCATCGCCTTGCCGAGCTGTCGCCCTGCCGAGTCCTTGCCGAGCTGTCGCCCTACAGGGTCATCGCCTTGCCGAGCTGTCACCCTGCCGGGTCATCACCTTGCTGAGTGTTTTGTCACCTGGCCGGGTCATCTCCTTACTGGGTTGTCGCCTTGCGGTTACCTGGCCGGGCCATCATGTTGTCGGGTCGTCGCCCTGCCAGGTCGTTGCCAAGCTTGTCGGGTTATGGCCTAGCCGTTGCCTTGCTGGATCGCCGCCTTGCTTGGCTAGGTTGTCACCTTGCCAGTCATTGCCCTGCCAAGCTGTCGCCTCAACCGGCTATTAAGCCTGATTATGGTATGACGTGGCATTATTTGAACATGTCACCGAGTGTGGAAATGATGGCACACCGGCTCTTCTCTTTGATATACTGTTATGCCGGCTTAAGTTCTTTCAAATGGACGTAACTCTCGACTTGATCCGGTCGACGGAGACATGGTGAGACGCCGGCTTTGCCCCGTCATCTGGTCATTGTGTTGGCATGATCTTTTGCCGATTTTGACATGGCATAGTGCCCGTTTCCATCTTGCCGGGTCACCATTTTCCTGGGGAGAATCAGCAAACCTTGAGCCGGCAACCTGCCAAAAATGTGTGCGAACACATGCCGGCAAGCATCTCACACTGGCAAGCTTTCCACGCATGCCAGCAAGCTTTTCATTTGGCCAGCAAGCTTTCATGCCAGCAAGCTTCCCACACCGGCAAGCTTTCCACGCGTGCCGGCAAGCCTTTCACTTGGCCAGCAAGCTTTTTACTCGGCCGGCAAGCTTTCATGCCGGCAAGCATCCACACCGGCAAGTTTTTCACGCCGGCAAGCTTTCCACGCACGCCGGCAAGCTTTCTGCGCATGCCGGCAAGCTTTTCACTCGACCGGCAAGCTTTCACGCCGGCAAGCTTTCTAACATGGATATCTCTGAAATTGTCCTACTTTTTGCATCCGAGCTCTGTTTTGGACTATGTTTGTATCCATCTTGATCTTCTCGAAGAGAGCCATCCAATGGTGACTTCCAATCAGAAATTTGACTTCATCTTGCTACAGCTTCAAGCCACTCTTTTCGATCATGCCATTTTGGAGTGTCAACACTATGTCCTGTTGTTATATCCCTCCACCGCGTGCCTGCGTGCCGCCTAGTTGTCTAGCCTTCCTTTCGCTGTTGTAATGCTGGCTTGTAACCGAATCTATGTATGGATCTGTATGTCCTGTTTGACTATGTTGATGTATCTATTGCACTTCCTTTTGTGGTGCGAGTTACTTCATGAATGATTCCATACACCTACAATGCTCGTTGCTAAATTACCCCCTGTTGAATTTTAGCAGGATGGTTAGACCAGCAGGTCATGGTCATGGCCGTGGTGCCAACAATCCACCACCGCCCGACTATATGGCTGCAATGATGCAATAATTTGAAATGCACCGCCAGTTCAGGCAAGGGCTTATGGATCAGTTTCCTCGCCCGAATGCCAACCAGCAGCCAGCCGCAATCACTTTGCAAGAGTTTGTGCGCCTCAACCTAGCTATATTCCGCACCTCAGTGCAACCGCTGGATGCTAATGACTGGCTCTGCGATATCACATATGAGATGGATTCAGCCAATGTGGCCCCTGCCAGCTATGTCACTTTCGCATCCTACTTCTTGAAGGGACCCGCAGCTCAATGGTGGGACAGTCACAGGCATACCTTAGCTGCTGGAACTATCATCACCTAGGTGGAGTTCAAAGCTGCTTTTCGTGCCCGTTACATACCTCAGGGAGTCATCGACTGCAAGAAGCGTGAGTTCCGCAACCTCACCCAGGGCAACAAGTCTGTGGAGGCCTATCAGCGGGAGTTTCTTGAACTATCCCGCTATGCTAAAGAGGATATTGCTAGTGATGCCTGTAGACAAGAAAAGTTCCGTGAAGGGCTCAACCTAGATATCAACCTCGCACTACTAGTCCAAGACTTTGCCGACTTCGCCACCTTGGTGAACAAGGCTATACAGGTTGAGACTGGTCTGAAGGATCACAAGTACGCTCTTAAGCGCACGCATGAAGCGGGCTCATCTTCGGGCTCGTCCTCGCAGAAGCGCCGCATCTGGATTCCTCACAGCATGTACCATCCAGCTGCACCTCCTCCACTGCCGGGGCAGCCAAGGCCTCAAGCTCCACTGTTTTGAGCTCCTGCTCCCCGTCCCGACAATGGGCTCTGCTTCAAGTGTGGCCGTCCAGGTCACCGTGCCAGAGAATGCCCTCAGGATCAGAACCAGCTTGCACTTCCCTCTGCTGGCCGTGGTAATGGCCGTGGCAATAATCTGCCCCGCAACAACAATGCCAGACCATCTTATGGTCGTGGTCAAGCTTACCATGTTGATCTGAGTGAAGCTCAAGGTCAGCCAGCTACTGTGAAGGGTACTCCTCTTGTTAACTCTGTACTAGCTTCTGTTTTAATTTATTCGGGAGCATCGTACTCATTCATGCCAAAAGTTTTTGCATACATGCATGGCATTAAATTTGTGGAATTAAAACGTCCCAGTCGTTCACGACTTGTAGGGGTACTTCCAGGAGAATTTCCAGGAATACCCCGACCCCTTTCCTTCTGCCTCCTAAATTCTCGGGACGAGAATTTCTTTTAGAGGAGGAGAATTGTAACACCCCTGAGTAATGAGCCACAGTGATCTTCAAATTAATGCTAAGCTAATTAGTTTTGCAAAGAATGATCACAGTGAAATCATATCTCATTTCAAATTCCACCACCAAATTCAATTCAAATTATGTGTGAAATTTGAAGTTGCTCAAAAATTGCTGGAAAATAGTTCATGTTGTAGCAAAAAATCCAAAACGAATAATTGTGCAGGAAAACAACATCACCACTTTGCTAAAATGAGCTATAGCATTTAAAACAGTGCTTAAATAGCAAATTAAATGCCATTTCATTTATGAAAAATTTAATTGAATTCAAATGGCCTCCAAATTTTTTGTGGCAGTGCACAAAATTCCCTAGTATTTGTTTCTACCAGTTGCACATTTTTGCAAAGTCATTTGTGATCAAAAAGAAAATGGAAAAGATTACTGGAAAAAAAACAGAAAAGGAAAATGGAAAAAGGCTGAAATGCACTGTGCAACTGGGCCTAAGTTAAACAGTGCGGCCTGGCCGGCCCACCCGGCCTTTCTCCCACCTCCCGCCTCCTCCCCGTGTCGGCCTCGGCGTGGCCACGCGCGTGCTCGCCGGCCAGCGGGCGACACCGCGGCACTACAGGGCCGGTGAGGGGATAAGAACAGCCCCCTCAGCCTCCCCGTCGCCCTTATGCACTCCTCCCCTCTCCTCGCGCTCTCTCTCGCTCGCCCCCAAGCTCGACAATACGCCGCCGTTGCCGCGCCGCTGCTCCACCGCGGCCACTGGCCCCGCCTCGCCTCGCCGCTTTGTCCATCGTCCTCGCCGTCGTCCGCTACTTCGTCTACGCCAGAGAACGCGAGCCCGGGAGCCCTACCGCGCCAGATCGCGGTCATCTTCCTCCGCTTCAATCGCCGGCAATCTTCTCCAAATCCGGCGACTCCTGCTGCTCCTATGCCTTTCACCGGCCTCCGTGAGCCGCGTGGTGAGCTCCACTTCCTCTCCCCCCTCTTCCTCGCACTTATCCGTGCCCATAGCCACCGTGCTCGCCGTAGCCGTCCTAGCCGCCGCAGTTGAGCTCGTCGCCGTCAATGTCATCGCCGTCGAGCTCGTCCGAGCAAGCATCCATGCTCAGCGCAGCCGTAGGAACACAATGCCGCCGCCCGCTGCTCTTGCCGTGCTCCCTAGCGCCGTATCCGTTTTTGCCCGAACGCTGGCGCCGCCTCCGATGATGTTCCGGTCGACTCCGGCCATCTCCGGCGACGCCACCACCGCGGTTCGACGCGGCTCCGTCCGCTCGTTCAAACGCGGGGTCCCGTGCGCCAAATGGTCGCCGGATGGTGAAATCCGGCGAGGTCCTGAACGCTCCACCGCGTTTGCGTGTCGCCGGCGTTTAAACGCCGGCACCCGCCGAGCTGACTGGTCAACGTGCCGACGTGGCAGCACAGAGCCACTAACAGGCAGGCCCCACCTCTAATTTAATTAGTTTTAAAAATTAAAATTAACCTAATAACTATTTAGTCACTGACAGTGGGGCCCCACGTGCTAATTAACCTCTGTTAGTTTAATTTAACTCTAATTTAGCCCAGAGCCACTGACATGTGGGACCTAGCTATCAGGTTTGACCTGGAACAGCTGGGTTGACTGCTGACATCATGCTGACACAATAAAGCTATTTTCTAATTTAGATTTAATTCCAGAAATTTCAAAAAATCGTTTAAATCTTTGAAAATTCGTAGAAAATAAACCGTAGCTCGGATCAAAAAGTTTTCTACATGAAAGTTGATTAGAAAAACGAGACGAACCCGATACGCCCTCCGTTTATCTGTCACATGCCCACAAACATGCAAACATGGAACTTCCCCCCTCCGATTCAGTATACCAAAAACTGTCTATGGCCGGGAAAATATCCCAGATATTTTCCCGCTTCGTCTGCTACGTGTAGCATTGCATTAGGTCACCCCAACACTGCATTTTGCCATGACATGCATTGTGTTGCATCTGTTTGCCTTTATTTATTGTTTCTTCCCCCTCTTCTCCCCCCCGTTAGACCCCGAGACCGACGCTGCCCCGAAGGACTACTACATCCCTGACGACCCCTCTTTTGCCGCAGAGCTTCCAGGCAAGCAACCCCCCTTGAACATGCCTATATCACCTATTCTTTCTTCCTCATGCTTGCATTAGAATTGCTACAACTGTTGTCCGATATTACCTATTCTGATGCATAGCCTGTTTTTGTAACTTCTATTGATACCTTACCTGCTATCCTAAATGCTTTGTATAGGTTGGTTGGTAAACCTTCTGAGGCCCCTTTAATTTGTCTTAGTTGCCCCGCTTTAGTACCAGTGCCCCGATCGATGAAATCGACGGGCTAAGACCAGCACATCACCGCACACCCCCCTAAGTTGCTCGACTCGGCAGAGCTATCATCGAGTGCCGAGGGTGATACCTCTTATCTCACTCCTGATGTTGCCTTTGTAGTTTAGCTAGCCGGTTGTGAGTTGCCAAGGGTGATTCCTCTTTCGCCACCTCCGATGAAGCTTTTGTCATGCAACCCCTCAAGTGTGAATCTATCGAGGGTGATTCCTCCGGGTTCACCTTGACGGATACATCGAGTGGAAATCCAACAAGGGTGATTCCTCGGGTTCCTTCTTGACGTTGTGGACACACGGTTACCTTGACTTTACTGCTAATACTTGTTAAAGTCGGGTCGGCCCCAAGGGGCACCCGTGAGTGATGTGAAGTCGGGTTAACCATGAGGGTGCCCGTGAGTTAATTGCGTGGCACGGCCGGGCATTCTTAGCCCTTGCCGTAAGTCCACGAGACGGGGCGACGGGGTCACATGATCGTGAGTCTCTGCTCGTTTCCGCGAGCTCCTAATAAATCACTAACGGATTTGGGTATTTCATCTGAGTTGGCCACTGGCCTATACGCACTGCCACCACGTGGGATAATGGTTTACTGGGGCCCTCGATGCCGTATGTATGAGCCAAAAGTTCTGTCAGATGTCCAATTCAGCATTGCGGCATGGCTGGGCCGGCGCCATCCAGGACAGAGGTGGTGCCTGGGCTCGCCCTGCACGCAACGACCCGGAGTGCAAAGGGCGATGGGCCCAAGACCCTTGAGCACTTAGGATGTTGACCGGCGGGGACCTCTTGTAACACCCCAAAAATTTAACCACATTTTATTAAGTAAAATCTGGCCAGAAATAAAATTTTGAATTATATTATTTCTTTTATTTATTTCAGAGTATTTCTGCTTCTGTTTTCCAAAATTCTTCCCTCCATATAGAAAATTTTGGGAAAAATATTATGGGCTTTGGTAGTTTTCTTAAATCATTTCTTTTATATTTTAATAACAGTAGGAAATATTTTCATAATAAAATTTTGCCCAAGATAATCATTTTAATAGCAATTCCAGCATTTGAAATGCTTCTGTTGCACTATGACCATTTTAAATAATTCTTTATAAATTGCACAAAAATTATGAGGGCTCATGTGATGCCTATAGATCACTTTTATGCAAAAACCCACCTTGGTCTTTTGGAAATTTTGAGCACAACTTCCATTTTTCAATTATGTCCCAATCCTAGGTTATAACTGCAACCCCAATTTTACTTGATCCAAAAATTCTGAAAATGTTCCCACTTATAGTCCTTCCAACTAAACCCTTAAGTACAGAAGATCCACTCCAATTGTATCTTGCAAACCCACCAAATAAATCCTCCAGGTTACTGTCCAGAACTGAATTCTGGTAAAACTTGCACTAACAAGTTTTACATTTTGTCCATCCAACCACACCATCATCTCAATCATGGAATGAAGCATCATCCTGGTAATTTTCATATCCAGCCAAGATAACTAGATAGCCATAGCATTCTGTCAAGCACCTTGTGTGCATGACAGAAATTTTGCCTCATCCTAAACTACATTGAACACTTGGTCATTTGGCCAAACTATCATGTCCACCATCTGTAGCATCCAAAGAGACACAACCCTGTCAAGTCTCATATTCGGAGGAGCTTCCTAAGTGGCCCTGGCAATTCATCGAGCACCACACGTGCATGACCAGAGCACGAGCAGAGCGCTCTTTTGGGCAGGCTCGGCCTTGCCCTCGCACCGTTGCTCTGCCGCCTCCCCGCACGTTTTCCATCCTCTCCAACTTCACGAGCAAGCCAGGAACCCTGTCCATCACCGTCCACCGCCGCCACTCATCGCCGCCCGACGAAACCCGCCCCCCCCCCCCCCCACGTCTCTGGCAGGATTAATCGCCAATGGCCCAAGCTCATCCGCTCTCCACCGACCACGCTGACCATCCCACCGACCCTCACCGGCCACCCAATGCCATCACCTGCCGCGTAAATAGCCGTCGCCGCCGTGTTCATCCACTGGAAGCCGTGGAACCGACGTCCTCCATCTATATAAAGTCCACCCCGAGCATGCTTTAGAGATCAGCACCATTCCTTCTCCCTCCGTGAACCTCCTCAAGCAGCCAACTGAGCCGGGCAAAGTCGTCCTCCTCATCTCCGGCCAAAGCCACCGCCGCTCTGCCTCAGTTGATTCCGAGCCAATCAGTGCCTCCCCCCCCCCCAATTTTCTTGCATCAGAGGATTCACAGAACCACCGCTCCTCGATTCCACGCTTCAATTAAGCCTAAAATCCATCATGGCCGAAACTCCTCTTTCGTCCGACACCACCGTCTGTCGCGGAGCTCACCGCCGGCGACTCGGTGACTTCCGGTGGTCGAGGCGCAGCTCTCTGGGTCCGCCTCGGTGAAGGGAGCACGCCCATGTGCTCATCTCCTCGATTGGCGCCTCTGTTCGCCGGCGCCGGTCGCTGAAGCCACCGCTCTGTTCTGCCGAAGGAGAGGGCGCCAAATTGACCGGTCAAACCTGACCGGTGGGGTCAAGGGACCCACTGTCAGTGACCCGGCGCTCCGCTGACACATCTGTAAGTGGAGACGGACTTTCCCAAAAGCCGCCTTTGCGCCGGGAAAGCGTATTTTCCCGAAAACGTTTTTGACGTCATCACCTCTTCCGCGCGGCTGAGCGGCTGGGCTTGGCCCAATAGCGTCAGACAGCTAAACAACGCTCAAGGCGCCCCTCTACCTTTCTCTTTTCCTTTTCAGTAGTTTTCAAATAATCTCACAGCAGCCAGTTCAAAACCAAATTTGGTGATTCAAATTTCTAAATACTCATAAAATCATGATCTATTAATCCAGCTAGGGTGAACATTTTTCCTGAGCCTTGTTTATGTAAGATCTATTAAATAGTCCATTTCTCTATTTATTTCAGCTTAGGAAATTCCTAGGATAATCATATGAACTCCAAATAACTTGATTCTTTTTCTGTAATTCCCCATTTTTCATCTAGTTTATTTTAGTATTTATTTCAAAAATTTCTAATCTACTTTTTATTACTATTTTTTCTTTGTGTGGTAATTTCAATATTTTTGAAAATAGGAAATGGATGGAAGATAAAATTTTCAAAGTTATGGAATGCACCCAACACTTCTGCATGCTCAAGGCAAGCATGTTGAACACTTGATATGGTGATTGCATGGTTAGTTGTTTGCAAGAATAATTGAATCATGCATATGTTGAATTCAAATAAAATTTGCATGCATGTGGTGTTGGCATGTTTCCTCGTACCGTGCAACGTGTGCTTGTCATGACTAACTTGCAGGAGGTATAAGAGAAATACCGTTACCGGCAGAAGGGTGATCACGTCGGAGCGTGATCATGCCTTGTTGGTTATGCATGTTGGGACATGCAAGGGCTGTGGCCCTGTTTTTGGTGTTACTGTTGAAAGAACACTTTATTGTGCTAACCACTGCAGGAAATAGATAAGCCTCCTGAGTCGACCGTAGATCGAGTCTTGTTCCGGTAACCCCCATACTTGATCCGTGCTGCCACTTGTCCCTGCCATAGGTAGGGTATGGTTCAGTAAGTTGTTAACCCCTTTCCTGCACACACCGTACAGAGAGGCCATAGTGAAAGATACCATTGGCCCATTGTAGGCATCTCACTAGGTCAGGGGGCATGGGTGTATTCGGCTAGGCCGAGAGGTGTAGCGCCCCTCATCTTTGCACACGTTATACATGAGATTGTGATCCCATGCTATTCGAGATTGTAGTCTCCCGTCTTAGAGTTTATCTTGAATGATGCCTTGGGTGATTCCTGGCATCAGGAAAGTTAATCTGGTGTGTGTTGGTTAGGTGTGTTTTCAACCCAAAGACCATAATTGGAAGTAGTCAGCGTCTTGGTGCTGGCTAAAGAAATCCTTTACTTGTGGGTAAAGAGTACACCCTCTGCAGAGTTATACCTATTTGAATAGCCGTGTCTGCGGTTAAGGACTATAGTCTGGGTTGGTCAAGTGTCGGTCTTAGTGTCGGTCTCCAGAGGAAATAGTTAAATTGATCATGATTCAATTTTACTGGATAATTATTGACACTACTGATGATATCATGAATATTATTCTCATCACAAATATTATTGTGGACTAACCCATTTCTCTTATATGAATTTTCTGAGTGTCTCATGGGCTGGCTAGACTACCCGGGCACTCATTTTCTTTTCTGAGTGTCTCATGGACAGGCTAGACTACCCGGGCACTCAGTTTATTTTCTTTTTTGAGTGTCTCATGGGCTGGCTTGACTACCCGGGCACTCAGTTTTTTTTTCTGAGTGTCACTTGGGCTGGCTAGACTACCCAGGATACTCATTTATTTTCAAGACCTCTCGAGGCGTCGCTTTTGGACACCCGTTTGGCATTTATTTTCAAGACCTCTCGAGGCGTCACTTTTAGACACCCGTTTGGCATTTCTTTTCAAGACCTTTTGAGGCGTCGCTTTTAGACACCCGTTTGGCATTTCTTTTCAAGACCTCTTGAGGCGTCGCTTTTAGACACCCGTTTGGCATTTATTTTCAAGTCCTCTCGAGGCGTTACTTTTAGACACCCGTTTGGCATTTCTTTTGGATTCTCGGATGGTTCTGTCTTGCCCGATTCTCCACTTTAATATTTTCTTTTGGATTATCGGGCGGTCCTGTCTCGCCCGATTCTCCATTAACTTTCTTTGTTTATCACTAACATTTCATATTTATTCTTCAACACCGTATTAATATTCATCATGCCATGCTTTAATTTCGTTCAGCATATGCATATAATTTAACCCATCATGGTCATATGCATTCGGTATATCTTTTGTTCATTATGTTTGCGAGTACATTCCAACGTACTCACTAGCTTGTCCCTGGCTATTTAATTGTCCAGGTCAGGATTTCAACGAGGAGTACTACAACGACATCCATGCGGAGCCTAGGATAGCAGCCACGCGGGATAGGAGTTATCCAGGTCAGTTGTTCCTGTGGGAATGGAGCCCCATCGACGTTGGAGAACCACGAGTCACTTCCGTCATCCTCACTAGAAATCATTGTTGTATCATTAGGCCTTTATGGTCTCGTATCCAATTCTTGCAATTGCTTGGTAATCTGTAACAAGGACGTGTCCACCAGTAAAAATGATCTTGGGACTGGTAATGACACGAGGGGTTAACTCAGGGATTTTATGTCCCAGAAATCCGGCCCCGACACCTCTCTGCGGAGCCTAGGTAGGACTACGCCGTGTCGATCAGCCGAGGCCGGGCATGACCCAGAAAAGACAGTCCTGCCAGAGTTAATCGAGCGTGTTGGGTAATAGTAGTGCACCCCTGCAGGGAAGATTATCTATTCGAATAGCCGTGTCGACGGTAACAGGACGCTCAGTGTAGTATCCCGATCTACTACAACTTGAACTGGATATATGCAACTTTAATTGTATGCTCTGAGATTGCTTTCTCGCAGGGAGTCGAGGAAGGATATCTGGGCATAGCTACTGTTATACTTGTTGATACTATTATATTTATATACTAATCTACACTCTTCTAATGCTGCAAGATGCTGAAGATGCTAGTCTTCTATAGGCTAGGTCTTTCCCTCTATTCTGACATTTCTGCAGTATAGTCCACAGATACAGCCCCTTCCCTTTGATACCGCTGCATACTTATCATAGTTCTGATGTAAGTCTTACGAGTACTTTGGATGAGTAATCACGGTTGCTTTGCTTCCCTTTTTCCCCATACCCGATTGCTGCGACCAGATGACGGAGTCCTGGAGCCAGTTGCCCCAATCGACGACTACTACTACCCCTCTGGTCGAGCCTACTACTACGTGGAGAACGACGCCTTTTCAATCAGTGTCGTTGTTTTGCCCAGCCTTCTTAAGGCATATCTTGTTTAACTTTTATGTCTGTACTTAGATATCTGATGCTTCCGCTGATGCTTGTGTGACCCAAGCTTATGTATTCGAGCCCTCGAGGCCCCTGGCTTGTAATATAAAGCTTGTATGACTTTTATTTATGTTTAGAGTTGTGTTGTGATAAATTCAAGTGAGTCCTTAGGCTTGGTCGTGTGCATTTGCGTGTATGATTAGTGCACGGTCGGGCCGGGGGCGTCACACTTTCCTGCCTTGGTTCAAAGAGCATGTTCTTGCTAATCCCCCGGAAGAGGGCTCTACGGACGGATTGCTCATATACACCTTAGCACATGGCCCCGCGGCCAACCTCGCGACCTATCAGGCATACGATATCAACGGATACACGTTCTACACGGAGGCCAAAGATATAAAAAGTGATTTTCAGAACTCAGGGGTGACGATGGAATGCATGACCGGCGACAACGCCGCAACTGAAAGATTCTACAAAAGGGTCGAAGATATCTGGGAGCTTGACTACTCTGGACTGCATGATGCGACGATATTCCGTGTCAGATGGGCTAAGAACGTCGAAAGAGGAAACCGGTATTTCACTACCATGTCTATACCCGACGCCAAGAGCGCTACTGTGAATGCCATCGCAAAAAACAAGCCATGCATACACACTAATCATGTGATACAATGTTTCTTCATAACCGACCCAAGCAATCCCAGGCGTGTTGTCGTGAGGAGAGGCAAAAGGAGAATCATCGGAATGGATGGAGTCGCAAACGAGGAAGACTATGACCAGTACGGCGACCCGATGAGGGAAGATGACGATGACGATGAAGCATACATCAAAAGAAGAATCAATACTACATTACCTAAGAAATATCGTATTCCTTGGAAAAGGAAAAGTCACAATGAGGGGCTCAATTATTCGACAGCGAACAAGAAGGGAAAGAAGCTCACTCAGAAACGAAAACGTCGGCGCTGAGAAACCATCATTTATATATATGTATTTATTTTGTGTATGCACTTAATCGTTATCGGTCAAATATTGTGTAATATATATCGTCGCCTAGTTATATACATTGTATCCGATCCCCTTCATCCCGGCTCGGTTGTCTTTCGAAAAACAAACGAAAATGAAAAGAAATAGAAGAATGAGAAAGGAAAGAAGAAAATGAAAGGAATAGAAAAGGAAATGAAAAGAAAAAGAAAAAGGAGAAAGGAAATAAGAAAAATAAAATGAAAAGAAAAAGCAAAAGGAGAAAATGAAAAGAAAAATCAAAGGAATATCAGTAGCGCGGGCCTGGACACGTGCTATAGCTAACTTACCAGTAGCGCGTGTTGCTACTTGTAGCTTGCGTTGGTATTTTCCCCGAAGAGGAAGGGATGATGCAGCACAGTAGAGGTAAGTATTTCCCTCAGTTATGAAACCAAGATTATCAATCCAGTAGGAGAATCACGCAACACCTCATTAGCAGTACCTGCACACAAACAACAAATCCTTGCAACCAACGCAAACGAGGGGTTGTCAATCCCTCGGTGGTCAATTGCAAGATTAAATTGTATGGTGATAGATAGATAGATTAAACAAAAATACAAAATAAAATAAATAAAAGAAAAATGCAGCAAGGTATTTTTAGGGTTTTTAATATATGATTTAGATAGACCCGGGGGCCATAGTTCTCACTAGAGGCTTCTCTCAAGAAAATAGCATACGGTGGGTAGACAAATTACTGTTGGGCAATTGATAGAAAAGCAAATAATCATGACGATTTCCAAGGCAATGATCATGTATATAGGCATCACGTCCGAGACAAGTAGACCGACTCCTGCCTGCATCTACTACTATTACTCCACACATCGACCGCTATCCAGCATGCATCTAGTGTATTAAGTCCATAAAGAACGGAGTAACGCCTTAAGCAAGATGACATGATGTAGACAAAGTAAACTCACACATGAATAAACCCCATCTTTTTACCCTTAATAGCAATGATACATACATGTCATGTACCTTTCTGTCACTGGGATTGAGCACCGCAAGATCAAACCCATTACAAAGCACCACTTCCCATGGCAAGATAAATCAATCTAGTTGGCCAAACCAAATCAATAGATCAGAGAAAAATACGAAGCTCTAATAATCATGCATAAAAGAGATCAGAGAAGACTCAAATAATATTCATGGATAATTTGATCATAAACTCACAATTCATTGGATCCCAACAAACACACCGCAAAAAGTGATTACATCGGATAGAACTCCAAGAACATCGAGGAGAGCATTGTATTGAAGATCCAAAAGAGAAAACAAGCCATCTAGCTACTAACTATAGACCTGAAGGACTGTGGTAAACTACTCATGCATCATTACAAGGGCAGCAAGGTTGATGTAGAGCCCCTCCGTGATCGATTCCCCCTCCGGCGGAGTGTCGGAAAAGGCCCCCAGATGGGATCTCTCGAGAACAGAAGCTTGCGGTGGCGGAAAAAGTATTTCGTGGACTCCTCTGTTGGTTTCCCGATTTTTGGGAATTTATAGTGGTGGAATTAGGTTAAAAGAGGCAGAGGTGGGCCCACGAGGCACCAGGGCGCGCCTGCCCCCCCCAGGCGTGCCTTGGTGGCTCATGGCCACCTCCTGGGGCTTCTAGTCTTCTCCCGAAGCTTCTAGTGTTGGTTATGTCCAGAAAAAAATCTCCAAAAAGTTTCATGGCCTGTGGACTTCGTTTGGTATTGATATTCTGTAAAACCAAAAACAGGCAGAAAACAACAACTGGCACTGGGCACTAAGTTAATAGGTTAGTCCCAAAAAATGATATATAATTGCTGTAAATGTATATAAAAACATCCAAGATTGATAATATAACAGCATGGAACAATCAAAAATTATAGATACATTGGAGGCGTATCAGCATCCCCAAGCTTAATTCCTGCTCGTCCTCGAGTAGGTAAATGATAAAAGCAGAATTTTTGATGTGGAATGCTGCCTATCATATTCATCATATATTCTTTTCTTTTATAGCATGGACATTTGGACTTGAATGATTCAAAGCAATAGTCTATAATTTGACATGAAGATATAAATACTCAAGCATACCAATAAGCAACCATGCCTTTCAAAATATCAACGCTAAAGAAAGTTATCCCTAGCCCATTATGCTCAATCATTGATCCATTCATGAAACACACTCCATATTAGCTACATCCAATGCACAAGTATGACAATAGTGCTCTCTAGTTGGTGCTTTATAAGAGAAGATGGAGACTCAAATAAAAATAAAAATCGCATAAAAGTAAATAGATAGGCCCTTCACAGAGGGAAGCAGAGATTTGCTAATGTGCCAGAGCTCAAGGCATAAATTAGAGAGATAAAAAATTTGGGAGGCATGCTTTTCCTATCAACGAAAATGAACGAGAATTCCCAATATCTTCCATGCTAGATACATTATAGGCGGTTCCCAAACAGAAAATAAAGTTTATTCCTTTTCCACCATTCTTTCACAATCCATGGCTAGCCATATCCACGGGTGCCCTCCATACCAACACTTTCCAAGGAATTTATTATTATCATCATATAAGATGTTTCATTTCATTTAATTTCGGGACTGGGCATCCCTATTACCTGCCACACACTCGTGCAATGACAAGTGAATAAACACTCATCGTGAGAATAACCCACCTAGCATGATAAATATTAGCCAACCCCTTCCGCCTCATGAGCGGTATCGGCACACAAAACAGAATATTTTTTTTGAAAATTATAGTTGGCACACGCAAATTTACTTGGAACGGCATGGAAATACCGCATATAGGTAGATATGGTGGACTAATTTGGCACAACTTGGGTTTAAGGAGTTTGGATGCACAAGCATTATTTCCGCTTAGTACAAATGAAGGCTAGAAAATAGATTGAGAAGCGACCAACCAAAAAGCGAGAACGGTCATCAACATGCATTGAACATAACTAACACCGAATAATGCACCATAAGTAGGATATAATTTCGTTGCATAACTATTGACTTGATGTGCATGCATAGGGAATCACAAACCTTAACACTAATATTCTTACTAAATCACAATTACTCACTAACATGACGCACATATCATCATCTCCATATCGCAAAACTATTGCAAGGAATCACACTTATCATATCCAATGATCTATATGAAAGTTTTTATTATAACCCTCTTGAATATTCATCACTTTGGGACCAAATTCATATCTTGTGCAAATTACCATTACGATCATCAACTCTCAAAAAGATTTAAGTGAAGCATGAGAGTGCAAATATTTCTTCAAAATTTCAATCTTATCAACTCTCAAAATAATATAAGTGAAGCATGAGAGTTTATTTCTTCAAAATTTTAATCTTGTCAACTCTCAAAATAATATAAGTGAAGCATGAGAGTTCATTTCTTCAAAATATAGCCACCACCGTGCTCAAAAAGATTTAAGTGAAGCACTAGAGCAACTGCCTAGCTCAAAAAATTTAAGTGAAGCACATAGAGTATTCTAACAAATTATGATGAACATGTGGCTCTCTCAAAATAGGTGTGTTCAGCAAGGATGATTGTGACAAACTAAAAAGCAAGGAAAGCAAAGATTCATATAATACAAGACGCTCCAAGTAAAACACATATCATGTGACGAATAAAAATATAGCTCCAAGTAAAATTACTGATGGTTGGTAGAAGAAAGAGGGGATGCCTTCCGGGGCATCCCCAAGCTTAGGCTCTTGCCACTCCTTATTCCTTCATCCATCGCGATCTCACCCAAAACTTGAAAACTTCAATCACACAAGACTCAACAAAACCTTCGTGAGATCCGTTAGTATAAAAAAAAATAACTACTTTAATTACTATTGCAAACCCATTCATATTTTATTTTTGCATTATACCAACTCTATTCTAACTTCTCCATGGATTATACCCCCCGATACAATCCATAGTTTCATCAAAACAAGCAAGTAGTGCATCAAAAACAGAACAGTTTGCAGAGATCTATCTAAAAGACATACTTCTATAACTCCAAAAATTCTGAAAAAACAGGACAAGGTGGGCAATTCATATACCAATACTTTGTAATAATTTCAGATTTTTCTATCGCAACAGTACAGAACTAAAATTCCAGCACTAGACGCAAAACTTTATGTTTTCCAAACAGCATCAATTATACTATCTTCCAAATCATCCCAAAGGCATTACTTGGCACAAACACTAATTAAAACATAAAAACACAATCATAACAGTAGCATAATTGTGTAATCACACAAGAACTTATTTTATCCATTGGGTTGTCTCCCAACAAGCTCTTTCTTTATAGCCATTAAGATAGGCTTGATATTTCAATGATGCTCTCATAAAAGATACTAATAGAAACACAAAGAGAGCATCATGAAGCATATGAAAAACACACTTAAGTCTAACATACTTCCTATGCATAGGCATTTTATAGGAGAACAAATTATCAAGACAAGCAATCTCTAGCATATGCAAATAGGAAGAATGAAGCATGAATAATTTCAACATCACGAGAGACAATTTAGTAACATCACTAGTAGAAAACAGACCTTTTGTCCGCCCCTTTAGTCCCGGTTTGATTACGGCCTGGGACTACTGTGACCATTAGTCCCGGTTCCAACGGCTAGGAGCGGTTGGGGGCATGGGCATCATTAGTCCTGGTTCATTTTCTACCTATAGTCCCGGTTTGTGATACAAACGGGGACTAAAGGGGTGGTGGCAAGCTGGTGTCAGGCTGGGGCCCCCACGAGCCCCTTTAGTCCCGGTTTGTATCATAAACCGGTACTAGAGGTGGACTTTATAGTCCCGGTTTGTGATACAAACCGGGACTAAACGGGTGGTGGCAGGCTGGTGTCAGGCTGGGGCCCCACGAGCCCCTTTAGTCCCGGTTTGTATCACAAACTGGGACTAGAGGTGGACCTTTAGTCCCGGTTTGTATAACCAACCGGGACTAAAGATGTCCCTATAAACCCTTTCTCTCCGTTTTCCCCTTTCTCTCCTCTGTTCTTCCCCTTGCCCGAGCACTACAAATGAACTCTGAAAAGGTTTAAACTTGGCATGGTATCATCATTTCACCCACATAGCATGTGCTAAAAAGTTGAGAGGGTTACGGCAAAAACTGGATGCACTTCATGTACAAACTAGACAATCTCTTTCGAAGTATCAGGGTTTCGGACGAAAACTCATCTGTTACAAAGGCCTTTTATTTTTATAAACTTATTTTAACTCCAGACTTTTTGTGCGTTCAATATGCACCATTCAAAGCCACGTCATCAATTTTCAACCCTTTCTGACTTCATTTGCTATTTTTCATGCATTTATTGATTTTTTTTGGCTAAATGACCCTGAAATTGAAAATCACTACAAATGAACTCCGAAAAGGTTGAAACTTGGCATGGTATCATCATTTCACTCACATAGCACATGTGCTAAAAAGTTGAGAGGGTTACAGCAAAAACTAGATGCACTTCATGTACAAACTGGACAATCTCTTTCGAAGTATCAGGGTTTCGGATGAAAACTCATCTGTTACAAAGGCATTTCATTTTTCTTAAACTTATTTTAACTCCAGACTTTTTGTGCATTCAACATGCACCATTCAAAGCCACATCATCAATTTTCAACCCTTTCTGACTTCATTCGCTATTTTTCATGCATTTAATGATTTTTTTGAGCTATAAAACTAAAAGAGCTAAACAGAATGTGTTTTTGATTAAAACACCTATTTAAATTAACCTAAAAATTACCAAATTGAACATACTGATAAAACACGCTAATATTAAATAGCAGGAAAAATAATCACTCAAAAATCTATTTTTAAAGTAAAGTTATTCACAAAATAGTGATTCAAACAAATTTCAAAGAATTCAAATTTAAACTATTCAAATTTGAAAACTACTGGCACTAACAGAAAGTTTATAATTTTTGTGACCTAAACAAAAATGATTCACTCAAAAAATCTATATATTTCGCTGTAAGTAGAAACAAAAGAAAAAAAATAAAGCAAAAAACAAAAAAAACTGGAAAAGACCATTAGTCCCGGTTGGAGCCACCAACCGGGACTAAATCATTATGCAAAAAATAAAAAATGCCCGCCTACTAGGCCACCACGGCCTGCATACGACTAGTAACCCAGCTATATGGGCCAGGATGCAGGCCCGCGGCGACAGTAGGCCCAACAGGGCACATGGGCAGGTTAATTAGGCATGTACGCCTGCTTTAGAGAGGAGCTCGAGTCGGCTATCGCAGCGGGGCTTATAAACAGGTGCGAGCGCCTCTCGCTTGCCGAGGTGGGACTAAATTTCCACCACGTACGCAACCAACCCTTTAGTCCCGGTTGGTGGCTCCAACCGGGACTAAAGGCCCCCTTTAGTCCCGGTTGGAGCCACCAACTGGGACTAAAGGCCTGGGCTTCCCGCCGCTCGGACTGGCGAAATTCACCTTTAGTCCCGGTTGGTTGCTCGCACCGGGACTAAAGGGGTGCCTTTAGTCCTAGTTGGAGCCACCAACCGGGACTAAAGGGTTGGCTATATATAGCGGCACTTACGATGTTTTCTCCCATTCTCTTCGACGACGCCGATCCAGCACACGATGCCGCCAGGCTGTTGTGCCGGAGATCGCCGTCGGCTCCGAGCCGTCCCCCCCTCCCGACGCCCTCGCCGCCCCCTGCCCCGACGCTGCCCGCCACTGCCGCTCCTCCGTGTGTGCCCCTCGTGATCACCGGCTGCTCTCGATCCTCCACACAAAGCCGTCGCGGCCGGATCGAGCGCCTGCGCCGGCGCCGCTCCTCCCCGCCTCCGGCGTCCTCCTCCGTCTCCGGCGTCGCTCCTCCGTCTCCGGCGTCCTCCCCGCCTCCCTCCGCCCCGACGGCCCCGGCCGATGAGCCGAGCTCGATCCCTCCCCTATTAATAATTTTGTTCATATAGTTTTTTTTCATAGATTGTATTTTTTTTTCACTAGTTGTTGTAGATGCTTAGTATATATATGTATGTATGTATACAATGTATGTAGATGAACGGTGGAATTTGCATAGATTGTTTTTTTTCTGTTTTTTAGTTTTTTATTCTTTTAATGTTGTATCATGTATAGTATAGAAAAAATTTGCATAGAAAAAAGTTGCATAGAAAAAAGTTGACCATGTATTAAAAATATTTTAATGTTGTATCTTAAAAATATTGATCAAAAACATGTTAATATCTTATTTGGAAAATGTATAATATCTTAATGTTGTATTTGCAAAAGTTTGTCATGTATTTGCAAAATCAAGTGAACAAGAATTACAAAAATCATAATCAAGCATTTAAAAAATATTAAATTTGCATAGAAACATTTTTTGCGGCGACGATGCCCGGCCTGCATCCTCGTCGTCGACTCGGTAGCGACAACCTGCTTGAGAGGCGCCATGTCCGGGACTGGGCTCCGCCAGGCTGGCACTGGGAGGTGCTACCTTCCGGGGCGCGTAGCTTGGTTAGGAACCGGGCTCCCATCGTCGACCAGGAGCTTCTTTGGTGGTGGTCGCGTGGGCCACTATCGGTGCGGAGGCAGCCGGCCCCCGAGGAGGTGGTACGTCGCCGTGTCAGGGAGGAGGACGAGCACGTCCATCGCTACATGGTTGCATTGGACGTCAGGTTCTCCAATACATGGCAGGTTCATCAGGGATCTCACCCGAGCTATGATCCTGTGATGGTTCCTTATCTTTGGGTGTACACCGCCCACGCCTCAGGAACCATGAGTCAACTGGATTATTCGATAGTATTCGATCTGTATTAGCTAGCTAGTGATGTTATATGATAATATTCGAGATGTATTAGCGATAATACTCGAGATGTATTCGAGATTATATTTGATATTATTCGATGATGCATTAACTGGATTATTCGAGATGTATTAGTGATAATATTCGAGATGTATTCAAGATTATATTCGATAATATTCAATGATGCATTAACTGGATTATTCGAGATGTACTAGTGATATTATTCGAGATGCATTCTAATTTGAATACTAAATTGTTTTATCTTTCTTTTGGATTAGTTAAGCTATGGACGCTAGCGGCAGAGACGACCATGATCAAGAGCATATCATGTTCGACATGGTCCGAAACCCAGAGGGTGAACCTGAAGATGACGGCTCACAATATCTGAACAATTCCGGTGAGGGAATATTTGAGGAAGAACCAACAGACGAAGGCCACACAAACAATGATGGCGAAGGAAATGATCTTGAATTAACAAAGACCGGCGAGGTATATATAAGGCCTCTGGTGATCATTACATGTATTAATTGATTTGTATATATATATATATATTAACGAATCTTTCTTCTTTTAGCCCTCCGGATCGAGCAAATCTTCTACAAGCAGGGCAGTACAAGGCCCGGCCAAAAAGTTGTTGGCTGGCATAAAGTACAACATCGATGAGATCAAACCAAATGGCGAACCGCTTGCTCCTAAAAAGAATACGGACAAATTTACTCGTCAGTGCGGAGTTATTGTCAGGGACCAAATCCCGATCTCTGTTCAAGAATGGAATAAGCCAAAGGGAGATCGAAGAGTTAGTTTTGTCGACGAAAGAGCAAAAGATCTGCTTTGGGAAATGCTCATGTCACCTTTAACCCTACCAGAGCATTTAACAGATGCAGAACATGAGAAAGTCAATAAGAGTGCTCTTTAGAAGATGGCCACACAATTCTGCAACCACAAGAAAAGATTTTGGGCCTGCTACGTCGAAACAGGAAAGCAAACTCCAGAATTCATTGGAGCATTGGAGAAGGCAAAATATCACTGGGACTTATTTGTGGAGTTCAACGAATCGGAAGCAGCTAAGGAACGGTCAAGGAAAAACAAGATCAATGCTGAGAAGAAACAGTTTCACCATGTTCTGGGGCCAGGTGGCTACAAGACTGGTCGGCCTAAGTGGGATGAATCTGAGGAAAAGATGATTGCTGCAGGGGTCACTCCAAAAACATTGGGTTGGCCCGACAGGTGCAGGACTTGGTTTTAGGCGCATGGGGGAAAGTTGGACCCAAAGACAGGGGAGATTATTGTGCAGGCAAGTCTTAAAGAAGCCTCGGACGCTTTACTTCTTGCAATAGATGTGGCTCGAATAGGGGAGTTCCAGCCCGAGAGAGAGAACGACAAGCTTACACGCGCCCTCGGGAATCCTGAACACCCGGGACGATCATGAGGCAAAGGCATTGTTCCGTGGGTTGAGGGGTTTGCGGACTAGAACGTCAGTTACAGAAGCCGTGCGAGAAAGAAAAAGCAGGAGGAAGACAAGAAGAAGCAGGATGCAGACCGGCTTCAAAAGGTAGAATCAAAGCACGCGGAGTTGGAACACGCTTTCATGCGGCAGCAGGAGCAGATCGACACACTTAGCCTAGAAAGGGCGTCTCAGCGGCAGCAGCAAGCAGATCCAGCATTAGATAGCACCGTCCCATCTATGCCGAAAAGCAGCGTGGGTTCCACGGGGGTCCCTGCCGATGATGCACTGCTGGCTCGCTACCCCGTGGATGATATCGAAGAGACGACAAGTTGTGAGCTACACATGAAAATGAAGAACATATCCATGAAGGTGGCGGACGGCTATGCTTTACCAAATCCCCCTGAAGCAACCTTCCACGGCAATCCGATTCCACCTGGCTATGCTCATGTCGGGGTGGATGAAGTGCTGTCGGCACATGACTCACTACAGCTTGACTTTCCTGGAGGTCAAGGGGAGCAGACACTGGGAGAAGCCATACGTGGTATCATTGTATGGAGAAAGGATTGCATCGTCTTTCCAAACTCGACGCTAAGGGCACTGACTCCTCCTCCAGGTCCGCCGCATCAGCCGACTCCAACCCACCTCGAGACGGAGCGCAGCGCAAGTCCGCCACAATATGGATCTCCGCCGCATCAGCCGAATCCACCCCACCTCGAGACGGAGCCCAGCGCGAGTACGCGATATCGATCTCCGCCGCGTGGGCCGAGTCCAAAGTGGAAGAGAGCACCAAAGAAGAAACCCGAGCCTCCTGCCAAAAAGAAGGTGGCTTACAAGATGACTGAGGATGAAACCAAAGCCCAAGTGACTTCCGAAGTGCAGGCCCATTTTGCACCGAAACCGCCCTCGCCGCCGAAGGAGAAAATACCTGAGAAAGTCATACAACACTTTTTGAATCTTGCTAAACCGGCTGTGGAGAAAAGGCGATTAGACTATGAACGCTCTATTAGCAAGTCATATCATCAACAAAAAAATCAGCAGTCGAGCCTTACAGGTAGTAATAAAAGCGGGAAAATTGTTCCCCAGCTCTAAGAACATGCAGTGCAATCTATCCCCCCGCTCAAGGTGAGTACCGATAAGGCGGTAAACGACACTGATACAGAGATGGCGGCTAGAGAGATGGGTATCATTGTTGAACAACTCCTAGGCATCGAGGAACTCCCCACGATGGAACCGAAGGAACTAGCATGGAAATATGTCCCCGGGAACCCTCTGGTCAGGCCTGACGAGGAGGAGCTTCTACCAACGCAAATACGCAAATTGCATCAATGGTACCTGAGAGAAGTAAATGCCGGACGAGAGAGCCTCATGGTGAAAGTCAAGCCAGAGCATTACTTCCATGGAAATGATGTGTGGATTGAATTTCCAGAAATTTTTCAGTTATTCAATCAAGACGCACTCAACAAATCTCTCGTCAGTTGCTATTGTCTGTAAGTGATTTATTTCTGTAATTTAAGTCTCTAGCTCAGCTCATTCATTGCCTATAATTATCCTCACTATATTCTTTTTTGTGGTATTATATATGCAGAATGAAGATTTTTTAAATGAACAGAGATGGAGTTTATGGCATTGGGTTCATTGACCCAAATACCGTTCATGAAAATGTGTTAAATAACCACCCACAAGGCACAGAGAATAGCTTGTTAATGTTTTTGAAGGACCTAAATACCAGACCAGAAATACTTTTTCCTTACAACTTCAGGTGAGTGTTACTATCTTGTACTACAAATTCTATTTTTGCTTACTCGATGTTAAGTGTAGTTGATGATTTATGCATGCCCGCTTATACAAACGTGTGCGCAGATTCCACTGGATCCTGCTAATCATTAGAGTTGACGAGGGAACTGTTGAAGTACTGGACTCACTAGGTAAAGACCCTGAAGAATACAGAAGCCTGAAGTTGATGCTCGACAGGTAATTTCAATCATTATCGCACTATGTCGGCCTCTTTAGTTCATTTCCTGATATCAAGTAATTAATACCTCCTTTATTCATTTTGTTTGTCGGGCAGTGTTTGGAAAAAGTTCATCAAAGAGGTTGTCGGTTAATGGAAACCACAGCTGAAATGGCGACGGTCCAAGGTAATTAAGTAGTACTAGCTGCATCCGCGCATCTCTTTAATTCTAGTTTCAATACCATTATCATGCTTGATTATTATCTGATTGAATTCTATTCTTGTAAAGTACTGTATGAGGCAGGAAAAGGGGACAAATGTATGTGCATACTACATTTTCGAGAACATTCGCTCTATTACCGAAAAGAACAAAGATGAAAGATATCTTTGGGTATGTAAACACTATTCACATTTTTTTATCATGATCTAATATATATACACACAACTAATATATTCATTTTGATCTCCTTCTTTAAAGATGTTGGAGATGCGGGATAGGCTCCTACCAAAGGACCGCATACGAGCACTTCAAGAGGAAATGGCGGGATTTTTGCTTGAGCAGGTCATATCTCCCGACGGAGTATACCATTTCACCTAATGCCTACATGTAATGATCTGCAAATTGTAGGAGAAATTGTATATATATATGTGTATGCATGGTCGTACGAGAAATTCTATGATATATGATTGGTTCTACGAGAAATTCTATTATATATGCATAACGTGTACAGTACGTAGTAGCGTAAAATATGTTTGAAATGAAAAAAAATTAAATGGAAAACACAAAATGAAAAGGAAAAATAAACAATAAACCCTAAACCCCTAAACCCCTAAACCTTTAGTCCCAGTTGGTGTCACCAACCGGGACTAAAGGTCCCCAGCCCCCGGCGCGCGCTACCGGCCACGTGGCAGGGATTTAGTCCCGGTTGGTGTCACCAACCGGGACTAAAGGTCCCCAGCCCCTGGCGCGCGCTGCCGGCCACATAGCAGGGATTTAGTCCTGGGTTGTGGCCAATCGGGACTAAAGGGGGAGGGGGGCTTTAGTCCTGATTTATTAGTCCCGGTGGGTGAACCGGGACTAAAGGCCCTTCCCAACCGGGACTAAAGAGGTAGTTTTGCATATGTAGTGGACATAACAAAATTATCATCCCCAAGCTTGTAGTTTTGCATATCAGGACTAATTGCAATAAGTAGTGGACATAACAAAATTATCATCCCCAAGCTTGTAGTTTTGCATATTATTAGCACAATTCACATTAATAGAATTTATAGTAACATCATTGCAATCATGCTTTTCAATCAATGAGCTATCACGAATCACTTTATAAATTTCTTCTTCTAACACTTCATCACAATTTTCATATTCATGATTTTCAAGCAAAACTTCATAGAGAAAATCAAGAGCACTCAAATCACTAGCAATTGGTTCATTATAATTGGATATTTTGAAAAGATTAGCAAGTGGATGAGGATCCATAGTGATCTTAAATTTTTGTTTTACTTTCTGTTCTTGTGTGTTGATATGGCAATAAAAGCAAGCAAGCAAATAAACAAGCAAATAAAAATATTTTTGTGTTTTTGTAAAAAAATTAGGAGTGGGGGAGATGACAATGAGAGGCAAAGGCAAATAAAATAAATGCAAGGAGATGAAAGTTTTATGCATAGGTACTTGATAGATGTTGATGATGTCTCCTCGGCAATGGTGCCAGAAATTCTTCCTTCCACTTGTAGCTTGCGTTGGTATTTTTCCTGAAGAGGAAGGGATGATGCAGCACAGTAGAGGTAAGTATTTCCCTTAGTTATGAAACCAAGATTATCAATCCAGTAGGAGAATCACGCAACACCTCGTTAGCAGTACCTGCACACAAACAACAAATCCTTGCACCCAACGCAAACGAGGGGTTGTCAATCCCTCGGTGGTCAATTGCTAGATTAAATTGTATGGCGATAGATAGATAGATTAAACAAAAATACAAAATAACATAAATAAAGAAAAATGCAGAAAGGTATTTTTAGGGTTTTTAATATATGATTTAGATAGACCCGGGGACCATAGTTTTCACTAGAGGCTTCTCTCAAGAAAATAACATACGGTGGGTAGACAAATTACTGTTGGGCAATTGATAGAAAAGCAAATAATCATGATGATATCCAAGGCAATGATCATGTATATAGGCATCACGTCCGAGACAAGTAGACCGACTCCTGCCTGCATCTACTACTATTACTCCACACATCGACCGCTATCCAGCATGCATCTAGTGTATTAAGTCCATAAAAAACAGAGTAACGCCTTAAGCAAGATGACATGATGTAGAAAAAGTAAACTCATGCATGAATAAACACCATCTTTTTACCCTTAATAGCAAAGATACATACGTGTCATGTCCCTTTCTGTCACTGGGATTGAGCACCGCAAGATCGAACCCATTACAAAGCACCTCTTCCCATGGCAAGACAAATCAATCTAGTTGGCCAAACCAAATCAATAGATCGGAGAAGAAATACGAAGCTATAATAATCATGCATAAAAGAGATCAGAGAAGACTCAAATAATATTCATGGATAATCTGATCATAAACTCACAATTCATCAGATCCCAACAAACACACCGCAAAAAGTGATTACATCGGATAGAACTCCAAGAACATCGAGGAGAGCATTGTATTGAAGATCAAAAAGAGAGAAGAAGCCATCTAGCTACTAACTATGGACCTGAAGTTGTGTGGTAAACTACTCATGCATTATCGGAAGGGCAGCAAGGTTGATGTAGAGCCCCTCCGTGATCGATTCCCTCTCCGGTGGAGTGCCGGAAAAGGCCCCCGAATGGGATCTCTCGAGAACAGAAGCTTGCGATGGCGGAAAAAGTATTTCGTGGACTCCTCTGTTGGTTTCCCGATTTTTGGGAATTTATAGTGGTGGAATTAGGTCAAAAGAGGCAAAGGTGGGCCCATGAGGCACCAGGGCGCGCCTGCCCCCCTAGGCGCGCCCTGGTGGCTCTTGGCCACCTCCTCGGGCTTCTGGCCTTCTCCCGAAGCTTCTAGTGTTGGTTATGTCCAGAAAAATATCTCCAAAAAGTTTCGTGGCATTTGGACTTCGTTTGGTATTGATATTCTGTAAAACCAAAAACAGGCAGAAAACAACAACCGGCATTGTGCACTAAGTTAATAGGTTAGTCCCAAAAAATGATATATAAATGTTGTAAATGTATAAAAAAACATCCAAGATTGATAATATAACAACATGGAACAATCAAAAATTATAGATACGTTGGAGACGTATCACGTGTCAGAGAAACCGGCACTACTGCTAGGTTAGCTATAGCAGTAGCACGGGTTTGGACCCGCGCTATAGCTAACTTATCTGTAGCGCGTGTTGGGTTAACACGCGCTACAGCTAATTTAGCTATAGCGCAGGTGCAGACCAGCGCTACTGCTATTTTTGACTTAACCCACCATGCGGGCCTTTCTTCCCCAATTCCCCATTCGATCCCCTTTCTCCTCGCGTCATCGCCGGAGCCCTCGTCACCCTTGCCTCCTCGCGCCATCACCGGAGCCCGTCCTCGCCGCGCCTGCCTCCTCCTCAACATCGCCGCGCGCCTGCCTCCTCCCCCTCGACCTCGCCGCGCCTGCCTCCTCCTCGATGTCGCCGTGAGCCTGCCTCCTCCTCCTCGACGCCGCCACGCGCCTGTAGCCTCCTCGATGATACGTCTCCAATGTATCTATAATTTATGAAGTATTCATGCCATGCTTATTATAGTTTTGTATGATTTTGGTGCACTTTTATATGGCTTTTATATGATTTTTATGTACTAACATATTGACCAAGTACCCAGTGCCAGCTGCTGTTTTCTGCTTGTTTTTGGTTTTTCGAAAAATCCATATCAAATGAAATCCTAATGCAGCGAAACTTTTTGACGAATTTTTCTGGAAGGAAACAGACCCAGGAAGCTTCGGGGGAGCAGCAGCAGAGCCACAGGGGCCCCACGAGCCAGCTGGGCGCGCCACCCCCCCCCCCCCCAGGCGTGCCCTGGTGCGTCGTGGGCACCTTGTGGCACCTCTTTGCGTGATTCCAACGCTGAAAAATTCTATATATTCAGAAACCCCCGAAAGTTAACCTAGATGAGTTTTTTCGCCACCGCAAGCCTCTGTACCAAGGAGATCCCATCTGGAGCCCTTTTCTGGCACCCTGCCGGAGGGGGGAATCATCACCGGAGGCCATCTTCATCATCCCAGCGGTCTCCATGACGAGGAGAGAGTAGTTCACCCTCGGGGCTGAGGGTATGTACTAGTAGCTATGTGTTTGATCTCTCTCTCTCTCGTGTTCTTGATATGGCACAATCTTGATGTACCGCGAGCTTTGTTAATATAGTTGGATCATATGGTGTTTCTCCCTCTCTATCTTGTTGTGATGAATTGAGTTTTTACCTTTGAGGTTTCACTATTATCGGATTGAATACTTTTATGGATTTGAGAACACTTGATGTATGTCTTGCATATGAATACCCGTGGTGACAATGGGGTATTATATTGATTCACTTGATATATATTTTGGCACTCAACTCGCGGATTCCCGAGGTGACATTGGGGTAATCTATGCATAGGGGTTGATGCACGTTTTCGTCCTATTTTCTCCAGTAGAAATCTTTGGGCACTCTTTGAAGTTCTTTGTGTTGGATTGAATATTATGAATCTGAAGTTGTTTGATGCATATCGTATAATCAACTCACGGATACTTGTGGTGACATTGGAGTATCTAGGTGACATTAGAGTTGGTTGATGCGTATCATATGGTGTTATTTTAGTACGAACTCTAGGGTTGTTTGTGACACTTATAGGAATAGCTCAATAGATTGATCGGAAAGAATAACTTTGAGGTGGTTTCGTACCCTACAACAATTTTTATCTTATGTTCTCCGCTAAAAGGAACTCAGGAATGATTCTTTATCGCACGTTGAGGGATAGTGATATGATCCAATTATGTTAGAATTGTTGAGAGATTGCACTAGTGAAAGTATGAACCCTAGGCCTTGTTTCTAAGCATTTCAATACCGTTTGTGCTCTGTTTTATCACTTGCTACCTTGCTGTTTTTTTATTTTCAGATTACAATAACCTATATCTACCATCCATACTACACTTGTATCACCATCTCTTCGCCGAACTAGTGCACCTATACAATTTGCCATTGTATTGGGTGTGTTGGGGACACAAGAGATTTCTGTATTTGGTTGCAGGTTTGTTTGAGAGATACCATCTTCATCCTACACCTCCCACGGATTGATAAACCTTAGGTCATCCACTTGAGGGAAATTTGTTACTGTCCTACAAAACTCTGCGCTTGGAGACCCAAGACGAGTCTACAAGAATAAGTTGTGTAGTAGACATCAAGCTCTTTTCTGATTGTGAATACCCATTAATTATTTTCAAACTTGAGCAAATTAGTTGAAGTTGGACAAGGAAGACAACGTAATGAGTTATGTTTGGGTATATTTTCATAGAAGTTATATTGTTATGGATCCTCCAACATGTGGTGCTTGCTTAGGATCTTTTGCTAGCCAAAAATTTGTACTAAGTAGAGATACTACTTGTGCATCTTTTGCTACCCAGTTTCTTGCCATGAGTGTCCACCATATCTACCTATGGATTGAATAAGATCCTTCACGTAAGTTGTCATCGGTGCAAAAAGCAATAAAAATTGCTCCTAAAATATGTATGATCTTTTATTGCAAGGGAAAATAAGCATTGTACGAACTTGTGATGGTAAAGAAATAAAATCGACAGACTGCATAATAAAGGTTGCTATCACAAGGGGCAATATAATGTGACGTTCCTTTGCATTAAGGGCTTGTGCATCCAAAAATAAAAAGCGCATGACAACCTCTGCTGCCCTCTGTGAAGGGCCTATCTTTTACATTATGTATTTATTTTTATGCAAGAGTCAATAGTATAATTCTCATTTCAACCACAATTATTCTTTAGTTGGCAAGCATCATGTGGTGGGGAAAGATCCAGGCACATATGGCCAGTCAAATATATTTGATCATGAATTATTATTGTTGACAATTATCTCTATGATAAATAAGTTGGGAGGCGAAACATTAAGCCCCTGTCTTTCTCTATGTTCGATGGATGCCATTTGTTCTAAAAATATGCTTTGAGTACTAGCAATCATAGAAGACTATATGATAATTGAGTATGTGGAGCTCTTACTTAGACTTTGTTGAAATTAAGTTGAATTGCAATTGTTTGGTGACTAAGAACATAGGTTGTTAAGTTTCAAGAGAATGCATTGTTTGAATCATAACATTTGAATTGGTTGCTACTTTATCATGATGAGTTTTATGAGAAAAAGTTGTTGTTATGATGCCAGAAAAAGTGATTGAAATTATCATTGATCAAACTTATGCACTATGCTAGCATTCACACTTCATAATTTTTTTTATCATTTACCTACTCGAGGACGAGCAGGAATTAAGCTTGGGGATGCTGATACGTCCCCAACGTATCTATAATTTTTATGAAGTATTCATGCCATGTTTATTATAGTTTTGTATTATTTTGGTGCACTTTTATATGGCTTTTATATGATTTTTATGAACTAACATATTGACCTAGTAACCAGTGCCAGCTGCTGTTTTCTCCTTGTTTTTGGTTTTCCAGAAAATCCATATCAAATGAAGTCCAAATGCAGCGAAAAATTTTGACGATTTTTTCTGGAAGGAAACAGACCCGGGAAGCTTCGGGGGAGCAGCAGAAGAGCCACAGAGGCCCCAAAAGCCACCTGGGCACGCCACCCCCCTCAGGCGCACCCTGGTGCCTCGTGGGCCCCCTGTGGCACCTCTTTGCATGATTCCAATGCTGAAAAATCCTATATATTCAGAAACCCCCGAAAGTTAACCAAGATAAGTTTTTACGCCGCCGCCAGCCTCTGTACCAAGGAGATCCCATCTAGACCCCTTTTTTGGCACCCTGCCGGAGGGGAGAATCATCACCGGAGGCCATTTTCATCATCCCGGCAGTCTCCATGACGAGGAGGGAGTAGTTCACCCTCAGGGCTGAGGGTATGTACTAGTAGCTATGTGTTTGATCTCTCTCTCTCTCGTGTTCTATATATGGCACGATCTTGATGTACCACGAGCTTTGTAAATATAGTTTGATCATATGGTGTTTCTCCCTCTCTATCTTGTTGTGATGAATTGAGTTTTTACCTTTGAGGTTTCACTATTATCGGATTGAATACATTTATGGATTTGAGAACACTTGATGTATGTCTTGCATATGAATATCCGTGGTGACAATGGGGTATTATATTGATTCACTTTATATATGTTTTGGCACTCAACTCGAGGATTCCCGAGGTGACATTGGGGTAATCTATGCATAGGGGTTGATGCTCGTTTTCGTCCTACTTTCTCTGGTAGAAATCTTGGGGCACTCTTTTTAGTTCTTTGTGTTGGATTGAATATTATGAATCTGAAGTTGTTTGATGCATATCGTATAATGAACTCACGGATACTTGTGGTGACATTGGAGTATCTAGGTGACATTAGAGTTGGTTGATGCGTATCATATGGTGTTATTTTAGTACGAACTCTAGGGCAGTTTGTGACACTTATAGGAATAGCTCAATAGATTGATCGGAAAGAATAACTTTGAGGTGGTTTCGTACCCTACAACAATTTCTATCTTATGTTCTCCGCTAAAAGGAACTTGGGAATGATTCTTTATCGCACGTTGAGGGTTGGTTATATGATCCAATTATGTTAGAATTGTTGAGAGATTGCACTAGTGAAAGGATGAACCCTAGGCCTTGTTTCTAAGCATTGCAATACCATTTGTGCTCCATTTTATCACTTGCTACGTTGCTGTTTTTTTATTTTCAGATTACAAAAACCTATATCTACTATCCATACTACACGTGTATCACCATCTCTTCGCCGAACTAGTGCACCTATACAATTTGCCATTGTATTGGGTGTGTTGGGGACACAAGAGATTTCTTGTATTTGGTTGCAGGGTTGTTTGAGAGATACCATCTTCATCCTATGCCTCCCATGGATTGATAAACCTTAGGTCATCCACTTGAGGGAAAATTGCTACTGTCCTACAAAACTCTGCGCTTGGAGGCCCAACAAAAGTCTACAAGAATAAGTTGTGTAGTAGACATCACTCGACGTTGCCGTCTCCCCCGACCCCGCCTCGCCTCCGACCCTTCTCGGTGCCGCCGTCTCCCCCGACCCCCTCTGTAAGCCCCCAGCCATACTCTCTCTCTCTCTCTGCCTCGGTGGAGGTTAGGGTTCTAGCTAGGGTTTAGAAATTCTAGCTAGGTGATACTAGTTCTAGGGTTTTAAAGAGATACTAGTTCTAGATGAATTTAGTTAAATTAATTTGCAGTAAATGAATATTCAGAATTTTGTAAAACCCTAGGTGATGATGATGATGATGAAACCCTAGCTAGGTGAAATGATTAATGTGTGATGATTGTGTGTTGATGAAATAGCTAGGTTTGAAATAGTAAACAATAGGAATTGTAGTATGAATTTTTTCCTAGGGTTCATTAGTGATTGGGGGATTTTTCTAGGGTTTCCCCCTATTCCCCCTGGCCCCCTCAAATTCTAGGTTACCTTCAAGTAGACAGTAGGAATTTTTTTTCCTGTTGAATGTAAATTCAACTAGTTATCAAATTCTAGTGCTGCTGCCATTTATTTAAATTTAGTTAATTTTCTGAAATTTGCGTGCTATATATTTATTGAAATTCAGTTAATTCAAAGAAGATGGTGGCCAGTGAGAGCATGCATGATCATATATTTTTTGAGAGGAGTGGCCTATATTAATTGATTGCAGGGAAAATGATCCGAGTGGCCTATGTTTTGCCGGAATGTTGATTCATTTCCGTTCCGGCAAATTTCAGGCGCTCGATATGTCCAGTTTTTAGCAAAGGTCATGCTGAAATTTCCCGTGAATTGCGGCATGACTAGTGCTAGAAAGTAGGCATATCGAGTGCCCGGGTTTGCTGGGATGGGAATGAAACGCCATTCCGGCAAACCATAGGCCTTTTTTATGTCATTACTCACTTTATTATAGTTTAAGAATTAAGCAAGCAGACTTAATCGTAAGAAACATGTCAAACAACGACAAAACCGGGGCTTCTGACCACGCTGCCGATGACATGCAATATGACCGTGAACACGATAACCTTGACTTTTTGTCTAGTCAGCAAACGCAAGGTTTGCAGGGCGCCCTGGTCATAGCAGACTATGGTACTGCCGCCGACATCGACACCGATGGCATTGATGGCACCGGCACCGATGGCGGCGCCGAGACCGGCGCGGAAGGTACCGGCGCCGAAGCCGGTAATGAAAAGAAGAAGCAGAAGAAGCAGAGGACACGACGCCCTAACAAACTCAGCATCGGAAGACTGCTGGTCACAGAGATGCACCCCGGCAAATTCGAGCCAATAGCACCGGTTGAAGCTCGCAAGTGCTACGGCAATCAAGTCGGATGCATCCTATGGGAAACCGCAAGCATCAACGACAATGACTTAAGGAGTAAACCACATATGGAGCACTTGCTCCTAACGAAGCACAAGAGATTCCAGTTCCCCGGCCGGGATGACCGCATAGAACACCCGTGGGATGATGCTGCCATGAAAAAGATTAACAACCACGCCATGGGCATGTTCAGCAACGATTTGGCCGCCTGGAAAGGGAGGGTGAAATGAGCGATTGATGCTAAAGAACCCCTGTCCAAGATTTTGGCGGACAATCCGACACTTACAGAAAAGGAGATCGAAAAGTTCAAGGACACTTCCGCTACCGAGGCAGCCAAGCTTAAGTCTGAGAAATACAAGGGGCTTCAGCAAAGGAACACGGGAACCAACGCCTCGGAAGCCGTGGCTACCTTGGCAAGAGGCCCATATGGGATAAGGAGGACGCGGGACATGAAGCCGCGGGGATCCCAGGCCCCTTCGCGGAGTTCACCGACCCGCAGGAGCGTGACTTCATCAGGGCCCGATACAAGTGGGACAAGGAAAAGAAGTTTGGTACACGGACACGATCACGAGGAAATTGATTAGATTACTGGTAATTATTCTTTTACCACCTTACATTTAGCTTCTAATCAAGTCGACTACACGTTGTAGTAACATTCGTAAACGGTTCATGTTCCTTTTGCAGAAGGAGCAACACAGGCTTGCGGCCGAAAGCGACTCGTCGTCTCAGTCGTTGATGAGGCCCAAGTGGGACACCCCTCTCAACCGAGCCTTGAACCAACTGAAGGGATTCCCTTTGGAACAGCGGCTGCAATATGGACGTGTGCACGGTGTCGGAGACGGTGCCACATGGAAGTACTACTACGACGAGTGCCCGGAGGCCAAAAAGCAGAAAAAGAAGTTCAGTTAGTTGAACATCGACGAGAAGGTGAAGCTTGCGGTCGAGAAAAATGCAGCTGAGGCCGAGAAAAAAGCAGCTGAGGCCGCAAAAGCGACCAGAAATGAGTTCGTCCAGCAGGCAGTCAATGCAGCTTTAGCTGCCTGCAGAAATGATTTCGCTACTAACTTGATTCCAGCTATTATTGACTGGACAAAGCAAAATCCAGACAAGACGGCACAGGATTTTCCCATGCCCAGCTTCGTCGGGTGCAACTCGGTGAACATCGCACCACCACCACCTGCTGCCGCTACCGCACAAGGTCCCGCACCCGCTCATAGTAGCCCGTCCTCTGTCTCTGGCATGCTAGGCGGGCCTTCATCTTTGGCTGACCTCGACGCCCTCACGGTAATTACACGGCGCACCAACATATCTATAATCTTCCGTTTTTCATTGCCTTTTGGATGTCTTACGCCGCAGACATGTCTTCGCAGGCCGACGAAACCCCGTGCACCATAGTCTACATGATCAACGGCCAGAAGGTGGACATGGGAAAGGCAGTGATAACGAAGCCCTTGGAACTCATGTTCCACGGCCAGCCGATCCCCGTTGGCACCTTCAGGGTTACCTTGTCGAGTGTGAAAGCGGGCCACGAGGATTTGACTCCTCCAGTACGGCTCAGGGGAGAGGAGGACGAGACCCCAATGCGGCTTGGAGAATGCAAGGGTTGGATGTTGTTGTGGCTGAAGAATCTTCTTCATCTGGAGGCGGCCGAGAGCACACCAATGACCACACATCAGCAAGGTATGAACACCACCACCCCGCCTACACAATTACCAGCGCCTCTCGTGCCGAGTGAGAGCGGCAGACGACGCGAGGAAGGGGGTCTAATAGTGGATGATGTAGTCGCCCCCGTGGAACAAGGAATGAATGATGAGATGGAGGAGGAGGACCCTCTCCGGTTCCTCAATACCGGCACCTATGACGACGGACAAATGATGAATTAGCAATGTGACTCGGGCTATGAGCATGTGGATGAGGAGTTGGATGATATGCCAGAGCAGGAACATCATAGGGTTGATTGCAAGAAGTCTCTCTTCATGCAATCCTCACAGAAGACACCTCCAGATGCTGCCTCAACCCACGGTCAAGTAGCCGAGGGTCGTGCAATGCTTAGCCCGAACACATTGGTCGCGGGGGTCAGACAGGACCTGGAAGGCTCACTACCTCAACCCAAGAAGAAGCACACGAAGAGACCGCGGAAGAGAGGCTCTCCTGCGGCCAAAGCTTCTAGTAGCCAGTCGGCTCCGCCGACCGATTTTGAAGACCGTGTACCGGTCAAAGGTGCGGCGATGTTCCATGTCACGGGCCAGCCGATCCTACCACCGAAACGGCTAGAGGGCATATCAGGGGATCTCAGGAGACTGCACGACCATGTGCTGTCGACAGAGAAAAGCCTTCTCGCCTCGAAGGCTCCAGGATACCCGCTTTATGCGGTTCGTGTGCCTCAGGCCAAGTGCTACGTCGACACTCTCCCCACAGATGTGTTCTTCCTGTGGTTTGATCACATATTTGACATGTTTCTCACGAGGCGGCTCGATTTTACGATCGTTCGCCTTTTTGCGCTACATATGAAGTTCATCATCAGGAGAGACCAAATCGATCAAATCTCGGTTGCAGATCCATACTACATGCATGAGTCCTTCTTGTGTCTCAGTGAATTTGAACGTGAAGCTGCTAGGCAGTACATCGAGAACTTCATGATAATGAATAAGGACAAGGATACGGTTCTCCTGCCTTATCATCCAATGTAAGTCATTGCTGGAAAACCCTTTCGTACATTTCAATCATTCCTTCGCTCATATGGTGGGTAATTTGAGGTGTCTTTATTTTCCGCAGCAACGGGCGCGCCGTCCTTATCGTTATTTTCCCGCGAGTCTCCCATGCCGTGTATTTCGACTCGTCCAGAAACTTCGAGAAGAAAGACTACACCCACATAATGAATATTCTGGATAGTGCTCTCAACGGCTTCAGCATGATGGGTGGCCACATCGAGATCAGGAGACAAAGGAAGGGCGCGCCGGGTTTCTCGCATAAAACTACGTTCTGCTCGGTCCATCAACCGGCAGGAAGCCACAACGATGGATTCTACGTCCCCCATCTCATGATGGAGTTCAGAAGGGACCACCAACGTCTTCGCATGACAACCAGAAACGATGACCATATCCGTCAATGGGCACAAGACTTAGGAGCCGAACCGGACTATAAGCTCATAGATGACTTCTTTCGCATCCAGAGGGACATTGCATCAATCATCATTAAAGATGTCGTCGAAGAGGAGGGGATGTTCTACCACGGCCCTATATCATGAGCTGACATCAGAACTCGCATAGGCATGCAACGTCAGGACCTGACGTCGTTCACCAAACTCGGGTGCATCCTCCCGGATATGGATGGACGGAACTTGTAATGATTCACGATGCCGATGATGATGTGTCCGTAGAATTAGTACTTTATTTAAACGGTCCCACTGAACTTGCGTAACAGTAGTTAATTAGTTTGGGTACGATGAACCTGCGTACATCTAGTTAATTAGTTTGGGTATGATGAACCTGTGTTGATTATGTTTACTATATGTTGCATATTTTTGCTAACTCTTTCTCTTCGTGTTGCTCAAGTATATTATGTTGCATATTATTGCTGAATTCGCTTGATGAAGATGCATCTCTAACAGGTACATAGATCCTTGATGGCGAAGAAGTGCTATGCCGTGTACATAGGGAGGGTTCCGGGAGTGTACGATGAGTCGCCCGAGTGTCAGGCCAAGTGTCACGGTTCTCGGGCGGCAGCCATAAAGGGTTCGATAGCAGACAAGATGCAGAAGCTAGTTACTTGAGGTTCACGCTAGCGCGAGAGAGGAATCAGAACCGGCACCTCATGTACTGCATAATTCCGCTCTTACTCATAGTGATAGCTCTTCTCTTATATATCATTGTTTAGATGGATGATGAAACATGTGTATGGGATGACGATGTAGTTGCATGTATTCGAGACATATCATAACTTGTATCGCTATTTCGAGATCGATGATGATGAGAGACATCATTTGTGTTGGATGATGATGGCATGATTTGATGAGACTATTTGCATGTGTATGATATGATGAGACTATTTTGTGTATGATATGACAGAGGCTATTGTATAAAACCTATTAAAAACAGAGTAAATACATAGCAGAAAAAAAAATACAAAAAATAGTAACAGTAGCGCGGGGTATGTGTGTAGCAGCAGCGCTGCATTAGCAGTAGCGCGTGGTAAACAGGCGCGCTGCAGCTTTTAGCAGTAGCGAGGTTCTCCAAACCGCGTTACTGCTAAACTAGGGTATCAGTAGCGCGGGTGAGAATCGCGCTACTGCTACAAGTTAGCTGTAGCGCCGTAGCAGTAGCGCGCCCACCCGCGCTACTGCTAGGGTTTTCCCTAGTAGTTACACTAGGTCTAGTAAAGGGCCGGCCCGGTGTCAGTTTTTTCTAAAAAAATTGCGATACTTTTTTTTGAAATTGATGAACTTTTTTCAAATTCGGTGAACCTTTTTTTCGAATTTGTGAACTTCTTTTCAAAATTGATAAATTTTTTAAGAAACCTCTGAACATTTTTCAAAATCGATGATTTTTTTTCAAATCCATGGACTATTTTTGGAAATCGATGAATTTTTTAAAAAAAATTCATGAAATTTTTTCAAAAATTTGATGAACTTTTTTCAAATTTGTGAACTTTTTCCCAAAAATCTATGAACTTTTGATATCCATGAATTTTTTTTGTGTCTTCTTTTTCAAATTTGACGAACTATTCTGATTTCCATGTTTTTTGTGAACTTTTCCTAAAAAGTCAACGGTCAACATGAGCCCTAGTCAATGGTCAACAACGACCGGTTAACTGGGGACCGACTAAACAGAATGAACCAGAGAAATAAAAAACTTGGCGAACCAAGACTTTTTTTTTCTTTGAACGAGCGATCAAGGGAACCGAACCCGTGCTCGCACTTTGTTTTGGGCCGGGCCATGATGGGACTTGCGTGAGCGCCAAGTTTCCTAACCGCGCAGAAGGCGACGATTAGCAGCACTCTTTTTTTAACACCTCAAAAAACACAGAGTTTTTTTTTCAATAGCATAGCACTCACGAGTGTAGTGTAGGACCCGTTTCAACCAAGCTGTTGGATGCATTTTTAGCCCGTTTAGATGACTATATTTACTATTTGGCCTACATAGCATGAATCTTAAAGGACTTCCCAACCAGGCCCGCTAGGAACGTCCGGCTCAGTCGTTTCCTCTCAACCAAGCTCGCGTGGAACGGGGGGCGTTGAGCTCATGCGAGCAGGGAGATGGTGCGAGCTCATCCGCATTAAGGATAGTAAAACCGAGGCTAAACCGAGTTCTCTCAGCGATTAGCGTTTTCGGGCGTCCGTTTACACGATCTGGGCGTTCCTAGCCATCAGATCTGGTTAATCTGGCCCAACTGTCCTCTGGGCTGTTGTTCCAGAGGGCGAAATGAAGGCCTCGGGTTAACTGGGCCTTTCCCCGACCGAGTTGAGTGACCTAATCCCGCATTAGTTACACAAGAAAGGCCGCATCGATCGCAAACCCTCCCAAAAAAAGCTTGATTCATGGGTTCGCGTGGTCGTAGTCGTCTATGGCGGCGGCCGATGGCCGGGAGCGACGACTCGACCACGCTAGGGTCTGACCGATGTCTCTGACGGCTCGATCGAGAGGACGAGGGGGCCGGTCATTGTTTCCCCAGATAGACGAGCAGGCGGTGCGAGTCCCAGACCACACGCCGATTCAGGTCGAGGAAAATCGGGATCCGGCTGTTCGGTGAAGCAGATCGTTCACTGGGATTTGAAGGAGGCAATAGTTTTCAGTTTCTGGAGGCATTCATGACGGATTTTCTGCTCCACTCGCGGAGATTAATTGAGGTGTGCCTCTCTGTTTTCCCAGCCTGCTTCCGCTTCAGTATATATGCTTCCTCGCCTTAGCGCTCTCTGCCGCAAACGATTCAGTAGCGGGGCGATTCGCGCGCGGGCGAGGCTACGCAACTCGGACCTACTTCGATGAGGGGACGTAGCCATAGTACTCGTGCAGTGGCCTGCGAGAGGAAGCATGGAGCACCGGCCCAAGGACGAGTTGGGGATGGTGGTCGGCGGTGGCCAGATGATGCTGATCGGCGGCTGGGATAAGGCAGGTTGATGTTACCTCTCTCTATCTCTACTTGCCAGCCTCTCCAATGTCCTGTAAGGTGATATAGATCTGTGTTTTGTTGTTGCGCTAGCGATTCTGTCTCTCACCCATCGCACCCACCTTTCTGTGCAGTGAGCATGGCCTACTATGGTTATATCGAGCTAGCTCCCAGGAATATAGGAAGCTGCGAATCTTCTTCCAATGCGCTTCTGGCTAGAGATTCATGCATGGATCGATCCATGTAATACGTGATTAGTAGATGTATTTTACTGTGCCACCATTTCTGTTGGTCCTTGTTTTTACCTAGTAAAATTTCTGATATGATATCCAAGGTCTGCATCTTGCCTCATGTTCTAGGACAAATCGGTTGTGTTGTTAGTATTTCTTCACAAGGTTGACCTATGAGATTTTCATCTCATGAGTATATTGACAATTGGTTATCTTATCATTACTTCTTCATAGTTAGAATATCGCAATCCTGTACTTCTGTTAGCTTGGTGCTCATTCTGTTGTGTGCTTGTTACCACTGGTTTGATGACAGAATGGATATATGCTTTGTTTCATGCCACTGTTCTGAATTTCTTCATTGGAGAAAAATGACAGTACTTAGAAATTTAGTTCAGTTAGATTTTCAAAGTTTGGTTATGTTTAAAATATTATTAGTGTTCATATCCTCATCTTTTTTTATGTTGCAAAAATTGGAAGTTATGGGGTAGTTATGGTGGCATGGATGTTGCTGGCGGCCACAAGGAGCCAGAGTCCATCGGGTGTTGGATTTTTTTTTAAACCATGATGATTTTTATAAAAAATTCGAAAACTATACGCCCTAATGCATAAAAATCAAAAGTATGACCACGTCGGCCTCCTGTTGGCCGAAGAGGGACTTTTCGGCCAACCGTTGGCCGAAGAGTGCTCTTTAGCCTACCGTTGGCCGAAGAGTGGCCAGCTGGGCCGAAGATAGTAACTTCGGCTTACAGTTGGCCGAAGAGTGGTCTTCCGTCAGGCGTTGGCCGAAGATGCATGTTCTTCGGTTTACAGTAGGCCGAAGTGTATTTTTATATTTAAAAGTGGCTTATAAATCCTGTACAACCATTGCCGTTTTATACATGAAAAAAATATACTTTCTCGCAATCTTTTTCCCTTCATTTTTTTTCCCGCCGTTCTTTCCCTCCATTTTCTCCCGCCATTTCCTTTCCAGCCATTCTCTCCTGCCATTTTTTGCCGCCATTTTCGCCCGCCATTTTCTCCCGCCATTCTCTCCCGCCATTCTTTGCCGCCATTTTCTCCCGCCATTTTCTTTCCCGCCATTCTCTCCCGCCATCTTCTCTTCTCAACTTATAAAACCCCCTCCACACTAAGGAGGCCAGTGTAGTCTCGTCAAGATGTCCGGTTATCCTTTCGATCGTAGTTGTTTTCACCCTAATATGTCCAAATGTCTTCTGAGCTTAGCCACCGATTTCAAGATAGACAATAGGATAGTTCCATGGGACGAACTCCTCAGTAATGACACCTTACTGAATGAGTTGGCTCACGCATTAAGTAGGTGCGGGTGGCCCGCAAGGACCTTTGAGGAGATACGAAAAGAACTTCTCAGGTTGCATGGAAGGTGGAAGAAGCAACAACATAAGGTAAGGCTGCAGCAGAACATACTTATTTATGGACCCAAGACAGCAAGGACGAAGACGATATTTTCATGCCGAGCACCAAGGGCAAGAGTACCGCATCGTCGAAGGGCAAGAGTATCGCATCGTCGAAGGGCACGAGTGTTGCATCGACGGAGGATGACGATGATGCCTTCATGTAGTTTGTAAGCTGTATTTTTTAAGTTCAGATGTACCGTTAAATTTAGATGTACTTGTATTTTAATTATCTGTTGCAGTCTCTTTGTAAATGTAACTGGAATAACAATGCGAATTAATACTAATATGTCTCTCGCATACATAGGTAGATATATGTCTCCTGATAAGATAGAAGCAAGTGTGATAGTAACACATACATGAAGCATGTCTCATACATAGATAATGACTCACACATGAGAAAAGTCTGAAACTAACATAGATAATGACTAATACATAGATAACCATATCACTGCTGGGGATGACGACGAATCTGGGTCTTCCTCAGGCGAGGACCGGAAGGCGATAAGCGCTGAGGCGGTGGGCGATGCTTACGGTAACCACGACCGTAGATAACATCGTCTGACATGGTCTGTGTCTCCTGCGTCGGTGCTGGTGGTGGAGTGTGAAACACTATCTGAGAGAAGTCATAAGTGTTTGCAGCTTCGTCATCGTCATCGTCGTAGCCCTCTAATCCACATCTAGCACCACTAAGTATCGGTGACTGCACTGAATGCATGAACTGTTGCAACTGGTTGCCGCCTGCAGTATAGTAAAACATGTAAAATTGATTTGCGAAACTACAATGTTTAAAAGAATGTACAAAGTAGTGTTACCTAGTTCCATTTGATGATGCCAGGATGAGCGCCCTGGTTGTGAAGGAGGTGGCTGATGCCAGGACGAGCTCCCAGGTTGTGAAGGAGGTGGCTCTGAACGCTGCACGGAGTGTCATGGCTCTGAACGCTGCATAGAGTGTCGTGGTTCTGAACGCTGCACAGAGGGACGTGGGGGACAATGTGCTGGACGAGGAACTGCAACATCCAAAGATAGTCTACATGTAACAGCTGCGTAAATCCCTCGTAGCTTCTCATCAAAACGCCTCAACCATGAGAGGTGCTCTGGCTGTGGGATAGTATCCCCCCTCTCAACCCGCCACATTAAAGCGGAAACCTCCTCTCGCGCCTCGACTATCAAGTCACTCTGTACATGAAGAGTTAACCAATTGTATATGTTCAGGTTATGATAAAACTACACATATGAGAACCATGGCACGTACCGCGTGGTGTCTGGTTCCCACAACAGAGGCAGTTGGGAACATATCACTGGTGAGAGGGGCGTCCATCTGATCAGGAGCAGCTGATGGAACCAAGTAGATCCTCGTGCTATGCCGGTAACATCACAGATACAACCCAAACTTGTCCCAGTCAAAGGACCAAACCTCATCCTAGATATTTGTCAGCACGGTAGCCCATTCCTGAACGTAAGGGCCAATGGTCTGAAGCCAAACAACCATGGACTTGTTTCCTCCTACGCGGCTTTCCCTGAGATTGACATGCATGTTACATGGTTAGCTATGTTTAGAATGCAATGTTGAGAACTAAATTACAACTACTTACTTGTGCACGTGTGCTGGTATGTGTGGAATAACTAGAATTTCAGGCTCTTGACATAGACCGAACTGTCTCATCACCCTATGAAGAGCCATCTCCTCAACCGTCACGTCGAACACCACTCTGGACTTGGTCATCCAATAGTGCTGATCTCTAGTGCCCATTCCAGATATCCCAACTAGATACCTGGATGATATAGCCTGATGCGAGTATGGCTCCCAGATAACTTGATCCTCGTGCAAACTATCAAACTGCACCGTGAAGGACGGGTCGCAGCCCCTAACCTGGGTATGCGCAAACTGTCTCTGTACATGACAACAAATAAACATTGGTAATACTTTTGCATGGAAATAATTAATCGAATAAATTGTTACGTAATATATAAGTACCTCTCTCCATGCCCAAATAGATCACACAGTAGGCAAATCGCCAATAGCAGGCACGTAAGCCCTTGCTATGTCCTCCATCCCAAAAGGTCTATCAACGTATACATATGGTCGTCCAATAGGGAATCTCTCGTATGACCAGAGCTGCAAGAGTAGTGGACATCCAACCAGAGCTGATTTTCTGGACTTCAACGAGCAAGCTTTGCACAGGCCTCTGTACGTACCTGCTAACACAGCAGAACCAAAACTCCTCTGCACAATGTCCCTAGGGCAACCTGCGTCAGCTATCTCTCATGCAATACCGATGAGTCACGCATCGACAGTAGTCACGTGGTTCTCCGTGAACATCGTCTTGCCGAACAACCAAAGAATATATGCCTCTAGGGATCGATCAATCTGTGCCTCTGACAACTCAACTCCGGGGTATCCTAATGAGACAATCTGTATAGAAACCATACGATTGTGTAAACTATCTAGTAAGAGCAACTAGGAAAACAAAATATGTTCAGCTCACTGAGAAGGTTACCTGAAACTGGCTCAACCACCTAAAATGAGGCCCATGAGGATCGTCGTCTAAGGCCAGAGCAGTTGGCAACGCATCAAGAAAACGTGCCTGCATCAGTGCTAGCCAGCCAGGTTCTGGCTCTAAAGGACCTATGGCAGCACCGGCCAATGGTAATCCCAACAAGAAAGACACGTCCTGTAGAGTAGAAGCCATCTCTCCTGTAGGATCGAAAGTATGTCTAGGGGGGTGATTAGACTACTTGACCAAATAAAACCTAACATTTTCCCAATTTTAGTTGTAGGCAGATTTTAGCAATAGTACATGTCAAGCATCACCCTACACATGCAATTCTAAGAGTATAGCAGCGGAAAGTAAGCAATTGCATATGTAAGTAAAGGAGGGGATCGGAGATTTCAAACGCAATGAAGACACGGTGGTTTTTGGCGTGGTTCCGATAGGTGGTGCTATCGTACGTCCACATTGATGGAGACTTCAACCCACGAAGGGTAACGGCTGCGCGAGTCCATGGAGGGCTCCACCCACGAAGGGTCCATGAAGAAGCAACCTTGTCTATTCCACCATGACTTACGTCTACGAAGGACTAGCCTCACTCAAGGTAGATCTTCACAAAGTAAGCGATCTCCTTGCCCTTACAAACTCCTTGGTTCAACTCCACATCATGTCGGAGGCTCCCAAGTGACACCTAACCAATCTAGGAGACACCACTCTCCAAAAGGTAATAGACGGTGTGTTGTTGATGAACTCCTTGCTCTTGTGCTTCAAATGATAGTCTTCCCAGCACTCAAACAACTCCTCACAGATTTGGCTATGGTGGAAGAGGGATTTGAGTGGAAAGCAACTTGGGAAAGGCTAGAAATCAAGATTCAAATGATAGGAATGGAATAGCTTGGTCTCAACACATGAGTAGGTGGTTCTCTCTCAGAAAATGTATGGTGGAAGTGTAGGCATGTTCTGATGGCTCTCCTTACAGAGAAGGAGGTGGTGGAGGGGTATATATAGCCTCCACACAAAATCCAACCGTTACACACTTTTGACCCAACTTGGTGGCACCGAAACCATAATCTCGGTAGCACCGAACTGTGTAAAAGATATGAACGTTAGGCATTTCGGTGCGACCGATACGGACAACTCGGATGGACCGAAGTGCAATGGCTTAGGGCAAACCTCATCTCAGTGGCACCGATTGCATCAACTCGGTAGGACCGAAGTGAAGCAATAAGGCAACAGAGACTTGGCAAGCCATCTCGGTGAGACCGATTTGCAAAACTCGGTGAGACCGAAGTGAGTGCAAACGATTACAGAGAGTTGGCAAGGCCATCTCGGTGAGACCAAGATCCATTTCGGTGGATCCGATTTGTTAGGGTTTTGGCAGTGGCTAAGTCTTGGATGAATTCGGTGGGGCCAGATAGAGAATTTCAGTGGGGCCGAGTTAGAATGTAGGTTTTGGACATATTTGGAATTGAGAGAGTGGTTGAGGGTTTAGGAGTACTGTCACTAAGCACTTGAGCAAAAAGACCATTAAGCAACACCTCATCCCCTTTTAATAGTATTGGCTTTCCTATGGACTCAATGTGATCTTGGATCACTAAACCAGAAATATAGTGTCTTGAGCTTTTGCCAATCCTTGTCCTTAGCATTTTGAGGGGTCCACATCTCTAGTCCATGCCATGCCAATCATTGAACATCTTGAAATCTTTAACTTGAATGGACATTAGTTCAATGAGATATATGTTGTTATGAATTACCAAAACCACCAAGGGAGCAAATGTGCTTTCAATCTCCCCCTTTTTGTAATTGATGACAACATATAGATCAAAGCTTCGACAAATGATTAAATGAATGAAATACATCGTCAATTGTCATGGTTTTGTCGTGACAGATGTCCTAGTAAAAGGACTTGGAGATGAAGCCATCGCACTAATGTGGAAGCTTAGCGGGGTTGAACGGGAACGAAAAGACGCCGGGTTACCCAGGTTCGGCCCCTCACGGTGGAGGTAAAAGCCTACGTCCTGCTTGTCTATATTGCTGTAAATCTCGATTACAAGGATGCGGGTTCGCTAACCTAGCTCTCGAATAGATTGCAACTTAGTCTTTTTGCATAGGTGCTCCCCTTTATATATACAGGTGGAACCCTAGATTACATGAGAGTCCGGGTCGCTTTTTGACCCGTCTCCTTATTCCTTCCTACTTGTTCTCCAAGACGGTCCTCTTGCCATCTATCTTGTTGTGAGCCGGCCCGCTGTGCAAGCCGGCCTATCCTTACCAGGCCTCGCTAAGCCGGCCCACATAGATTCTTCATCCCCGTAGTGAGTTGACCCACTAAGCTCGCGTTATGGCCGGGTTAACTCCCTGCCGGGTCTCCATGCTCGTAAACATCCCCAACATTAGCCCTCAGTTTGAGTTGAATTTATTCATGTTAAACTTCAACCTGAAAATGCAAAACATCAATAATGCTCTCCAAACGTTCCCAAGCCGGCCTTTTAGAACACCGTTCTAAGCCAGCTCAATTTGCCGGGTTAAATAGATTGGCGGGTCTCCTCTTCAGGTTCAGACTTAGGCATTTTCAACTCTTTGTTCCTCAAGACGTCAGAATCCACTCTCTGCAAAATCTGAGATGACATCACCCCGTATCCTTGAGTGGGTTCGAATCGTCAAGTCAGGCGTGAAAATCGAGGAACCCATAGCCGGAAATTACTGCGCCGCCTCAGGCTCCGCACCCGCCGTTCTAATTTTTACTGCGCCTATAAGTATGCCTGCTCACCCTCATTTTTACTTTTCACCTTTGGCTCTTCTTCTTCCTCGCGGCTACTCTTCTCAGCCCCACAGTGCCGCCACAAACGAGTTCTCAGGCCATCTCGACCGCAACCTCATCGCCGCCTCTGTCACCACCGGAGCTCACCAAGATCTCTTTAGCCTCATCCGCCGCGCTCTGGTACACCCGAATCCCTCTCTTCATATCTGTACTGCCCAGTCTTCTTTTTAGTTCGTCAGCGTTCGTCAGAGTTCATCCTTCTTTCTCGTATGGTAGATCCAAATGCATCTGAATCACTTAGATAAGTATTTTCTGCATTGCGGCGACGCCATTTTTCGCATCATGATTTCTGTATCATCTTCCACAGTCCCGCATTACCACGAGCCCTCATATCTATCCCCACCTAGGTCTTTTAACTTTTTCTTTTTCGTAGTATTTTCAGATCCATAATAGCAACTGCTCTGTTAGATTCCTGTTTTATAGTTAGCTCAACGCTCAAGAGAAATTCAAAACACCATTGACTCGTCAACACCGGCTTATCATTACTTTCGTCAGCTTGCATGAATCCGGGTCTGATTTAGCCATCCTGATTCTTAACATTTAGCCGGGTCTTACACTCTGACGGCTTGTTCTTCTTAAGCTTAACACGTTAGCTTGTCAGTTTTGTCCTTGCAGTTAAACTTTTAAGTCGCCATGGCCCCCAAGACCGACAAATCCTGTAACTGGGTCAGATCTCAAGTCTCGACCTTGATGCTGAACGGGCTCGTAGGGCAAGATCTCTTGCCGGCTCAAACTACAATCAACTGGCGGGCGCCTGAAGAAGAAAGCAGCCCCCAGCCCCAACAAGACGAAGTGGTGGTCTTCGCAGATCATCTGCATAAGGGGTTTCGGCCACCCGAGTGAAAAAATTTCCATAACGTTCTTCATTTTTTCGACCTCCGACCGCAAGATCTTGGACCGAACTCAATTACCAATCTCTGCCAATTTCATGTCTTCTGCGAAGTATACCTCCAAACGGCACCAATTGTCCTCCTCTTTCGCGAATTCTTCTACATCAACCATCAGACCGAGTTCACCAATGGCCCTAGCATAGAGCCCGGTGGCATCTCTATTCAAAGGCTAAGAAACACTACCTTTCCTGAGGCTAAACTGGCGAGTCACCCCAAGGGCTAGAACAAGACTTGGTTTTACTGCAAGAGCACTGCCCCTCAAGGTGAAAATCCCCTGCCGGGTTACAGACCGGACCGGCTCAATGCCACAGTGGCTTTTCCGGGATGGCCATCAGCAGAAGAACGTAAGCAATTCGTCCCTATATATTTACTCCAAAATAAGGGCCTTGGTTGCCAACGGCCTTACCGGGATCGATCTGACCCGGTGCTGGATAAGCTGGCGAATCCAGCCCCTTAGCCACAGAGGTGACCTGATGTGCAACTACACTGGTGATCCGGCTGACGTTCAACGCTTCAGTCAAGTCAATTTGTCCGTGAGTGATATCAACAAAACCAGCAAGAGGCTATTGGGAGAGCCTTAGGAGAAATGCAATAAAACCGGGCTGGCCCTCTTCTGCTTAACCAACCCAGTGCCTTCAGTAAGTGTTTGCACCTTCTTACTCTGCTCTTAACTCGCCCTCCTCATCTCATTCTTAACTTCCAACTCATCACAACACAGGCGAACGACAAATTTTGGAAGAGTCAGAAACCCCAACAACCCGCCCCCGCTCCAGTGGAGCAGCAGGATGAGCCGGTCGATACTGATAAGCCGGCTGCAGAAGACGAAGCTGAGGTAGAACTTGACTCGCTTGGTCGCCTTTTTATTCAACTTGTTGACGCCCCTTCTCTTCAGGACGAGGTCGAAATTAGCCACACAAGCGAACCAGAGGTAACCTTTATCTCCTCTGATTCCGACCCTCCAAGACCTATTCGGAAGAAAACCTGGGCTGTGATCCGCAAGGTTCGAAGAAAGCCCCGGGTTGCCGTCTGTACGGTCCCTTTTTCACACCAGGATGCTCATTTGGATCCCCAATTTGTTTTGAAGACAACTCATCGAGCCAGGACCTCCAAAAGGAAGACCCGGAGCAGCGAAGGCGAGTTAAGTGGCGAGCTTCCATACAAGCCGCCATCCCGTAAGGCGCGAGCTGAGGTGCTTCTTAGTCCTACTCCCTCTTTTCCTCTAGCTGGTCATTTCAAAGAGCCCTTATGTTTTAATGACTCGGCATATCAGACGTCCCACTCCTCTAGCAAGTCAAGCGCTACGCAAGCACCAGCTTTCAACATCAACCTTGGGTAAGCTAACACTTGTGACATATAACAGTTAATTCCTTCCCTCTTCAACTGAATTGATTCCTTTGCCTTTTGTATAGGGCCAAGGCTATCAAAAAGAAAATGTCTGCCGAGTCATCTGACCTGGTCATTAAACCTGGTACTCAAGGGGAGAAAGAGGCCACTTTGATCAGTCAAGATGAGCAGGCAGTCCAGAACAGCCCGCCGGCTCAAGACACCGCCAGCCCGGCTCGTCCCCCTTCGCCTGTTATCCAGGAAAGCAAAAATCCAACTGAGGAGCAGCCCAAAGAGCCGCCCGTGGCACCGGCTCAGGAAGACGTGGTGGTGACCAGAGAATAGCAAACAACTCCAGAGGCTTCTACAGCTCTTACTAAGATCCCTCCCAAGCTTGAGCCAGCCTCAAAAGGAAAAACGGCTCTGAACTATCCTATATTTGAAGATCAAGATGCCGGCTCCTTGCATCAAGCCGTGCTGACTCGGATGTCTGAAAGCCGGGACACAGAGATTCCTATGATCACTTCATTGAAGCGGAAGTATGAGGTAATTTGCACCCTTCATCTTGTACCATATATATATGTAGCCCCCAAGGGCCGGGTTAGTATGGAATAATGACCCGGGACTTCAAAAATGTTAACTTGTAAGCTTCAACTTCAATCGATGACCCCAAAGGCCGGCTCGTCGTTCACGACGGGCGGGTCTTCACAACTTAGCAGAAAAATCAATTCATGCATTAGCCCCCAAGTGCCATGTAGTGTGCCTGCCGCTGCATGGAACTTGCTTTGGTATTTGTGTTAAGCTCGAAAACATGTAGCACCCATGGGCCGGGTTGCCCTTTAGGGTGATCCGGGTCATATGTATGCTTTGTATAATAGTCTGTTCTGTAGGAAATGCTGGACCAAGTAGAAGCCCAGGCCACCGGCTTCCGAAAGGAGGCCAAGAAGGAGCAGAAATTGCGCAAAGAAGCTGCAAAATCCGCTGCTGAGGCCAACAAGTCTTTGGCCATTGTGAGGAATACCTTGCAAGAGACGGAAGCTGCCAGAGCCGCCCTAGCCACATGTGCTGAAGAGGCGGAAGCCAAGCTTGAGCCGGTAACCCAGGAGCTGACGACTCTCAAAGGTCAAATTACCGCCATGTGCCGAGCCATCTTTGGTAAGTAAAACTGAGCATAATTGAACTGGACCGGCTTATCAGCCAAAGCCGGCTTTACTGATCGTGCATGCATGCCCTTTGCAGGCCGGAAAAATCAAACTCTTGTGCATCTACCATTGGTGAAACTGAAGGCGATCTATACCCTGGTAGAACAACTGTACATAGGCGGATGCCGTTGCATAATTGCCGCCAAAAACACTAAAGCGCCGCCTCAGCTGATTGCAGACACCCTGAAAGAACTATCAGTCGTGCCCAGGTGGTTCGAAGACTGGAAAGGGGCATGCTGTCGCACGGGGGCTCTGACCGCACTTGCGCGGGCCAAGGCATTTGTGCCGGAACTTGACCCGGCTCAGGTGGCGGGTGGGTACCCGGAATTCAACGTAGATGACTCGCCGTTTACCAAGAGGTACTTCCAATGCTGCATCAAGGAAACCCGGGTTGCCGCCACTAAAATCGCAGAAGATGCAGACCTAACCCGGTACCAGGCGCCATACTCCAAAGTGAATGAACGGATAGACCCGCCCAACCATGAGCCGGTGGCCGTAACCCGTATGGGTAAGCCGTCCTTCGCTCCTGAAGTCGACCCTTCCTCCCTGATATCCAATGATGCTCTATTTGAAGCATTGCGCTCCATTCAGTGGTCGACCGACGACTCAAGCCAAGAAGTAGAAGATGACAATGGCCGCGAAGAGCCGGTGCAAGGTGCTTCCTCAGGCGCTGGTGTCAGTACTGACCCGACGGCATAGAGAGCCGGCTCAACCTTGCATAGGATAGACTTGTAATTTTTTTTGCCATGGCCGCCATTGGTGGGTGGTTTGTAATAGGATAGTGTAAACACTTGGTGCTTGCTGATGCCAGTGCCATCGTGTACTGAACCCTTTAACTGCTTGTGCTCAACACCTATGAATGCCTTGCCTCAAAGTCCTCTTTGGGCTGCGAGAGCCGGTTTCTGTAATAGAATGGTACTGCTAAAACAACAAAGGCACGTAAAGGTTGCTGATGATATCATATGAACGAGTAATCTTTGTCACTGTTGCAATGAATGAAGAATATGAAAAGGAAGTTAGGTAAATGCTATGCACGGATGTATGTATGTATGTATGTATGCAAAGATGAGTGCAACAAAAGAACATAATGTTAAGCTGGAATAGGCATGAAACTGCCGGCTTGAATAACATAAGCCATCCGCTGAATTGAACTTTAAATGGCCGGCCCATACAACGCAAGTCGGAATATGCTTTCTTGAGGCTGGCACTTTGGCCTGTTGGTTTGTCCTCGCTCTCTGAAAGCCGGCTCTCACACAACCAATCGAACGTTTTAACTCTGATGAGTACAGGGTCACAGAAGTGATTGACTCACCAGACGTGCGCCGGGTTGTTTTTATAGGGAGTAGCATCTTGCTAACAGGCAGGTTTAACCAACGTTGTGGCATCTCGCCGGGTTAAAAGGGTTTTGTCAGCTAAACTCCATTGAGTTGGAAGCCCCCAAGTAACCAGGATCAACAAATAAAGATCCAGTACACAAGTTTTGAGGCAAAACAACACCTTCACACAGTGTTGCTGGTCGTTATTATGTTTGATCAAAGACAGGTATATACAGGATAAAAGGTATGTACAAAGATATGACCAAGTCAAAGACTTTGGTGTAGTATGGCCAGAGCTGGGCAATATTCCAGGGCTGTCTTGTTTCTTCCTCAAAAGTAAATGATTTTTCTGTTTCACGTATATCAATCAGGTAAAATGACCCGTTGTTGAGATTCTTGCTGACCACGAAGGGCCCTTCCCAGTACTTAGAAATTTAGTTCAGTTAGATTTTCAAAGTTTGGTTATGTTTAAAATATTATTAGTGTTCATATCCTCATCTTTTTTTATGTTGCAAAAATTGGAAGTTATGGGGTAGTTATGGTGGCATGGATGTTGCTGGCGGCCACAAGGAGCCAGAGTCCATTGGGTGTCGGATTTTTTTTTAAACTATGAAGATTTTTATAACAAATTCGAAAACTATACGCCCTAATGCATAAAAATCAAAAGTATGACCACGTCGGCCTCCTGTTGGCCGAAGAGGGACTTTTCGGCCAACCGTTGGCCGAAGAGTGGTCTTTAGCCTACCGTTGGCCGAAGAGTGGCCAGCTGGGCCGAAGATAGTAACTTCGGCTTACAGTTGGCCGAAGAGTGGTCTTCGGTCACGTGTTGGCCGAAGATGCATGTTCTTTGGTTTATAGTAGGCCGAAGTGTATTTTTATATTTAAAAGTGGCTTATAAATCCTGTACAACCATTGCCGTTTTATACATGAAAAAAATATACTTTCTCGCAATCTTTTTCCCTTCATTTTTTTTCCCGCCGTTCTTTCCCTCCATTTTCTCCCGCCATTTTCTTTCCCGCCATTCTCTCCTGCCATTCTTTGCCGCCATTTTCTCTCGCCATTTTCTCCCGCCATTCTCTCCCGCCATTCTTTGCCACCATTTTCTCCCGCCATTTTCTTTCCCGCCATTTTCTCCCGCCATTTTCTTTCCCGCCATTCTCTCCCGCCATCTTCTCTTCTCAACTTATAAAACCCCCTCCACACTAAGGAGGCCAGTGTAGTCTCGTCAAGATGTCCGGTTATCCTTTCGATCGTAGTTGTTTTCACCCTAATATGTCGAAATGTCTTCTGAGCTTAGCCACCGATTTCAAGATAGACAATAGGATAGTTCCATGGGATGAACTCCTCAGTAGTGACACCTTACTGAATGAGTTGGCTCACGCATTAAGTAGGTGCGGGTGGCCCGCAAGGACCATTGAGGAGATACGAAAAGAACTTCTCAGGTTGCATGGAAGGTGGAAGAAGCAACAACATAAGGTAAGGTTGCAGCAGAACATACTTATTTATGGACCCAAGACAGCGAGGACGAAGACGATATTTTCATGCCGAGCACCAAGGGCAAGAGTACCGCATCGTCGAAGGGCAAGAGTATCGCATCGTCGAAGGGCAAGAGTGTTGCATCGACGGAGGATGACGATGATGCCTTCATGTAGTTTGTAAGCTGTATTTTTTAAGTTCAGCCGTACCGTTAAATTCAGATGTACTTGTATCTTAATTATATGTTGCAGTCTCTTTGGAAATGTAACTGGAATAACAATGTGAATTAAAACTAATATGTCTCTTGCATACATAGGTAGATATATGTCTCCTGATCAGATAGAAGCAAGTGTGATAGTAACACATACATGAAGCATGTCTCATACATAGATAATGACTCACACATGAGAAAAGTCTGAAACTAACATAAATAATGACTAATACATAGATAACCATATCACTGCTGGGGATGACGACGAATCTGGGTCTTCCTCGGGCGAGGACCGGAAGGCGATAAGCGCTGAGGCGGTGGGCGATGCTCACGGTAACCACGGCCGTAGATAACATCGTCTGACATGGTCTGTGTCTCCTGCGTCGGTGCTGGTGGTGGAGTGTGAAACACTATCTGAGAGAAGTCATAAGTGTTTGCAGCTTCATCATCGTCATCGTCGTAGCCCTCTAATCCACATCCAGCACCACTAAGTATCGGTGACTGCACTGAATGCATGAACTGTTGCGACTGGTTGCCGCCTGCAGTATAGTAAAGCATGTAAAATTGATTTGCGAAACTACAATGTTTAAAAGAATGTACAAAGTAGTGTTACCTAGTTCCATTTGATGATGCCAGGACAAGCTCCCTGGTTGTGAAGGAGGTGGCTGATGCCAGGACGAGCTCCCAGGTTGTGAAGGAGGTGGCTCTGAACGCTGCACGGAGTGTCGTGGCTCTGAACGCTGCACAGAGTGTCGTGGTTCTGAACGCTGCACAGAGGGACGTGGGGGACGATGTGCTGGACGAGGAACTGCAACATCCAAAGATCGTCTACATGTAACAGCTGCGTAAATCCCTCGTAGCTTCTCATCAAAACGCCTCAACCATGAGAGGTGCTCTGGCTGTGGGATAGTATCCCCCCTCTCAACCCGCCGCATTAAAGCGGAAACCTCCTCTCGCGCCTCGACTGTCAAGTCACTCTGTACATGAAGAGTTAACCAATTGTATATGTTCAGGTTATGATAAAACTACACATATGAGAACCATGGCACGTACCGCGTGGTGTCTGGTTCCCACAACAGAGGCAGTTGGGAACATATCACTGGTGAGAGGGGCGTCCATCTGATCAGGAGCAGCTGATGGAACCAAGTAGATCCTCGTGCTATGCCGGTAACATCACAGATACAACCCAAACTTGTCCCAGTCAAAGGACCAAACCTCATCCTAGATATTTGTGAGCACGGTAGCCCATTCCTGAACGTAAGGGCCAATGGTCTGAAGCCAAACAACCATGGACTTGTTTCCTCCTACGCGGCTTTCCCTGAGATTGACATGCGTGTTACATGGTTAGCTATGTTTAGAATGCAATGTTGAGAACTAAATTACAACTACTTACTTGTGCACGTGTGCTGGTATGTGTGGAATAACTAGAATTTCAGGCTCTTGACATAGACCGAACTGTCTCATCACCCTATGAAGAACCATCTCCTCAACCGTCACGTCGAACACCACTCTGGACTTGGTCATCCAATAGTGCTGATCTCTAGTGCACATTCCAGATATCCCAACTGGATACCTGGATGATATAGCCTGATGCGAGTATGGCTCCCAGATAACTTGATCCTCGTGCAAACTATCAAACCGCACCGTGAAGGACGGGTCGCAGCCCCTAACCTGGGTATGCGCAAACTGTCTCTGTACATGACAACAAATAAACATTAGTAATACTTTTGCATGGAAATAATTAATCGAATAAATTGTTACGTAATATATAAGTACCTATCTCCATGCCCAAATAGATCACACAGTAGGCAAATCGCCAATAGCAGGCACGTAAGCCCCTGCTATGTCCTCCATCCCAAAAGGTCTATCAACGTATACATATGGTCGTCCAATAGGGAATCTCTCGTATGACCAGAGCTGCAAGAGTAGTGGACATCCAACCAGAGCTGATTTTCTGGACTTCAACGAGCAAGCTTTGCACAGGCCTCTGTACGTACCTGCTAACACAGCAGAACCAAAACTCCTCTGCACAATGTCCCTAGGGCAACCTGCGTCAGCTATCTCTCATGCAATACCGATGAGTCACGCATCGACAGTAGTCATGTGGTTCTCCGTGAACATCGTCTTGCCGAACAACCAAAGAATATATGCCTCTAGGGATCGATCAATCTGTGCCTCTGACAACTCAACTCCGGGGTATCCTAATGAGACAATCTGTATAGAAACCATACGATTGTGTAAACTATCTAGTAAGAGCAACTAGGAAAACAAAGTATGTTCAGCTCACTGAGAAGGTTACCTGAAACTGGCTCAACCACCTAAAATGAGGCCCATGAGGATCGTCGTCTAAGGCCAGAGCAGTTGGCAACGCATCAAGAAAACGTGCCTGCATCAGTGCTAGCCAGCCAGGTTCTGGCTCTAAAGGACCTATGGCAGCACCGGCCAATGGTAATCCCAACAAGAAAGATACGTCCTGTAGAGTAGAAGCCATCTCTCCTGTAGGATCGAAAGTATGTCTAGGGGGTGATTAGACTACTTGACCAAATAAAACCTAACATTTTCCCAATTTTAGTTGTAGGCAGATTTTAGCAATAGTACATGTCAAGCATCACCCTACACATGCAATTCTAAGAGCATAGCAGCGGAAAGTAAGCAATTGCATATGTAAGTAAAGGAGGGGATCGGAGATTTCAAACGCAGTGAAGACACGGTGATTTTTGGCGTGGTTCCGATAGGTGGTGCTATCGTACGTCCACATTGATGGAGACATCAACCCACGAAGGGTAACGGCTGCGCGAGTCCATGGAGGGCTCCACCCACGAAGGGTCCATGAAGAAGCAACCTTGTCTATACCACCATGACTTACGTCTACGAAGGACTAGCCTCACTCGAGGTAGATCTTCACAAAGTAGGTGATCTCCTTGCCCTTACAAACTCCTTGGTTCAACTCCACATCATGTCGGAGGCTCCCAAGTGACACCTAACCAATCTAGGAGACACCACTCTCCAAAAGGTAATAGACGGTGTGTTGTTGATGAACTCCTTGCTCTTGTGCTTCAAATGATAGTCTTCCCAGCACTCAAACAACTCCTCGCAGATTTGGCTATGGTGGAAGAGGGATTTGAGTGGAAAGCAACTTGGGAAAGGCTAGAAATCAAGATTCAAATGATAGGAATGGAATAGCTTGGTCTCAACACATGAGTAGGTGGTTCTCTCTCAGAAAATGTATGGTGGAAGTGTAGGCATGTTCTGATTGCTCTCCTTACAGAGAAGGAGGTGGTGGAGGGGTATATATAGCATCCACACAAAATACAACCGTTACACGCTTTTGACCCAACTTGGTGGCACCGAAACCATAATCTCGGTAGCACCGAACTGTGTAAAAGATATGAACGTTAGGCATTTCGGTGCGACCGATACGGACAACTCGGATGGACCGAAGTGCAATGGCTTAGGGCAAACCTCATCTCAGTGGCACCGATTGCATCAACTCGGTAGGACCGAAGTGAAGCAATAAGGCAACAGAGACTTGGCAAGCCATCTCGGTGAGACCGATTTGCAAAACTCGGTGAGACCGAAGTGAGTGCAAACGATTACAGAGAGGTGGCAAGGCCATCTCGGTGAGACCAAGATCCATTTCGGTGGATCCGATTTGTTAGGGTTTTGGCAGTGGCTAAGTCTTGGATGAACTCGGTGGGGCCGGATAGAGAATTTCAATGGGGCCGAGTTGGAATGTAGGTTTTGGACATATTTGGAATTGAGAGAGTGGTTGAGGGTTTAGGAGTACTGTCACTAAGCACTTGAGCAAAAATACCATTAAGCAACACCTCATCCCCTTTTAATAGTATTGGCTTTCCTATGGACTCAATGTGATCTTGGATCACTAAACCAAAAATGTAGTGTCTTGAGCTTTTGCCAATCCTTGTCCTTAGCATTTTGAGGGGTCCACATCTCTAGTCCATGCCATGCCAATCATTGAACATCCTGAAATCTTTAACTTGAATGGACATTAGTTCAATGAGATATATGTTGTTATGAATTACCAAAACCACCAAGGGAGCAAATGTGCTTTCAATCTCCCCCTTTTTGGTAATTGATGACAACATATAGATCAAAGCTTCGACAAATGATTAAATGAATGAAATACATCGTCAATTGTCATGGTTTTGTCGTGACAGATGTCCTAGTAAAAGGACTTGGAGATGAAGCCATCGCACTAATGTGGAAGCTTAGCAGGGTTGAACGGGAACGAAAAGACGCCGGGTTACCCAGGTTCGGCCCCTCACGGTGGAGGTAAAAGCCTACGTCCTGCTTGTCTATATTGCTGTAAATCTCGATTACAAGGATGCGGGTTCGCTAACCTAGCTCTCGAATAGATTGCAACTTAGTCTTTTCGCATAGGTGCTCCCCTTTATATATACAGGTGGAACCCTAGATTACATGAGAGTCCGGGTCGCTTTTTGACCCGTCTCCTTATTCCTTCCTACTTGTTCTCCAAGACGGTCCTCTTGCCACCTATCTTGTCGTGAGCCGGCCCGCTGTGCAAGCCGGCCTATCCTTACCAGGCCTCGCTAAGCCGGCCCACATATTGTCTTCATCCCCGCAGTGAGTTGACCCACTAAGCTCGCGTTATGGCCGGGTTAACTCCCTACCGGGTCTCCATGCTGGTAAACATCCCCAACATTAGCCCTCAGTTTGAGTTGAATTTATTCATGTTAAACTTCAACCTGAAAAAGCAAAACATCAATAATGCTCTCCAAACGTTCCCAAGCCGGCCTTTTAGAACACCGTTCTAAGCCAGCTATATTTGCCGGGTTAAATAGATTTGCGGGTCTCCTCTTCAGGTTCAGACTTAGGCATTTTCAGCTCTTTGTTCCTCAAGACATCATAATCCACTCTCTGCAAAATCTGAGATGACATCACCCCGTATCCTTGAGTGTGTTCGAATCGTCAAGTCAGGCGTGAAAATCGAGGAACCCATAGCCAGAAATTACTGCGCCGCCTCAGGCTCCGCACCCGCCGTTCTAATTTTTACTGCGCCTATAAGTATGCCTGCTCACCCTCATTTTTACTTTTCACCTTTGGCTCTTCTTCTTCCTCGCGGCTACTCTTCTTAGCCCCACAGTGCCGCCACAAACGAGTTCTCAGGCCATCTCGGCCGCAACCTCATCGCCGCCTCTGTCACCACCGGAGCTCACCAAGATCTCTTCAGCCTCATCCGCCGCGCTCTGGTACACCCGAATCCCTCTCTTCATATCTGTACTGCCCAGTCTTCTTTTTAGTTCGTCAGCGTTCGTCAGAGTTCATCCTTCTTTCTCGTATGGTAGATCCAAATGCATCTGAATCACTTAGATAAGTATTTTCCGCATTGCAGCGACGCCATTTTTCGCATCTTGATTTCTGTATCATCTTCCACAGACCCGCATTACCACGAGCCCTCATATCTATCCCCACCTAGGTCTTTTAACTTTTTCTTTTTCGTAGTATTTTCAGATCCATAATAGCAACTGCTCTATTAGATTCCTGTTTTATAGTTAGCTCAACGCTCAAGAAAAATTCAAAACACCATTGACTCGTCAACACCGGCTTATCATTACTTTCGTCAGCTTGCATGAATCCGGGTCTGATTTAGCCATCCTGATTCTTAACATTTAGCCGGGTCTTACACTCTGACGGCTTGTTCTTCTTAAGCTTAACACGTCAGCTTGTCATTTTTGTCCTTGCAGGTAAACTTTTAAGTCGCCATGGCCCCCAAGACCGACAAATCCTGTCACTGGGTCAGATCTCAAGTCTCAACCTTGATGCTGAACGGGCTCGTAGGGCAAGGCCTCTTGCCGGCTCAAACTACAATCAACTGGCGGGCGCCTGCAGAAGAAAGCACCCCCCAGCCCCAACAAGACGAAGTGGTGGTCTTCGCAGATCATCTGCATAAGGGGTTTCGGCCACCTGAGTGAAAAAAATTCCGTGGCGTTCTTCATTTTTTCGACTTCCGACCGCAAGATCTTGGACCGAACTCAATTACCAATCTCTGCCAATTTCAAGTCTTCTGCGAAGTATACCTCCAAAAGTCACCAATTGTCCTGCTCTTTCGCGAATTCTTCTACATCAACCATCAGACCGAGTTCACCAATGGCCCTAGCATAGAGCTCGGTGGCGTGTCTATTCAAAGGCTAAGAAACACTACCTTTCCTGAGGCTAAACTGGCGAGTCACCCCAAGGGCTAGAACAAGACTTGGTTTTACTGCAAGAGCACTGCCCCTCAAGGTGAAAATCCCCTGCCGGGTTACAGACCGGACCGGCTCAATGCCACAGTGGCTTTTCCGGGATGGCCATCAACAGAAGAACGTAAGCAATTCGCCCCTATATATTTACTCCAAAATAAGGGCCTTGGTTGCCAACGGCCTTACCGGGATCGATCTGACCCGGTGCTGGATAAGCTGGCGAATCCAGCCCCTTAGCCACAGAGGTGACCTGATGTGCAACTACATTGGTGAGCCGGCTGACGTTCAATGCTTCAGTCAAGTCAGTTTATGCATGAGTGATATCAACAAAACCACCAAGAGGCTATTGGGAGAGCCTTACGAGAAATGCAATAAAACCGGGCTGGCCCTCTTCTGCTTAACCAACCCAGTGCCTTCAGTAAGTGTTTGCACCTTCTTACTCTGCTCTTAACTCACCCTCCTCATCTCATTCTTAACTGCCAACTCATCACAACACAGGCGAACGACAAATTTTGGAAGAGGAAGAAACCCCAACAACCCGCCCCCGCTCCAGTGGACTAGCAGGATGAGCAGGTCGATACTGATAAGCCGGCTGCAGAAGACGAAGCTGAGGTAGAACTTGACTCGCTTGGTCGCCTTTTTATTCAACTTGTTGATGCCCCTTCTCTTCAGGACGAGGTCGAAATTAGCCACACAAGCGAACCAGAGGTAACCTTGATCACCTCTGATTCCGACTCTCCAAGACCTATTCGGAAGAAAACCTGGGCTGTGATCCGCAAGGTTCGAAGAAAGCCCCGGGTTGCCGTCTGTACGGTCCCTTTTTCACACCAGGATGCTCATTTGGATCCCCAATTTGTTTTGAAGACAACTCATCGAGCCAGGACCTCCAAAAGGAAGACCCGGAGCAGCGAAGGCGGGTTAAGTGGCGAGCTTCCATACGAGCCGCCATCCCGTAAGGCGCGAGCTGAGGTGCTTCTTAGTCCTACTCCCTCTTTTCCTCTAGCTGGTCATTTCAAAGAGCCCTTATGTTTTAATGACTCGGCATATCAGACGTCCCACTCCTCTAGCGAGTCAAGCGCTACGCAAGCACCGGCTTTCAACATCAACCTTGGGTAAGCTAACACTTGTGACATATAACAGTTAATTCCTTCCCTCTTCAACTGAATTGATTCCTTTGCCTTTTGTACAGGGCCAAGGCTATCAAAAAGAAAATGCCTGCCGAGTCATCTGACCCGGTCATTAAACCTGATACTCAAGGGGAGAAAGAGGCCACTTTGATCAGTCAAGATGAGCAGGCAGTCCACAACAGCCCGCCGGTTCAAGACACCGCCAGCCCGGCTCGTCCCCCTTCGCCTGTTATCCAGGAAAGCAAAAATCCAACTGAGGAGCAGCCCAAAGAGCCGCCCGTGGCACCGGCTCAGGAAGACGTGGTGGTGACCAGAGAATAGCAAACAACTCCAGAGGCTTCTACAGCTCTTACTAAGATCCCTGCCAAGCTTGAGCCAGCCTCAAAAGGAAAAACGGCTCTGAACTATCCTATATTTGAAGATCAAGATGCCGGCTCCTTGCATCAAGCCGTGCTGACTCGGCTGTCTGAAAGCTGGGACACAGAGATTCCTATGATCACTTCATTGAAGCGGAAGTATGAGGTAATTTGCACCCTTCATCTTGTACCATATATATATGTAGCCCCCAAGGGCCGGGTTAGTATGGAATAATGACCCGGGACTTCAAAAATGTTAACTTGTAAGCTTCAACTTCAATCAATGACCCCAAAGGCCGGCTCGTCGTTCACGACGGGCGGGTCTTCACAACTTAGCAGAAAAATCAATTCATACATTATCCCCCAAGTGCCATGTAGTGTGCCTGCCGCTGCATGGAACTTGCTTTGGTATATGTGTTAAGCTCGAAAACATGTAGCACCCATGGGCCGGGTTGCCCTTTAGGGTGATCCGGGTCATATGTATGCTTTGTATAACAGTCTGTTCTGTAGGAAATGCTGGACCAAGTAGAAGCCCAGGCCACCGGCTTCCGAAAGGAGGCCAAGAAGGAGCAGAAATTGCGCAAAGAAGCTGAAAAATCCGCTGCTGAGGCCAACAAGTCTTTGGCCATTGTGAGGAATACCTTGCAAGAGACGGAAGCTGCCAGAGCCGCCCTAGCCACACGTGCTGAAGAGGCGGAAGCCAAGCTTGAGCCAGTAACCCAGGAGCTGACGACTCTCAAAGGTCACATTACCGCCATGTGCCGAGCCATCTTTGGTAAGTAAAACTGAGCATAATTGAACTGGACCGGCTTATCAGCCGAAGCCGGCTTTACTGATCGTGCATGCATGGTCTTTGCAGGCCGGAAAAATCAAACTCTTGTGCAGCTACCATTGGTGAAACTGAAGGCGATCTATACCCTGGTAGAACAACTGTACATAGGCGGATGCCGTTGCATAATGGCCACCAAAAACACTAAAGCGCCGCCTCAGCTGATTGCAGACACCCTGAAAGAACTATCAGTCGTGCCCAGGTGGTTCAAAGACTGGAAAAGGGCATGCTGTCGCACGGGGGCTCTGACCGCACTTGCACGGGCCAAGGCATACGTGCCGGAACTTGACCCGGCTCAGGTGGCGGGTGGGTACCCGGAATTCAACGTAGATGACTCGCCGTTTACCAAGAGGGACTTCCAACGCTGTATCAAGGAAAGCCGGGTTGCCGCCACTAAAATCGCAGAAGAGGCAGACCTAACCCGGTACCAGGCGCCATACTCCAAAGTGAATGAACGGATAGAGCCGCCCAACCATGAGTCGGTGGCCGTAACCCGTATGGGTAAGCCGTCCTTCGCTCCTGAAGTCGACCCTTCCTCCCTGATATCCAACGATGCTCTATTTGAAGCGTTGCGCTCCATTCAGTGGTCGACCGACGACTCAAGCCAAGAAGCAGAAGATGACAATGGCCGCGAAGAGCCGGTGCAAGGTGCTTCCTCAGGCGCTGGTGTCAGTACTGACCCGACGGCATAGAGAGCCGGCTCAACCTTGCATAGGATAGACTTGTAATTTTTTTTGCCATGGCCGCCATTGGTGGGTGGTTTGTAATAGGATAGTGTAAACACTTGGTGCTTGCTGATGCCAGTGCCATCATGTACTGAACCCTTTAACTGCTTGTGCTCAACACCTATGAATGCCTTGCCTCGAAGTCCACTTTGGGCTGCGAGAGTCGGTTTCTGTAATAGAATGGTACTGCTGAAACAACAAAGGCACGTAAAGGTTGCTGATGATATCATATGAACGAGTAATCTTTGTCACTGTTGCAATGAATCAAGAATATGAAAAGGAAGTTAGGTAAATGCTATGCACGGATGTATGTATGTATGTATGTATGCAAAGATGAGTGCAACAAAAGAACATAATGTTAAGCCGGAACAGGCATGAAACTGCCGGCTTGAATAACATAAGCCATCCGCTGAATTGAACTTTAAATGGCCGGCCCATACAACGCAAGTCGGAATATGCTTTCTTGAGGCTGGCACTTTGGCCTGTTGGTTTGTCCTCGCTCTCTGAAAGCCGGCTCTCACACAACCAATCGAACGTTTTAACTCTGATGAGTACAGGGTCACAGAAGTGATTGACTCACCAGACGTGTGCCGGGTTGTTTTTATAGGGAGTAGCATCTTGCTAACAGGCAGGTTTAACCAACGTTGTGGCATCTCGCCGGGTTAAAAGGGTTTTGTCAGCTAAACTCCATTTGAGTTGGAAGCCCCCAAGTAACCAGGATCAACAAATAAAGATCCAGTACACAAGTTTTGAGGCAAAACAACACCTTCACACAGTGTTGCTGGTCGTTATTATGTTTGATCAAAGACAGGTATATACAGGATAAAAGGTATGTACAAAGATATGACCCAGTCAAAGACTTAGGTGTAGTATGGCCAGAGCTGGGCAATATTCCAGGGCTGTCTTGTTTCTTCCTCAAAAGTACGTGATTTTTCTGTTTCACGTATATCAATCAGGTAAAATGACCCGTTGTTGAGATTCTTGCTGACCACGAAGGGCCCTTCCCAGTACTTAGAAATTTAGTTCAGTTAGATTTTCAAAGTTTGGTTATGTTTAAAATATTATTAGTGTTCATATCCTCATCTTTTTTTATGTTGCAAAAATTGGAAGTTATGGGGTAGTTATGGTGGCATGGATGTTGCTGGCGGCCACAAGGAGCCAGAGTCCATCGGGTGTCGGATTTTTTTTTAAACTATGATGATTTTTATAAAAAATTCGAAAACTATACGCCCTAATGCATAAAAATCAAAAGTATGACCACGTCGGCCTCCTGTTGGCCGAAGAGGGACTTTTCGGCCAACCGTTGGCCGAAGAGTGCTCTTTAGCCTACCGTTGGCCGAAGAGTGGCCAGCTGGGCCGAAGATAATAACTTCGGCTTACAGTTGGCCGAAGAGTGGTCTTCGGTCACGTGTTGGTCGAAGATGCATGTTCTTTGGTTTATAGTAGGCCGAAGTGTATTTTTATATTTAAAAGTGGCTTATAAATCCTGTACAACCATTGCCGTTTTATACATGAAAAAAATATACTTTCTCGCAATCTTTTTCCCTTCATTTTTTTTCCCGCCGTTCTTTCCCTCCATTTTCTCCCGCCATTTTCTTTCCCGCCATTCTCTCCTGCCATTCTTTGCCGCCATTTTCTCCCGCCATTTTCTCCCGCCATTCTCTCCCGCCATTCTTTGCCGCCATTTTCTCCCGCCATTTTCTTTCCCGCCATTTTCTCCCGCCATTTTCTTTCCCGCCATTCTCTCCCGCCATCTTCTCTTCTCAACTTATAAAACCCCCTCCACACTAAGGAGGCCAGTGTAGTCTCGTCAAGATGTCCGGTTATCCTTTCGATCGTAGTTGTTTTCACCCTAATATGTCGAAATGTCTTCTGAGCTTAGCCACCGATTTCAAGATAGACAATAGGATAGTTCCATGGGACGAACTCCTCAGTAGTGACACCTTACTGAATGAGTTGGCTCACGCATTAAGTAGGTGCGGGTGGCCCGCAAGGACCTTTGAGGAGATACGAAAAGAACTTCTCAGGTTGCATGGAAGGTGGAAGAAGCAACAACATAAGGTAAGGCTGCAGCAGAACATACTTATTTATGGACCCAATACAGCGAGGACGAAGACGATATTTTCATGCCGAGCACCAAGGGCAAGAGTACCGCATCGTCGAAGGGCAAGAGTATCGCATCGTCGAAGGGCAAGAGTGTTGCATCGACGGAGGATGACGATGATGCCTTCATGTAGTTTGTAAGCTGTATTTTTTAAGTTCAGCCGTACCGTTAAATTCAGATGTACTTGTATCTTAATTATATGTTGCAGTCTCTTTGGAAATGTAACTGGAATAACAATGTGAATTAAAACTAATATGTCTCTCGCATACATAGGTAGATATATGTCTCCTGATCAGATAGAAGCAAGTGTGATAGTAACACATACATGAAGCATGTCTCATACATAGATAATGACTCACACATGAGAAAAGTCTGAAACTAACATAGATAATGACTAATACATAGATAACCATATCACTGCTGGGGATGACGACGAATCTGGGTCTTCCTCGGGCGAGGACCGAAAGGCGATAAGCGCTGAGGCGGTGGGCGATGCTCACGGTAACCACGGCCGTAGATAACATCGTCTGACATGGTCTGTGTCTCCTGCGTCGGTGCTGGTGGTGGAGTGTGAAACACTATCTGAGAGAAGTCATAAGTGTTTGCAGCTTCGTCATCGTCATCGTCGTAGCCCTCTAATCCACATCCAGCACCACTAAGTATCGGTGACTGCACTGAATGCATGAACTGTTGCGACTGGTTGCCGCCTGCAGTATAGTAAAACATGTAAAATTGATTTGCGAAACTACAATGTTTAAAAGAATGTACAAAGTAGTGTTACCTAGTTCCATTTGATGATGCCAGGACGAGCTCCCTGGTTGTGAAGGAGGTGGCTGATGCCAGGACGAGCTCCCAGGTTGTGAAGGAGGTGGCTCTGAACGCTGCACGGAGTGTCGTGGCTCTGAACGCTGCACAGAGTGTCGTGGTTCTGAACGCTGCACAGAGGGACGTGGGGGACGATGTGCTGGACGAGGAACTGCAACATCCAAAGATCGTCTACATGTAACAGGTGCGTAAATCCCTCGTAGCTTCTCATCAAAACGCCTCAACCATGAGATGTGCTCTGGCTGTGGGATAGTATCCCCCCTCTCAACCCGCCGCATTAAAGCGGAAACCTCCTCTTGCGCCTCGACTGTCAAGTCACTCTGTACATGAAGAGTTAACCAATTGTATATGTTCAGGTTATGATAAAACTACACATATGAGAACCATGGCACGTACCGCGTGGTGTCTGGTTCCCACAACAGAGGCAGTTGGGAACATATCACTGGTGAGAGGGGCGTCCATCTGATCAGGAGCAGCTGATGAAACCAAGTAGATCCTCGTGCTATGCCGGTAACATCACAGATACAACCCAAACTTGTCCCAGTCAAAGGGCCAAACCTCATCCTAGATATTTGTCAGCACGGTAGCCCATTCCTGAACGTAAGGGCCAATGGTCTGAAGCCAAACAACCATGGACTTGTTTCCTCCTACGCGGCTTTCCCTGAGATTGACATGCGTGTTACATGGTTAGCTATGTTTAGAATGCAATGTTGAGAACTAAATTACAACTACTTACTTGTGCACGTGTGCTGGTATGTGTGGAATAACTAGAATTTCAGGCTCTTGACATAGACCGAACTGTCTCATCACCCTATGAAGAGCCATCTCCTCAACCGTCACGTCGAACACCACTCTGGACTTGGTCATCCAATAGTGCTGATCTCTAGTGCACATTCCAGATATCCCAACTGGATACCTGGATGATATAGCCTGATGCGAGTATGGCTCCCAGATAACTTGATCCTCGTGCAAACTATCAAACTGCACCGTGAAGGACGGGTCGCAGCCCCTAACCTGGGTATGCGCAAACTGTCTCTGTACATGACAACAAATAAACATTAGTAATACTTTTGCATGGAAATAATTAATCGAATAAATTGTTACGTAATATATAAGTACCTCTCTCCATGCCCAAATAGATCACACAGTAGGCAAATCGCCAATAGCAGGCACGTAAGCCCCTGCTATGTCCTCCATCCCAAAAGGTCTATCAACGTATACATATGGTCGTCCAATAGGGAATCTCTCGTATGACCAGAGCTGCAAGAGTAGTGGACATCCAACCAGAGCTGATTTTCTGGACTTCAACGAGCAAGCTTTGCACAGGCCTCTGTACGTACCTGCTAACACAGCAGAACCAAAACTCCTCTGCACAATGTCCCTAGGGCAACCTGCGTCAGCAATCTCTCGTGCAATACCGATGAGTCACGCATCGACAGTAGTCACGTGGTTCTCCGTGAACATCGTCTTGCCGAACAACCAAAGAATATATGAATCTAGGGATAGATCAATCTGTGCCTCTGACAACTCAACTCCGGGGTATCCTAATGAGACAATCTGTATAGAAACCATACGATTGTGTAAACTATCTAGTAAGAGCAACTAGGAAAACAAAGTATATTCAGCTCACTGAGAAGGTTACCTGAAACTGGCTCAACCACCTAAAATGAGGCCCATGAGGATCGTCGTCTAAGGCCAGAGCAGTTGGCAACGCATCAAGAAAACGTGCCTGCATCAGTGCTAGCCAGCCAGGTTCTGGCTCTAAAGGACCTATGGCAGCACCGGCCAATGGTAATCCCAACAAGAAAGATACGTCCTGTAGAGTAGAAGCCATCTCTCCTGTAGGATTGAAAGTATGTCTAGGGGGGTGATTAGACTACTTGACCAAATAAAACCTAACATTTTCCCAATTTTAGTTGTAGGCAGATTTTAGCAATAGTACATGTCAAGCATCACCCTACACATGCAATTCTAAGAGTATAGCAGCGGAAAGTAAGCAATTGCATATGTAAGTAAAGGAGGGGATCGGAGATTTCAAACGCAGTGAAGACATGGTGGTTTTTGGCGTGGTTCCGATAGGTGGTGCTATCGTACGTCCACATTGATGGAGACTTCAACCCACGAAGGGTAACGGCTGCGCGAGTCCATGGAGGGCTCCACCCACGAAGGGTCCATGAAGAAGCAACCTTGTCTATACCACCATGACTTACGTCTACGAAGGACTAGCCTCACTCGAGGTAGATCTTCACAAAGTAGGTGATCTCCTTGCCCTTACAAACTCCTTGGTTCAACTCCACATCATGTCGGAGGCTCCCAAGTGACACCTAACCAATCTAGGAGACACCACTCTCCAAAAGGTAATAGACGGTGTGTTGTTGATGAACTCCTTGCTCTTGTGCTTCAAATGATAGTCTTCCCAGCACTCAAACAACTCCTCGCAGATTTGGCTATGGTGGAAGAGGGATTTGAGTGGAAAGCAACTTGGGAAAGGCTAGAAATCAAGATTCAAATGATAGGAATGGAGTAGCTTGGTCTCAACACATGAGTAGGTGGTTCTCTCTCAGAAAATGTATGGTGGAAGTGTAGGCATGTTCTGATGGCTCTCCTTACAGAGAAGGAGGTGGTGGAGGGGTATATATAGCATCCACACAAAATCCAACCGTTACACGCTTTTGCCCCAACTTGGTGGCACCGAAACCATAATCTCGGTAGCACCGAACTGTGTAAAAGATATGAACGTTAGGCATTTCGGTGCGACCGATACGGACAACTCGGATGGACCGAAGTGCAATGGCTTAGGGAAAACCTCATCTCAGTGGCACCGATTGCATCAACTCGGTAGGACCGAAGTGAAGCAATAAGGCAACAGAGACTTGGCAAGCCATCTCGGTGAGACCGATTTGCAAAACTTGGTGCAAACGATTACAGAGAGTTGCGCCATTGGTGGGTGGTTTGTAATAGGATAGTGTAAACACTTGGTGCTTGCTGATGCCAGTGCCATCGTGTACTGAACCCTTTAACTGCTTGTGCTCAACACCTATGAATGCTTTGCCTCAAAGTCCTCTTTGGGCTGCGAGAGCCGGTTTCTGTAATAGAATGGTACTGCTGAAACAACAAAGGCACGTAAAGGTTGCTGATGATATCATATGAACGAGTAATCTTTGTCACTGTTGTAATGAATCAAGAATATGAAAAGGAAGTTAGGTAAATGCTATGCACGGATGTATGTATGTATGTATGTATGTATGCAAAGATAAGTGCAACAAAAGAACATAATGTTAAGCTGGAACAGGCATGAAACTGCCGGCTTGAATAACATAAGCCATCCGCTGAATTGAACTTTAAATGGCCGGCCCATACAACGCAAGTCGGAATATGCTTTCTTGAGGCTGGCACTTTGGCCTGTTGGTTTGTCCTCGCTCTCTGAAAGCCGGCTCTCACACAACCAATCGAACATTTTAACTCTGATGAGTACAGGGTCACAGAAGTGATTGACTCACCAGACGTGCGCCGGGTTGTTTTTATAGGGAGTAGCATCTTGCTAACAGGCAGGTTTAACCAACGTTGTGGCATCTCGCCGGGTTAAAAGGGTTTTGTCAGCTAAACTTCATTTGAGTTGGAAGCCCCCAAGTAACCAGGATCAACAAATAAAGATCCAGTACACAAGTTTTGAGGCAAAACAACACCTTCACACAGTGTTGCTGGTCGTTATTATGTTTGATCAAAGACAGGTATATACAGGATAAAAGGTATGTACAAAGATATGACCCAGTCAAAGACTTAGGTGTAGTATGGCCAGAGCTGGGCAATATTCCAGGGCTGTCTTGTTTCTTTCTCAAAAGTACGTGATTTTTCTGTATCACGTATATCAATCAGGTAATATGATCCGTTGTTGAGATTCTTGCTGACCACGAAGGGCCCTTCCCAAGGTGGCGAGAGCTTATGCATGCCTGTCTGGTCTTGTATCAGACGAAGCACTAAGTTACCTTCCTGAAAAGTGCGGCTTCGAACTCTACGGCTGTGGTAGCGATGTAGGTCTTGCTGATATATTGCTGATCTGGATGCGGCAAGGTCACGCTCCTCCTCCACAACATCCAGAGTGTCTTGGCGAGCTAGCTCGTTATCTGCCTCCACATAAGCCACCACTCGAGGGGAGTCATGCTGAATATCACTCGGGAGTACAGCTTCTGCACCATAGACTAGGAAACACGGCGTATAGCCTGTTGACCTGTTGGGAGTAGTCCGTATGCTCCAAAGCACTGAAGGTAACTCTTCCTCCCAGCAACCCGACGTGCGCTGCAAAGGCACCATGAGCCGGGGCTTGATACCGCGTAGCAATTCCTGATTAGCCCTTTCTGCCTGCCCGTTGGACTGAGGATGCACCACCGACGCTAGATCAAGACGGATATGCTCCTGTTGACAGAACTGTTCCATGGCTCCCTTGGACAGATTGGTCCCATTGTCTGTGATGATGCTGTGCGGGTAGCCAAATCGGAATATCAGCTTTTTCAGAAACTTGATAGCTGTAGCCGCGTCGAAATTGCTGACCGGCTCTGCTTCTACCCACTTGGTAAACTTGTCCACAGCCACCAGTTGGTGCGTATGTTTGTTCTTGGAACGTTTGAAGGGTCCCACCATGTCAAGCCCCCAGACCGTGAACGGCCAAGTAATCGGTATCATCCTCAACTCTTGAGCCGGCACATGGGCCTGGCGAGCATATTTCTGGCAACCATCACATTTTCGGACAATGTCCTCTGCATCAGCATGAGCCGTGAGCCAGTAAAAACCGTGCCGGAAAGCCTTGGCGACCAGTGATCTTGAGCCGGCTTGGTGCCCGCAATCGCCAGAGTGAATCTCATTGAGAATTGTATGGCCTTCTTCAGGTGAAACACAATGTTGAAAGACACCAGTGACGCTTCGTCTGTGTAACTCGCCATTGACAATAGTCATAGACTTAGATCGTCTGATGATCTGCCGAGCGAGAAGTTCCTCTGTTGGCAGTTCTCCCTGGCTTAAATAAGCCAAGTAGGGGACCGTCCAATTCGGGATAGCATGGATAGCAGCCACCAGAGCTGCCTCTGGGTCAGGAATAGCCAAGTCCTCCTCTGTTGGCAATTTGACAGACGGGTTGTGCAAAACGTCTAGGAATACATTGGGTGGCACTAGCTTGCGCTGAGAACCCAAGCGAGAGAGTGCATCTGCCGCCTCATTCTTCCGGTGATCAATGTGGTCGACTTGATAACCCTTGAAGTGCCCAGCAATATTTGTGACTACTTGTCGATAAGCCGCCATAAGAGGGTCCTTAGAGTCCCATGTACCTGACACTTGCGAAGCCACCAGGTCTGAGTCGCCCAAACATCTAACCCGGCTCAGATTCATCTCCCTGGCCATCTGGAGCCCATGGAGCAAGGCCTCATACTCTGCGGCATTGTTAGTGCAGGTAAACATGAGTCTCAAAACATAACAGAACTTATCTCCTCATGGGGAAGTGATCACAACTCCAGCCCCCAAGCCTTCAAGTTGCTTTGAGCCGTCAAAGTGTATGGACCAGTATGTTGTGTCGGGCTTCTCTTCGGGAGCCTGCAACTCTGTCCAATCATTAATAAAGTCCACCAACGCCTGAGATTTGATTGCGGTGCGGGGCACGTATTTGAGATGATGTGGACCAAGATCAATATCCCACTTAGCAACCCGGCCTGTCGCCTCCTGGTTCTGGATTATATTCCCAAGAGGTGCTGAGCTGACCACAGTGATTGGATGCTCGTGGAAGTAATGCTTCATCTTGCGGCTAGCCATAAATACTCCGTAGAACAGTTTCTGCCAATGTGGATATCGCTGCTTAGACTCAGCAAACACTTCACTGACATAATACATAGGGTGCTGAACTGGATACTCCTTGCCATCTTCCTTGCGCTCGACGACAACTGCTACACTTACCACCCTGTTATTGGCAACAATATACAACAGCATCGGCTCTTTCTCGCGAGGGGCAGCAAGGACTGACGGCTCATACAACTGCTTCTTAAGGGCCTCGAAAGCCCGATCTGCCTCTTTACTCCAGACGAAATCATCTAATTTCTTAAGCAACTGATACAACGGAATTGCCTTCTCTCCAAGCCGGCTGATAAACCTGTTCAGTGCTGCAACCCGCCCAGCCAGCCTCTGCACATCATTCAGCTTAGCCAGCTTAGCCAGGGTTGTAATTGCTTTGATTTTTTCCGGGTTTGCTTCAATGCCCCGCTCAGAGACAAGAAACCCCAGAAGCTTGCCGGCTGGGACACCAAAGACGCACTTCTCCGGGTTAAGCTTCATCTGGTAGACACGGAGATTGTCAAATGTTTCCCTGAGATCCTCCAACAGAGTTTCCTTTTTCCGAGATTTAACCACAATGTCGTCCACATAAGCATGAACATTTTGCCCAATCTGATTGTGGAAACAGCTCTGGACACAACGCTAATAAGTCGCCTGGGCGCTCTTCAGACCAAATGACATGGTTGTATAACAGAAGGCCCCGAAAGGCGTGATGAAAGCCGTTTTTTCCTGGTCCTCCAGCTTTAGTTTGATCTAATGATAGCCAGAGTAAGCATCCAGGAAACATAAACTTTCACACCCAGCCGTGGCATCGATGATCTGGTCGATACGGGGCAAGGCAAAGGGGTCACTAGGACAAGCCTTATTCAGGTCTGTGTAGTCCACACACATCCGCCAAGTCCCATTTTTCTTCAGAACAAGTACTGGGTTGGCTAGCCACTCAGGATGGAAGACTTCGATGATGAACCTGGCAGCTAGGAGTCGGGCCACTTCTTCACCAATAGCCTTTCGCCTTTCCTCGTTGAAACGTCGGAGGTATTGGCGGACTGGTTTAAACTTGGGATCCACATTGAGGGAGTGCTCAGCGAGTTCTCTCGGTACACCTGGCATGACAGAAGGTTTCCATGCAAACATGTCCCGATTCTCACGGATGAACTCGATTAGCGCGCTTTCCTATTTGGGATCCATATTAGCTCCGATGGTGAACTGCTCAGAAGAATTGCCCGGAGTAAAATCAACTTGCTTCGTGTCTCTGGCCGACTTACACTTGAGCAGAGGGTCAGATTCCGTAGTGGGCTTCTTCAGGGACGTCCTGTCAGACGGGTCGACATTGTCCTTATAATACCGCAACTCCTCTGCAGCGCAGGCCGTCTCAGCATAAGCTGCGTCTCCTTCCTCACACTCAAGCGCAATCTTCCGGTTGCCTTCCACCGTGATGGTTCCCCTTGGCCCTGGCATCTTCATCTTAAGGTAGACGTAACATGGCAGCGCCATGAACCGCGCATAAGCCGGCCAGCCAAACAAAGCGTGATATGGGCTCTTAAGCTTAACGACCTCAAAGGATAGAAACTCAGAACGCCAGTTATCTTCTGAGCCAAAGGCCACCTCAAGGGAGATTCTTCCCATGGGATAGGCTGACTTGCCAGGAACAATGCCGTGAAAGACTGTAGAAGACGGAGTTAGCTGCTTATCAGACAGATTCATCCGCCTGAACGTATCATAATACAGGATGTTGATGCTGCTGCCCCCGTCCATGGGCACCTTAGTCAAGGTATAACCGCCGACTTGTGGCGCAACCACCAGAGCTAAGTGGCCAGGGCGGTCGAGTAGGACTGGATGATCCGCCCTGCTCCAGGTAACTGGCTGCTCAGACCAGTTGAGATAGTAAGGGGTTGCCAGCTCAACCACGTGGGCGGCTTGTCGCTGCACCTTCCGATCCCGCTTACAGGTGCTGGTGGTGAAGACATGATACTGTCCGCTATTTAACTGCTTTGGATTACTCTGAAACCCTGCCGCGCAAGCTTGATGCTGATTTCCCTGGTTGCCCCTCTGGTTGCCACCTCCCAGATTTCCAGCCCCCTGGAACCCGCCGCCTTGGCCACTATTTCCTTGGAAGTCGGATCCGGCGAAGGGTCCCTGCAAGCTGGCCCCTGAGAAGCCGGGTCCTGGGTTGGCGGGTTGCCCGCCGTTGCCTCACCCATGATGATGATTCTGGAAAATATGGTTGGCAAACTCTTGCATCACGTAGCAATTCTCCCAGGAGTGAGTGGACGGTTTACCATTATAACTGTGTTTCGGACAAGGAGCTTTGAGGGCTTCCTCATAAGTGAGAGGGCGAGTGCCGGAGGACTGCTTCCTGGAACCATCATTCTGACGCTGACCTTTGTTATCCGCGTTGGTGTTCTCCACCAAATCAGAGCTACCATCGTAACCCTTGCGCTTTCCACCATTGTTGCTCTGACCGTTGCCGTTGCTCTGCTGCTGACCCTTGCCGCCAGCCTTCTTTCCTTTGTCGGATTTCTCCTCGTCTGACAGCGGATCCTTGGTGTTATCTGACTCTACGTACCGGGTTAAGACATCCATGAGGTCTCCCATGTCCTGGACCTTTCGCTTAAGCCACCCAAGCTTCTGGACCAGTGGCTAGAACTTGCATGTTCATTCCAGAACAAGCACTGCTTGCACGGCTGAGATGCTGTCTGAGCTGTGTATGACCTCCGCAACCCAACAAGCCCAGTGATGCGCCGACTCATCCTCACATTGGACACAATGCTCTAGATCAACAATCGTGGTCGGCCTTTTACAGGTTCCCTGGAAATTTTTGATGAAGCGCTCTTTCAGTTCCGGCCACGTGCTGATAGAATTCGCCGGTAGGTTTTTCATCCAGGTGCGTGCAGGGCCCTCCAACATCAGCGGTAGGTAACGCGCCAGGACTGACTCGCTTGCACCCAATAAGTCCATTGCCAGCTCGTAGCTCTCGATCCACTCCGTAGGCTCTAAATTCACTGTGTAGTTAGGAACCTTGCGAGGCCCCTTGAAATCTGGGGGCATGCGCGCTTCTCGCAGTGCTGGCACCAAGCAGGGAGTCCCGACCAGGCGGCTCGAAGCACTCTCAAGCCGACCGTCAAGCCGGGTTGCCTCGGGTGAATGATGCGCCTCAGGCGGGTTAGCATTCAGCGGCGGGTTAACACGCGCCGGCGTGATAACGTGCGCCGGCGGGTTGCGCCCTACGCGCGCATTTTCTTCCTCCCATGCCCGCAGAATCCGAGCCGCGTCTGCCACATCCTACGGGATCCTGGGCTGCTGCTGCTTCGCTAGTGGTTGGGCGGCCCTCCGGCGGTGCACGCTACTGGAGATCGCAGGCGACTCAGGGCGCTGACTCCTGGAGCGGCTCTGGTGAGAGGTTGAGTGAAGCCGATGCTATGCGAGTAGTTTGCTTGCTACACCACTGCTGTCTTGACCATTGCAATGGCGTTCCTGGCCTCTGTCTGAATTGGGCCGTCTCCCTCTATTGGAATGGCAGCCAAGTTGTGGTTGCTGCCAGCACGTTATCAACCGGGTTGGAGTAATGTCCAATTGGGGTTTGGAACCGCTAAGACGGTGGCTGTTGCTACTGATCTGGCGTACGAAGTAGGGCCGGGTCTCGCTGCTGAACAGGCTGCTATAGCGGCGGCTCTCTTGTGGGGATAACTCCAGCCCCCGGGTTCGTCGGAACCGGTGGCGTGGTGAACAGCTGAGTCGGTTTGAGATTAGCCGGAAGCCGTCTCTGATGACGCCTCCTGTGAACAAGCTCTGGCTCGGCCTGCCATCAGTTCAGGTACTGTGTTTCCTCGTCCAGGCGCTGCCTCTCCGCAGCGATCCGTGCCTACTCATGTATCATGCGGGCGTTCTCCGCGTTGATGTCCTCTTGGATCTTGGCCATCTCCTCGCGACACTTCATGATCTTCGTGTTGCGCGCCGCTGCATTCTCTGGAGTGACCGGCTTGGCCAACAGGGCTGCCAGCATAGTCATCAAGTCCGTGAGTGCCTGAACCCCGGTCTTCTGAGAGCCGGAGGCCGAGGCGCCGGCTCCTCCTGAACCGGCCAGGAGGTTGTTCTGTCCCACTGTCGGATGGGCCGGGTCTCGTGCTGGATCTTGCCTACCCGCCATGTACACAGCCGCGAAGCAGGGCGGATCAGGGCTCTCTGGGAAGATGTCTTCCGTGTGCCTCAACCCTCCATCATGCAGTGGAAGAATTGACTCAGTTTCCCCCATCGAGGACTCGCCGTCAGATTGGACAAGCGTGTCGTCCTGAGACAGGGACACCCCTTGGGTGAAACACACGAAGACGTGGTCTGGGCCAGCTCGACGCGGGTCGGGTCTCGCCGGGAGCTGACCAACACGGTGCGCCGACTCGACGCTGGTGATGTTCGCCATCCCGGCGGCCGGCTCGCCAACCACGCCGATGAAGGTATGGATCTTGCCAAAGGGGACTCGGTACCCGTACTCGATGGAGTCGGCGTTGGGGCCCCAGTATGAATTGTCGATGTAGAACTTCCCGCGGCGGCTCTTAGACATCATGCCAACCGCGTACTTCCCGAACCCTGGAAGAGATCACACTAAGAACTCAACTCCACCGTGCGTGAGCCCCACGGTGGGCGCCAACTGTCATGGTTTTATCGCGACAGATGTCCTAGTAAAAGGACATGGAGATGAAGCCATCGCACTAACCTGGAAGCTTAGCGGGGTTGAACGGGAGAGAAAAGACGTTGGGTTACCCAGGTTTGGCCCCTCACGGTGAAGGTAAAAGCCTACGTCATGCTTGTCTATATTGTTGTAAATCTCGATTACAAGGATGCGGATTTGCTAACCTAGCTCTCGAATAGATTGCAACTTAGTCTTTTTCGCATAGGTGCTCCCCTTTATATATACAGGTGGAACCCTAGATTACATGAGAGTCCGGGTTGCTTTTTGACCCGTCTCCTTATTCCTTCCTACTTGTTCTCCAAGACGGTCCTCTTGCCATCTATCTTGTCGTGAGCCGACCCGCTGTGCAAGCCGGCCTATCCTTACCAGGCCTCGCTAAGCCGGCCCACATAGAGTCTTCATCCCCGCAGTGAGTTGACCCGCTAAGCTCGCGTTATGGCCGGGTTAACTCCCTGCCGGGTCTCCATGCTGGTAAACATCCCCAACAGTCGCTTTGAGAAGTATGTGATAAGCAAGAGCTCCCCCTAAATTTGTGCATCATTAAAAATTTGCGTTTGAATGCAAATGCACAATCGATTAGGCTTATGGGTCACTCTTCCATGTCACATACATCTTGGTGGAGCACGCAAAATGATATGATTGGAATAGTAAGCACGCATCACCAACACAAATGAATGATCATACATGATAATGATAAAGATAAGCATAGATCATCACAATGAGCATAGTATGACAGAATATCTCACAAACGATGTAGCAAGCACACACAGTGAAACAAAGTACTAACAAGCAAACAAGTAGCAAAGGAACTCGAGAGAAATAGAACAACGAAACACGCTCTCTTGAAGCCTATGATCTATACAAACTCTCCCACTTTGGCAAAAAGTACCAAAAAGATCAAATAAGTATAGGACTAGTCGGCACTCTAAGCACGATCCTCCAAAGCTCCTGAAGGCGATCTCCTGCTGGCAGCTCCGGTGTGCGTAGACGGCGTGGACAGGAGAGCATCCGCGAAGGCTTCTGCAAAAGTTTGCTGAGCTGGTGGAGTGGAGACCTGAGGTGGCACTGTGGCAGTAGCAGCTGGTGTAGATACTGTGGTTTGTGGATCCACAACTGGTATTGTAGCAGACCTGGCTGCTCTGGGCACTGTTTGAAAACGCTCTGTGGTTGGTCTGTCATCTCCACTATCATCTGATGGGGCTGTCTTGACAGCATCAACATCATTCTGCAGCTGCTCCACTGTACTCTGAATCTCTGTCACCTTGACATCTAGATCATGAAATTTTGTCTCAATAATCCACTCAAAACTAGCCTGGGTCTGGGTGAGGTTGGCCAAACTTCGCTCAATCCTCAGAGTGGCTTCAAGCAGATATGTCATTTGGTCCTTGGGTGTCTTGAGATTGGCAATTGGAGCATTTGGAGCTGATGCCTCCTGAGCTGCTTTTGCTTCTTTGGCTTTGCGGATCTCCTCTTGAGCTTGTGCTAAAGTGGGATGCAAAAGATCCATCACAATGACATTGTTTTCAAAATCTGGACGCAATGGCAAATGCTCTCGATCAAGAAGGTATGTGCTGGTTCCAACCTTGGAATTGATCAATAACTGAATGTGTGGAGCATATCCGCATGAACTCTTCTGATCTGCTGCAGTCCTCTTGATAGTCTCTACTATCAGGCTCATCACCTTGAATTTCTGAGGTGTATCAAATAAATGCAGCAAATTGATGGAGTGGCCACGAATCATTTTATCATCTCCTGACTTGGGTAGCAGAGTGTACCGCAATATGGTGTTCGTTGTGGCTAATCCTGGGAGCAGATACTTCACTGATCCAAGTTCATGAGTCTCAATGTCCTTCTGAGGAATTGCAGTGTACATGTTAGCCATGGAGTTGTGATCCATCTTGAGCTTGGCATAGATATCAATGTCATCGTCCTCTTCCTTGGGTGCACCAAGAAGACATGCCCACTCAGAGATGGTTGACTGGTACCTGATACCTTCAGTCATCCACACTATTCTGCCATCTAGATAGAAGTGAGCTGTGGAGTAGAACTGCATGACCATCTCATCATTCCACTTGGTCAACTTATTTCCAACAAACTCATCAACTCCTGCAATCCTGAAGCTCTCATGGACGTGGGGAAAATAGTCTTCATTTGCATCAATATATTTCCAGTCCACCCACCTCATGTCACTGACTATGGGCTTCTTATCAAGCAAAATTGTTTCATAGAAGTCTTGCTGTTCTTGTGTGTGAAAGCGATAATCACATGCTGTCTTCCTCCTTATAGCATAAGGATCTGATTTCCTCCATTGATGTAGTCCTTTATCCTTCCTTAGCATCATGTTCTCCGCAACTGGGTGTGCATTTGTCATGGTCTGGTATCTTAGGCTTCAACTTTCTGAGCACTACTGGCTCTTCATCAACATTTGACTCAGGCACTGGGGCCTTGTTCTTCTCAGCAGCTGATATGTTCCTGGTTGACCTCTTGGGTGCAGGTGCCTTAGGCTTGGACTTGGGGGCAGCAGTCTTGATTGCATCAGACATAAGCTTTTGAGACTTGGCTGGAGGTGCATCAGCAGTAGGTTCCTCCTCCTCCTCAACTGTCCTCATGGAAGGCCTTCCAAGCACTTGAGCTGTAGTTTTCCTAGCTCTCTTCTTCTTTCCACATGCAGCTGGTTCTGTGTCACTAGGCTCTTCAAGAGTGAATTGCATAGTCTGCTTTGGCACTTTCCTCACAGCAGTCCTCTCTTTGGTAGAAGTAGGCTTGGTGCTGTACTCCTTAGCAAGCACTACTCTCTTTTTCTTGGTTGCAGCTTCACTTGCAACAAAATCTTCATCCTCACTGTCTGAGGTTTTCTTCTTCCTTGTTCTAGTTGCAGCTTTAGGAAGATCTGGAGAGCTCCTCTCTCCCTCATAGAAACTCTCTGCAGGGCTTGACCCTTCACTCATTTCTGCCTGCTATTCAGACCTGTTCTGACTGTCACTGCCACTTGACATCTTGCTGAGCAGACCCTATGAATAGTTGGGTATAGGCAGAGTAGATGAGTCATCACAAAAAGCAGAAATGTTTCATAAAAATTGAGTTCAACTCTTAGTTTCAAGTTTTCACAGGATGCATTTCGGATGGACTGAGTTGATCATCTCGGTGATACCGAAGCACACTACAGAAACCTTACACACCACTTCGGTTAGACCAAGATGTGTTTCGGTGACTCCGAGTTGCTAGGGTTTCACTGAGATTTACTTTCAGTCTCACCGATTCGTACAACTCGGTGGCACCGAGACGTACTAGTGCTATGGCCAGAGGCCAAATCGGTAGTACCAAAAAATTTGAATCGGTCGGTCCAAGATGCATTCGGCGGAAACTTAAACCTAAAAATTTTACTCGCATCTAATCTATGGAATTTGTAGTGTAATAGGAGTTCTCAATCCGTGGCATGAATTCAGGCAGTCCAATCGTGCATTGAATCAGAAATGGGAGCACGAGAGGGATCGAATCTCACCCTAACTTGGTGGAGATCCTCTACGGCGGCAACGGCGGTGGAGATTACCGTTGACAGCAATGGAGTCCTGCGGCGAAGGTGCACAGAAGACGACGGCGAAGTCCGGAGACGAAGGGCGACGGCAGCAACAGGGAGCGGGAACGAGTGGGGTCGAGAAATTTCAACCGTTCGGTCCACGCGATATATATACCCGTACGCTGTTGGTGGCGCCGAGTTGAACAACTCAGTGGCACCGATATGTGTAACTGCACGCAGGTCAGCACATCGGTGGCTCTGAAATGGTTCAACTCGGTTGCACCGAGATGGAAAACCTAGATCAATCTAAGTGATTTCGGTTGGACCGAGTTTGAGTGAATTGGTTCGGCCGAAATCATTTAGAAGGTTTTGGAGGTTGGTTTTTCTTTTGGGCTGCTGTGAACCCTTGGATCTCGCCAATACAGCCTTAGCCCTTTCAGATCGGTGGCTCAGAGTGCTCCTCACCCGGAGGGTCCGAAAATGACTTGTTCAATTTTTGTGATGCAGCAAGAATAGAATTTGAGACAAGAAAGCATAGATGGCTAGAGAAGGTACTTAGGCATTCTTGTACATCCACTTGGCCAGAAAACAAGACAATCAAAACAACAAATGGATGTACTCGAATGATGAAAACATGCAAACCAACATGCTCACACAATAAGATAGCAAATGAAATATGTGTCAAACATGCGCAACCAATTCTAGCATCTATCAAGCAATGGCGATGACTAGGTCATCTATATATGAGTATATTGACTTAGGAGCCAAATGAGAACATTTGATTATAGGTCATACTCATCGTTTAAGCACAAGTGGGGTTGCCACTTTTACATAAAGCATTAATGTGTTCACACCATTAGAGTTGCTTTAGCTCAATTGCTTAGAGCGAAGCTCCCCCTAGATGTGATATCCCCCCTAAGAGGGATGAACTAACCTTGGGTTTTGTCGATGATGACTTCATGTAGATGTTGAAGATGTGGATGCTCAATGTTGATGTAGACCATCAAGAGTTAGGAGCAATCCTTTGGAGTTTTGTGCTTTCAATACCTACATGGGTTAGTCCCACACAAGGAACATACAAGGATATCCATGGACATAGACTGAAATACACATATGATGATGTCCATGAATGCATTGAATACCTTGTCCCTTGCCTTACCAACAAGAGGGTTTGTGACTCCATGAACTAGTGCAGGATGTGGAAGTTGGTTGCACAAGTTCTTGCCATAATGAATATGAGTGAAGTTTGTTGGCGGAGTCACCCTCAAGAACTCTCTAGTTCTTCTTCTTTTGGACCCACATCAACTTGATAGGAATCCTTGGAGTTGTAGTAGCACTTGATGAAGTAGAACTTGATGAAGTCTTGGGAATCCACTTGACCATGGCTTGAGGAGCTTCTTCAAATGAATCAATCTCTTCTTGAAGCTTGTCCTTGCCCTTTAGCTTGTGGTCTTGTGGTGAAAGATCTTCTTGAGCTTGTGTTCCCTTGAAGGAAGTAGGATCATACTTCTCTTGTTGAGGAACAAACTTCGTCTTGGGGTATTGATCTTCTTCCCATTCAACTCCATTGTCATTGAACTTTCGTTCAAAACCAACACCTTGGTTCTTCCGGTGCCTTCCTTGCTTGCGTACAATTTTCTCAAATTGTTTACTCCCGGCAAGATTCTTGTAGACACCTTTTTCTATAATTCCTTTCAATAGCATATTTTCTTGCTCAAGTGTAACTTGGCTAAGAGAATCATTAGTGGAAACAATAGAACTACTAGAAGCAACAACATTGGATTTAGCATTGCCAATGTTACTACTAGAGGTAGAACCCTTTTTACCCTTGTTGCTAGTTTGCTTAGGTTTAGCTTGTGGCATAAAGGTAGACAAGAGTAAATGTTTGCCAAGATATGAAGAACTCTTCTTTCGAAGATCGTCACTGATAGCTTTAAGAAACTCATGCTCTTGCTCTAAATTTAGCTTCTCGAAGCGTAGCTTCTCATGAGTTCTTAGAAGTTCTCTATGATCCTCTTGAGTTGTTTCATGAGCTAACTTAAGAGCATTTAGTTCTTTAGTTAGACGCTCAATCTCCTTCATAGCAGTGTCACTCGTTTTATCTTGACTATCATGATTACTAGCATTTTCATTGTAGCTCACATCACTAGCCTTATCAAGAAGTAAATCATCATCATCACCAAGCAAATCATCTTCATCACTATTAAAATCAAGATACTCGGGGTGTGATACCGTGGGGCCTTTTGCCATGAAGCATCTTCTAATTACTTCATTGGGTGAGTCAAATAGATTGTAGGAGTTGGATGACACAAGTGCAAGTCTGGCAACACCTTCATCTTGACTATAGTCGGAGTTGGAGTGATAACTTCTCTCGGAGCGGTTGTCGGAGTCGGAGCCGGAAACCCATTCACCAACATGAGCTTGATGTATTCTTCTTGTGTAGCTCTTGGATGACTTGTCCTTCCTCTCCGAATCCTTGCTTCTTCGAGAGTGTCTTCGTTCATAACGATCATCTCTACTCCTTCTTTCCTTATGAGGTGAGTCATCTCTTCTATGTCTTCCTCTTGGTGATTCGTCTCTTTTCTTGTAGGGAGCCGTACACTCATTGGAGTAGTGTCCGGGCTTCCCACAATTGTAACAATTGCGGTCATGACTTGATGATCTTCTCTCATAGTGTCTTGAGATAGAGCTTCTTTCTTTCCCTTTGTTCTTGTAGAACTTGTTGAACCTTTTCATCATTAGGCTTATCTCTTCATTTGATACTAGCTTCTCACTTGGAGTTGTTGGAGCATCGGTTGAGGCTTTGTAAGCACCACTTGATTTGTTGTGCAGCTCCTCTTTGTCCTTGAGTGACATTTCATGAGCAACAATCCTTCCAATGACTTTCGTGGGCTTGAGATCTTTGTAATTTGGCATCATTTGGATCAATGTGCAGACGGTATCATATTTTCCATCCAAAGCTCTAAGTATCTTCTTGATGATGAATTTGTCGGTCATCTCTTCACTTCCTAAGCCGGCAATCTCATTTGTGATGAGAGCAAGCCTAGAGTACATCTCAGCGACTCCTTCACCATCCTTCATCTTGAACTTGTCAAGTTGACTTTGAAGCACATCCAACTTAGATTCCTTGACGGACTCGGTACCCTCATGCATATCAACCAAAGTATCCCAAATTTCCTTTGCATTCTTGAGGCGGCTGATTTTGTTGAATTCTTCGGGACATAAACCGTTGAATAGAATGTCACAAGCTTGAGCGTTGTATTGCAACATCTTCAATTCTTCCGGGGTTGCTTCATGATCCAGTTCCTTGCCATCCTCAAAGAAGTCACCTTGCAAGCCAACACGAACAATAGCCCAAACGGCGGGGTTATGACCAAGAATATGCATTTTCATCTTATGTTTCCAACTAGCAAAGTTTGTACCATCAAAATATGGACCTCTACGGTGATAGTTACCCTCACTAGACGCCATACTCTCCTAGGTTGTGAAACCAAGGCTATGATCATCAAAGCAATGGAAATCAAGGCTTAAGGAGACCAAAGCTCTGATACCACTTGTAGGATCGAAAGTATGTCTAGAGGGGGAGTGATTAGACTACTTGACCAAATAAAACCTAACCTTTTCCCAATTTTAGTTGTAGGCAGATTTTAGCAATAGTACATGTCAAGCATCACCCTACACATGCAATTCTAAGAGTATAGCAGCGGAAAGTAAACAATTGCATATGTAAGTAAAGGAGGGGATCGGAGATTTCAAACGCAATGAAGACACGGTGGTTTTTGGCGTGGTTCCGATAGGTGGTGCTATCGTACGTCCATATTGATGGAGACTTCAACCCACGAAGGGTAACAGCTGCACGAGTCCACGGAGGGCTCCACCCTCGAAGGGTCCACGAAGAAGCAACCTTGTCTATTCCACCATGGCTTACGTCCACGAAGGACTAGCCTCACTCGGGGTAGATCTTCATGAAGTAAGCGATCTCCTTGCCCTTACAAACTCCTTGGTTCAACTCCACATCATGTCGGAGGCTCCCAAGTGACACCTAACCAATCCAGGAGACACCACTCTCCAAAAGGTAATAGACGGTGTGTTGTCGATGAACTCCTTACTCTTGTGCTTCAAATGATAGTCTTCCCAGCACTCAAACAACTCCTCACAGATTTGGCTATGGTGGAAGAGGGATTTGAGTGGAAAGCAACTTGGGAAAGGCTAGAAATCAAGATTCAAATGATAGGAATGGAATAGCTTGATCTCAACACATGAGTAGGTGGTTCTCTCTCAGAAAATGTATGGTGGAATTGTAGGCACGTTCTGATGGCTCTCCTTACAGAGAGGGAGGTGGTGGAGGGGTATATATATAGCCTCCACACAATATCCAACCGTTACACACTTTTGACCCAACTCGGTGGCACCGAAACCATAATCTCGGTAGCACCGAACTGTGTAAAAGATATGAACGTTAGGCATTTCGGTGGGACCAATACGGACAACTCGGATGGACCGAAGTGCAATGGCTTAGGGAAACATCATCTCGGTGGCACCGATTGCATCAACTCGGTAGGACCGAAGTGAAGCAATAAGGCAACAGAGACTTGGCAAGCCATCTCGGTGAGACTGATTTGCAAAACTCGGTGAGACCGAAGTGAGTGCAAACGATTACAGAGAGTTGACAAGGTCATCTCGGTGAGACCGAGATCCATTTTGGTGGATCCGATTTGTTAGGGTTTTGGCAGTGGCTAAGTCTTGGATGAACTCGGTGGGGCCGGATAGAGAATTTCGATGGGGCCGAGTTGGAATGTAGGTTTTGGACATATTTGGAATTGAGAGAGTGGTTGAGGGTTTAGGAGTACTGTCACTAAGCACTTGAGCAAAAAGACCATTAAGCAACACCTCATCCCCTTTTAATAGTATTGGCTTTCCTATGGACTCAATGTGATCTTGGATCACTAAACCGAAAATGTAGAGTCTTGAGCTTTTGCCAATCCTTGTCCTTAGCATTTTGAGTGGTCCACATCTCTAGTCCTTGCCATGCCAATCATTGAACATCCTGAAAACTTTAACTTGAATGGACATTAGTTCAATGAGATATATGTTGTTATGAATTACCAAAACCACCAAGGGAGCAAATGTGCTTTCATCTCCCCAGGGAAAGTGAAACGTATGTGTCTCTGGTCTCCATCTATCAACTAAGTAGGTAAGCAGTGACCTGTCGTAAGAGAAACGTTTCACTTGCCTCTTGCGTAACTGCATTGGTTCACCTTCCTCATCCAAGTCCGGATGTTCAACCCACTCATCCAATGTACCCTCAACCAGCCGTGCCAAGGGTAAAAGTCCAGCCCAACTTAATCTACAAAATAAAGAGAATGTAGCATATAGTTAGTGGGTATCAAAAGTATGTCAAACATGTAAGTCATTATATGTACACATACCTATTAACCCATAAAGGGTGTATCATCCAGTTAGTCCTTGGTGTGCGAGTGACCAACACGTCTAAGTTCTTGCCCCCTTGCAAGAGTGCAGCCCAGTGAACTCTATCAATCTTACCATCAAGCAACTGATACAAAGACATATCTGCAATTAAAAACAGCAAATCTAACATGCAATTAAAACATAGTCCAGACATATTACAAATTAAAACATAGTCCAGACATATTACAAATTAAAACATAGTCCAGACATATTACAAATTAAAACATAGTCCAGACATATTACAAATTAAAACATAGTCCGACAGTTTCTCGTAGTCCGACACATAATAATAAGTATCACCTACTCCTCACAAATTATATAGCTTGTGAGTTATTTCTTCCTCTCCTCCCCTTCGTCCTCGACTGCCTCGACCATGTCCGCATCTTGCTCCTGTTGTCGCACTCGTCGATGTGGAAGCACCGTCTTTCTTGAGGTCGGGACAATATTTCATCCTATGCCCATAAGCCGCGCATAGCAAACATTGTCTGGTTGCTCCACCAGCTTTAGATTGGTCCATATCATTTCGGATGCGTTTGACCTTACGTCTACCCCTGCTTGTTCGCCGAAGAGCTGGATCCGGGATGTATACTCATCGTCGTTTACCTTGTTAAAATTGCCGACGACTTTTAACCCTATCATCTCACCGGTCCAGACATTGAGTACTGCCTCTTTTAAATAGTATGGGGACACGAAGGAGATGTCGTCCAACTCAATCTGGCCACAGGCAGCTAACACATGTGAGCAAGGCAGGTGCAACAACTTTGGTTTGTTGCATGTACACTCACACGTTGGATAAAGTTCCGTTCCAATTTTTACCTCGTGCGTCTTCACCTCATTTGCAGAACCAAAACCATCGGTAGGAAGCTGAACCTCATACCTCCTTTCCTGATTACCTATGAGTCTGACAGTGTGTTTCTTTGCTTTCTCTATCTTCTTTGCCATGTACTCCATGACACGGGTACAATAAGGTGTGTTGTGATTATCTGCAATATACTTCTTTGCTAACTCGTGCCTTTCTCTGAAATATCTCAAAGTGCCATGGAATACAGCCTCCACAATAGTTGTGAGTGGCAATGCTCTATTCCCTCTGAGTACAAATTTATACACCTCTGCAAGGTTGGTTGTCATGTGGCCATACCTAGCTCCATGGGTGTCATGCAGCAAAGACCAATTCACGGGAGGCTCTTTCTCTATCCACTGAGTAAAATTCTTTATTGCCCTCCCCTTCTTTCACTTAGTACCAGGAGGGTCAATTGTTGGCAAGTCACAACGACCTACTGGCTCCTCTAGCTCCGCCATGAGTGTTGCTAATTTAGCATGATCTTCTTCCATTTTCTTCCTGGCACCGACCTGCTTCTTAGTAAACTCATCAAGTTTTGACCAAATAAAATGGTATTTACGCTGCTGGTTCTGCTTGCATAATGTTTTGAACAAGTTCATCAACCACTTGTTCTTGAACTGTGAGAAAAAATTAGCCCCAAGATGGCGCATGCACCACCGGCTCTGCAAGTTCTTCCAAGGTGTTCGTTCGTCTTCTATTGGATTCCTTAGTGTCTTCACGGCCTTCAATATACTAGCATGTCTGTCATGAATGACACACATGTTTGGTCGGCCCTTCACGATGGCAATTTTCACTTGCCGAAAGAACCATACCCAGCTCGGAAAGTTCTCACCCTCCACAAATGCCATGGCAAGTGGGATGATTTGATTGTTCCCGTCCACACCAATAGCAGTCAGGATTTGCCCTTTGTACTGACCAGTCAGGAATGTACCATCCACAAACATCACGGGAGGACAATGCCGGAAAACTTCGATGCACATAGCGAAAGAGAAGAATACTCGCTTCAACACCTTGAAATCTGGTATACCCGTCAACCTCATGTATTGTATGTTAACATAAGTGCCGGGATTCCTCTCCTTCAGTATGTCAAGGAGACGGACAACATTATCATATGAGTCGATGAATGTCCCAAACCTTTCCTCCATAGCCTTCTGCTTAGCCCTCGAAGCCTTCCCATAAGGAATGTCATAATTCCATCTGAGCTTCACTGCTGTCTGGATGTGTTTTGCTTCCATATCTTTCTTCTGCCCTATCTCAGTATACATGAGTTGCGCAATGAGAGTTGAAGTCAGGTTTGGATGATTCACCAGAAGGTTTTTCCTCACACAATTATGTGGGACGACATCGGTCACAACCCAGTGGATGTTATACTTCGGCACGTGCCCGTGCACCTTCCCAGGACAACCTGTTTCAACACATTTCACGGTATAGTTTGTTGGACTTGAAATGTGTGTCTGGAAAACCCTCTGCGTAGACATAGCCCACTTGATCACTGCATACTTCAATTTTTTCTTTGTATCAAATATAACCCTATCTGGACTTGGTTCAGATTATACTGCCATGGAACCTCATGGCCATCGTTGACCGTAAGACCAGTGGATATGTCCTGATCCCATGCAGAAGGAATCGGTACCTCCACTTCATCCTCGGAATTTTCAGAATCCAGATCCTTCGCCAATCCATCCTCGTCCTCTTCCTCCATCACCCTCAGCATTTCCTCCTCTTCCTCATCCCCATCCTCGTCCTCTTCCTCATCAGCAAAACCACAACCATCTAATATTATCGACTGACTACTCTGCCCAGTATCATGACCACACACATTGTGTGGCACTTAGTCTGACTCTTTCTCGGGTTGGCTACCATCCACATCCAGTGGTTGTGAGCCGGATAAACAAATCTCGTTAGCCACTTCACTGCCCTGGCCGGGTTCATACCCCCCGTCGACTTGTACGGTATTCTCTTCCTTCGCCACAAGTTGCACTAGGGCATATGGGTGGATTCTTCAGTCTCGGCAACGACTTAACAGCGTCAACCAATGCTGGCTCCTATCTATCGGCATCAGCTCCCACTTGACATTTTTACAGGATTTCGTCCACAATGCATGAATACTGACGGAACATACTTCAGGATCCAGCCCAAAACTAGTAGTCAACCAGTACTTCAACTGTCTAATGTCCAGTCTGTCCAGGTCTGGAAGTGTCATGACGCCATTTTTATACTCGCTAAGATCAACCCCCAACTCATTGTATCAAACATTACCAGGGCCGTAGTAAATAGTCAAATTTATTGATTCAGACATTTTCACCTGTCAGACATTTTCATCTTCTCATTAATCACAACGAACAAAATTATTACCCGCTACACTAACTAATCGCTAAATATAAAAATACACTTCGGCCTACTATAAACCGAAGAACATGCATCTTCGGCCAACGCCTGACCGAAGACCACTCTTCGGCCAACTGTAAGCCGAAGTTACTATCTTCGGCCCAGCTGGCCACTCTTCGGCCAACGGTAGGCTAAAGAGCACTCTTCGGCCAACGGTTGGCCGAAAAGTCCCTCTTCGGCCAACAGGAGGCCGACGGGGTCATACTTTTGATTTTTATGCATTAGGGCATATAGTTTTCGAATTTACTATAAAAATCATCATAGTTTCAAAAAAAATCCGGGTGGTGCCTCTTGCCCAGACACCAACGATGAAAGCAAGCTACAATACCAGCCTGCTCAGCCAATGAACCCGGCGGCCATCATTGGACAGAAACTCCTATGCTTGAGCCTTGAGTTCTCTCCTCTCCCAGCTTGCACTTGCGATTGGTCGGAGAGCAGCTGCAACATCCATGGTAGATATTGGTTCATGGTTGGCCTTCTCTGTTTGCAAATCTTGGTTTTGGTTATTTGCTTCTGAGGCACACCCCATCGATCTCTCAGGTTTCTTCAAAGCTTGCAATGGTTGCCCTTCCATTTGTTCTTTTGGTAAACTCGAGTGCTCAATGTAATTATAGAGTGAAGGGGGACAGGTAACTATATTATCGTTTGTTCAGCAACTCCAGAATCTATTATAGCGTTGCTGGACTATTTATGGCAGATCTCTATATTGCCCATCAGATGCTTGTCGGCACGTCTCAATTATCTATCAAACAAAAAGGCTCTGGTTTTCTTCTCTCCTTCAGAATAGTTTTGAGCTATCTACCGCAACATTTTGGTTGTTGCTTAGATGATTCATATGTGAAGTTATTTTCATAGGTTATCGAGGTATATGTTAATATGCTCTTTACAATGCCTCCAATTTCTGGTAGTATGGAAGATTTGCTTACATTAGCCAATACTTATACTACAATTCATTCCTCAAAGTTTATCTCAAATGCAAGTGTATGCATTTCGTTTATATGCAGAATCTATGGAGTTTGATTCAGATGGTATTGGCAATGCTTATTAATTGTTTCTACAACTTATTCCGGGTAAACCTAATGTTTTAGTTACATCAATATCTGATTTAAGTATTACATGCTCACTCTTTCTTGAAGGCATTTCCCTACTATATAGTATATGTGACCCTGCATGTATTATTAATGGAGAGTGATTTTTTTTATAAGGAATGGAGAGTGATTATCTGTTATGACATGTCGAGCATGTCGTCCTTTGGGGGGTCGATGAAGATTTCACTAATGCACTATGCACTAAGTGTACACTGTTCTTTTGTCATACCAAAGCCAATTTGTACATGTAAACTTATATATACATAATATTTCTCTCGATTATTGACTATTAGACACTTATGTTTATGCAAAATTTCATATGTTTCATGCATCTATATATTTATTGTATAAATAGACAGGCGCAGCAACGCGCGCCTTCAATGATCTAGTTCTCTGTTGAGAAACAGATATGTGCCTTCCCAGGCATGCAAGCGAATAGAATCAGATACCTCACTAATTCTCCATTATTTGCTCCACAATGATCTTATCGCCATAATTCGTCCAAAATTCCTTCCGGTTCGTGCGTGTTGTATCATGTGCCTTGTCGTCGCCTCCACATAAATTCTTCGTCTTGGATTTGCGATTCCAAGATGGCACTATTGTGTTTGCATTCTCCGACCCGCACGGTTATCGACAAGCAAGAGCGTTACCTGTAAAGCCCCGTTTGGGACACAGGAAAAATTCATGTCCATATACGATACAAACATGCAGAGGCCGGGGGTTATCTTTTTTTTTTTAAGAAAAAAAACTAAATGGACCGATTCGGTAGTAATTCAGAGAGAGACAAGGTTGGCACTTGATTTATTCGATTTGCCTTTCACTTTAGAGGAGGCGATCACCCTGGTCTCAACACGTCGGTAGTATGGCCCTTTCTTGAAATAGGCTTTCACCCCGCTTTATATATAAAGCAACACCCGTAGAAGTACACGGCTGAACGATATAAGATGGTGAGGTAGCCCTCATACAAAGCCAATCCTGAGATCACCGGCAGACACAGAATGCACGCGACTATGCTACCAGTGCAAAGAGCACCGGGAGAACTAAACACACCCCACGCTACGACATAGCACACCTAAGCTCCACGACAACGCCCTCAAGAGGGAGAACGGTGCAGAGCGTCGCCGCTGCCGAGTCCACACACACAAAGATCCTCACCCGGAGCCCTGACATGGAGAGAAGAACCACAACAACGTCTTCAAGAAGAGCGCGGCACCCACAGGTGTCGCCGTCGTCGGCGCCAAGGCACACAGATCTTTCGCTCGGCAACTCACCCGTGCCACCACGAGGCCGCCATGAGGAACGTGACGGTGTCAGATCCCCAGATTCGGATCACGACGCCGCCCTCCGAGAGAGAAGGCACGTCCGAGCTACCTGTCGCAACACCTCCCGTTGCCCACACAACTCAGGAGGGGAGCCACCACCACCGCAATGATGCCCGCCGAAGAGCAACCATGCGAACCGCCATCCGGGGCCGCCGCCCCGGCATCCCTGTCACGAGATAGCATGCGCCGCGCGCATCACAACGGACTCAACCACGATAGGAAGAGCGACGACACACCATCTACTCCTAGCCTAGCATCAGTCCCCGAGTCTGGGTCGGCGCCTCCACCGTAGGAGGCACCAACACCTGCGTCCCTAGCTAATCCTGGTGGACTGGGAGGGACACGACTCCGAGACTACCGACGGCCGCTGGCGAGCCGGCCCCAGCCCTTGGCCAGGTGAGCTGACGCGACGCCATGTCCGTGGTCACCGGCGCTGATCCATATAGCGGCGCAATGCTGATACGACCACCAACATTGACCACCATAACCGCGAGGAGACCCAAGAGCACATCCCGGGCCAAGCCCAACCTCTCCTACCTGAAGCACTTGCTCCGATCCGCCCCGGGTCCTGACCTGGCCTGCCTAAGCACAACCCTAGATCTGAACCTTCCCCGTTACGCGTGCGGTCGGCACCTCCAGCGCCCACCCAGCCCCGCGCATCATCGGTCCAGATCCAGAAGAAGGAGGCAGTCACCATCACCCCGCACCCCGCCGTCAGACACCAACCACCATGCCGCGACCATGCCGACGACAGGTGCAAACCACCACGAGCTCCCACCCCACGCTGACCAGCCCGAAGCACGGGAGAACCCTAGCCGGAGCCAGCACCTGTCAGTGAAGGGGAGTCCCATCCAGGGGCCGCTAGCATGATCGGAGGGGAGCCCCGTGCTCCCAAGGAGCCGGCGGCCAGATCTAGACAAACCAGATTGGGCCACCACGGCCACCCAAGAGGCGACCCACGCAGCCCTCCACGCCACATCTAGACGCAGCCACAGGAATGGAGCACACATGAGCCCTCGCTGCCGCCGCCCTTCGTCGCGCCGCCGCGCCCCGCCGCCCAGGGCGTCGCCACCAGCCGGAGGACGCCCGCCCGCGCCAGCCGAGGGGAGAGGACGCCCCGCCACCGCCGCCGCCGACCGGGCCTTGCCCGGCGGCGCGACCCGGCGACGGCGACGGGAGGAGGTGGGAGGAAGGGTAGAGACCGGCGGCGTTGGGGTGGCCCTCCCGGTCGCCTGCGGGAGTGACATTAGCATTGTAGCCCAGGGCAGTGATCTACCACTTGTACTACCATTACAAAACATCCAAAGGCAATTTACTCTAGAAGGTTAGGAAGGGGCCAGGATCAGGAGAGCTACCAGTAAAATACCCTTTGCTTTTAGCCCTGATCATCCATATTAAGTAGTGCATCTTGGAGGAGCTGATCCATCACTCCTAACCCCCATAGTACGGAGATTAGAGTGATGTTTATGATGGTTTAATTTCGGCTCTTTTTAGACATGGTCATGACAACATTACCAAAAATTATCTCGTGAGAAGAATGAAAAACAATTGATGAACATAAGTGGACCAATTATCTCAGAATAGGAACGTCCCAAGTCTACGTAAAATCTGTTGCCTCATGAGCGTCTTGGTAAATGTAAATATCAATCATTATATTTACCGCCTTCACGATTAGAAATATATGTTCACCATCAAGGTCTCCACAAAGTAACTTGACCGCTTGTTAAAATCCCTTTCTCCTCGGCAACTAATAGAATAGTACTACTAACTAAAGATTGTCTGAGTTCCTTCGTTGGACTCTAGACAAATCACATGTTGGAGTAGAAAGCCTGCTTACAATTGCTTCGTGACGTGTAATGGATCCTGAAGCACTATTTCTGCGTATATCTACAAAAATTTGAGCATGTGAATGTTTCGGCATAGAAGGATCTTGGAGTAGAACCACAATGCAGCACATTTAAGGTTGAGCCAAACAGAATGGCTTGTGTGACCGATTATACATTTCTTATTGGCGGCAAATCACGCCTGAACTGAGGGATATGTGCCTTTGAAGTCAAATAAGAAATGCCACCAATAAATCATGCGATCTGCCCACATTGTGAAAACAAGTTTCCAGGTTAGGATCAAAAATCCTTTTGATTACAATTACAAGGATAGAGTACACGCCAATTCACACACTAACACATACACCCACACATGTGTATACCTCATAATCCCATGCTAGAGATGACATGGGCCGGTGATAAATCTTCTTTCAGTAAGCAAGTGACAAAATTTGATGGTTTCGACACTCGAGGTACATGAATGAACAAATTAGAGTTGAGGACCAATAATAGATTCTCACAATAGTTTAGACACCAAAATGAATTTTCCATACTTAATAATGATAGTAAAAATTGTCTTATCGATAGAAACTCTCTTTAACAATAACATACATGATGCATGTCTCTGAATCCTTCTACTCCTTATGATATACATATATATACACACATACTAGACTACTTCACGAAGGAAAAAAAGACTGCACATTTGCCTAACGTTTCTGGAAGTTCAAGACTTTGATAGAGTAGGCAAAGATGAAGTAGAACCCAATGGCGTAAGAGAAGTGGGCTAGCACAACATAGCCAAGGAAATCATGATTGATTCCCAAATTATCCTCTAATAATTTCTTCACCACTATAGTGCTCCCACCGGGGATCGAAAGAGAATTGTTGTTCTCGCCAAACTGTGATGCAACAACGCCATAGATGGTCCAGGATACTGGGTTGGCCCAATAGTACCACCTCCACCAAATTGGAATGGCCTGCAACAATAACAACAACCATCCATCACAATGATCCTCAATTAGTGAACTTGGACGACTGAAGAAGTATCTTAGCTTCCTTACCGGTCTGACGATGAGGAATCCAGCAAACAAGTTCCAAAGAGGGAGTACAAAGGATATGATTATGTTTGCGAGCATCGCAGATGGGGTCAATGCCACCAACATCATGCCAAACAATGAGAAGTAGTTGAAACTTGAAATTATGAAGAATAGGAAATACAAGAACTTGTCAGCTTTCCACTCATATCCAATCATCGAATAGATGAGGATTGTGTATAGACACCCCTGCAGGATGTTGTAGATGATCTCCACGCCTGTCTGAACAAATCAAAATTTGCACAATGTTGAGAATGAATGAGTTTTGATTTGGTAATATCCAAAATGTTCAACAAACTGCTGCATTAGAAAACTACAAGAGCGAAATCAAACCTTTCAGCACCTATAATTTATTGAACTCATTGGATTTATTCTTTTATTGGAAAGCATACTAATGTGTATTCTCTTATTTCTCAAGTTTTGGATCTTCCCTAATCTCGGGGTTGCTAATTGTCTCCAAGTTTTGTAGCTAATTAACAGGGAACCATATCAACTTTGGAAGTTATGCTCCATATATTTTGAATAGGATGGTGTCATACTATTTATCCAAACAATAAAACTTCAATCAAAATGAGACCAGACTAAGAATATTAACAAAATACCTGAGCTAATGCATAGGATAATGGAGAGTACATCCCCGCCGCCTTTTCTCGGTAGAAAACTGTTCGCTCTATTGCCACAACGGGTTGAACTGTGATACAATTAGAAGCCCCAAGGAAGAAGACAGCAGCATAAGTGGCTCCAAGTAGATTGAACAAATCTTGTTGTGATTCTCTGCCCACAAATCAAACACAAGAAAAGTATTAGTGCCTCCATAAGACTTAATGTATCATCTTTCAACAACACTGCTCTCAAATCTCAACTATAGCAACACAATGGGATCATACAGTTTTGTTCCTTTTTGCCAAAATACAGTGCCAAATACAAGACCATTGAGCACCGTCATAAGATAGCGCATGACATTGTAGGGTGGATTCTTCCAATAAGATTTGTATTGCTTCCAGAAGTTTGCAATACACTGGTTGTAGAAATTCTGAGAATACTTTGTAGGAAATGAAAGATCCTCATAGCCTGGCAGGGGAACACTCAATTCCTTAATAAGTTCTTGGTTTTCCCTGGTCATTATAACAAATGTGAACTGAATGTTGATAGTATAAGTTAAAAAAATGCATTCTTGGTGCTCGTTTCAGCATAGTATGTATGTATGTTAATGCAAATTACAACCACTGGTTAAAAATGGCGAAGAGTTACGTTCAACAAATGAGGTACTTACATATAAAGAGGAGAATTAGCATAAATTTCAGCAAAATTTATTCCCAAGCGAGCCTCGGCAAGAGGGGAGCTAACTTCCAGCATCCATGTCGCTGGATTATATCCTTCTGTGATCTTTGCGACACCTGGAATTGCCTGCAATTTAATGACAAACTCATCATTTATTTATTTTTAATTTTGCTAATCCTCCAAAGAGATTAAGACCTATTTAGTCTTCAATTGCTTTTCTGAGCCCACTAGTATTTGTAAGAATGTGTTTAACTAAAAATTAGTGAAATCCTGGCTACCCCAAACCAACACATGTACGTGAAGTATCACCTCAAAATATTCAACTAGTTTATGAGAGTGGCGACCAAGTTCACCAGCATAAATAACCTGCCCTCCTCTTTTCAACAGTAGAAGCTACACAAGGAATCAGTTGTGAGTTAGATAAAGAAAGAAATATATAGAAATAGAGGGATACATAGAGAGAGAGAGTGAGAGAGAGAGAGAGAGAGAGAGTACGTCATCAAAAGACTCGAATATATCGATGCTGGGTTGATGGATTGTGCAAACCACAGTACGCCCGGTGTTGACTGTATTTCTCACCACCCGCATGATAATTGCGGCTGCTCTAGCATCAAGCCCAGAAGTTGGCTCATCCATGAATATGATTGAAGGATTTGATACTAGCTCCACTGCAATTGTCAATCTCTTTCTTTGTTCAGTTGATAACCCGTCAAATCCAGGGAGACCAACCATAGTATTACGCAACACATCAAGCTCTACAAGGGTCATGACTTCCTCCACAAACATCTGCGCGGGTGAAGATTTATGTTTTAACCAGAAACAATTACTGTTTGAAGTTTCATGTATATAGAGCACTTCATCTCTACTTGTGCTTGAAACATTGGCTGAATATATACCTTTCTTGTTTTTTCGTCAACATCTGATGGAAGACGTAGCCAAGCAGAGTAGAGAATGGATTCATATATAGTAACATTGGGTGAATGGATGTCAGTCTGTTCGCAATAGCCACTAATGCGGGCAAATGTTTCTTGGTTTTTGGGGTAACCAGACAGGGTGATACTTCCTTCAATAGATCCACTAGTTTTCCTTCCAGCTAGAACATCCATTAGAGTGGTTTTTCCAGCTCCACTCATGCCAACTAGTGCTGTCAGAACAGCTGGCCTGAAAGCACCACTAATATCAGTGAGAAGCTGGAGACGATTTTCTGCGAAACCTTGCTCCTTCATTTCCTGAAACACAAGATGACACATTTTAATGCTAGACCTAAAATATGTTTTTTCAATGTCTAAAGATAAGGTTATCATAGAAGTGAAAATTTTATGTCTTAACACAATATGTGCGAGGAGGAAGGTAGGTAGGCTTACTGCAGGCATGTCCACGTAATAGTTTATATGGTTGAAAGAAAGTGAAAGAGGATGAAAAGGCAAGACAATTCCTGAATGAGTTGGCGTATTTGTGTCTCCGTTAGTACCTACAGAAAGTACAAGTCCAAATAGTGACTAAATATTATTATTAAGGCGTTAATCAGCTTGATAAATATTACATGAACTTATTATAAATATTACAATAGTCTAACATATATACTTAAAAAGGAACTCACCCATAGGTATAGAAGATGTCATAGTAAATGATGCATTGGCTTCCGACATTTGATCTCTACCTGTCTCATTATCATTCTCTTCATCCAGATCTAGTGTGTTTGAGTTGCCGCTAGCTATAGAAGATAAACAATTTATGCAATGTAAGTACCTAGCTCTTCAAGCAATCATACAATAATGTCAACCAAAATAAAATAATGGTACTCACGGCTCAAGTACGTAAGGGACAAAATGTACAAGATGTTGAACAAAATAGCAAATCCTATCACGGCTCCTGTGGAAAGCCAAAAGCCCGAGTCACCAGTAAAAAGTCCTTTCGATTTAAGAATAGCCTTTCCTACCGTTGGTTCATGAATAGAAATGTCATTGTTTGGCTGTAATAACATTGAAAGACACACATTAGTTGGGATGTTCTCTCCTCTTACAATACTAGGATATAATGGTTTCTTAGTTTAGAGGAACTAAAACAAGAAATATTGGATCCACAGAAAAACTTACAGTTGCCCACCTACTTGCAAGGAATTCATTGACAGATAATGCATTCTGACTGTACATCATCGGGGATGACCAATAAGCCCAGATCCACCATGGTCTGATGTCACCTGTCCATATAATATTTAGGAATAATGGAGAGGTCACTTTCATCCATGCAAATGAAGTGCAGGTTACTAACTTGTCGTGCCTAGCTAGCTAGATAGATATAAATGATTTGGGCATGACATCATGCTTACCTCTAGGGATGAGAAATCCTCCAAATATGAAAATAAGAAGGATGACAAACATCCCAAAATTGTTGGCCATAACAATTGATTTAAAATAGCAGCAAGAAATCGGAACAAAGCCATTGCCATTTGGTGAGTAGCAAACAAAGCTAAAAGTTGACGAAAGAACCTATATTGAGGAGATATATGAATAATAGAGTTAAGGTTTTGAAATTTCAAAATGAAAATGGTTAAGTGGGCACAAGGATTATACACATATGCTTACCTTCCTGCAGCAGGTGCAAAGCCCATCACATAGTACGTGAGGATGACCCATACCCCAGCCTCCATTAGTGAAATAGGAATTTTTAAGAGTATGTTTGCCAATGCAAAGGTCCACGGAGGGAAGAACAAGAAATCCCTTTGTTTGTAGAACGTAGGAAGCATCTTTATTGTCTGTTGTAGCTCAGCTAACCCATTGAACAAGATGGTAATTAAACTGAAAGTCAGAGCTCCAGAAAATTTGATACTGTCAGAAATCTGCCCACTAGGCATATTTGTTCTGAGGAAGACAGTCATGGCCATGATCCCGAGGATGATCAACTGGGAGACCTTGAAGATGTAGATAAATGTGTTGCGCTTCATCAACAACACCTCTCTCGAGATCACTGCCTTGAGTGTCTCCTTTCTAGATAGGCCATACTTCTTGGTGGTCAATGCAGCAGGATGGGTTTTGGATTTTTCGAAAGGGATTTTTAGCTCCTTGAGCATCAACTGGCCTACATGGAATGACTTGAAACGTTCAGCAAACTCTGGGACTGACACAAAAAGATATTTTTCATGTTCAAGGTACCAATACTGTTTCTGGTCTTTCTTGGAAGTAACCTCTTGAAGGAAGTCAGCAACTCCTTTCCTCTGAGGGCAACGGAAACCAGAAGATTCAAAGAACTCCAAGATGTTCTCACGTGGCCCGTGGTACACTATGTAGCCTTCTGATAGGAGAATTATGTCATCAAACAGGTTGTATGTCTCAGGAGGTGGTTGTAGGAGGGAGATCATCACAGTCTCATTCATCACATGGACCAATTGCTTCACATATTTTACAATCTGAAATGTGCTAGAGCTATCCAAACCAGTGGAAATTTCATCCATAAACAAAGCCCTTCCGGGTCCGGTTAACATTGCCCCTGGCATCAACAAAAATAAAAAAATTCAGATAATCATAACATAGTTTAGTGAGAAACTCCTTTTTCACAATGAATTGAGCATTTGTGCTTATTATGTCCATGTGTGCATGCATACCTGTTGTGACACGCTTCTTTTGGCCACCAGAAATTCCTCTGATCATCTCATCACTGATCATGGTATCAGCACAAATGTCAAGCCCAAGAACCTGACAGTGAGTTTTTTAATAGAATCAATTAGCAAAATGTTGTTAAAGAGCTTAGTGAAATTATCAGAATAGTCAGAAAATCTCACCTTTAGAGTAAGATCTGTTATAATATTATTCTCTTGTCCTTGTATCGCACTAGCTTTCATGTAAGCGTCAATCTCAGGATCTGGCTTTATGCCAGCATCACGCTCCCTTCTAGAGAGCTCTGTAAGCATGTCATATCTCGCACCGACACCCAAGCAGCGCCTAGAGAAATCCAATGTCTCTCTTACAGTCATCTCTGCATTATGGAGATCATACTGACTAACATATGCGCTGGTCCTCTCAGGGTAGAACTCGGAAAATGTATGGCCACAATATGTGATGTTGCCAGATACCTGCGATATCCATAAGATGGTGATTTTTGATATGCATCCGGCAATAAAGCATAAGAAATAAAAACAAGGCGAGTTAAAACCTTGAGGCTTTTGTCAAGCTTGCCGGTAAGGGCTCGCATAAGTGTGCTCTTTCCTGAAGAAGGAGGCCCAAGAAGAAGAGTCATCCTGAAAACAACATACATGTTGAATAATTTCTTTTCGAGATAATTATATACATTTAGAGCAAATCAACAAAAAAATAATGAGTGATTTTTCTTTCAGAAGGTAAGGTTGATTGGCACACACTGAGAATTTATTCTTGGGAACCCCTGGCCTATCGAAATACACCTATGACAAAGTGCTATTGGCTTGTGATGCATGAGATGCGAGATAGTGGGCCTGCTATATGGCTATTGTTGTTGATGGCATAGTTAATCATAATAAAGAAGCAGGAGCAGTAGCAGGAAGAAGAGGAAGAAGGAGAATGAGAAGGAGATGATGCCTAGTGTGTTACCTTGATGGTTTGAGGATGCCACTGACGTTTCGAAGTATGTTGATGGTTTTTTTGTTGGAGGATCCAAGTCGTCCAGTAAGACCCTGCGATGGCCATGCCAGGTGTTGCGTTGTGTAAGAAAATCATGCACATTGAGGATTATGCATTGCAGAAGTAATGGAGATTGGTACGGCATAAAAAAAAAGGGCGAGTAATCAACTAAAAGCTATATGTAGTACTAGTTTTTGATCAAAGTGATAAACGTTTGGTGGGATCGTCTTATATGGTGTTTGTTAGAGATATTTGCTCGAACACCTCCAAGGCGCCACCCCAGGTTGACCTGCACTACTCTGCTCTTGAGGACCAATTTGTATTGAGGCCGCATCACATCTATGTTTTGAGGAGTTCTCCATGGTGAGGTATGTGTTGAGCTCGGCGAAGGCCAGGGGAGCGAAGCAAGCAAGAAGAAGAAACTGTGAATGGCTACCGAGCTCCAGGGAGCACTTTAAAAATTATGTTTTGAAGTTTCCAAAAACTCTGAAAAAGCTTTGGATGTAGTCAATGATGTCTATTGTAATATCGTGCAAAATCTCAATTCAAATATTTTTGTATTCTGGGCTATACAGAAATAAAACAATCTGACAATATTTGGAGTATTAAAATGCAGCGTTCACTATACTTTGATCTAGTACATTTTTTGTCATTTTTGTGTAGACCGGAATACAATGTATTTCAAATTGAGATTTTCCAGGCATATAGTATATGTCATTGAGTACACACAAACCTTTTTCGACTTTTTTTGAAGCTTTAAAACATGACTTTTGATATATATTTTTCAAAATAAAGAGCTATATAGAGCTCGAACTCCATTTCGAGTTTCCGGTAAAAATCTGGTGACGTAGCAGCCCAATAAACAAAGAGTTATTTTTCCCTCTTGTGGAAACAAAATATGGTCCAATGCGAGGGAGTGCACGTGAAGAGGAAACATTATCAAGGAAAGTTTATTTGTCATGAATATTTTTCAGGATCATACCCCTGAAAAGATTAGAACAAAAGACTCCACGGGCGGCTCCCGCCCAAGGCGACTTCGGGGCCGCCGTCGCCTAACCCTAGTGCTGCCCCCTCCCCTCTTCTCCTCTATGCCGTCACCGGAGGATGCTGCCGGGCAAAGCCACACAGATTATGATGGTTGCGTGGGATCTTCACATGGCGACGACGAGTTCTTGGCGGCCGATCTCATCAGTCGTCGGCGGTGCGGAGGCGCACTGGGTCGGCGACGTCCTGGCGTGTGGCGATGGCGCCTGGTGGGTGTAGGCGGCTTGCTTTAATTTGGTGGACCTCCGATTAGGGTTGCGCATTGCGGAGGCAGATGGCGTAATTGTCTCGCACATCGCATCTGATGCCTTCGCACCCAGATCCGAAGCGACTTCGGGGGACACCTCATATATCTTTGGGATCGAGCGATGTCGACGCTTGGGCATCGTAGCCTCTCTCGAGGGCATCATTTTTTGGAGCTTGCACCGGTTCGAGGGACCAGCAGCAACATGCTGAAGTCGTGGCGACCTCGTTTCTTCGGGCCGACGGGTCTATGGAGCGAGCTATGCAACAACTTGCGGGGGGACGTGGTGGATGCCACGGCCGATGCTACGTGCCAGCAAGGTTGCCTGCAGCCGGTCTGGCGGCGGCGTTCTGGCCGCAATCTGCTCGCCGTGGTGTCGTCTGATGACGCAACAAGAGTTTGGCGAGAAGGTATCGAACCGACGTCCATGTTCATGTGGATGACGCGATGTCTAGATCTTCGTTTTTGTGCTGGTCTCCAGCTACGTGTGTCACGGTCGATGGTGCTATGGGACATCATTTTCTGTGACCGCGGAGTTTCGAGACCGGCCATGATATGGGACGCCCCCTCCAATCCGAGACTGGGTTCAATTCAACGCAGCAGGTGCTATGCACGCCTGCTTCGGAGGAGCAGTCAAATCATGCTTGGCCAGCGGTGGCGATGTGGTGTCTCATGCCGAGGCGTCATGTTATGCCTGATCCTGATAGGTGCTAAACACGACGTCTCATCCGCGGTGTAAAGTCATGCATGTTGCTACTCGATCAAAATTGGTGCGATAGTGGCTGGAGGCGTGGCGGTATGGGACATCATCGGCTTCCCGTTTCTCCTCGAGCGGCATTTGGTCAGTGATGTGTTGTTGGCCGGACAGGTAATGATGGTAGAAGTGTCTGCATCGAGTTTGCACACTTTGCTTGAAACATTTACGACAATATTGACGCGAGCTTGCATCGTTCCCTTACGGAAGATGGTGGATCGAAACTCGTCATTGGGGAAATCCCGAGCTAGTTTGCACACTTTGCTTGAAACATTTACGACAATATTGACGCGAGCTTGCATCGTTCCCTTACGGAAGATGGTGGATCGAAACTCGTCATTGGGGAAATCCCGAGCTCGACCCTTGGTTGGACTCGTCATCATTGACGCATGTGCGCCTTTTTCCTTCTTGAGGGCTTTGCCTACAAGCTGTGTACTTCTCTTTGTTTTTGTCTTTTATCATAGCTACTGCCGCGCGACATGTGTCGTCGGGTTTGTTTAATTTGTATCTTTTTGAACTTTACACAATAAATGCAGAGGCCTGCCGGGGTATCATTCCCCTTTTCCAAAAAAATACCTCTAAATCGATCTGACATAAATAGCGAAATCACTAATTAAGAAGCACTCTTTGCAAAGGTCACTCCCACCTCCACAGGTTGTGACAAGTGACGGTGCGCCACTTGTCGCAACCTGTGAGTTTTCCCTTTTTTTTCGTAGATCCATTTATTAAAAATGTTTTATCTCTTAAACCGTGCGTCCAAATCTCCAACCGTTTTCACCGTTGTATTTTTCGCGTCGAGATTTTCAAAACTAGATCCTATATTAATAGGTTTTGACGAACTTTTTTTTCATGAAAAAAACCGTGTCTCTCGTGAAAGGAAAAAAAATAATAACGCGTTTTTTCCCGTTTCCGAGAGGCACGGCCGTGCCTCTCGCGTATGCAAAACCGTGCCTTTCGCGGAAGGGAAAAAAATGAAAACGCGTTTTTTTCCCGTTTTCGGGGGGTACGGCTATGCCTCTCGCGAAAGCAAATCCGTGCCTCTGGCGGAAGCAAAACCGTGCTTCTCGCGGAAGGAAAAAAAATGAAAACGTGTTTTTTTCCGTTTCCGAGAGGCATGGCCATGCCTCTCGCGGAAGCAAATACGTGCCTCTCGCGGAAGGAAAAATAAATGAAAACGCATTTTTTTTCCTGTTTCCAAGAGGCACGGCCGTGTCTCTCGTGGAAGCAAATCCGTGCCTCTCACCGAAGGAAAAAATAAATGAAAGCGTGTTTCTTTTTCGTTCCCGCGGAAGCAAATCCATGCCTCTCGCGGAATCTAAACCGTGCCTCTTGCGGAAAAAAATGAAAACGTGTTTTTTCACGCAAAATAAAATTCGAATTTTTTGTGTCCACCCGGTCCCTCAGGCTCCTCAGGAACCGCTCGCTGTCGTCCTGGAACACCTTCTCCAGCATCGCGCGCCCGCCCTCCCCGCTGGCGAGGTGCTCGATCTCCACCAGCTCCCCTGTACCTTTGTCGCCGGCGTACTCATGGAGGACGATGGCGCGGCGCATGCGGTCGTACGTGGGCAGCTTCTCCAACGCCGCCCACCGCAGGTTCTCCTCGTCGTCGCCGTCCTCGTGCCGCCCCTTGAAGGGGTCGTTCGTGTCGGGCTGGAGGCCCTGATGGCGGAAGGATTGAGAGATGGAGCTGCCCCAGCTCCTGCCGCTGCCCATGCTGCGGCGGCTGGACGACAGCGCGGCTCCCGGCCCCCCGGACCCTCCATGGCTGGCTTTCTAGCTTAATGTTTCACTGCTAGGTAGCTGAGAGAGAGATGTATATACAAGGAGTAGTTGGTGTTAAGCTAGAGGAGGGGAAGCAAGGGAGAAGTAATGAAGATTATCTAGCATGTGCGTGCAATCAAATCACGATCGTGCTGACTCCGGCTGGCTTGCATCATTACGTATTTTACTGGTAGCTTCTAGATGGATGGGCGGTGCATAGTTTAACCATGTACGGGCACGAGGCAAGTAAAGAAGGCGAACCGGCTCTTACATGGCTCCTAGCACAATCCTTGTGCGCATACCCAAGTAAATACAGCAAGTCAGCTAATCCTTGCAACTAATTTTATGTGATTATCACCTTTTTTTTATAAAGGAAATATATTAATGCTAAAATGATACTAGAATCAAGTCTAGAATCATGTCCAGCCTCTGCAACAATATAATAATTAGAATCAAGTCTAAACATTAAGGATGCACACAGCCGAAAAATAAGAAGAAACAAAGGCCCTGTCGAATAAATCAGAACCGCAGCAGCAATAGCACTACATGACTAGTGATTATCACATCACCAGGACTTTACGTTATGACCGAACAAAACATCATGTCTGCATGTGATCTACTCCCTAACAATACAGGTAACCTTGCCGGAGTAAGTTAATCCAGTGCCCAGCTCCGTACATTGACTTCGTGCTGCACGGGATGTCACCATCTTTACGTACTTACCTCGAGCAAAAATACGTAAGTAATTATAAATATATAATTCGCAGCCATCCTTGACCAGTGGCGCACACGCTAACACCATGCTAACCAATCAATAACTTGGAGCCTAGTGAATGAATTGACTGTTTTACATTTATGCTACTCCCTCCGTTCCAAAATATAGTGTGCCCGCGCTTCCTGAGGTTCAACTTTGACTATAAATTTAACCAACGAAACCAACTGTGGCGGGAGCAAAAATTATATAATTGAAAACTTCTTTCAAATACGAATTCATTGGTATAATTTTTGCTCCCGTCGCAGTCGATTTCATTGGTTAAATTTATGATCAAAGTTGAAGCGCGAAAACCGAGGACGCACTATATTTTGATATTTTGGAACGGAGGGAGTATCGGTTATCGCAGGAAGAACTTCCGAAGCGGATTCTTCCTAACTGTTGTATCTGGTCCACCCGTCCATCTTAGACGTCAAATCAACATGCAGCTGGTCCAATGCATGCATGTCAAATCAAATAGGCCCCGTACTAAAAATCTGACACGAGGTACAGAAGGCCTCGCTGGGCTACTTCACCATATTTGCTAGGAAAATTAATATGTTACCATAACTTTTAAATAAAATTGTGCAAATTTGAATTTCTTTATGTATTTGAGTTTCTCACGGCTAGCTCTACAAAACAAGTCCAATATCAATATATTTCAAATTAAATTGCGAGCCCAAGATAATATTAAATTGTGGGTGGCTCAAAAAAGTTCCATAAACTTTTCATCAAAGTTCGGCCAAGCTATCTGTAAGTTCTTTGGTTCCAGATACATTTTCTAGCAAAGTACTTTCATATTTCCAACAAAGTGCAGACCCACTATTCCGAAAGTTCTTCCGCCCATGATTCTTTTTAGTTAGCACTGTACAATAAAAATAAAAAGTTCTTCACTGTTTAAAGCAAAGTTTTAAAAAAATGTGTTTCAAATGTATCCAAGACAGAACTTGTTCTTAAGGGCTTGACGTCACGAGTTCAAATATGTAAAAAGTTTCAAAAACGAATTTTTGGTTTTAAAGATATGTATCATCTAAATTGTCAAAAGAAAATGAAAAGTGATGGAGTTAGAGGAGAGAGAAAAGATAATGTAGGCCAAGCATGTGTTGATGTAAGACATACATGTGTCAGTACTTGCGCAGGAAGAGAGAGAGAGAGAAGACCACCCACATGCAAGTGCTCGCATGCGCATGGACCAGCAACGACAGTGATTCGCGATGCACGCTCAACTGGTTAGGAGTCGCCTTATTCGAAGAACTTCGTCGTCCATCGTAGGGTCGACAATGTACTTCTCTCAGAGCAGGAGGATAAAGCTCATGCGGTGGACGGGTTCTTAGGCGTGTTTGGTTGCCAGCATTAGGCCCAATCAGGTCCGCGCAGGAAGAAACTGGGCTGTTTGGTTATCTATGTTCACTATTGGGCTCGCATAACACGAAACTCAAAGCATCTCTGAGCCTATCTCGCTAGGAACGCTTAGATCGGCAGTTTCTAGCGAGCCAGGCCGAGCTGAGCCACAGCGAGCGCACATAGGTGAGCCCCTTGCATGAGAGGAGACAAGAGGGATGCAGGCTGTGTACATGTTATCTTCTTCTACCTCCACTAACCTCCTCCCTAATCTTCTTTCTTCATTCTCCCCTTTAATCCACACAACGGTGCATCGATTCAAGATAAGCTCTACACGAAAAAGATGCACATCGATGTTATGGTTCCATTGAGACGATCGGTTCGTAGTTTCGTCGATCGTAAATGCTCAATTTTGTGTTCACATTTGGAGCTATTTTGGACGAATTTTGTCAGATTCGTCGCACATGATCGACCGTTTGAAATTTACTTTGACCAGTAGCCTAATCTCGCAGTTCCTCACGACATTCGTGTTGCAAGTTTTTTGTTTCGACGATTGGTCATCTCGGCCTTCTCTCCTCGATCCGCCATGACGCGCACACTGTATTTCTTCTACACTGTCCTCTGCTTCAGAGCCCTCCTATTTGTCCCTCTCGACGCCGGCGCCGTTCCTCTTGACCTCCTTACCTGCGTCCTACTACACAGGAGTCGTTTCCGGCATCGTTCATCTCGGCCTCCTCTCTCTCGTCTTACTGCACTGACGCTGCCATGGCGCGCGCACTGCATTTCTCCTCCTCTGTCCTCTGTCTCCGTGCGATCTTTCTCAGCGGCGACGAGGCTAGCAACTAGTTCGTCACGCCGCTGATGGGGTCGCTCGTGCACGACTCTGTGCTCGTCGTGTCGGACGCGGAGCCACGGCCACCGTCCACCGCAGTCGCCATGGTCCGACATGCACTGCATTTCACCTCCCCGTTCCTCTGCCTCAGTGCTCCTCTGCACCGACTTTCTCTGCAGCGGCGACGCTAGCAACTAGTTCGCCGCAGCGCCGGCAAGAACGCTCGCCCAAGACTCCGTGCTCATCGTGTCGGACGTGACGCCGCGGTCACCGTCCACCGCCGTCGCGAGGCACAGTGTGTATGTTAAGTGTAAGTGTTAGCTCTTAATCATATCCCACGTATACAACCAAACACCATGTAGTTGCGTGAGCCGAGCCAATGCAGGCAACTAAACGTTACACTACTGGAATCAGCAACTTTGCCGTCTGCCATGGCAGACGGCAAAGGCATGCATTGCGGACGGCAAAGGTCTTTGCCGTCAGCCAGCAGACGGCACCACATCCGGCTGAACAAGCTCCGGTAAAGGCCACTTTGCCGTCTGCTGGCGGACGGCAAAGATCTTTTCATCTTTGCCGTCCGCCAGCAGACGGCAAAGGGCATGGACGGCACACGCGGCAGCTTAGGTCCGTTAAGGGGTTAACGGTGTGCTTTGCCGTCTGCTAGCAGACGGCAAAGCAACCACATAGGCCAGCCCAGTGCCCCCCAGGTTGTACAGGTAGCTGCCACGTGGCAGCTTTGCCGTCTGCTGGCTCATGGCAAAGCTCTTTGCCGTCTGCCAGCAGACGGCAAAGAGCCTGTATAGCCCCTGTTTTTTCTGTTTTTCTTAAATTCATTCAATTTCACAGAATTTCATAGATATATATATACACATTTGAAAATACTTTCAACAAGCATACCAACACATATCCAACAACAAGTTTCCAACAACATATCCAACAACAAGTTTCCAACAACATATCCAACAACATATCCAACAACAAGTTTCCAACAACAAAGTTCATCGTACAAAATCAAAACAAAAAGGAAGCACAAGGAGAAGAGTAGACTCCTGAACCGATGATACCAACTATGGCCTGACCATAACCATTATATATAGAGATGGTACGGAATTGACAATTAAACTTGGCATAACCATTTGAATCAGTGCCTAACAGTAGTGGCATTCCAAACAGCAACTCAACACAAGTTGTTGTGGCAGTACCAGCACCTCGGTCTTTGCCCTCTCAGGACGGAGGCCGCATTTTCTGCAAGACTAGAAACAAAGCTTCAGAAATATATATTGTAATACCCTGTTGTTGTGTGTTAAACAATAATGCAAACATGCAAATCTACAGTATGGCAAGGAACTGCTAAGCACATTAAGAACTTCAAAATAGCCAAATCAGATGGCGACTAAAATGAATTTGATGAAATAGATCCATTGCATTTTCAAGCATAGTGTAGTAACTCAAATAGAAAATTATGGGTAAAGGTTGCATTTTTTCTTCAATTTTGAGCACAATAGTTGATTAGAACATTTTGCCACGAGCCGGCCACCCAAAAGCTCTGTTTTTTATTTGCCATTGTGGAGCCAAAGAACTCCTCTGCAGGTAGGCACTGGGATACTATGCTGATCATTAAGCCCACAATAAAATGGGAAAGATAAACCCGGACATAGTTTAAGCAATCATAGTAGCAACACAACTAGAAGTGAAAACAGTAGCTACGTTCTGGAATCTATTCAAGAAAAGAACATCCCTCATCATCTACGAACTACACATTGCACGACATTTACACATGACTTGGTAAAAGAATTACGCATCAAATACCATGGAGTAGACAGTACCGTAATTTATCTCCATAACTAAAACGAAAGCCCTATCAAAATATGATATGAATGCATTCCATGTATAACCAGACCAAGTGTAGCATTTGTTAATCTTATAGGCTTAAGGACATGAACTTATGCCAGAATCAAATCACACAATATTATCAAACCTCCTACACTACTAAAGGATCATAATATTGATCACAGAACCTTGGACCGGCGATACCAACTATGGCCTGACTTGGTCACATTAACCATGGCATTGATCAGGGCTGACTTGCCAGGATCATTATAGAGATGGTACGGATTGAACTGTGTGATTTAAACAATAAATAAGCAACAAGATAACAGGATCATTCCAAAGATGTGTTTGAACTGAAGCACACAAACAGCCTTCACATCAAACCCATCACAGGATCATCTAATTTACATCTTAACATAACAGAAACAAAATGAACACCACCTTTGCATTGGGGTTCTTCTCCTTGAGATACTTGCAAAGGCCGATGATGTTGCCGCTGCTTCCAATCCCGGGTACAAAGATGCCGACCTGCATATAAATGGCGAGTCAATTCAATTTTCTTGCCATTGCGGCAAAGTTCAGTGGTACAATGCATCTAAATGTAGATAACTTGTCATGAGAACTGAACATAAGAGGGGTCACTGAAGCTAGTTATTAACATGCATGTATGACTCGGTGGAGTTGGTTCTTTTCAATTCAATAAAGGTTCGATGACCAAGTGCCCGGAGCAAGGGGTAGAAGAGAAGAGAGTACCTTCAATCTTTGTAGCAGTGGACGGTTCTCGGGATCCATCCACGCAGCACAGCTCCTCTGTTGCACTGGCCGGTGATGTTGCCGCTGCTTCCAATCCCGGTGACGAAGATGTTGACCTGCATATATATAAATGGCGAGTCAATTTAATTGTCTTGCCATTGTAGCAAAGTTTGGTGGTACAATGCATCCAAGTGTTAGATAACTTGTCATGAGAACTGAACATAAGAGGGATCACTAGCCAGTCAATAGAATTTGCAATGGAACGCTGCAGTGTCAAGTTGGAACAAACAAAGTGGTTGAATAATCACAAGCCACCCATGTTCTCTACAAAACACAAGCCTAAACAATTCCTCTTATTTATATTTATTTGCATAAACCTGACTGAACCCCAATGCTTCAGTTTTAGTCAAAGTTGAAACAGTATAAATTGGAAATCCAATCAGTGCTGCATACTCAAATAAAAATGAGAAGTGGATCTCGTGCTGGTGCTAGAACCAAATAGTTTTGCAACATACAGAGATGCTCCAGTTTGAGTTGTAGCAAGCAGTTTTGTTTGCTCAAGATCAAAATGGAAATTGGTCCCTGATTGTGACTGTGATCATCGTACTCATATAGATTGAACATCCAGAAGGGATGCTCCAGTTTCAGTCAAAGTTAAACCAAATTGACTCATACAAGCTGAACCAGAGCGTGGTGCTTATTCATACTTATGCACTGAACCAAATTCTCCAAAATCCATACATCCATCCATCTATCCATCAATACATCTATACAGCATCCATCTATCCATCATCCATACATCCATCCATCTATCCGTCATCCATCCATACATCCATCCATCTAAAAAAAAAGAGGAACAGAGAGGGGCCGGTGCTCACCGTGGGCAGAGGGGGCTGAGGGCAGAGGGGGCTGAGGGCAGACGGGGAGGTGGTGCCCGGCAGCGGTGCGGCTGCCTCCAGCGCGGCGGAGGTGGTGCCCGGAACCGGTGGTGCCGGCGGCGGCCACGGCGCTAGGGCACGGGAGGACGGGCCGGCGGAGGTGGATCCATTGGAGGAGGGGTGGGGGGCGCGTTGGAGGAGGGGCCAAGTGGAGGTGGTGACCTGCGGCGGCGGCGGCGGCGGCACTAGGGCATGGGAGGAAGGCCCAGCGGAAGCGGGGACCGGTGGAGACGGGGACTGGCGGAGGCGGGGACCGGCGGCGGCCAACCCTAGCGCGCTCGCGGGAGCAGAGGAGATGCGGGAGAGAGAGGAGAGGTGTGATGCGCAGCCGGGGGGGTCGTTCTTTTTTTATTTTTTACTAACGCTTCCTCTTTGCCGTCTGCTAGTGGGGTGGGGCCGGGGGAAACGGACGTTAGTTGGTCACTTTCTTTGCCGTCTGCTAGCTGACGGCATAGAAGCTTTGCCGTCAGCTAGCAGACGGCAAAGAAAGTGGCCGTTAGGTGGTTCTCGTTAGTGGGCCACCCTTCCTCTTTGCCGTCTGCTAGCTGACGGCAAAGATTCTATGCCGCCAGCTAGCAGACGGCAAAGATCTGGCTGACGGCAAACATGATCTTTGCCGTCAGCTCTTTCTTTGCCGTCAGTTTTCTGTAAGCTGATGGCAAAGACCTTCTTTGCCGTCAGCTAGCAGACGGCAAAGAGCTGGCAGACGGCAAAACTCCAGATTCCAGTAGTGTTATGCCAAAATTGCTCCCCCAATGCGAGAGGACTAGATGTGAGCAACCAAACAATGAGCAGATGTTAGTTTTCTGTCTGCATTTCGTCAACCAGCCTCCCTTGAGCCAGGCTGAGCTAAGTCAGCCTCGCTCGGGAAGGCTACCAAACACGCCCTTAGTGATCTTCTCGGTTCCTCGCCACGCCAGAGTGTGGCTATTCGGTTGACCTTGACTTTTCTGGGTTTTCCCTTTGCACCATCTCCCGGATCTATAGGTGGAGTTCACGGAAGATGACTTGTGAAAGGTCGTTAGAGGCCAAGAGATTAGGGGAAAAAGGCATTGGGCCCTGATTACTTCACAGACAGGTTCTACTCAGCCAGTTGGCCCATCATAAATGAGGATATTATGGAGGGCTTCTCTTGCTTTTGGCGTGGTGAGTGTCGTAGCTTAGGGGCTATCACTCATGCACTAAGAGCATCTACAGGCGGACTTGGCAAACCCGACCCCTCAAACGTCGGGCGCGTCCGCGAACAATGACCGGTCACGCCTCAAATTTCTCATTCTACAACCGGATACCTCAAATTAGAAATCTCAAATCCATACTATTACATGCAACGTAAAACCTAATATAAGCGGAGCTTGCCCGGTTCCGTCGTGGCCATGTCCGGCGGCCGGTTGAGCTCTCCCGAGCGTTGGTCCGGTCGCCGGCAAGGTAGAGTAGGGCATGGGACATGAGCAGGCTCACGGGACTCAAGGCGCCGCCGTCTCACATGCCCTACTCTTCCTCGTGGGAGCCCGGAACCCGGACGGTGCCGGTGGACGTCAGGTCAATGATGGATCCGTCCTAGGACGAGCCGGCGACATCCACCACGACGCGGTTGTGGCGCCCGGACTGGTGCACCATATGAGGCGCCGAAGAATGCGACTCCGCCTCGCCGACGTCCACCGCCACCTCCCACGCTCTCTGCCTCGCACGGCGGGCACACCGCGCCATGTCTGCGTCGGACGACACCCATGGTGCGTCCTGCTGCTCCGCGCACCAACAGAGGGGTTGCGCGTCCGTCACTGCGTTCGGACGCCAGACGGACCGCACCGCCTCCGGTGAGGCAGCGAGGGCACACCTAGCACCGGATCCATGCGCCATTTGGGCAGACGCACGGGCCTCCTCTCGGGAGCGGCGGAGCACAAGCCGGACGGCCATCTCCTCCTCGGGGCCGCGTGGGATGAGCTCGGGGTCGACGGATCTGTAGGTGAAGGACTCGGATCCGCTGCCCGCCATGCCAGAGACGGCCGGAGATCGACGGAGGTGAGCTTGGGTGGCGGAGGTGAGCGGAGGGGAGTGCAGCAAAGTGGCTAGGGTTTGGTCCGGCGAACGGATGAGGAGGATTATATGTGGGGTCGGGTGGGTCAGTGTGGGCGGGGTCCGACGGGGCGGACGCGCCCGAGCACCCCATATCAGCCGATATTTGGGCTGGATATGAGGTGCGTCGGTCAGCCCGGGAGTTTGAGGCCCTTTGAGGCGCCCGTCTAGGTCACATTTCTGTGACCGGTCTGTGACCGGGCAGGCCGCCCGGGTTTGAGGCCGGTTTGGGGCTCCCGGCTGTAGATGCTCTAGTCACGCTCTTGCTGAAGTCGCGAGACGCTATTGAGATAAAGGACTTCCGGCCGAGCAAGCTGATTCACTTTGTGGCGAAGCTTGTGGCCAAGTTGTTGTCGAGCAGGCTATCCCTGCCGTATGCCTGAACTCATGGGGCCGCAACAGAGTGCGTTCATCAAGAAGATGTGTCGCCATGACAACTTCCAGCGGGTACAAGGAACAACACGACGCCTGCATAGTGCAAATATAACCACGTAAGGGTTCCTCCAATAGATTCATGTCGTCCGCACCATCGGCACACGAAGGACTTTGAAAAAAGGGGATCACATTACAATATCATGTTTGTTGTCCAGCCGTAACCGTGATCACGCTCCATCCCCAATCTCTAGGCCAAATAGATAGGAAGTAGCCACCGCGGTCATCCGTAGTGCCCGGCATTTTCCAGATCAGAATGTTGCTGTATCGCGAATCACCTGCGTCAGCATGGCTAGTGTCTCCACCGTCGGCCCTCTTGCCGTAGCCACAGCAGCTGTGCTGCTCCGCGGTCGGCCGACACTACCTTCTCAGCGGTTGCATTCCATCCCCAATCTGCAGGCCAAATCAACACGAAGGACCCTCTTAAGTCATTAAAGTGCCCTGCCTTCTCCGAATTGGAATGTGGTTGTATCGCGAATCACCGGCGTCGCCATGGCTGGCGTCTCCACCATCGGCCCTCTTGCCGTTGTCGCAACTGCCGTTGTCCAGATCTGTGGTTGGGTGGAACCCTCACAGCAGCCGCAGCCAAGCCACCACCAAAAGATTTCGGGGTCGTCGCGTTGGATTCCGAGCTCCGCCAAACGAGACACCGTCCTTGGCCGCCGAGCTCGGCTAGAGGTTCCCATGCTTAGCAGGAGGGGAAGAGAGCCTGCCGCTACGGTTCGTCGAATAGTCTTTGCCCGTCGGCACAAGGTGGGTGTGGGAGAGGGGAGATGGGGCGGCAGCTAGAGTTTGACCCGAGCCGTCCCCTAGGTGAGAGTGAGACAGAAAAACTGCTTATATATAGGGGATGATCCACAGTGTTTCCAACGTTCGCGCCTACGGCTTTCCTGTTGTGAGCTCATGTGGCGTCGCGTGACCGACGTTGTAATGTGTGGTTTTACCCCCCAAGAAGCCAAAGTGTATCTTGCGCTACATGTAGTTTGTTTTTTGAAAATTTTGAAAACGACATTAAATTTTAAAAAGTTCTGAAAACAATTCTAGATGTTGATAATGATGTATTCCATCGACATGCAAAATCTCAACTCGAACCACCTTGTATTTTGAGCCACACAAAAAAAGAAAAATCTGACAAAATTTGGAGGTTCAAAATTTTGCACCGTCCACTACTTCAAATCTGCACTTTTGCCATTTTTACACAGCCTACAATGCAGTGTATTTCGAGTAGAAAATTTGCACAATTATTGAATACATCATTGCCTACATCTAGAAGTTCTTTTCAGATTTTTTGAAACTTTATAATGTCGTTTTAATTATTTTTTAAACAAAACTACATGTAGCCCGGGCTACAAAACGCTCTTTGACCCCCTATGTTCTGTGGGGCAAATCCGAGCTTTTCAAAGTCATACTAATCAGGAGAGTACGTATGTGTTTTTTTTTTTTTTTTTTTTTGGAGGGAAGAGAGTACGTATGTGTTGGTATGGTTATCGACTTAGTATATATGGTTGCGGGGTGGTGGCGCTGGAAAGATCACAAATTCACATCTTGGAACACAAAGCACAATGGAAACCATTGAGGTTTTAGCACTCGTAGCCGCTGTGCTCTTCTGCCTAGCCGTCCTCTGGCGAAGCACCAATCCCGCCGTCCAGCTGATCAGGGACCCTGTCGTTGCATACAGCCTCCTTAACGAGAATGCCGACGCTTTCATGAACCGGCCGTCGGCTGGCCTTCTCACGGCTCTGGCGACCTGGACTCGTGGCCCTGAACGGAACGAGACCTTGGCGACCGTGACCTACGGCTCGCACTGGCGATCACTCCGGTCCAACCTCACCGCGGGCTTCCTCAACCCCACGCACCTCGCCGCCGTTGCTCTGCTGCGGGCGGATGCCATCCAAGACCTTGTCACCGGCCTGTCACAAGCCGGCGGCGAGGAGGTGGTCATGCGGGAACACCTCGACCGCGCCATGCTTACGCTGGCCGCGCGGCTGTGCTTCGGCGGCGACCATCACTACATGAAATATGCTAACTTGTGACCTTCTGTCAGTGACCCTGGAAGGTTTGGTCATAAATCTACTACCATTTCGAACCAATTGGTCGTAACCTGTTTGGGAGGCTCCAAACCATAAACCATAACGGCCATTTTGCTCAGAAAGGTCGTAATTATCTTACACGAAATGGTCGTAAAGCAGACAACACTGGTCTGCTGCCTTATTTTCGTCGGTTACAACCAATTTAAATTGGTCATGACCTTGCAAATTGTGATTCATTGCCTTGACTGGACACCACCTCATCATTTTTGCCTATGTGTCATGTTTAGTTGTCAGTTTCGTCTACAATTTTGCACATGTGGCATGATTACGTGTCATTTTTTTTGCCTATGTGTCCATTTTGCATATGGTTTGAACCCACTTGACCAGTGAGCCCGCCGTACTTGTTGTGATTAATTAGCACATATATTAGTTAGGAAAATCTCCTCTTGCCTAAACACTGTGCGGTTGCATAGCAAGGGATGCGTCTCTCTTTCAAACTGTTGCATCCCTGTAATTAGCAACCGACCTAGGATATGGCTGTTCGAACTGTCGAGCCTGTTCGACGCATCTCTTCTAGTCATATATAAATTGTACTCTTAACTATCAATGAATACAAGTTGATCTTTCACTTAAACACGTTATCACGCACGCTCTGCCGAGAGCACAGAAAGGCCTCGCCGATGGTGAGATGCCTGGACTCATCTCTTTCTTCCTCCGCCTCATCCATGAGGACGGCCGCCGTCGCCGTTTCGCAGCCCGTGGCCATCATGGAGTAGGCGGGCGCCGTCGCCGCTGATTCGGACGCCGTGGCGCTGGACAAGGCCACCATGCCGCTGTACGCGGCCCTCGACGTGGCCTCCCCGCCCCTCGACACGGCCATCGCGCCGCTGCTCGCCGTGACCACGCCCCAACGGTGGCCGACCCTAGCGCGCCTCCCGCACACGCAGGAGACGGGATCCCCGAGCCCGTGCTCGCGGCTCCAACGCGGATTCCGCCTCCGCCTCCAGCGCCGGCTGACGAGCCCGGCTTCTTCGTCTTCGTGCCGTTCCCAAACGGCGCCGGAGGGACGACCCAAGCCGCTGGCCAGACGCCGGTCGCGTAGCCTGGAGACGAGGACGCCGGCCCGAGTCGCAGCGCCACCGAGCCTCCGCACGCCTCCACCTTCGTGCCTGACGAGGCACAG